>JAYKKI010000014.1:36277500-37535000 GCA_039881145.1 Druceiella hillmani
TGGTTAATATACTTTTTAGCACGGAAATTTAAGTTTATTGATTTGCTTTGGAATATCGATAAAAAATATGTACAATAATAATAAGCTTGTCTATTAAATTCCATTTTAGACTGTTAAAACAACATTTAATATATATATATATATATATATATATTATATATATATATATATATATATATATATATATATATTTACATATATATATACATATAACCCGCGATGCGTAAGGCACTTTTATAAAGCCGTTTTTATTTATTACTTTCAAAATTACTTGCTTAAATAATTGACTTCAAAGAAATAACTCATTACAGAGATCAATGTTTCACAAGAAATATCATATAATAAAAAAATACACGAGTCTGGACACATTGCCTTACAATAACATGACAAGAACAACAAAACAACATCTCTTTTACTGCAAGCGCGTGGTTAATATACTTTTTAGCACGGAAATTTAAGTTTATTGATTTGCTTTGGAATATCGATAAAAAATATGTACAATAATAATAAGCTTGTCTATTAAATTCCATTTTAGACTGTTAAAACAACATTTAATATATATATATATATATATATATATTTATATATATATATATATATATATATATATATATATATATATATATATATATATATATATATATATATATAACCCGCGATGCGTAAGGCACTTTTATAAAGCCGTTTTTATTTATTACTTTCAAAATTACTTGATTAAATAATTGACTTCAAAGAAATAACTCATTACAGAGATCAATGTTTCACAAGAAATATCATATAATAAAAAAATACACACGAGTCTGGACACATTGCCTTACAATAACATGACAAGAACAACAAAACAACATCTCTTTTACTGCAAGCGCGTGGTTAATATACTTTTTAGCACGGAAATTTAAGTTTATTGATTTGCTTTGGAATATCGATAAAAAATATGTACAATAATAATAAGCTTGTCTATTAAATTCCATTTTAGACTGTTAAAACAACATTTAATATATATATATATATATAAATATATATATTTATATATATATATATATATATATATATATATATTTATATATATATATATATATATATAACCCGCGATGCGTAAGGCACTTTTATAAAGCCGTTTTTATTTATTACTTTCAAAATTACTTGATTAAATAATTGACTTCAAAGAAATAACTCATTACAGAGATCAATGTTTCACAAGAAATATCATATAATAAAAAAATACACACGAGTCCGGACACATTGCCTTACAATAACATGACAAGAACAACAAAACAACATCTCTTTTACTGCAAGCGCGTGGTTAATATACTTTTTAGCACGGAAATTTAAGTTTATTGATTTGCTTTGGAATATCGATAAAAAATATGTACAATAATAATAAGCTTGTCTATTAAATTCCATTTTAGACTGTTAAAACAACATTTAATATATATATATATATATATATATATATATATATATATATATATATATATATATTTATATATATATATATATATATAACCCGCGATGCGTAAGGCACTTTTATAAAGCCGTTTTTATTTATTACTTTCAAAATTACTTGATTAAATAATTGACTTCAAAGAAATAACTCATTACAGAGATCAATGTTTCACAAGAAATATCATATAATAAAAAAATACACACGAGTCTGGACACATTGCCTTACAATAACATGACAAGAACAA
This sequence comes from Druceiella hillmani, assembly GCA_039881145.1. NCBI lineage: Eukaryota > Metazoa > Arthropoda > Insecta > Lepidoptera > Hepialidae > Druceiella > Druceiella hillmani. The sequence goes on from JAYKKI010000014.1 coordinate 36,279,192, forward strand.
CAAAACAACATCTCTTTTACTGCAAGCGCGTGGTTAATATACTTTTTAGCACGGAAATTTAAGTTTATTGATTTGCTTTGGAATATCGATAAAAAATATGTACAATAATAATAAGCTTGTCTATTAAATTCCATTTTAGACTGTTAAAACAACATTTAATATATATATATATATATATTTATATATATATATATATATATATATATATATATATATATATATATTTATATATATATATATATATATATAACCCGCGATGCGTAAGGCACTTTTATAAAGCCGTTTTTATTTATTACTTTCAAAATTACTTGATTAAATAATTGACTTCAAAGAAATAACTCATTACAGAGATCAATGTTTCACAAGAAATATCATATAATAAAAAAATACACACGAGTCCGGACACATTGCCTTACAATAACATGAGAAGAACAACAAAACAACATCTCTTTTACTGCAAGCGCGTGGTTAATATACTTTTTAGCACGGAAATTTAAGTTTATTGATTTGCTTTGGAATATCGATAAAAAATATGTACAATAATAATAAGCTTGTCTATTAAATTCCATTTTAGACTGTTAAAACAACATTTAATATATATATATATATATATATATATATATATATTTATATATATATATATATATATATATATATATATATATATATATATTTATATATATATATATATATATATATATATAACCCGCGATGCGTAAGGCACTTTTATAAAGCCGTTTTTATTTATTACTTTCAAAATTACTTGATTAAATAATTGACTTCAAAGAAATAACTCATTACAGAGATCAATGTTTCACAAGAAATATCATATAATAAAAAAATACACACGAGTCCGGACACATTGCCTTACAATAACATGACAAGAACAACAAAACAACATCTCTTTTACTGCAAGCGCGTGGTTAATATACTTTTTAGCACGGAAATTTAAGTTTATTGATTTGCTTTGGAATATCGATAAAAAATATGTACAATAATAATAAGCTTGTCTATTAAATTCCATTTTAGACTGTTAAAACAACATTTAATATATATATATATATATATATATATATATATATATATATATATATATATATATATATATATATATATATATTTATATATATATATATATATATATAACCCGCGATGCGTAAGGCACTTTTATAAAGCCGTTTTTATTTATTACTTTCAAAATTACTTGATTAAATAATTGACTTCAAAGAAATAACTCATTACAGAGATCAATGTTTCACAAGAAATATCATATAATAAAAAAATACACACGAGTCCGGACACATTGCCTTACAATAACATGACAAGAACAACAAAACAACATCTCTTTTACCTGGTTAATATACTTTTTAGCACGGAACCTGTTAGTAATTTATAGCTTTATACATCTTTGTTACCTAACGGAAACATGAGTACCAACAAAATTCTCAGATATTTTAGAGTTTTCATTTGTCATCAAAATGTTACTAACGTTTATTTTCTTTTCACTCATAACTTTACATGAAATAATATACATTTGAGTACAAATTAACAATAAAAATAATAAATATTTATGAACAATGAACATTTTCGTAACAATATTTTGGAAAATAAAATATTTTATCTTTGTTTAACTTCGTAGTAACTCGAGCGATAAGTTAACCCGGTTGGGACAAACACTGCCAAAACTAAACAAAATAATAAAAATATGCTTTTATTTCGAGCCTAATAAATATTTTCAGGTACGGTTAATTTTTTAAACTTCCACTATAATATAATATTTGCCTTAAACAGAAAGACAGATATATTGACAATATTCCCTGAAATGGTAGTTATTGTTTTCATACGAAGTGTACTGTTCAGGTTTTTTCAATTATAAAAACAAATTTAGTTTACAGGAAAACGTTTACATTAAGTAAAGCTAAATAAAAACACAGAAAGATAAAATAAGCATTGAGGATATATGTTGGCATACGGAAGTATGCTAAACAAATGAGAACGTTACGTTGCAAAAAAAAAACAAAAAATTATGAGATAAACCATGTCTTCCGAGGCAATCAATTATTATAACACAATAGTAAAAGTATTAGCAATCGAATACTGGTAGAATATTTGACAATTTTAAAACAAATAATGCTTTTATAGTTGCTAGTTATTTGCATTAATTGTAGCCATCGCATTTCTGGCACGTAATAGCCTCGTTTTTAGACATTATCGACAGACAGAAACAGAATTATTATGGTTTATTTCTATGGCGCTGTGCAGAAATGTGAATTTTTTTTTATTATTAGGATAGTAACAGAACGGATGAGAAATTGTGTTAAGAGATAACCATTCTTTAAAATGGGCTATTTTTATCAGGGGTGCGGATTACTCATATAATATTCTGTTTTTTATATGTGCAGTTGAATTTGACCAATGAACGAGATATTTAAATAAATGTGGGGTATGATGTTGTCATTTTTATTAGTTATTTCTTTAATCTCTGTATATAGAATAAGCAATTAAATATGTTTAAGTTAAAGGCTGTGAAATTTGCGTTTTAATGTAGAGTAAGATGGAAGTAAATAACTGACGTCAATATTTTTCTGGTCCATGTGACCTCTCTTTATTGACATTGCGGTCGGTTTGAGGATTTATCGTTTGGTAACTGTGACTTCATGAACATATTAGTATTTAACACGGCCATGGAATATTAATAGATGTAATGTTGTTTTAACAGTCTAAAATGGAATTTAATAGACAAGCTTATTATTATTGTACATATTTTTTATCGATATTCCAAAGCAAATCAATAAACTTAAATTTTATTTGCATATTAATTTTTACATCGAGTTCTTGTTGTACTTTCCTTATTTTTTTTATTTCGCGCGCTTTCTTTTTCTTCTTTAGATATTTCATGATTTTCAAGTATTGTGATCCACGAAGATAGGTGCAGTTTTTAAGACTTCTTATTTAGTTCAGTTCGTTGTACCAGTTCTCACGGTATTGTACTAATCCTACCGCCTTATAAATGGTAATTTCTAGTGTATTTGTAATATGGTCAGCCTAACGAGCCGATTTTCGCCCACGAGTTGTTGTCCCCTCGACCCTTCTTAGCTGAATACCTTGTTTCAGGTTGTCTGAGTTTTTTCTAATAATATGGCCAAAGTATATGAGTACTTGATGGTAACTGTAGAGGATAGCCTTTGCAGATGCATTGCCCTTTCTATCCTTTTTTTATTCTTATCAACAAGTACGAATGTTTTATATATTCTTCACGTATTTATTGGACACTCATATTCCCATATATCTCTCACGCCTAATACTAAGACGTTATGACTTTTCAGAACTATTTACAAAGCGAGAATTATACTCAAACTATAAAATGATACATTTAGGTTTAGTAAAGAGGGAAGAATTTGTTTTTAAATGTGTAAATAATATGTGTAAATAATATTTTTAATATGTGTAAATAATCTTGAGACTAAAAATAATCACAAAGCAGATTTGTTGTACGTATACAAAATGCAATACTTCAAATAAAGATAAAACATAAGATTCAGACGTCAATATTTCATTAGATGCATTCATATGTATATGTAGTGTCATCTGTTGCGTTGTATATGCTATTCTCGATAGTCTTCGGAATCAAATTAACGCACTTATGGCGTGCTTGCTTCCGTATTCGAATTGTGAGAGGCTTCAAGTATGCCATAACCTCTGTCGAGTATAACGTAAGGTCATAATAGGTCAATTTCCTGTTCAGACTGAGGATGTTCGAAAATTATTAGAACGTGACTGATTTCTGGTTCCGTCTACATAAAAGCTACTTAAGTTGCGTATGCAAATTTAAAGGTCAAATTAATTTGATGAGCGTTAAAAATACTTAAAAAATAGTGTTTTTATGGATGGAAAAATGTGTAATTGTGTAAATTATGTGAGAACTATACACGGAATAACAGCATTAAAATTAGTTAAAAAGAAGTTTACATCATTGTTAATTATTTGCGAATCAACCGTATTTAATTATCATTTCATGATCTACAAAATTTAGCTCACTTAATTACTTAGTTATTCTTATACGCCCATGAGCACGTTTCAGGTAATCACGTTCTAATTTCCCCTGTTACAAAAATGTTACAAAAGCAACTAACATAATTTTATGAATCCATCTACTGGTTAATAAAGTTATTGTTAGTTTTGAACGTAGGGCTATTTTAGTAAACCTATATTACAAGTATTCTAAAAGTTGCAGAGAGCCTGCAACTTTAGAATACTTGTAATATATAAATGAGCCCGAGAAATCAGAACCTTTGAATAACTATGAGCTGCTATATTCGCATGAATTAAGATGTCATTAATAATTACTCCATTAAAGATGACTTACATACGTGGAAAAGGACTGGATTCCTTTCCTATAGATAGAGATATATAGATAAAACTCTTGTTTGACCCTCGAGATATACATACCATCGAGGAGAGTCTGATTTTCCGTAGACTGTCTTTAATTATTTTTAATTTATTTGTTTTACAGCAATTAGCCTTGCTGATATTGGTTAATAATTTTATGGCATGTCTAAAGAAGGATTTTTGAGATGTTTACCTTAAAGTATATTTTTCTGATATATAGATAGAAAATATGAAGAAAGCTGTTTTTTCCTCTCAAAGAGTATCTAAGTTTTCGCAGAAAATATGAATGAATTATTTCACCTTAATTGGCCTTATTGACCTCAGTTGGCCTTGGACATATAACGGAAAATTGTTGAGGAGTTTATTACAAGGTATCATTTTCTCATAATTTCAATTTTAAACCCTTGTTTAACATTACGTTTTAATATAAATAAGTTGTTTTAAACCTTTTATTCCATTGCTACTTATTTACCTTGCTTGATATCAATTCTTTATAGTTATAGTTTTGAATCGACTTGTCGATTGTATGTTTTGGCCGGAAGTTGTAGCTCAAATTTTCATTATATTTCATATTCCTTTTAAAACGTTAAATTATATGAAATTAAAACAAATCATCGATCCGTAAATTTTACTAATATCTAAATCAATCAAAATATTTCGAAATTTTGAAGAAATTAAAGAAGTATCGCTATTCTTTGTACTTGGAGTAGGAAATATTATTTATTATTATTATTATAAAATATAATAAACGTACACCATCAAATATTCATTTGTTATATTGGACTTTATAGTTTATTTTATTGAGATTAGTTATCTTAATTGACAAAACACTTCGTATTCCATAAACGTATTTATCTATTTAGAGATTTAAAGATTTTGGATACCTATAAAAAGAACTTTTCCAAAATAGAAAATATCTTTTGTCCAAAAAATATTGTTAATTTTATATTCACTTACAACGTGATTTGAATCATTCATGACTAGTAGGAATCGGACGCTTCGGATAAGGAAAAAAGTTGTTAAGTCTCTCAAGAGGAAAATTTTCGTAACTTTGACCGAAGAGGAAGGAACCAGGAGTTGGTTACAGTAAAATTGAAAATGTTTGTTTAGCATTGATTATATTTCAATACTTTTACAATCATAACGTATTCCCACTACGACAGTATTAACGTATTCTATGGAATTCAATCAAAATATTATTCTTTCGGAAAATATTCTTTCCTTGTTGATGAAAACATTACGTCAGTAAGGAGAGGATTTCATTACTTAAGCTGTAATTAGATACATATATACTTATGCTTTATTATTATTAGAAAAAATCGGTCAAATTATCGATCAATTTTTTTTGTAATACTGGACTGATTTCACTAAGGCTAAATTCCTTTTGAAAACTCTATATATGATAATTCAGACAGGTAAATACGAGGAAGCAATTTTCATAACAAATATTTGGGCACAAAAACGATGATTATTAGTGTTTCTGTATAAAGAAAACAACTTAGAATTATCAGAAACAACGTACAATTACTAGTGTTGTGAAAATTTAAAATTTCATGTTGCAATTCTATTCTTGATTTTCTGTCCTTTTCACGAAAGATAAACACATTAACATAATTGCATACGGAATATTAACGGAAGATCCGTTAATAATAATACTGACGTATATTCATCAATTGGTTATATACTCATTGAATGATTACCTTTCTACTTGTTTGACTTATTCCCACACCCCTTAATGTCTGTCTTACGAGTGAGCAATTGGCAAAACATGAACGATGTCACACATCGTGACTCACGATTGTGATACAGCTTTTAGCTAGATCTGAATATATTTTGCTATGTTATAATTTGACATGAAGCGTAATTACCATTAAGATTCACAGCCCGTCTCAATATGACATCTTCTTTGTCATACAGACACGCATTCTGAATCTTTTCAGATCGATCAAGTTTCCGAGTGAGTAACTCGGACCTAGCAACAATAGCTAAGAGCAAGAGATAAGAAGTCAACGGAGTGTGCGATCCATAAACATGCATTCATTCGCGTAGTAACTTATTGTACTTGTTGTTACGTTCGAACTGCACGCTTTTTTTAAATTAAATTGTACCAATATGCTTGCACACGTAGTATGTGCACGATTGAGAGGGCCCTTGGTGTAAATCATACGAGTAACTAAAACCCTTATTTGTAAAGTAAAATTTCTTGACGTCGATTGAGATTGGAACAGCGCAATGAGAAAAAACTCTGTATCTTAAGACCTTCTTCAGTATCGATACGAACGTGAATTTAATTTAGAATCATGGGTATTTTTTAAATTTTATAAAGGCCAACTTCACGAAAAGTAAAATATAAACATATTTCCCGTTAATACTTCTTTTGATCCTCGACATTGATCAATCTTTGGTGTGATCAGTACCTGGATGAATCTTTGCACGATGACCTCTGCTTTCTACAAATTAAATTTCTTTTCATATTTTCAAGAACCACATTGAAATTGAAACATATATAATTATAACCAAGCCTGTTTAAGAACGGAATTTCGTATTCTTAAAATATAATTCGTAAATTTTTGTAAATTGTCGTTTAATTAAATTTTATTTGATAATTGTTATTCAATTTCACTCCAGATGATATTGCATAGATTTTTTTTCACGGCAAATCATACTCTTTAATTACTAATGTGTTAGTAAAGACAGTTAACAATATTCATGAAATTAAAAAAAATCTTACAGACAAGTTGAAAAATGATGAAGCCATTGAAGTTTTCTAAGTAGAGCACCTAGAAATATGATTCTAGAGGAAAGATTAAGCTAGTTTTGATATGCAAGTGTAGCATATTATTATTATTGCACATGCAGTTATTGCAATAGAAACTCAACAGACAACTATGACCAGATGAAGGTGTGAATAACGATTAAAATTAAGAAGAAGCAATAGTTTAAGCATTTTTAGAGTTCTTTCACTCAAAATGAATAAAAGGTATCTTCGTAGGATCACTTGGTTGTCCGATCGTCCAAATTTTGTCGATCTGTCAAAGCCACTTTTCTTTGGAAAAACGGTTTTAGATATCAAATTGAAATAAATATCACATACTGAGGTCTATAGCCTTACATTGCAGTAAAAGTTCTTTTGATTTGCGTGACAAAAAGTCTATGGCCCTGTAAACAGTATTTTCATATTTATTTTACTTTATTCATACAATCGTTTTACTCACTGATAATTAAAACCTACAAGGTACTTCCTGACGAATTACAATCTTGAAAGTCGGGATTCACAAGTAAAGGGAAAATCGAAAAATCAATTATTTTTAGTTTTATGTGGAATTATACATTTTCATATTTCGTTTGTTTTCACGCATGTGAAAAATATAGTAGGCAATGTATTTACGTTGTAAAAAATTAATATTTATGAGTAGTGTAGTATAATGTTGATAAGTGTTTAAATGTGTACGGAACCCTAGTAGTGCAAGTTCTACTCACGCTTGACAGTTTTTTCTTGTGTTACACAAAAGCAAGAAATTTATCAGAAGTACGTAAAATATTAGTTTCTTAATTAGTGGTCAAATGTTTAAAAGCTCCTTTATATACTTTGGTGAGCCGATGTAATAAAATGCATCCACATCTCCCAGTTTTTGTGAGATTCACAAGATTTAACCGACTTAAAAAAGTGTATTCGCAGCCAAGTGAAACGCAGCACTCACCTGTGTCTGAGAGAGAAAGAGAGAAAGAGAGAGAGAGAGAGATCATTTGTGTATGCATGAAATAGAGAGAGAGAGAGAGAGAGATAAACAGAGAGATCATTTGTGTATGCATGAAATAGAGAGAGAGAGAGAGAGAGAGAGAGAGAGTGATAAACAGAGAGATCATTTGTGTATGCATGAAATAGAGAGAGAGAGAGATAAACAGAGAGATCATTTGTGTATGCATGAAATAGAGAGAGAGAGAGAGAGAGACAGAGAGAGAGATAAACAGAGAGATCATTTGTGTATGCATGAAATAGAGAGAGAGAGAGACAGAGAGAGAGAGATCATTTGTGTATGCATGAAATAGAGAGAGAGAGACAGAGAGAGAGAGATCATTTGTGTATGCATGAAATAGAGAGAGAGAGAGAGAGACAGAGAGAGAGAGATCATTTGTGTATGCATGAAATAGAGAGAGAGAGAGAGAGAGAGAGAGAGAGATATCATTTGTGTATGCATGAAATAGAGAGAGAGAGAGAGAGAGAGAGAGAGAGATATCATTTGTGTATGCATGAAATAGAGAGAGAGAGAGAGGAGAAAAGCATCGACTTGGCGACAATTCCTGAAATATCTATATCAGTAGCAGTATCACATACTTTTGGTTTGTGAAACAACTTGCGAAATATTTTAGATAAAATTATATTACACGTAACGGAAAAAAGTAAATCAAATGAAAGCTACGGTAATGATACTCGTACTTTGTATATCTACACATAAAACTGTTTAGTTGGCATATCTGTATATTGAGGATATTTATGAATAAATGGTTAAGGGGGATATTACAAAAGCAATAGAATGCAAAAATACCTTTTTGAAATTTTTGTATGTAAATTTTTTTGCTCATTTCTCAAAAAAACAATTGAGGGAATTTTAATAAAGTTTTATCTAGTGGATTTTATGGGAACCGAAGTTCCGCATAGGCTATTTCTAGGCTTATCCCATTTCAACCACCATACTGGAAAAGAAGATATTGAAGTTACAACGCGCATTTACCTTAAAAAAAAGTTTGTTTTATGATGGGATTACATGTATTTTAAATTGAAATCTTACAGTTAACTTAATAAAATTTTCCAAAGGTCCATATAAATGAACGATGAGCCACGAGAACAGCTAGTATTTAATACGATTCTAAACGAGGGACAACTCTCTGTACAATAGTAAATTATCGAAAGTATCTAAAAACAGTATGACAGTTTTAATATTATTAAATCCTAACAGAAGTGATGCTCTAGTAAGAGTAACTATCCGATTAATATTAACTGGGTAATACAATTTACTGGGTCCCAAAAAGAGGTACCTTAAAAATGGTGTTACGAAATTTTTATTAATATTGCAAAACCGAACGATGAACATGTTCAAATTCTCTCAGGAACGTTACACAATATTATTATGTTTATACACTACCATTGTCTCGACAAAAGCCTCCAATGACTTGCGATAATCGAAATTGTTATCAACGAATCTCTTGGTTACCTGTTGACTTCTTCACGAATAGGGAGGATCTTTGTTTTACTTTCTCTTTGCATATTCGTGTAATCATCGCATTGAATGAAAAGTGACTAAAATTACGACCGATCGGAGAGGTGTAGAAACACTAAATATACGTGTATTTTTTATTATTATCTACCGTTTTAAATGATATAGAAATTGAATAAGGTTTCAAAAAAACAGTGAGAAAACTTATTATTTAACATACTTATTGCAAGCTTGGAAAACTAAGATTATAGTGGCGGACTTCATGCAATAAGAGTTTGCTCGGTAGATATTTATTATTATTATATTATTTATATTTAATTCTATTTTTTTCTATACCTTGAAATATATGCCTGCCTTGACTTGATCTCTCATCGGTGCATTCTTATGTATTTTGATTCCTTCCATTCTGCCCTCCATCACTAGGAGTTTAATTCGATCGTAGCTACACAGCGATATCTATATAAGGAATTCCACGATGTCAGTTTGTACGATACCTGACAAATGCAGTTAAATACCGTGTTCTAGGAGTATGGATGCCTTAGTATAGAACGCTACCCGCGACACTCCAATCAATATTTTTCAGCACCGCCTTTCCAGGGTATCCATTTTCTTTTCTCGCTTTTGCGTAGTATCCATGTCACTGCGCTCTAAAAGAAAATTGGGAACAATAAAGCTCTAACGAATTTTCGGGATTTTGGTCATATTGTGGTTCCTCCATATCTTCCTCAGCTCGTGTATAGCAGACCTAGTAATCATCATACGCTTATCAATTTCGTCAGTGCACCCGCCATTATTTACAATCAATTCCCCCAGATAAATATATAATTGAACCATTTCGTATTACGTTAGTTGAGTAGTTTGACTTTGGACGTGATATTGTCAGCACTTTTCGCAATCACCATCTTCGTCTTTTTATAACACCATTTTTAGGATAATAATCCTGTTTTTCAGGATAACACTTTGAAATTCCACATTCTTAATATGCTACACAATATACAGCGAAACAAAATAAAACGCGAGTTTTTTTCTTTATATGGTTACTAAAATATTTTACCCATATTGGTTAGTAAATATTAATAAATAATTAACAACAGTAATGTTAATCGCAAACCACAGCTTCAAAACGATTTTTGGGCTATCAGTGATAAGTACGCTTATGTGCTCTTAATTAAAGTGTATAGGTATTCCACCAATTAAACTTAGGTTTACAAGTTTTAATTTTTTTGTGTTATAAATAAGATGTGCGTAAAAATTTCATAACTTAAATATTAATAATAATAAATAGTAATAAATAGTAAACAAGTAATATTTTTTTTCTTGTTAAACATTTTTAGTCTTCTGCAAATTTTGAGGAACTTTATTTGAACTTTGCATCTGTTTAGGTCTCAATATTAGATAAAAGAAATTGTTGTTGTCGCTTGTTTCATTCTTTTTTCACATTTATGTTTTTGGTGGGATATAAATACTTTTTCAAAGTTTCATTATGCTCAAAATGTGTTATTTATATTATTTCTTTATGCAGTACTTTTTTCGCCTCTTTATCATTTTTCATATTTTCTCGTAAAGATGAAATGTAAGAGCACATAGCCCATTTTCTGTTTATAAAATATGGTAACACTTTATCTTCAATTACGAAACATTATTTACCGTTTTAAGATTTTTTTCCTTTATGTATTTCTAATGACCAAACTTAATGTCAGATTTCAAGTTCCTAAGTCAACTGAAAGTACTTAGGTTTGTTATTAGAGAGAAAGTTAGTCAGTGTTAATGTAATGATTTCTAGACGTTAATACTTCAAGGACTATTTGAACTAAGTTTATAAAGTTTTGAATTCTGACTAATTGAGGTATGGGGTATTACTATTAAAATTACGAGTTTCTAGGTCAAATAGATTTTGAGCCGCGTGTCTAGATACAACGGATGGCAATAGATACAGAGTTACATAATATATTGGATTGTGCTATTTGTGACAATTTTTATTATTTGTTGGACATAAGCACACATTTGATTTAATATAGGCGTCTCATTTGTAAAGCACTGAATAAAGTACATTTTGCCTACGGTGTGCAATAGGGAAATAAAAAAATTGAAATATGAAACTGTTTTGCCTCAACAGCCTTCTTGACCGCCAGCATCAATTTGTATTGTCCTCGAATTATGCTCATGACTCCGCATCATGAGTGGGTTTGTGTATTTTTTTTCTTCTCGCGCTTAGACGCGCTCGGAGCGCGTGAATTACGCAAGCGGGCGCAGCGTCTGCCGCCGCCGCTCACCGGATAATTACCGTCTGCGGCGAGACGGCCGGCCGTTGCCTCACGCCGCCCGCTAAAAATGAAACAATCCACCTCAATATGGGCCGATCTCAAGTTTTAATGTTATTGTTATCACGATTGGGGTAATTGCCGATTTTGTAATGGATGCATTATCGCGCGGCGCAATGTGTTACGATCGAGCGTGGATTGCGAAGCGAGAAGGATTTCGGATATCCGCCGGTTTGTAATCAATGTTTGGGTTAAAGAACTTTGTTTCGGAGTAAACTTTTTACGTTTAGTACAAAATAATTAACACGGGCAATGCTATCTTTATTGCTCGATCACCATGGTGATAGAGAGTGCGATCAGTAGTTTGATCAGCGACCGCATGGAAACACCACACAACGTTTCATTGAAAATGTTTATTTTTCTTCAGTTTATCTCAGATCAGAATTAACATTTGAAAGATTGAATAAAAAATATGTTAATATTTTCAATATTGTAAATAAAATTGTTTTGTTCAAAACTGGAAATCCAAATTTATTTTTATACATTTATTTTAAGAGAATAGATAATGATGACTAGAAAACTTAAATCTTTGCGTCAAATGATAGCAATTTGTTTTTGTCTCACTAATGGCACTATTTTAACACCTAAAGATTTCATCAAATCGATTTGACATAAAATATGACAAAATTATAATTTTAAGTGATTTCTAATTATTCAAGATTTAGCACAGAAAATTGTAGATACATTGTTAAGTGATCTAAATATATCAGCAATGTAACTAGATCAGCCACAGATTTATAATTATAATTTTAAGTGATTTCTAAAAAAATTATAATTTTAAGTGATTTCTAATATATTCAGGATTTAGCACAGAAAATGGTGGATACATTGTTAAGTGATGTAAATATATCAGAAATGTAGCTAGATCAGCTAAGATGTAATATGAAATATTAAAATGCGTTATTTTTGCATCAAGTATTTTGTAAAATACTAATAAAATTTCTTATGTAATAATTTATAATCACGGAGGACCATATCATATCATTACGTTAAGTTACTTTGTTTTGTTACATTACTGTAAATAATGAAATCTTCGTGGAACAGATATGAATTCATTTTCATAAAACATTATCGATTTTACTATAATTAGTTATCTAACAATTTATATATCTGATTGATTCATCATATTTGGCACGATAGCCCAGGGTGGGCCAAGGCCTTCTGTTGGAGATTCTTCCAGGAACTTCTACTCTTCGCCTGGGTTTTATCTGATTGATTACAGGTACATATAAATAGTAAGGTAATGATATATCCCACGAGACCTCACGCATTTTAGTATTTTAAATTTACATTTATAACATTAAAAAGTGTAGGGTCCGTAAATAAAAATTATTAAAGTTAATTTTGTTAAATTACAGTAAAAAGTAGAATAATTGCACCCGAAGCGTAATTATTCTACTTTTTAGTTTACATTATGAAAACATATTTTTATAATTTTTTAAACATATACAGTTATTTTGTTTGTTATAGTTTAGAGAATTCTATTTAATTTAACTAGTTTTTAAAAAGATAAATTTTAACCGTGTCTGCGACCTTTCATAATGCGGGAACTCTTTTTAATCTTAATACATTGCAAAGTTCTGATACGTGAATTTTTTTTTAATTAGATCAAAAATCGTAGCTCGAGACCTAGAAAAGCCTTGGATAACAATTTTTAACCGAATTGAACAATAAAAATTTTTTTATGAAGTGTATTATTTCAAATCGTATTGTCACCTTTAACGCCTGTCAAATTTGAAGCTGATCGATTATGCGAAGGTGGAATGTAGATAGATTATAGAATTTAATAGCGTAAAACAAGCAAACAAACAAAGAAGTGAAGAAAAAAAGGTTTAAGAAAATCCTCCAATCTTTAATTTCGACCTACTAGTTGCTTTCTGCAATTCATAGCCTTCTTAGTTTATAATAGGACTATCTTTTGTAAATAGTGCTTTAATTTATATGTTGTTGAATTTTGGATTAACACTAGTTTTAAGATACGATCATTTCTAAATGTATTAAAAATGACGTAAAAACTTATTCTTACTTCAAATATCGATAATTATTTTCTAGTTTACCTCTCGCATACTTATTCATTTTATTTTTATTTTGTTTTATGTAAAGGGAAAAAAACAAACACAAACTATTTGAAATATTCTATGAACACTAAATACGAAATAAGTTTGTGTTTTAACATTTCCACAAAGAACAAAGAAAAATAAATATATTTATAAAATATTCAATTAAATACAACAATACATAAATGTGACAATGTTATTTGAAGTAAGTGAAACAATATTTTTTTTATTATTTTTTATTATTTTTTTAACTTATGAATTAAATAAAGCTGCAATTATGTTTTACAAGTTATTTATGTAAGGCGCTCTATTCAACTAAGTCGGACAAACGATGAATAAAATAAAATGATAATAACATTACTGATCCGTCTGCTGTGCATGAATTTATTCTAACCTGTTCAATTTATGAGTTCTGTACTCATATAGACATAATTATAATTGCACATATATGTATTTGTTTGACATAATTATAATTGCACATATATGTGTTTATTTGACATATTATAATTGTTTTTATTTGACATAATTATAATCGCACATATGTGTGTTTATTTGACATATTATAATTGTGTTTGTTTGACATAATTATAATTGCACATAAATGTGTTTGTTTGACATAATTATAATTGCACATATATATGTTTATTTGACATATTATAATTGTTTTTGTTTGACATAATTATAATTGCACATATGTGTGTTTATTTGACATATTGTAATTGTTTTTGTTTGACATAATTATAATTGCACATATATGTGTTTGTTTGACATAATTATAATTGCACATATATTGTGTTTGTTTGACATAATTATAATTGCACATATATGAATAAAATAAAATGATAATAACATTACTGATTCACCTGATGTGCATGAAATTATTCTAACCTGTTCCATTTACAAGTTCTGTATTCATATAGACATAATTATAATTGCACATATATGTGTTTGTTTTGGGATAAAAAAATATTTCGAACGTAATAGTATAAAATGTTATTTAATTTTGTCCAAAAGTTTAATTAATATGAGAAATATTTTATTAGTTTCAAACTTGGGTAAGTAAAATATATGATGATTTAGTAATGTAATTTATGGCAGTTGGTTGCATTTAAATCTTACACAAATAAAAAAAAATATTGGCACATTGCAGTCAGTTAGTTCCCCTCTCTTAATAAACTTTCGCCATAAGTGGCGCGATAATATAAATAGATGTAAATTAATTTAATTTTTTATTTATCTCTGGCAGTCGGTGGTGTAGTCTGGTATCGATTTATGTGACTACATACTCGTATTCCGCCGAGTCAAAATCGATTTAATGCTACTTACGTTTTGTATTACTAGACCATATATACTAGAAATTGTATGATTTAAAGCATATTCGAAAATAGTTTACAGTTAGTGTAATGTCCAATGATTGTGAGGTCTTCACGAGATGTTACTTCGTCACTTAAATGTGAGAAAGCATGAATGAATATAGATATAATCCTTTAATTAATACAGTAACTGACATATGTTAACTACAAGTTATTAAGCAATGTTTTAAAGCAACGATGCGATACATACGAATGAATCGATTCAACTTGACTTAGGCATTCTTTTTTCTTCATATGCTTACACCAAGGCTGTACAAACACATGATTGTACGTATTTACGTGTGCAAAGATCTAATATGTCGTAATAATCCAATCGTCATATCTGTGGTCGAATAGTTAAATTGAATGCCGAATGGGTATTGCGCTGTGGGGCAATTAACAATGCAGCTAGTTTACCCGGATATATTGACCTTTAGGATGTTGACCACCGGAATTGGATTTCGTTATAATTGTTGCAAGTCATTGTGTTATCTTGTGTCTCTATTGACTTGTTTATATGTCATCTTAATTTGTAGCCTAGTAATTGATTTTTGTTGACGTCATACGACATAAGATTTATGTTGACGATTTTCTACCAAAGTATATTCCATAAAACATTTGAACAACATTGTATTAAAATTTTTAACAAACTTTTTGAGCCAAAGAGTTTACTGATTTATTGTATTCAGATCTCATTATATATTGTATAAATTATACAAAACTAATTCAGAATATGTCAAGCTTATGTATATTTAGGTATTTAATATACATGATTTGATTCTTTAATAAAACGTTATCGATAATATTTGTAGGAGTAAAACAATTTCTGTTGCAATTACTAGTCAAATAAATAAATTTTTTTATTAAATAAATTATGCATATTTTGGTATATTATACGCAGTAACATAAGTTTCTTTGATTCATATATTCGTATCTGTATTTACATATTAGCTCTTAAAACATTATTTACATCTACTTGTTGTTAAAATTGTAAATAAAATAAATCATTCAAACTGGAGTTTATTACTTTCAAATAAACCTTGGATTCGACAGTTGAAAAACGATATATATATATGTGAGTGTGTGTGTGTGTGTCTGTGTGTGTGTGACCTCACTGTTTTCGCCAAGTTATCTGCAAACGATATGACTAAAACTTTAATCGAAAATGTAAAACATTGAGTATATTATTTGAATATTATTTTACCTCAGAAAATATGTAGTCATTTCAAGTTTAAGAAAAAATAATTTAATATCTATTTCAAAATTAAAGTAAACAAAATTGGATATAAAACGTGTTACCACAACATGTTACCGATCTCTGAATAAATTAATATGTGGAAGAACGAAAATACGGCAACATTACTTACACGTATTTGTTTCTTCATTACTATGATATTAATTTAATACCACGTTTCGTGATAATACAGTGTG
This sequence comes from Druceiella hillmani, assembly GCA_039881145.1. Taxonomy (NCBI): domain Eukaryota; kingdom Metazoa; phylum Arthropoda; class Insecta; order Lepidoptera; family Hepialidae; genus Druceiella; species Druceiella hillmani. The sequence continues at coordinate 36,295,958 of JAYKKI010000014.1, forward strand.
ATAGCTGAAAATTATTGCATTGAGTGTTCTGTACCAAGAAGAAAACAATGTAACTGATATTAATTTTAAAGTATATGTATTATATTGATTTTAATAGATATTAAAATTTTTATTGTTTTCATCCTTTTTGTTCAAATTGTGGCAAACCGTGTATTTTTGAATTGGAATTATATATATATTTTTTTATTTCGATATGAAGTTCTATAGTTCTGAGTGTCATTTTGACTTCCCAAAAATAAATAGAAAATTATTCATATTTATCTTTTTAGAGTTCCGTACCTTCCGTATCCTCCCTAAAGAAATCCTTATAAGATCATTTACGTGTATGCCCGACTATCCGTTAGTCAAAGCTATTTTTTCTCATAAACTGTACATGTTGACGTACAAAATTCGATATACTAGAAAAGAAAGTTAACGCGTTCATATTTTCATTGTGAACACTTCAAAATATTTTTATGAAACTTTTGCATTTTGGGATTGGAAAGTTCGGTATTAATTTTTTTTTAAATCTCCATATTTGGTGTGGTATATCATTTGAAAGACTAGTTTGAAAGACTAAAAAACGTGAAAAATATGTGCTCCATCCTTATTTCCGAAATAGTTGGAAATAAAATTATGAAAAAACAGAATTTTCAGAAGTTCACGCAAAGATTAAATTGGTCTATTTTTACAACCCCGCATTGATTTCATACAATTCTTGTATGTGTTATGTATACACTTGCGTATATTTAAGCATTAATGTAACAGGCCTGATATCTCACCCCGTGATAATCATTAACAATAAGTGCAATTATACGATTGTTTTGAATCTCTACGGATTAACCGTCCATCTCGCCATTCGTTGGCGCGAAATGGAAAGGTTAAAACTATTACGTAACAGAGCGTACGAAATTTTTTAGCAATGTCCCAAAAAATAATAACCTGGTGTTAATTACATGGCTTCCTCTTTATAAGTGTAATTCTATAGTTTGAATATATTGTGTTACTAATGATTTTACATGCCAAGAAGTTAAGAAAAATTTATAACACTGTTACCAACAAAGCTATTAACAATTACACGGCCTAAATTTCTGTAATTTTGAAAAGAATAACGATCGTAGTGATTATATGGGAGTACTAGCAATAAATACCCGCTTTGCTGGGTTCTTTTTGGTCGTATAATTTTTTGTACAAAAACGATGTGGTAAAATCTCTTTTTTTTATTACTTTTTTTATATTTTGTACATGACTATCTTACAAACTAAGTAATATATATATATATATATATATATATATATATATATATATATATATTAAAAAAAATTAGTCAAATACATCCTTAAAAGTGTAACGTATTATTAATGTTAAAAGAAATGAGAAGGGATAGGTTGCGGGAGTGAAGAAAAAGAGTAAGGACAATGAACATGTGTGACAATTTCTATAATGTTCCAGAACATTATAGAAATTTCTCCAAAGTTCTACGATATTCTAGAAAAAACTGGAACTTTCATATTGGAATTCACACATTTTCGAAGTCGACTACTTTCAACCTCCATAACTTCCATACCCTTATAGTTATCAACGCGCAACGCGGTTGAGGCTGCTACCATGCACAAATGCCATTAGTCTGCGATATGAAGTTTTGGCTGCAGAGTGGAATATAGGTACATATACGACCAATTTCATGTAATATATATATATATATATATATATATATATATATATATATATATATATATATGTATATATATATATATATATATATATATATATATATATATAGATTAGAAACACAAATCTCAAATCAGACGTAAATATATCTAAATCCACACAGATAATAAAATAGTAAGTGAGGTATCTTTGTGCACTGAAAAAAGTTAAAAACTAGGTAATTACCAGTCTTTTTTACCTAAAAAAAAGTTACTCTAGAAGTCAAATAAACACAGTTCTGTTTGTTTGATCGAATTACATTTAAAAACTACTAAACAAATGTAAATAAATCTATCAATAACGTATACAGTCCAAGAAAGAGTATAGAGTATATGTTATAATATTATAGTGAGCATTTTTGTTAAATTAGACATTAGGCCAACACGGTTAAAAAGTAAGCATTTTATCTGATTGGCAACCCTATTAATGTCTGTAAATCATTTGTATCTATTTGTTAAGTATTATTAAAAACTAATAAGTTAATTTATATAAAACTTTCACTGGGCTAATACACGGAGTTGAGATCAAAATCTATACTAGCTTTTGACATTTTCAAATATTCTACAAGGGACTTAAAACTTAGTCATCAACGCTCACGTAATGAGAACTAAGTCTGCAAGCTTATGAACTGCTGCCTAGAAATTGGCGAGATAGTCATAGCGCTGCGGCTTAAACTTCTAGTTAATATATAATTTACTTTATCCCAGTCAAATTAATTCTTCAAATGCAAATATTATTAATGGAAAAAAATTCCGTTGCATTAATAAAAAATCGATACAAACAAAGACGTGTTACAAAAGCAAATGCTAATATTTCCAAGTAGTCAGCCCCAATTTGCAAAGTAAGGCTGTATAATTGAAACCAGACCGAACTTGATTCTGATTTTAGGTCAGCACATAAATTATTAAAGCAATAAATAGTTTACTATACAAAGCTGTAATAAACTGCACTATTATCAATGCTAAAGTAACGAGGAAGACCTATCAATTTGAAATAATATCTTGGTAATTGCTTTAACATAATGATTGTTGTCATATGTCGATCATTCTATGGTATAAATCGATAGTAAAGTAAGATTAATACGCGCCTCATTTATCGTGCGTACTGGCAAGTTAGTGGCAAAGGTGAAGGTGCGATCGACTGTACGGTAGTAACGACAAGTACCAGCCGATGCTGAGGGCAACCTTTCCTTGAGAAGCCTCCTCTACACGCGGCGGCGGCGCCTCCAACGACCGCGCAGCGCCGATGGACAATGCCCCTCACTTTCGTTATATTCGCTATCAAATTATTAAGACATTCACATGGATTCGTTAGATGGTGGTCGTGGAGAGATTTAGTATATAATGCAGAGTGTATAGCGAATTATGTATCATTTCGTTTTTGGATACGAGAGCGAAAACATGAAGGTAAATATTTTTTTACTTGTGAACATTTATTTTTTGGTATGTCGCTTTTCATACTTCATCGGTTATGCCGGTTTTCGCGTTAGCATCAATTATGTCGTAGATTTTCTAAATACCCATGTAAATTTTTCCTTTGATCAAATTTAGAATTAAGAGATTTGTAGGGTCTCATATTTAAAAATTAAAGATTATTCCTCCGGACCTGATTCTTATGATATATAATTAGTATTTCCATAATAGATTTATGGAATTTCCCAATATTAAAATGAAAACAACGAGTAAATCTTGACAGATATTATAGTGATCATGATTTTGACTTAAAAAGAGCTAAAGGACTCATTGTGTTCGCAATTATTTTTTTAGGATGGACTTTATCAGTTCTGAAACTAAACTGTATTGCAAGTTTTAAGTTTACATGTACGTCGCTAAAAAGTTAACAAAAATTTCAAATTTTTTAGTAAATATTCTAGCAATCATTGATGTTAAACTATTTGATAAAAAAGTGATTTTATTTGGCCTATAAAGCTAAAATCTAGAAAGCAAAACTTAAATTCGAAGTAGCAATCACAAATCACCTAATTTTTGTACATTATAACGTAAACAGTATATTATTAATTAAACATTACGTATTAAAGCGATGTGAAAGCGTTGATAAGAGGGAAAATATAAATAATGTCCAGTCAACTGTCTTTGAAAATAATATTTACTATTGCCCTAAAACTGTAACTTTATAATAGGCGAACTGCTGATTGCTGCCTAATTGTTTCAGATTTATGGAAAGCTATGAAAGTGAAACCTTATAAAATTTACAAAAATTTTTAACAAAATATATTTGACTCTCAAAGTATAAAACCATAGGTTTACACCTAATAAATAAACCCAAATCGAATTTATCATGCAAACCAATGCATCGCAAAGGAATCTAATTATTTCTATGCCAATCACTATGAAGGTGTATTGTAATTAAATATCTTCATAATTTAATATATTTGGCGTTAATTTCGTAGAAATTCATTATTCAAAATCAAATGAAACTACGTGATGTAGTATTATTTCTAATCCCTTTATGTTCTTTACCACGGCCTAGGTTTCGTTGTATTACAACATCTTCAGGTGGGCTATTAGCAAAGATCTTTGCTATATGCCCAGCTCAAGATGTAATACAACGAAACCTAGGTAGTGGTAAAGAACATAAAGAGAGTAGAAATAATACTACATCATGTAGTTTCATTTAATTGTGTATCTTCATAATGATGACTGGGACTTTGATTACTCAAGAAATCACTAGCTCTAAAAGTGAAAAAGGAATAAAAACAATCTTAAAATTATTTTCACAGGTATTCGTCTGTGTTATCGCGATGATCGCGGTAGCCCGCGCCGGTTTCATCTCCTCGGGAGGTGGTGGCTACGGCGGCGGTGGCGGTGGCGGTGGCGGATACGGCGGCGGCGGTGGCGGCTGGAAGAGCGGCGGTGGTGGTGGCGGCTGGAACTTGGGCGGTGGCGGCGGAAGCAGCGGTTGGAACTTAGGCGGTAGTGGAGGTGGATGGAACCTCGGAGGCGGTGGAGGTGGAGGTGGATGGAACCTCGGAGGCGGTGGGGGTGGATGGAACCTCGGCGGGGGCGGCGGTGGATGGAAGAGCGGCGGCGGTGGTGGAAGTAGCGGCTGGTTGCTCGGCGGTAGCAGCGGAGGATACAGCGGTGGTGGTGGATACGGAGGTGGCGGTGGACACGGAGGTGGCGGTGGATTCGGCGGCGGCAGCGGCGGTGGATCAGGTATATGAGTTTTATTATAGCATAACGAAATTTAGGGCAGATGTTCAAATGTACATAACATTGCACATCTCGGTATGCTAAAAGGATGGCAAAAAAGTGAAAACGTTATTGTTGTTAGTTTTGCAGATAATGTACGATTGGTAATACCAGTCCCAAAGTCATTCGATGAAATTCCTTTTTTAAGGGTTTTTAAAATTCTAAACTGCATTTTCCTTCTCGAATTTGTAACAAATAATTGGAGTAGCTTTAAATTTTGGTATACGAAGAGAATTTTCAAAAAGTATATACAGCCTTCGTATGCTGTGTTTTTTAAGTTTGTGGAAATGCATTAAATGCATAGTCAATAAAATCAATCGTTTATTAATATAAGCACTGTCGGTATCTAACACTTATTGCTACCGTGTAGGCAGAGCTAAAGTTTCGTCCTTATAAAAATCTTTGGGTCTTTGACTGAAAAATCGGTGAAGTTCGATTTTGATATGACTATCGGCTTTAATTTTTTTATCACGTAAATTATTAAACAGAGAGCTAAATAGATGGTAATTAGACTGCGAAAGACCTGGAGAGTACGGTGGGTGAAGTAGCATGCCCCATTCAAGTGAAAGTAGTTTTTCACGCGTTACTTTTGCTACGTGGGTCGAGTATTGTCACGTAAAAATAAACTTTGCTTTGATTGGAAGGAAGTTAACGGTGGCTTTGCTCAATTGTTCATAATAAATATCAGCTGTGATTGTACTGTTAGCTTGAAAGAGTTCCCAATGAGTAACTCCATTTATACCCCACCATGCACTTCAAAGTACCTTTCGGTCAATATTATATTTTGGTATATATTTTGGTACATCTTTTCCTCTAGCTCCTAACCACTGGCGTTTACCCTAAAAATTAACAATAGCTCTGCTAAACAACGCGAACTTAATCTGGAATCTGTTTCAATAAGGCATTTAAATTTTTCTAAATCAATTGTAGGAGGTCTATATGCCAGATCAAAATTCCCTCCTTTGAATCTTTGGAAGCGGTGCTTGGCTGTGCCGTAAGAGGGTATACCTACCTACCCATCATTGTGTATATATTTCGTGATGCTTTGCTGGTTTTTCGCCCTAAACGACATTCATGTAAAAAGAGGTCACTTCTAAGTTCACTTCGAAATACTTCTATATATATATATATATATATATATATATATATATATATATATATACATGAATATAATTTTAGTAAAAAGATATCTATGGAAGACTCCGTAATATCAACTAAATTAATTCATTAGAGACATAGGTTGTAAATTTTTTATTATTTTAATATCGAATGCTTGCACTACATACACAGTGGTCGACTAGATATTTCTTTATAAGGATATATTTTTTACTTTTTACCTAATTTATTAGTTAAGAACGAGAGCTAATAGGCAACTTTTCTTGATATTTCAGTTGTGAAAATCATCAAGGTTATCCAGACCGGAGGCGGCGGCGGCGGCGGCGGTGGCGGTTACGGTGGCGGCGGTTTCGGAGGCGGTCACGGTGGCGGCGGCGGCGGTGGTTTCGGAGGTGGATACGGTAGGTGTACTTGTGTACCATTCCCAAAATTATAGAACAAACATTTAATTTTGAAAAGTGTCAGGATTACAACAGAGTGATAGACAGTGTCCAAAATACAACAGCTTAACACTTTAGTGATTTTAATGTAAATACTTTAGAAAAATAGTAGCCTCTCCCAGTTAACCAAAAATAGAAAAATTATAATACTTAGAAACAATGAGCAAAAGAACAACGCTGAGTATCAAAAGATTGTGGGCAGAATACAAAAGAAAAAAGAAGTAACACAATAGAGACGTGACCTGTGAGCGAGGATAGAAAAAGGATAAAGGATATTAAAAATAGAGCGAGAAAGTGGTGTAAACAGAAATAGTTCATAAGTGATAAGGAGAGATGTGATTTCTTGGGACGGTCTTTCACTCAACACATTGACAGGAGACAATCTATATTGGGATCTAGCTTATTGTTACTCAAAAATAATTCCGCTTTATTTATATTGTATAAAAAAGTCAATAAAATTAAAAATGAATTTTTATATAATGTAAAATTCTCATCAATCATATGAACTAAATAAATTTAATTTAATTTAACATAAATATCATTAACCGACGTCCAGTGAATAATAAGGTACTCGATTCTGTATCAATTGTTTACTTTTAACATCTTCGCTTATGGCACGAACACCTTTCTAATAGACGCACTACTTATCATTCGCGTTGAATAACCCAACAGACACGATTTCACAATCAATGAAGCGTTGTTCAGTTGTATATGTGATTGCAGCTTTGTCGTCTCAATGACCGGAAGACGTAGTCGCGGAAAGTATAGCGTAACATGTGTCTATTATGATAAACTGGGTTATTATGTCTGTGTATTAAAGGTTACTTTCTTACAAAATTGCATCCGGTTTGTTTGGCTCATTATTATTTTTTACATAAAATAATGCTTTTCTTTTTCTGTAAATATTATTCATATAATTTTAAATTAAAAAAAAGAAGAAATGTATTTATATTACTCATAAACCGTGAGCTTATTTTCGAACTTGATCTGGGACCATGCTTACCTCCAAGTTTGTTATGAATTTTTAATCAAACTTCTTTATATATCGCATAATGATCTATATAACAAATCATATCAAATATCTATATAACACATCATCCACAATGAAACGTTATTCGAAACCTTGTAGGATGTAAAAGAAAATAATTTCAGCTCAGTTGATCCAGTAGTTTTCGAACAGTAGTTTTAATAATCTGTTGATACATATAAGTGTTTTATCGCATATCGTTACCATATCTGAAAGTATCCTATATGTACATCTTATATTCATTAGAAAATATATTAAACGGGGCGAGAAATGCTATATTTATCGAAAATATTCGCAGAAATTACTGTACCAATAACTGAATCATGGAAATACTTACGATATAACAAGCTTTATTAATTAATATCATGTAATTAGATGCCTTAACAACTTTAACCTGGCGGAAGTTCTCATTATATCATCGCATAAATCCAAATCGAACTTCCGGTCCATGAGAGTAATTATTGCAGTTTTACCAGATTCGTATCTCACGTTTGTGGCATAGCCTATCGCAAAACCTGTTTCCTGTAAATTATAATCTGGTATTACTCGAAATTAATTCGGATATTCGTTTATTTATTGACTCATCTTCACACTAAATCGATCACTGGTTTTTATTACTTTTAATCTCGGCAGTAACGGATGAAAAGCTACCGATTAAATCAAGTGCTAAAAACATTTCGAAGTTACCACGTACATTTATAATATTAAACTTTTTTTCCTTAAAGATGGTTAAAACTTAAGTTCTTTGTTTTTAGACAAAGTTATTCGTATGATAATAGAGTTGAAAATGCGTCTTCATAATTATATTTATTCCTGCAGGTGGAGGCAGCGGCTGGCAGAGCGGTGGTGGCGGCGGTGGCTGGAAGAGCTGGTGAAATGTTGTTACCTAGTGGTTCGTTACGGGTATTCATTAATTGTACAACACCTGATTAGAGACAAATATATTTTTTTTATTTTTATAAACTACGCTATTTTTATTTATTCGTTCGAGAATGCACACTAATTGTGAGAAGTTTAAAAACTTAATTCTGTCAATATTTTTCAAAAACGATCTATAAAAAGTAGTCATTATATACTCTGTACATTCTCTATTATATACTATTATATAATCTATATCTTATCCGCTACTTTTTCCGAGTGAAAATAAGGATTAATGAAATCAATAACTTATGGAAAAGATGGGTTTATTCTAAACGAGGAAAGTCTTTTTGGGAATTTTATATTTTTTTTTAATTCAACCAAGTTTGGATAGTAACACTCATAAAGTAGGTAACGGTTAGCTGCATTTATCTCTTGAAATTGTTAATACAAGTAATCGAAATAATTATAATTGAAAGTTCTAATCAAATACCACTACTCAGATACAATTAAATGAAATTACGTGATGTATCATTACTCCTGCTTTCTTTAAGTTCTTTACCACGAATTAGGTTTCCTTGTATTACAACATCTTCAGGTGGGCTATTAGCAAATATCACCTGAAGATGTTGTAATACAACGAAAGACACCTGAAGATGTTGTAATATAACGAAAGACACTTGAAAATGTTGTAATACAATGGAACCTAGGTCGTGATTAAGAACTTAAAAAAAGTAGAAATAATGCTACATCACGTAGTTTCATTTAATTGTAAATAATGAATTTCTACAAAATTAACGCCAAATATATTCAATATCAGTACTTAGGTTTTTTTCCAATTTTTGGAAACCGTGGCTGAAAAATTGCAGAGATGAAATATTGTACGTCATTTTCAAGCTTAATATTTTATAAATGGGGAATAATAATTAAAAATTGTGAATGAGCTTCAATTTTATTTTGAAAGGTTTGTACAATAAAACCTCCATATAATGGGGTACGCAACAAAAAATGCATCCCCATGTGGATATGAGGGGGTATATCAAGATTTCTTTTAATATTCCCCTGCATATTAATGCATACCTTTATTTAATCATACTAATTGCAAATATATACATAATAATAGTCATACAGCAGTGGGTGAAAATGCTCTTATATTATAATTGCGAACCTCTTTGATTTTATACAATTAATACAAAACCTATTACAAAGTCCAAAAAGGAGAAGTAAGTGAATCTTTCGTGGTAACTTTAAAAATGAAAATAAACTTTGTTAAGGGTTCCTCGAAGGAATTTAATAGTGTATTTTATCACAGCTTTTCTTGGTCGTACAAAATTTTGTTTTTATAGTCTGTAAGTCTTTAGAAACAAATATTCAGGAAAACATAAGTGTTTCTGAATATTTGATTCAAAATCGTTACAGTTGTTCTTTTGAATTACCTGAATAAACAAATAGTACAGCTAAAAATGTGCAGCGTATTGGCGAAGATCTTCCAGCTTTTACTAATAAAGCAAGTTGCTGACAAAACGATGTAAAGTTATGGAAATGCTAGGGCTAGGGTGGTAATTGTCAATAGAAGCATTTAATTTTGTGTCCATCGTAATATTTCCTCGAGACGTTTTGTAAATCACGAATTTTGTCAATTGCATGAATATTGTCTACAGCTGTGCAGGCTGGAACAGACGAATAGACGAACGGACGTGATGAAGTTACAAGGGTTTCTTCTTGGAAATATGTTTGGCCACTTCTACTCGATTTGAAAAAAAAACTATGTTTTCATTATTTCTTAAGCTAGTAGTAAAAATGGAATGAATTATTGAAGATTTAACTCCAATCAAATGTAATTATTTTTCACCACATTAGGAAATTAATTTTGCTGAAACCCATTAATGTTAAGGGTTTACATCGTAGAATAAATATACCCACCCAATTTTACGTTTCAAAAAAAGTTGGTATGGATAGAATGATTAACGCGCAACGTCGTCTGTATTCGTTACATCGCATAGAAATCGGAGCGACTCTGACTGACATTTATCGATCCAAACTTGAAGAGTTAAAATGTTTAACGTCATAATGTTACAACGTTTAACATTATAACAAAAATGGTTTAACATTACAACATCTAATGTTAAAACGTTTACGAGTTAACACGCTGACTGCGACTCAAGGTAGGCTGAAAATCGATTTTCATAGATTTAGGAAATTTAAATTTTAAGGGTCATTTTTACTGGATACAGCGTTTGTTTACACCTAAAAACATTATAAGTCATTCGTTTCCATGCTAAATTAATTCACGTAACATATTTCAGCGTACTAATGGTAAACAAAAGCTGTATCCAACAAAAACCGACCCTTAAAATTTAAAATTCTTAAGTCTATGTAAGTCTATTTTCAGCACACCGGCGGTAGTAAAAGTAGCGGTCGGCTAAATATCTCCCGTTGCACGGGAGATATTTAGCCGACCGCTACTGCCTTTTGAGGTATGCAAGTCGATGGAAAATCGTCCACCGATTCACCAACTAAAAAGTTATTTGTATACGTTTCTCGTTAATCTGTTATAAGCACACGTATCCTTTCCTTTTTTGGAGGTGAAATTTGCGAAAACTTTTATTAGTAATGTACACATGGATTTCGACATTGGAAACTTATTAGAGGAATGTACCTACCGAAATTTCATGTCTTTAGGGCCAGCGATTCAGTCTGGGTGTTTCAGTCACTCGGTTTGTTTTTTAGAAGTGTAGATTTCATATGAAGGGTTTAGTTTTAAAATAAGATCAATTGAGTTATTTTTTTTATTTTAGAGGAGAGGTCAACACTCTTCGCAGAAAGAAATATTAGGAGTCGATTACATTCTTATATTTTCAGACCTTGTAAAGTCATTGGAGTGTTATTAAGCTAATAACCTTCCCATATCCGGACGAAAACCTATAGGCGTACATAGCATTCAATTGTGGAAACTTAGAAATTTCTACCTTTGATGTGCAACTAGATTTTGTACAGCTATTTTAAGTGGAATATAATTAGATCTGAGGTTACTTCATTTGTTAAGTTAAATAAAAATGGAAATTTGTTAAATGGAAATTAAAATTTTTTTCTGTTAAAAAAATGGATTGAGTTGGTTTTTAAAACGAACGCCTCACGTATTCATATTGCAGATGGGCAAAAAAGATTTAGTGAAATAAAATGAATTAAATCAACGATATTTATTTACTGAACAGGTTGAAAATATATTTGTATATCATTCTTTAGTTCACTTACTCAAAAATCACAACAAATGAAAAATCTGTCCTCACATGAACCATATAAAAAAATTATATATATATATACACATATACATAGACCTTGTGACATTAACTTCACTTCCCGCGCGAGAACTAGAAGGCATATAACAATTTTCCCAAGAGAGAGTGGGATACTAAATGTACTAGATTGATTGACTTTAAGGTCACAGGTCATTTTCATTTCGATGTCATTCAATACGAAAGAATCGATCTGTCAAAACATATCATTCTTAAAAGATTTAAATCAATAGGTTGAAAATCTTGAGTAGTTTGTTGTCTTTGTTTTATTCGTAGGTCATTTGTACCATATAAAAACGCAACGTTCGGGTCCGTGACGCTGAGCGGTTTCTTTAGTGTTGGTGGCGCGACACACGGGTCTTTAATGTAACACTGAATCGGGTAAACTCGTCTCCTTCCGGCATCAGCCGAGCGAGTTTAGTGTCAAACATGGACTGCATCCTTTTAAGATTTTCGTTCTATTTTTGAATAAAATTTTGAGTATTGTTTAAGATAATGTGCGTATATTGTTTTCTGGATTAATTTCCCATTCGGAGCAGCTTGTTGTATTATTGGCTTTTTATGACTTAATTGACTTGAATTGTCTTAAAACGATAAAATATTAAAAACTTTGTATAAATACAGTCGTATTCGTCCGGGATTTGAAACCGAGACCTCGCGCACCCAAAGCGAAAATCATACCCCAACGAGCGGCTGTTGCTGTGGTCTAGAAATTTTGATATACATGGATTAGCATATTTTTTAAAGTAAAATGATTTTAGGTATGAAATACTTTTGACAATATTTTTTCGATAGATAGCGTTACACTGATTGCATGGTTCAAATTTAAGCTTGCGCTACGGTTTTGATCAATATTTTCATATAATGCGGGAATGTTACTGTATATAGTGTAGTAATTAAAGTGTATCCAGTTAGTATTTAATATTTTATTTGAGAGTATTTTAGTTAAAATAAAAATCACGCATTGGTCCTGTTTCACCGAATTAATATCAATCATATAACATAAATATTATATATATATATATATATATATATATATATATATATATATATATATATATATATATATATATATATATATATATTAGAATTAGAAGTTTTCATTTCCGCCTTATAAGCACGTACTAGAAAAAAAAGATATTACGAATATTATTTTTAAAAATAATAACTGTTATGTAACCCCGCAAACGAAGTGAAATATGGAACTATTGTACGAGTTTACTTGGGGCAATGTACCTAGTTATTACTCCCGGGCACGATGGTGGTTTCATGGGTAACCGGGAACAACCTTCGGTCAGGACTATTGAACTCGATAGTTATTCCAGAGAGGGCCTATTCACTGTGATCCTTGTGTGGCCTATTCATTGGGATAGTTATTCCAGAGAGGGCCTATTCATTGTGATCCTTGAGTGACCTATTCATTGTGATAGTTATTCCATAGAGGACCTATTCACTGTGATCCTTGTGTGACCTATTCATTGTGATAGTTATTCCAGAGGGGCTATTCACTGTGACCCTTGTGTGACCTATTCATTGTGGTAATTATGTCAGAGAGGGCCTATTCACTATGATTCTTGTGTAACCTATTCATTGTGATAGCTATTTCAGAGAGGGCCTATTCACTATGATCCTTGTGTGACCTATTCATTGCGATAGTTATTCCAGAGAGGGCCTATTCACTGTGATCTTTATGTGATCTATTCATTGTGATAGTTATTCCAGAGAGGGCCTATTCACTGTGATAGGTATTCCAGAGAGGGCCTATTCACTGTGATCCTTGTGTGACCGATTCATTGTGATAGTTGTTCCAGAGAGTACCTATTCACTTAATCTTCTTGATTGGCGGCAATTAAATAGAGAAAAATATCCACACCTCTATAAAATAGTTGAAAAAAGACCCCATGGCCACTTCCGCCACTGGCGAACGTGTCTTCTCGAAGGCAGGCGAAGTGCTCACTGACAGAAGGTATATGTTAACGTCTCCTAAATTTTCACAGACTTTATTTTTCGGGGCTTTACATTTAAATTTAAATGATTTCTGTTTACGTATAATTTATGTTAATATTGTTGTAACCCTGCGGTTTATTTTTGTTTTAAAAATGATTTCATTTATTGGAAAATTTTAAAATTTATTAAAAATCGAGTTTTTTTCTATTCTGCGATTGCTTATCTGTGATCCTACATCTAGATTATTTATTTATTTTTGAAACAATTGAAGTATTTTGTTAATTAAAAAATTAACACACACACACACACACACACACACACATATATATATATATATATATATATGTATATATGTATTTAAAATTTTTCGTTATATTATTTTAGATTATAAAATTTGTTGACTAGTTGAATATAAATAGTAGTAATAGATTTCGAAAAAGTAGTTAAATAGTTAATAGTAGTAATAGATTTAGAGTTGTAGTTAAATAGTCACAGTGTCCAAAGACTTTGGTTTTTGTAAAGTATCGACTTTTTAATTGCGACAGTCTCTTAAGAACTAAGACCGCCAGTCTCAAATTATAAGAAGAAAGTTGATGTTTTTTTTAGACACAAAGAACGAACTAAACGAACTAGTTCTCGACTTTCAAAAATATAGATTAAACTAGTTCACCCGAGTTACCTTAAACGCCAATCTCTATTTCATAGTTTAATATGCATTTTAAATACCAAATCTTTAAACGCGTTCATGTAAGAATTGTTCTTGCATCAAATATAGTTAGAAATATAAAAAAATAAATTATGTATAACTTATTTATTAGTTATTTATTTTATCTTTCTCCACATAAAATTAATGGCTTAATGGCTTTGGTTTTTGTCACAAATGTAAAATGTTATGAATTTATAAAAAAAATGCTTTGGTTTTTTCACTCATGACATTTTCAATTAATCTTTTAAGTATTTGTTGTTTAAATACAGAATACAAGAATAACAAGAACTAAATTACAATTTTCTTAATAATGGCATTTTCGAAATAGATGTAATAACAAAATAGGCCTAAATGAAAGTTAGGTGGTCCATCATATTGTTATTTTCTCCTCAAACCTATAGAGAAAAAAAATTCACTATTACAAAGAGATAAATTCATAAGCGTATAATGAAAAAAAAATTAACTCCTCTCTTCATAAATTTTGGAGAAACTTCAAAGTAATTTTGAGTGATTTTAAATATTATTTGTAGGCCCAGAAACAATATATCAATCTATCTGATTTCGTTTAGCACAGAAAGACGAACGGGCGGACCTTCTGGGTTCTTAAACACTAAAAATGAAATGATACTCATCATCAACCTTCACCCATATAGGCGCAAAATTGTTTATGAATTAGGCTTTTTTAGAATGACGGACTTATTTTTATCTGCGTTGTTAAATGATGTAAGTCACATAATATGTTACATATCAAATAGACAAAAGGACACTGCACATAAGATAACTTGTTCTTCTGTTGCTATATGAGACCCTCTGCTCTTTATATACTCTACCAGCGATATTCAACAAGTTTCTATAACATTTTAGAAACCGACGAAAAAAGTAGCATGTTTATAAATTGTCAACATAACACAATTGTTGAAAAAATCTCACCGGATAGAAAATCCGGAGAGTGGATAGAAAATCTGGAGAGTGAATGAGAACATAATGTATTTATGGAAAAACAAATTATTGTGATTTTTGAAATGATTTAATCACCGTGCAATGTTTAAATTTAAAATATTAAAATTAAAACGACGAAATGAGGAATGCCAACGCTAAATGATCTACGTTTGTGCTCTAATCGAGTTAATTAATTTATAGTTAAAAATTCTTTAAAAATTTAATAGCATTTTAATAATAAAAGAATTTCTCATAAATAGCACTATGCAAGTTTTCAGCTAGGCTTTTCAAGATTTAACTAACTCAATACGGTCGATGCTGTAGCCTCTATCTACCCTAGATGTGTTGTTTCAAAGTTACTGAATGTTATTTATCAATGACATTCGGTGGCAATCAAATGAATTTAATTATAGTAGTAGATGTTTTTAAAATGGACATTAGTGTCAAAATTTACTTAAACTCCCATTTGTAACCTGTTTTAAATTTTCGGGCTAATTACATATAGCACCTTCTATGTTACCCTCAACTAATGTGCGAAGTACAGCACACAATACAATCGAATTACGTAAATTGATTTTGTATACAAAATATATTTCGTCGCTTTCCAAATATCGCCATCTTCCCATTCTAAAACACGTGTTCTATTCATATGAATACAGTATTTTTTCATTATAATTTAATTTTAGTATAAACTAAATTGTTGAATAAGTTAACTATATTTTAACAAACAAAATATATAATTAAAACAAAATATATTTCATCGCTTTCCAAATATCGTCAACTTCCCATTCTAAAACACGTGTTCTATTCATATGAATACAGTATTTTTTCATTATAATTTAATTTTAGTATAAACTAAATTGTTGAATAAGTTAACTATATTTTAACAAACAAAATATATAATTAAAACAAAATATATTTCATCGCTTTCCAAATATCGTCAACTTCCCATTCTAAAACACGTGTTCTATTCATATGAATACAGTATTTTTTAATTATAATTTAATTTTAGTATAAACTAAATTGATGAAGAAGTTAACTATATTTTATAAATACAGAACAGCACTATAAAGTAGGAAACAATGATAATCACTGCTGTATTAAGATTTATCAACGCTTTTGCTTTTTTAGTATAGCGATCAGGGATTCAAGCAGCTAACGATATTGGCCAAAAAGTGCTTTAGCTTATTAGCAAACAAAAGAGACAACAAAAGTGGCAGATGGCGATAAGTCATATTATAATTAAAAGAAATAAATGTGATCAAAGATTTCTCCTCCGACTTATGGTAATTTAATAATAAAAATACTATTGAAGAACAATAAAAAACATGGTGCACAATTAAACAGAAGGAAAAAAACAAGTTTTACTAACATTTATAGGTAGGATTCGATAATCAAATTTTGATTTATATCTCGCAGATCCTGCCCGCTTGTAAAAAATATTCAAAAAAATTAAAGAGTTTAATGAAACTTGATTCGTTACGGTTTATTGTTTTTTCGAGTTTTTTTAATTTTTAGTAATAATTATTTATTACAAACTTTAGTCAAGTATATTTGAGGAATACACTCTCTGTATATTATTAACACAACATAAGACATGTGTGCGCCACTTCCCCAGTGCAAGCTCCTGTTGTACAAGGGAATAATTATCAAATATACTCATTATGACCCCTGGATTACGTCATATTGGATTTAAAGTGACGTAATATGGCCAGGGACACTCGCAAAATCGGGACACGTCATGTATAAAAATCCCTCAATTGTAATGTGGTTTCACACGGCCCGTAGTTTCACAGGCCGCGCTGTGTAATGTAATCGGCATACAGCGGGCGGGACGGTGCGTCGACTGGGAATTCACACTCAACGCGCCCGCATCCCGTTACCGACGCTCAAGGCGCCCACTGTTAACCGATAATATTACGCGGCGCGAACCGTGAAATCACATGCCGTGGGAAGCCACAATTACAAAGACATAAAATATGTACATATAAAAATGTAAACATACGAGTGTATATGTATATATATATATATATATATATATATATATGTGTGTGTGTGTGTGTGTGTGTATACTACGTGTGCTCGAAAACATTACCTATCTTTTCAACTGAAGCAATCAGGAAAAAGGAGTAGAAACGAAATTTCTATATTATACTGCTTTCGGGAGCGGAAAATTGTAAACATGAGTTCTTATAGCAATTGTTAATTGTATTCAAAAAATAGAAAACAATAAATAATTTGTAGGTGTAATGTTTGTATTTATAAAAGACATCGTATACATAAATACAATCTAATGGCAAGTGACAATTGCTTTCAAATACCCTTGATAGCTTTTTCGCGATGAATAACAAAGAAACACGGATACACTGGCAAAAAAAAGAAAATTGTGAAGTTTAGTTTAGTTTGTAAAATAAATGTTAGGGGGGGGGGGGGTAATTGTACAGGAGTTTTGTATAGAACCAAGAGGGTAATCGTACAGGAGTTTTGTAGACGTCCAAGAGGGTAATTGTACAGGACCAAGAGGGTGATTTTACAGGTGTTTTGTACAGGACCAAGTGGGTGATTGTACAGGTATTTTGTAAAGAACCACGAGGGTAATTGTACAGGAGCAAGAGGGTGATTGTACAAGTGTTTTGTAGAGGACCAAGAGGGTAATTGTACAGGTTTTTTGTAAAGGACCAAGAGGGTCATTGCACAGGTATTTTGTACAGGACCAAGAGGATAATTGTACAGGTGTGCCTCTACGATTCAATAACACTATGCACTTTCTAGTTTTATTAAAATCGATTGCTTTTAATAAGAGTAATAATAAGAATAGAGACGGCGCATATTTGTATATGTCGATGTGAGTCGATATTTAAAATGAACTTTCTTGTGAACGTTTTTCAAGCAATACATTTACTCTGATTGTATTGTAATTTTTAAGGATCATGTTTAAAAGTAATAATAGAACCGTGTTATAACTATTTTATACAAGCTCTGCTTTCTGACATCGTCCGCAAGGAATTCCGAAGTTTTAATGCATCCGTTTTATGTATGTATTAGACCCAAATAATTAGTTTAAATCCCGAGCGGGCAGACTTGGGTTCCCTCACCCTGTTGCTTTCCCCGCTTCCGCGTGCTTCTATATCATACGCCTCTGCCCACCATCGTGTGGTGGAGATGTTGTTCATTTTCTACGTAATGTTTTATATCATCATAACTTCAGAATCGGTTGTGATATCACAGCGAAACAAAACAATTTTGGTTACAGAGTTACAATCTATAACTTGTGTACTCATATTAATATCTTCGGTAGTTTTCGAATTAAATCCGTTTGTGCGCACAGGAGGACAGAGGAACATTTCTTTAACATTGATTCCTTTTAGTAATTAAATATTTAAACGAAAAAGTATATAAAAGCAGAAAACTCAAAAATCACAGACAGACTTAAATTTTAATTATTTGTATTAATTTTAATCAGATATTATGAACGATCTTAACAGCGAGTGATTATTTTCAATATGTAAATTTTTGGAATTTACAATGTAAACTTGAGATAATTATTTATTTACATAATTTAATTTAATTTGTAGGGTGTCGTCCCTTAAAATGAAAAAAAAATCCCTGTAGGATGACTTAACCCCCTTTTTCTCAGAAACTGTTTGAGTTGTCAAGTTAACTAAGAATTCGTATCGTATACTGAGGCCTGTAGTCTAACATCGCTGTAAAAAATTAAAGTTTTTTTGGTTCAGGCAACAAAAAGATATGGCTCTGTCAAGTATAATTTTTTATTCATACAATAGTCTTAATCACTGTTCACTAAAACCTATCGGGTACTTCCGGTCGATCTACAATCTTGAAAGTCGGCTTTATGGGTGCTTTTATAACCTAAGGTGAAAATTAAAAATAAATTATTTTTTCTTCTATGTGGAATTATATATTTTCATAATTAGTATGTTTTATGCTTGTGAAAGATACAGTAGGCAATATATTTACATTGTGGACAAGTAATATCGATACATATAATAAAATTGTGACAGAGTAAATTCTGTGTAAAGAAAATATTTAACAAAGTGATTGATTTAGCATAAAGAATGAGAGTTGAATTTTTGTTCGTCTGCTTGTCAGTGTGTTAATTTGTTCTTCAATCACGCAAAATCTACTACATGAATTTTAATGAAATTTGGTATGGTAATAGTTTATACTCTCGAGCAACATGTAGGATACTTTTTATCTGGATATTATAGAAAAAATATCCTGACCAAGTGAATTAAACAACATTGGTATTGCCAACGCCACCCATTAGCGTGTTAGCTAAACTTTATGCTTAAAGAGTTATGAAACCTTATAATAACTTTTTGACACACTGAATTCCACGAGTTCTACTCGTGTTTGACAAGTTTCTTATTTGATTAACGTTTTATAAAAACAATATTAATATTTGCTTAGAAGTTGGTTATAGTGTATAAATAAACTTGTAAGCTGAGAACAATTTTTTTTCATGTGTTTTAGTAATAATTTTCTTTTTTTCTTTCATGTGTTATCGTTCTGTATCACTATATTAGTTACTATCACCTTTGGTGAGCAATTCTCCATCTCGTATCATTTTTTTTTCCAAATAAAGTTATGATTAATTAACGCTTCAAAATTTATACTTGCGGTACGTATTTGGTCTTAATAAATATGATCATATTTCTGAACACAGATCACCTCTCATATGGTTGAAGATCTGCGATCAACGCCAACTGAACACACTTGCGCTTCTCTTTATTATGTTGGGAAATTCTCAGGATCTAAATTATCTCATTGATATATCTAACGACTGTTTACGGCCTGGGGTTGCATTCTGAAAGCTTATACAGCCTATTATTCCCAAATATAGCCCATGGTCTCACTCGGAAAAGAAATAAAAGAGCAAAAATTACAAATCATGTTGAAAATAAGAACAACCACAAAAGCTATCCGTTCAGTTTCTGAGGACAAACTGTTCGGCCTTGCTTTTTAGGATTTTATTTCAAATATCAGCTAGTCACTTTTGGTGTTTCCGTCGCGATCGAGTGTTGCAAGCAAACTTCGCTTATTAGGAGTATCCACCTACGATCGTGGAGTATTTCTTGAATTGCGTAGAGCCATTTCAGTGTCAATGCTACCTGACTGATAATAATCAAATTATTGGCAGCCCGACCAATGCATTCAGCCAGTCTATTGAATTTTTTTTACTAGGACTTGGTTTTGCATATCAGATTATAGTGTTTGTTTACGACCTAGGGTTGCATTCTGAAAGCTTATACAGCCTGTTATTCCCAAACATAGCTCTAGCTACTATGAAAAATCCTTCACTGTCTAAGTAGTTAAACTTTGAAATTAATTGGATCTTGATACGAAGAAAATATTTCCAAGGCTTGACAAAGGAAGTCTTTACTTCTACTAACCCTTACCTCCTTCCCTTCTTTCTGCTTTCTTAATTCATGTCAATATTTGCATTCTAATATTTTAATATACATTGTATATATTGTAAATTATCTCACAGTCTATCAAAAAAATTACCAAAACTTATTATTATGGTCAACTGGAAGAGATTGTTCTTTTAGCAATACGTCCTCCATATATGCTGTACTTTAAAAGTGTTACATAAATAAATTAAATAAATGAATCATTCTTAAAAGTATAATATGTACATATGCAATAAAAAAAGAAACTTTTAACCCAATTAGTGGTCAACGCGTTATGCATAACTCTTAATTAGTGTAAACTTTATGATTATATTTGAATGTATGACATATTTGAATGTATGACATTGACACACGTCAAATAGTCGCTTAATAAAATATATATGTATATAATTTATTATACACTTATAAAATATATAGTGTCAAACACATTCATTGTATAACTTATACTTAATTTTTGTGTCCTTTAATATATAATTAAAAGCTAAATACTTTGCTAACGAAAACCACACAAAAATGTTTTGAAATGAAAACACTTTTCGTTTACCTTGCGCAATAAAAAAAACAACAAATACCGCCAAGTGGGAATGTTGAAACTTGTATTGAATGTAGAGATTAAGGGGCGAGATAAAACGATTTCACGATAGACTTAAATCTTTGTTGTACATTAAAAACAACTTAATTTTGCAACGCCCTAATTACTTTGCATCTTTGCGGCCGGTAGCGGCCTTGGCGCAGTGCGGTGGCGGCGCCGTTACCGTGACAGCTGAAAAACAAAACCATTTTGTTAATTTAATGTTTGTCTTAATTAGTGATCGTATATTAAATTAAAAGCACATTTACGTAAATTCGGGTATTCGGTAATTGATGTAAAATTAAGTAGGCACACACACACACACACACACACATATATATATATATATATATATATATATATATATATATATATATACAGATTGTATTTTTACGCAGGACATTTATTCAAAAGACTGATTCCTCCCATCAGTACTATAAATGTAAACTATTCTTGGAGAATGGGAAGTAATCTAAATGTTTCCAAGACAATTGCCTTTAAAAAAGAAAATCCAAATTTTTGGTTATAATCTGACCTCAATTCACTAAATCTAATTATACGCAAACAATTAAACTTAAAATATATCAGAAAATCCTTTTAAATTAAATATTTTGTTTGATGGCTCATATTCCAAGGTTATTTTTTCTGTTATAACTCAGATAATAATATATATTATTCGCTTCAAAAGTATTATGTTATAATAATAATACTTTTAAAGCAAAATCTTCCAGCCATATTTTAGTTTTAAAGTAAGTAAAAACGAGACATTTGTATGTAATATGTGTTATTTAGGTCAATCAACAACTCATGGCAACCTCTACAATTGACTCTGAAAAGAAATAAAAGAGCAAAAATACAAATCATATTGAAAATAGAAACAACCACAAAAGCTATCGGTTCAGTTTCTGAGGACAAACAGAAACACAAACAAGGAGACAAACAAATTCGGCCTTGCTTTTTAGGATTTTATTTCAAAGAACAGCTAGTCAATTTTGGTGTTTCCATCGCGATCCAGCGTTGCGAGCAAACTTCGCTTGTTAGGAGTATCCACTTACGATCGTGGAGTATTTCTTGAATTGTGTAGAGCCATTTCAGTGCCAGTGCTATCTCACTGATAATCAAATTACTGGCAGCCAGAACAAATCATTCAGCCAGTCCGTTGAATTAAGTGTACTAGTACTTGGTTTTGCATATCAGATTATAGTGTTCTAGGAAAACTATCTTTTTAAATTTTTGATGACATTTTTTGATAACATTGATGTCTACTTCACAAAATCATAGAAACTGGAATAATTATCAACAATCATTCGTTTGATTTGAAAGGTAACATATATATATATATATATATATATATGTATATATATATATATATATATATATATATATATATATTATATGTTATATATATGTTACCTTTCAAATCAAACGTATTGATCGTAGCCATGTCTCATGAATAAGATGGAATTTCTCTAAGAATCCCTGGTTCTTTTTCATTATCACACTTCCACAGCAGTAGAACTTGTATTAACCGCGGCGAAGATTGTTTTACGTCATAGTATTTTAGTACAGGTATTAAAAAGATAGGCTTTATTTTGTTCATTGTTAAGAATATTCTGAGAGTTTCACTAAGAAAGACATGAGGCCTTTCTTCCCAATGTGAAAAATTTGTTTACTAATAATTCTTGTAAAGACATGTTCAGGTCGGAATGATGATATGTGGACTTTGAGATATAATTCACCATCCTTAAGAAACATCGAAGTTCCTGTAAGTTTATTGATGGCTATTAATAGTTTTAAAATAATCGCGATTCATTTCTAAAACATGTTGTTAAAATCTAAAGGATTTGTTACTGAGATTGGATTTACCATACCTAATTTTGGCATAAGATGTTGATCAGACTTCACCTCATTTCTGATCAGGAATGGAATTTTCCTCAATGAATAAATTACGCATTAGGGATTCTTCACAAGATCAATGTCATATTTAAAGTTTAATATTTTGCCAAGTCCTTCAAATACTGTTTCTGAAAGTTATCTTTCTATACTATAAGAACGAATTCTGATAAAGGACATATTCTATAGGATAATTTTTACACTGTAGGAATGAATTCTTGCTACCAGTTTACATTCTATATAGGTTTGTTACATTGAGGTCAGACCAGCATCTATTATAAGAAAAGTTCACGTAAAGGTCTTGTTCCTGTCCTGTCATAGCATATATTTTTCACCTGGAATATTTCATTAGATTTGTGAGCGTATGATACGTTTTAATGGACGGCTTCTTACCGGTTGTGTAGCATTGAGCTCCAGTATGTAATTTCATCCTGACTTCGAGATTATTCTTGAATTTTACATTTTTAAATCAATCGGATTATTTAAATGAATTCTGTTTTACTTGAAGTACGATCTAATGAAATTTTCTAGGTGAAATATATACATCATTCTATAGAATAGTGTCTATAGCTGGAATTTATTACTTTATAAGAATTATAAAAAAATAGGAAGATTGGTATTTGGAAATTTTTTGGTTAAGAATTTTTTTTAAATTTTAATATTGGTCTTTCATCCAGTTTAATGTAGAAAATACTTTTAATTAATCATGGGTACCATTTAATAACACTACACCAAGAAAAATATTTTTAATTATATTTTTAAATTATATATTTCTTTATAAGTAGTAATATTCATGAACTGATTTAATTTGGTAACACCACGCCATAAATCTTACTAATACAATAAAAAGGATTATTTGTTTGTCTTTCACGAATTTGTGCAAAACTGTTAACCTTTCTAACACACAGTTTTCACTATATGATAGGTTATAGTTTTCAGATCTTTATAAGTTGGTAACACCACGCCACAAATCTTACTAATAAAATAAAAATGATTATTTGTTTGTCTTTCACGAATTTGTGCAAAACTGTTAACCTTTCTAACACACAGTTTTCACGATATGATAGGTTATAGTTTTCAGATCTTTATAAGTTGGTAACACCACGCCACAAATCTTAATAATAAAATAAAAATGATTATTTGTTTGTCTTTCACGAATTTGTGCAGAACTGCTAACCTTTCTAACATACAGTTTTCACGATATGATAGGTTATAGTTTTCAGATCTTTATAAGTTATAAATATACTGTATAATTTTTGAGATCAATAATGTCAAAGCGGTCGGAGAAAAATTGCTGGTTCGGGCGTCTCCGTTACGAACCCTTGCAAAACTATTACTGATACTCAAATAATATGAATGAGGAGAGAGTAGGTCTTAAACAGTTAAACAAGTCCATATCAACATTTATCTATTTTTCACAGATAATTCACAATAACAGTTTTGACGTGAAAACGTCTATTCGCTCGTTAAGTACAGTGATAGTCGGTCAAACTTTTTTGTGTTACAAAATAATATCAGGCTACTAGAAAGAGACGCATCGATGGTATCGTTTGTCCTTACTGGCAAGCTCACTGGCAAGGCGGTCCTCGCCAATTTCTCAAGGGAAGACCACTAGTTCGTTCTTCCCGAGTGCTTCTGAGTGGATTAAGAAAACTAGGCTGAAACATGACTATTATACCCCACAATTTCTTACGGGACACGGTCCCTCGTCGCAAATTTACATAAGTTCACTTTAAGTCACAAATTTACTTTGTCCGGCTTGTACATGTAGTTGAAAAACACAAGATATAGAGCATATATTGTTTCACTGCGGTGAGCACGACGATGCGCGTAGAGTTCAGTTGCATAGTGTGCGTCAAAATAGTAGCGTAGGGTAGCGAGACTTCTTATGACGTGGTTTCCTTAGTCACCGTAATTTAGTTGGAATTGGAAAGATCTTTGAGTTATTTGGAGCGTCGCAAAAAATGTTTTTGACAAAATAGAGGTTCTGAATGGCTCATTATGAAGGGACAGTTTTTAACTCTGTTGGATGGAAGATTTTTATGGTAAATAAGGGACAGTATTAGGGGATCTTCGAAGGTCCCTTTTTTATATGAGATTAGGTTGTTACGGGTCCTTGGTCCGGATGGTAGTGAGAATAGTGTAGTACAAATAAACCGCGACCGCCGTGACTATGGAATAAAATGCAGAAAATATCAATATTCACCATTAAGTGACAAAGCATTTGTTACCATTTTCACCCAAGACTGGTGGTAGCGACCAGGGGATAAATAAAGTTTTGCTGTCTCTTCTCTTTATTAGTGACGTATTTCCTATTTGAGAAAGGAATATTTTCAGAATAAATATGTACAGCGGTAAAAAAAACTTTTAATTAAAAACAAAAATCGACGCATACAATACTGGCATGGGTTACTAGAATTTCAAGGATTTCTTACTATACAATAATTATAAAAAGTGTTATATACAAGGATACGTTGACAAATATTTGTCGTCACCGTGGTGTGTGGCCGTTGACGGCGCGGCCCATCGCTTGTAGAGCGGGTCTGAATTGGTGTTCTGGCTGGATGTAAGAGATTGCTTTTCTAGCAATAAGTCTGCTATATGCATCAATTGTATACATAAAATCATGTAAGCAAATAATTCTCCCATCTAAAATTTAGCAGCGTTTTGTGCTCCTGACTATTACACGGGAATACGATGTGATTACCAGTCTAGAGCGCGTACGAATATCGTCCAGCGTTCACTTGTTTTTCGTGCGCTCGCATTCTTCAACAGAGTATGATGAGATGTACATAGTCTTCATATATTTTGTTCTCTTGACCGTATCAGGAATGTGCTTATGGTGTTACTTAGTAATTCACGGCTTATCATTAGTGAGAGTGATGTTCATTCGAATTTTACTCTAACAGGTGATGAGTTAGAGTGAAATTCGAATGAACGTATTCTGTCTTATCCGTTGTTTTTTGTACTACGTTTTATAAGCATTTCTTCTTACTGTATCCCTAAATATCTAACACTTTGAATAAATATAATGGTAAGTTGGATATGGGGTTTTCTCAAAATATAAGTAGAGGATAAAAAGATAAGAAAAAAAATCTTAGCAATGAGATTGTTTAACAAAAATTCAATGAAATATAATGACCTATTCCAACTGTTCATGATTTTTCACTTCTGTGAAATTTTTACTTTGTGTATAAAAATATTCCACAAAATTAAGTAATGATAATCTTTTTTAATATTCGGTTAATATTTAAATTGTTTTGCTCGTATAACTTACGGCTCGTAGTGATGTCAGGAGGCGACACAATGAGAGCGCCCGGCGGTCTCTGAAATATAAAATAGTACTTTTCTCTAAAATTAATCATGAGTTTACAAGCCAAGTTACTTTTAGTCATACAAGGATAATTTATGTATTATCAATGCGGTGTTTATCTCTTATGACTAATCTTATAATAATTAGAACTAATTTCCTCTCATTTTTCTTCTACTCTGTTAAAAATAACCTGGGACGTCTGGTAGATGTAAAACGTCTAATTTTTTTCATATTTTTATATAAAAGTATTTTTATTTGACGAACTGGAAAAGAAAAACAAATATTCAGATAGTTGTTAATAATAAAATATTAATTTAAATTAATTATTTTATTTTTATGAAATAACTTATCACAAACATATTTCTTAACGATTTCTTCAAAATATATTTTTAATTTTATAATACTGTTATACATGTTAGACGACAAGACGGGAACTGGAAAAATTAAGTCGGAAAGAGTCCACAAGGCGTGAAGCTGGCCGAGAACGTTTTAACTCTCATCGAAACGTGTCATCATATTTTACATAAAAAATGCCTTGGTTTTCGGCTTTATTTCGACTCATATAAAATCAGTTTCTATGAAATGTATTCAATTAATTCTAGGATTTTGAATGGAGAAAAGGGGTTTAACTATATTTAAAGAAAAAAAACATAATCCTGTTATTTTCCTAGACATTGCCACGTTTTCAAATTATTCATTTACACTGTACATAGCTGTTAGGGCATATTCAAAAAACAGATTTCGCAAAATCCTAAGATTATACATCTCATGTCGCTTATATTACACATTTAAAAACTGTTAAAAACTTCACACTGAGAAACGTCGTGCAGAACGAACGTCGTCCGTGGTTAACTTTTCAAGTCTGAATTTTTAGGTCTGACGTGAAGTGTGCTGCAAGAAATTTCACACCTCGCCGTAAAAAGTACTACTTCAGAAAGCAAAGAAGAACAATGAAGGCAACACGGAACCATTAAAACACTAATATTAAGTTGATCGGTGTTTAATTTCTACACTGTCGACATACTGACACTCGGGTCTAACATATCGTGTCAGTTAATTCATCCGTGTTTTGGGTTTGCTCTTCAAAGTCGGTGTTATTAATGTAAATCGTTAATTGGTCGGTTCCTCTCTCAACTTTCGATCTTGACCTCTTCACTTAACCCGTAATTGCACACGATACTTTAAATAAATTAACCTAAACATTTAATTTGATATTAAAATGTTGAAGGTTCCGCTTGTCAAGTTCGATTTAAAAAAATTAACGCACGTTATTTTAAAGGAGCTTCATCCACTCAATTATTAAAATATTTTGTGAATTCACGTTATAGTTTTAATATGCTAATTATATATATATATATATATATATATATAAATATATATATATATATATATATATATATATATATATAAATAAATATATATATATATATATATATATATATATATATATATATACACTCTTTTTCATAAAAAAACAGGCGGTTTTGATTTTGTCATATTATTAACAAAATATTATTTATTAAGTTTCTATTAATTGTAATTGTAACTGACAGATATTGTGTACATAAAAACGAACGTTCTAAATTTAAAATTTATTCTTTTTGAATGAAAATTCTCTTTCACAGACAAAAACTTATTTTTTGGCGGTAAATGAAATCCAAGTCTTATTATATTCTTTTTCATTTGTTACGTTTTTTTATCGCCCAGCTCGGGGCCCTACATTGCTCCGTGAGCATCGAGTTGCCAGATTGAGATTCGCTCAAAATGTTTCGTCATGGACTCAACAAGACTGGAATAGTGTTTTATTCGTATACGAAGCTTGTATATTGATTAGTGGTGAGGATCGACGTCGACGAGTCTTACGAAGACCTGGAGAACGCTTCGCAGATGTGTGCTTTGAGGAAATCACCCCTTATGGTGGAGGCTCCGTAATGTTTTGGGCTGGTATTAACTCAGATGACCGTACCGAGTTAGTATTTTTTTTGAAAATGGCACACTTAATGCGCAAAGGTAAATAACAGAGGTTCTTATTCCTCATGCCCAACCCGCATTAACAGCAGTTGGAGGCGAGTCCATTTTTATGGACGACAACGCTCGCGCTCATCGCTCTAGAGACGTTGATGCATATAGGAGGCCGGTGAAGGCCGGAATTCGTCGGGTAGACTGGCCAGCTAGAAGTCCCGACCTCATTCCGATAGAACTCATATGGGATAATCTCAAACGACGCGTCAGAGCTGTAAAACCAGCTCCAGAAAACATTCAGGCCCTTAAAAATGTGATCGTCGCTGAACATATTCCTCAGAAAATGATAAAAAACGTCGTCGAAAGCATGCCTAGCAGATTAAGCGCATTGACTTTAGCTAGAGGAGGCCATGCTTATTACTAAATTTTAAAATTTTATGTTAAATTAATAAAAAATACTCAAAAATAAACTTTAGCCATTTTTAATATATTAGTATGAAAACGCTCGTCTGTGGACATTACATCGTTTTTTTTTATTTATTCGCATTTTTAATGACTGAAGTAGGTAAAATGATATCTCAATAATAAATAACAATATTCTCATCATATCGTTATATAAAATGCATCCAATAATAATAAAATAACTCTGTTATGGTTTATTCCTATAAGTGAAGTGTAAGTGTAAGTGTGTGTGTGCGTGTGCGTGTGCGTGTGCGTGTGCGTGTGCGTGTGCGTGTGCCTAACCTGTAGTAATCAATAGATTTCCGCCAATACTGAACTTACGACAATAAAAACTGCTTAATTATGAACAAGATTTCCACAACGAGGGTTTCGTACACGTTTAATTACTTATGAAAGTTTAAACATTTAATCTAAATGTACGTAAAATTTCGATTAAACTGTAACAAATATTAATGTTATTATTCACTATGTTAATATATTGTTTATTATGTATCTTTAATTGATTAATGAAAGTGGATCGAAATAATTTTGCTTTCAATTATTTACAAAATAATTTCGTCGTCACGCGTTCTGATTGGTAAACAATTTATGTTTTGGCGTCTAGACGCGAATTTACATACATTAATTAGATACTTTTTTTACACATTTTGCAAATACCCTATTATAAGCATTTTTTTCTTTCCGGCTACGAAACCATAAAACGGGTTCTGCAGTAGAATTAAATTAACTTACAAATACTACAAAATATGAGTTAAGTCTCTTAAACCTTTGCGGTCTTTTTTCGGGGAAGTATGTTTTAGTAAAATGATGGTAAATGATTTTCCATTTTCCAGTTTTATTCCAAAATTTGATGTGAATATGTTAAAATAATATTTTTACTTTCATTTCTTACTGTAGAATCGATAGTGAATTCAAACTAGAGATGTAAAATTTCTAGAATGAGACCAAAAATATCAAACTTTACCCAATAATTAATGGAGATTCCTGCTTCTTATATTTTGAATTTTAAGAGAAACCATCTCTCATCATTTTTGTCACTAATAATAACCAGATATAAGTTGTTGTTTTAGTATTCTGATAATCTATTAGTAACGATTAGCAATTAATAGTTCAACAAATTAAAACAAAAGATATATACCTTATATCAAAAATGAATACAATATACACAAGAACTATAAAACATAACGACAACACATTTTGATAAATTTACTTTCACAATGAAATGAAACTACGTGATGTAGTATTATTTCTACTTTCTTTAATTTCTTTACCACGACCTAGGTTTCGTTGTATTACAACATATTCAGGTGGGATATTAGCAAAGAATTCTGATTCTTTACTAATATTCTTTGATTTTTTGCTAATACCCCACCTGAAGATATTGTAATACAACGAAACCTAGGTCGTGGTAAAGAAATTAAAGTGAGTAGAAATAATACTACATCACATAGTTTCATTTAATTGTGAATAATGAATTTACTTTCACTTATCATAAACAAATAACACTCTGATGAGCAGGTGATTCGCACGTTATCAGGTAATTGAGCAGTTGAATATCGCGAGAAACTGAAGAGTTTTGATAAAATTTGGTTTTAGAGGGTGGTATAGCAAACAGATGATGATGCGTTCACGCCGCAGGAAATTGTCAGGTAAAAAGAATGAAAGTTTATTCAATAAGGTAGAATTTTTCTTTCGACAGCTGGAAAATAAATTTCATAAGCGCAAAGTCTCTTTTGAGTTGCACGGAACGGAAAACTAGCATATCCAAGAAAAAATCGGTAGGAAATAGAAAGGGGAAATAACCATACTGTCTCATATACGCATACCGGAGGAACGTCTTTTGCACATGTTCAGTTATCAAGCCGTACTTGGCTTCACACATGTGAGTTCCGAATAATAGAGCCAGTTTCTAATTTGCTTTGCACTAATAAAGTGTACAACAGACGAACTGATGATACAGACGGAAAATCTTTTGAATTATTTAACACGAATCCATGTTTCTGAAATGATTTTTTTGCTACATCTGCCCACGAAACGTCAATCGCCAATCAAATCTAACTTCCAAATTAACAACTTCATACAGACGATGCAGTGGGATTCCGTTGACCGCATATTAGTATTTAATAGGAGCGTGTGCTGGGCTGTAATTCACTATTAAACAATTATTAGCGTTAATTCGTAAGCCGTTTGCTATGCTCCACTCAACTGTTCGCCATCTGCTGCATCTTTGACGAATGTAAACAATTTCATGAATAATAAACAATGAACATTTTTCGCCGCGCAACCAATATCGTTTATCAGAATAGTGAAAAGTAGAACCCTGGCTCACTTCCGATCGTGGAAAGTAAGTCTTAGGTATAAAGCTACCCACTCATAAATACTGCTTTCTATCCGCAACATGCGAAGAGAAAAATCGTAAAAGTTGAACAGAGAATCCTGTCTCGCCAAGGCGATTTAATAAGACATCGTTATCTGCACGATCGCAAACTTTCTGTTATTCCAAATATGTAATATCTACTTGAAATCCGAGATTAACATGATAAGCAACATATTCCAGGAAATATATAAGGTTCATGACCACCAATCGTCTGATTCGAAAACCATGCTGCTCATCGCAGATTTGACCTATCAAATCAAATAATTTAGTAGCTGCAGAGACGATAGCGATCGATATGAAATTAGTTACGTCGACCCCATGCCACCCTTAAGCATAGGTGTTACCCAGGTAACTTTCCGACGCAAGGGGTAGATACCAGATGTCAACGAAACTTTAAATATATGCTGCAAAATTTCATAAAAATATCAGCGCAAGTTTTAAATTTGTACCCGGGTATACAGTCGGGTCCGATTGAGCTCTTCAGTTTAGAGAAAGCAAGTTGAAAATCACTATCAGAGACACGTGTGAAATCAACGTGGGATCCGGCATAGTAGCAAGAAGCTGCCACCGCAACGTCTAGTGGAGGAATGTTCGAATTCTACACCAACTTGAAATGCCTAGCGAAAGCTTCGGACGCCGCTGGGTCGCAAACAATCACACCATCGCATGAAGCATCGCTGCGAGTAGCTCTTTGAGCACTTATATATAACCAAAACGATGCACATTTGTTTTTTAAATTCAATTCTACAATGTAATCAGCTCTAAGATATCGCGTTTAATCGTAGTTCGAAGCGATCTAAACATTTCGTAGTCACTAGCGGATAGATGTTGTTTCCAATGTCGATGAAAATAATATTTACGTTTAATGTCATTAATTAAGTGCTAATTAAACCAGAGTGCTATACTTTAGCAGACTTCTGAGTCTTGAGGGGAATATGTGAGTTGATATAAGAAGAAATTCGCTTATAGAAAAAATCGGCACCCAAATCGCCCCAATCGATCTCAGACAGGAGATGATAAAGCGAGACATAGTTTTGTCTTGAAAAGTTTCAGTTGGTATGGGGATCAATTTTAAAAGATGGTTATATAGTACTAAATAGAGGTAATGCAGTATGGATACTCACAAACTGTGGGATGATGTGTATCCTCGTGCACAAATGGCAGACAGCATCGCACGGCGGTCGCGCCGCTATCACTCGTTTGCACCACATCTAGCTTTCTTCCACTTGCATTACATGCATTATTATAATTTACAAATGAGCAATACGATAACATATATTCATAAACATATAACAATATATGGGGACGTCTATACCTATTAAAATCACCAATTACTAGCACATTGAAATTAAGACGTTCACAGACAAATACACTACACAAATATATACATTATTGTGGCCAAAAGATATTTTCACCCACAACACGACGTCGATCACTTTCACGCCGTCGATCTCATACGCGATCCCTTCGTTTTGGAGACGCTCTAATACAAAGGGTTCACGCGCGGTAAGCAGAACGCCGCCGCGCCGCCGTGCGTAGTCTGATCATGTCTCAGCACCCTGTAACGCCTTTCCAGAATGTCGTCATCGTGTACAGACTGGTCTAACCATGTCTTACTCGCCGCAATTATGTCAAACTTTTCAGCCAGGTCATTCGCGTAAAACTCCCTAATCTTTCCTCTGAGGCCGCGTATATTTTGATAGTTTAATTGTAGTGTCCGCTTACAACGGTGCGCTGTCCGGCTGTTCTAGTCTAGCGAGCAATCTTCGAGCACGCCTTGGAAATGTCAATTGGTTTATCGAGGTATTGCGGGCCAGAATTATGGGGTCATAACAGATTGAAATTTGTCTTCCAGTACGCCGAGTTTAGAAGAAGCATAATTTTCCTCAAGTTTCACTTTTCAATATGGGGAGCAAATGAGCAGTCTCTTTTATATAATTGGACATCCAGCGATTCGGGTGTCGAGTCGGATGTAAGATAAAATACATGAACTTATTTCATGCGCTCGATGGCTAACATGTCATTATCAACTTCGCCTGTGCCGCGTATTATCGCTTTATGGCGACGCGGTTCTCGTCGTACCACTTTGCTCTACGGTTGTTCCGCAGTGGTCATTCGGGGTGGGCGGTGCATCCTTAACGGTTATCGCTTGCTCCCGGCAATCTTCGGCTTGGTTTGGCGACGTCTTGCACACTGACGTCTGACCGCTATTAGCAACGTGGATATGCCCAGCTTGTCGTGCTGCCGATCGTGTTATCAGACGCTTAGAAGGAGCGGGAGGCGATTATGTTATCTCGCTCATTTTCTTGGTGAGATTACCCTCTAGGTAATTAATCATCGACTTCAGTTGCAAAAGTAATTCATTTTATTAGGACCAAATATGGTTTACCAAAATGGCAGCTAGGCGATTATAAATGTGTCAATTTTTCTAAATGGGTTTGATTATGAAATTCAGCACATGAAATCCAAAAATAAGACAAGTTACGAAATACTGAAATATTTCATAAAAGCTTTGAAAATATTAATTATATAACTAAATCAGACTTTAACACATTAAATTAGCAAACTATTCAAAGTTATATAATACTAGTTTACGTATATAAATATTATGTAATGTTTTGAGATATTTAAGAGATAGTTGGCCAGTAAAAAATTATCTAGGTGAAATTTATGAAACATATTTTAGAAGAAAAAATAAAATTTGTTTAGAAAAAGAATGTCTATTATGGGAATATAGAGTAAATAATACTAATGAATATTAAATCTGTTTACTAGTCATTTAGGTATAATACGCATGAAAAAAATATCGAGATCATATTTTTGGTGGCCGGCATAGATAGCGAAATAGAAAAAATAACAAAAAATTGTATTAACTGTTTGCAGAAACATAAAAATCCAGAATAAACTAAATTAACAGAGTGGCCTCAACCGCCGACAGTTTGGCACAGGTTACATGCAGACTTTTTGGGTCCTTTATACTCAAAAATGTTTTTAGTAATAGCGAATGCTTATTACAAATGGTTATTCCGAAGCATTTGTTATGAATTATAAAAACAATTGAAGTATTTAAATGTAGTTTTGTTCGTTGTGGGTATCCTTTACATTTGGTCACTGATAATGGATCCCCGAGGAGTTTTTGTAAAATAGTGGGAATTAAACAGACTGTCATTCCGCCATACTAACCAGCAACAAACGGACTAGCTGAGCGTTTTGTAAAGTTACAAGTTAGTATAAAAATAGCAGAAAGTGGTAAAAAAGTTGAATATGCTTGTAATTTGTACCTATTTGATTATAGATATACCGCTCATAAAACCAGTCTATAGTGCAGCCAAATTAATACTAGTCATCTAGCATTATAAAATATTTTTAGGGGGGGGGGAAAGCGATGGTGAAAGACTCAAGAAAAAATAAAAAGAATTGGTCACTAGGTAAAGTAATTAGGATTTTAGTACCAGGTGTAACCTACATAGTGAACATGGATGGACTGCAATGGAAACGACATGTCAACTAACTTGTTGAATGTGGCCAAAATTTAGAATAAGAGATAATTATTATAAGGTATCATTTAATAACATATGATATCTATGTTTAGATATATAATACATATATAGTTATTTAGATGTTCTAGTTCTGTTTCTCTTTTGTAAAGCGAGGGAGAGTGTTGTATAAATAATTAACCAGAGGGCAGCAATAAAAACGTTGTTGTTGGTACAATAAAAACGTGTTTGTCAATTAAAGCATTTTAGTGTATTAATTAATTACCTACAAGAAATACGATATAACACACCCTATCAACAATTATTTCTAACCATGTTATAATGGTCTACTGGAAGAGATTGCTTCTATAGCAATCAGTTTCCCAGAGTATTTTACATTAAAGTTGTGAAATAAATAAATAAATATATATATATATATATATATATATATATATATATATATATATATATATATATATATATATATATATATATATATATGTAATAAATGTCATGATAAGGAGCAACGATTTTATTTGTTTAACTTTCTTGTAATGAAAATAGCTAATAAAATTAAAAAAATAAAATGTAAATTATTCTTTAATTATTATACGTATAAAAACTACAATTTAAGGCTTTAAAATAACCAAGTTACTAATAAAATATATGTACAGGCAGAGAAGTGGTAAGATGTAATACCTAATTCTATGTATAATCATGAAATAATGCTTTAAACCTTATTCAATTTACATCAAATTTTGTTCGACAAGAGAAAATCTACCATAATTTTAAGCATTTAAAATTAACTTAAGTTACATTAAGTGACCCATTGTTTTTATTTTAGTTATATGTAGCTATTCTTTCCGATATAATATCGGAGCTTGAATCTAATAACAACTGAACGAGTAATTAAACAAATTCACTCCGAAACAAATAGTATCAAAAGTTGTGTGGGGGGGGGGGCGGCAAGGGAATCCTACTAGCTTCTGATTGGCTAACGTTTTGCGTACGTTTTTTTGTAATAGGTCAGCTAAAGCGTCAATCACATTGCCTTAAATCGTAATTATTGCGTAAATGAAAATATCGATATATATTTTTTGATAGTAATTAATTACCGAGCTACGTACTATTGAAAATGATTCCCTGTAATGTAGTATATTATATTGAAAAAAAATCGTCTACTTCAAAATTCTGCGTGGACTAATTTTGTAGGGTTGATAAAAATAAAATTTGTCCAATGTACATTCAAAACTAAGTCATACAATTATAAATTTAATTCAAGTAAAGAAAATCACTCAGAGGTCAATGAAAAAGAGGAAAAATTAAAATTATTTTCTAGTACACTAGTGCCTAATAGTATTTTTAGTACATGAAAATGTATATGATTGCATACTGTTAAATTTGAATTTCCTGTTGTGTATCAACAAATGTAATGTAAAACTGAACTTAGTTATTAAAACAAATTAAAAGTTCTTAATATTATCCACATTACTGAGCAAGTAACTAATGGATTTGCCATACTTTGGAACCACATTTTTTTAAATATGGTCGCTTAAGGTCATAGCTTAACATTGATATCGTTCACGCGTTTTCATCAGTCATTGTCATAGTTTTATGCAATACTGATACACAAGTCATAACTCCGTCATGTGAAAAGTAAAATAAATAAGTATGTTTTATAAACATGGACGTCAAAATAAAATATTAATGAATCGTTAACATAAAATGAAACACATAAATAGAGAATAAAATTACTACATTTTGTAAAATAAAATAATAATTACCATTAGTTTTGAAATAAATTATGTGATATAAATGTTTTAACTCACAAATTTATTGTTATGCAATTTTTTTTCTAATTTTGATGCCACGCTATGACTTCTGTACCAATTAATTGCACAATTTGAAATTTTGTAATACAATCCGTTTGCAACTGTAACCTACATGCAACTAACATATTCGATTTTTCGAAAATGGTGCACATGTCAGATTTTACCTACGCACGGCTAGCCGGGTTGCTAAAATAAGGCGCGTTCAGTGGTTATTAGGTCGATATATCGGTGAGATGTAGCACAATAATATGAAGATTTATTGAATATTGAATGGAATTTAAGTATTTATATATATATATATATATATATATATATATATATATATATATATAAATATATATACACACACACACACACACATATATATATATATATACATATATACACATACATATGTATATATAATTTTACGTAATTTTGACAATGGCAAAACCTATTGTTTACCTTATATAATCGTATATTATATAAGCCTAAAATTAGAACATAGCATAGAGACTTGATTTTTTGGTAGGTCTATTGAATTTTCCTTTAAATAAGACGTACATTTGACATAAACAGTTAAACATTTTAAAACTGAAAACTTATTATATTTGCAAAAAAATCGGGAATCCTTAGACAACAAAAGTGTGTAGTACTTGGTCGAAATTAATCTATAAAGCGCCACATAATGAAGTAGAAATACAAATGATGGTGGAAGCCGAAGTGATAAAATGTTAATGAAATTAGTATTGCCATTTAACCTAAAAGAGCTTAATCGATTAACAATGGGGACATGGAAATGACGTAGATGAACTGAATATTACTTTAATAAAAATGAAATCTAAGTCCATTGACTGCTACTTCATACAACAACAGACCTGTAAATGTGCCTTTGATTACTACGTCGTGCATAATTCGCTGCAGTGCAATTGTTGCATTCCTGCAGACGTACAAAACCCACTCACTTTTATTACGTCTATTGTAAAATCGTTAAGACATACAAAGGTTTTCTCTATGACCACAAATTTTTTTCATAACATCAACTTAGTATATAATGCACTTTGTGACACGAGTAGTCATCACATCATTTTTGGATAGAAGAGCAGCAACATGAAGGTATATTATTTTTATTCAATATTCTAGATATTAATAATGTCAAACTGTTAGAACGTTGTTTCAAAATTGTTAGACATTGCTATTCTCTAATCCAAACTGTTACTAGTACTTAAATCCTCACCAATACCGAATCAAATCTAATCTATTGTATATAAAATCTTATGTTATAAACAATTACACGAAAGACATTTTCCTGTTACAGACAATTTTTAGTATTAAATTTTGTATCTACGTCCTATTCTAAATCTGTGAGAGAGGTGATATTAAAAAAACAATAGGAATGCTAGATCCTATTCTAATCTGTAATAGAAGTACCATTTAAAAAAAATAGGAAAATGTGCTATTTAGGCTTCTCTGAACATATAACGCTTTCTTTTTAGAATATTTTCTCTCTGCCTGTTCGCATATTAGTGCACCACGACAAAACTATGTACCGATTTCAATGGAACTTTAATGGAATAATTATTGGAGTCTCAAAAATTTAGGCCATCTTTTGCCCCTTTCGAATATTCTAAGGGATGAATATTCGAATATTCTCGAAATTCAATTTATTAACAGTCAGTCAGAGCGAGCGCGAGGGCTTAAATCTGATAAATCGAATTTTTTTAGGCTGTTACAGCAAATTGGCTTTGAGTTCAAAGCTAAGATATAAGCAGCTTTTATTTAGGCGAAAGACACTTTCGAGATGAAAACATCATTGCAGAGAAATTTCTCGGTCAAAAACTAGTGTAATAATAAATTTGGATAACATTTTTTTACTGTATTAAATGATTTCAGAATTACAAAAATTTGTCTTTATGCTATGTCTCCCTGCGATGGGTTTGGTAATGTTTCATGGATTCGTGTGTTATTTCGTTATACGGGGATGTTATTTCATTTTATATATGAATGTGATGTTATTTTCTATTCCACTTACCTAGCGCATATCGACAACGATATATAGAAGAATATGTGTGCTTTCATTTATGTAATGTTTTAACTGCTTTATTAAAGTTGTGCTTAATATTTTTATGGTTCAATCGATCTTTCTCTCGTTTGTCGGACTTAATACCTTCTAATTCCTCAATATTTTCTAGTCAACGTAAAATATAGTGGACAAATACTTCATGTTTTTATTTTTAAAGTAAATAATGTTATAATACGTGTATATATGTATATTTGTAAATGTTACCAAAAAATTTTACCTTTTCCAAAGATATCTAGTAGGATTCCACTAGATATCTTTGGAAAAGGTAAAATATTTTGGTAATATTTTGGCTTCCAGATTTTGAATATTTTAGTTTACCAATCGCGCACTACCAATTCTCAAAGCGATTGAAAGCATCTCTGTCATACTGTTTGTCATATTATACTAACATTTTGAAAAATATTATTCAAATCAATAAAAGCTAAACTTATTCTGATTACAGGTAAATAATTAAGCTGCAAAACAATTTCACAAAAACTGCCTTTAACTTGTGCTATTTCAATTGATTTTTTATCAGACTGAACGGATATGATAGGCAGAAAAATAATAAAAATTTAAATGAATATTGCATTTTTTTATCGCGAATAGCTATACCTAATATTTTTTCTGAAAATTAATAAATCAAATATATTAACGAAACGTAAAAGGGTAGACTTAATTAAGAGTTTCATAACCACTGATTAACCGCTGAAACAAACTCGGTACAGCGAGTCGTAAATTAAGAAAAATGAGTAACTAATTTTAACGACTGTTTATTTGCTGCTATTTTTAACGAAAATTACTAACGACTGTTTTATTAATTGAAATTATGAAATTTAAATACATTTTATTTTCAGCAGTTCCTATAATCTATTTATGCCTTCTAGGCCAAGTCTAAATGGAAGTGACGTATAGATATAAAGATATGATTATATGTTTGATAATATTTTTAAAGTTTTGTAGTCAAAAGGTAATTTCGTCATGTCGTCATCCGTTCGTCTGTCGAAACCTCACATTTTCTATAATTTTGGACGCGCTAACCAATTTATTTTTTATGTATATCTGTGAAGTAGGAGATATATTTTTTCGCGCATTTCGTCAAGTGGGATGTCATCGGATAGGTCTTTGAAACGAAATTAAAATTTATGTAGATATTTTGAAATTACATCAAACTGTCATTTAGTTTAATTTATTATATTTATTTTAAAACTACCCTCATCAAATATTAAGCTTAAAAGCGATTCGTATTGTGTTATAACGGTGAAGCACCTTATAATCGATCCAAATAAATTCGAATAAAATCATGGATTATGTAAATAAGAAGTATTTAATATTTGTTTTGTTAATAAGTTTGCTTTGTGGAATGATTTCGAAACGCTATTTTTCTTATTATGATGTCCACTTAACCTGTTTTTAATGATTAGATTCAAACTTTTAAAAAGGTGTTTTGTCTATTTGTTTGAAGATCACTTAAAAAAAACTATTAGATCGACTTCAATGAAACCTTAATTATCTTAATTTATCCTAGGTACTAGTCTGTCTAGTTGTTATGTTGGTCGTTGTGAATGCCGGATACATATCTTCGGGCGGCGGCGGGGGTGGCGGCTGGAGTGGCGGTGGTGGTGGCGGCGGTGGCGGAGGGTGGAAGAGCGGCGGTGGAGGTGGCGGAGGTGGGGGTAGCGGGGGAGGTGAAAATCATTTACTTACTTATTTGAATTTTATACAACAGTATTTGTTAATTCCAATATTACCGGCCATATACGAGTATAATATGGTGAATTTGGTATAGGCTTCAAAAAGCTATCATGGAAAAATTGTAGTTTTCCTGGGAAATATTGTCATTAATGAAAGTAGTACCAACGATAAATATTTTAATACTTTAATTTTATTATCCGTTTCATTCTTATCATCTTTAAATTGAAACTTAAATTAGACAGAGCAATTTTTGGATTTAATAACGTAAACTACTTAAATACTCGGTCATCGCAGATGAAACATTACAAGGAGATTAAATATTGAAATTAAGAAGCCTTTCACAGTTAAGACCAAAACGATTTAAATGGCAAATAATATGCCAATACTGAATGTCATGGGAGCCTGCTAGGACTGGTTAATGCCAGTTTTCATAGTCAGTTGGTCTGTTATGAAAACAAATTATAAAACAAAGTCTCCGCCATGTCTGTCTATATGTGTGCGGATTTTATCCCGGTTTTCATTAATGGGTAGATTGATTTATGAGAAAAGTTTAAGTGTACAATTTTAGACTTTTTTTTTAAAATTACTTGACCTTTAACGATAAATGGCGATGAAGTCGGATAAAAGTAATTTACGGACGTTGCCCTGGTGTGCGCTGC
Organism: Druceiella hillmani; assembly: GCA_039881145.1. NCBI lineage: Eukaryota > Metazoa > Arthropoda > Insecta > Lepidoptera > Hepialidae > Druceiella > Druceiella hillmani. Next base: position 36,336,904 of record JAYKKI010000014.1, read on the forward strand.
GTTAAGGTAGTTGTATGAGAGGAAGCATATAAAATGATTATAAATTTTTTTATTGAAAATTATTTCTTTTTGATTTGCAAACTGTTAATATAACATCATTTTAAGTTTGTAAAAAAATAATTTTTCGTTTTTTTTTTAAATAAAATGAGTGTGGTGAGAAATCTACTTTTCCTGTAATGTTAATTGTACAATTTTTGAGAGAGATTTTTAGCAAAACTAAACGATAAATAATTTTTAAATTTTATAATAAGTTAGATATTTATAGTTTGAATAATATACTGGAAAATTAATGAATTTCGTCGACAATTTGTTTTAAACGAAAACAACCTTAATAATTTAAGATACTTGGAAACAATATACGGGAATATTTTTCTCAAAAAATTCTACAATGAATTCGTTGGCATATTACATGTATTATCTACATTCCATAATAAACGTTTAACTGTTTAAAAAAAACAATTTTTTGACCCAATTTTGTAGAGCAAAAGTATCTTAATTATTATCAAAATATTTTTGATAGTGACCTCGCTTAACATATATAGATAATATGCTTTGTATATTGTTGTTTTCTAACAAATAGTTTAAGAGTTATGAGGTAACTAAAATCATACGCTCGAGTTTATACGCATTGCGCGTCGCCTGACAATGAATATCTCCCGTCAGAAATGTTTGTCTACACGTGCGAAGCCGGGACGAGTCACTAGTTTCTCATAATAATAAACTAAAAAAAAGGTTTTTTTGCAAAATATAGAACTGCGATCGGAATAAACAAGAAATAAATTAAATATTACTGAATTTTATGTTATAATTGAACATTATTTCATTTATTACAAGATAACTTGGACTATTATCTCTTGTCAATAATTATCTTGTTTTTTTAAATTTTTATAAAACTTGTGTATTTTTTAAAACTTCATATCTAAATTTTTTTTAATTCGGTATCATATAAGATATAATATATGTCGAGCTATAAGTCAGTATTTTGACTGTAGATATACAAATATTGTACACGTGTATGGGCTGGCAAATACGTAATTTTCATTTGCGCAGACGAGTAAAATGAACGTAAAATATTGTTGATAAATTATATCGACACAGAGGAAATACTTTTTAAAACTTTGAAAGCTCGTTGTGAAAGATGAGTTAAAAAGCAGAAAGATAGCATATAGTCTACGCTAATCAAAATTTTGATTCTTCCTTTTTGGATACTTTCGACAATAAGGTTTTGGATTATGACAGATACGAAATATCATAAATATGTTTACTAATAAATGTAAATGCTAAATCATTTGCTTTAAAGTGTGCTTTACATACCTGTTTCAATATAAGTGTAATGTCAATGGTTACTTTCATGTAGAAGATAAAACAATTATTGCTACTAAAAAGCAATGTAGTAATTTTTTGTTAAAATGTTTTAATTAAAGTCTGTTTATTGAACCAGGACAAGTTATACGTGTCATCAAAGTGATTCAGTCTGGCGGTGGCGGCGGCAGCGGCGGAGGTGGCGGAGGCGGATACGGTAAGCATTTTATGAGCTTTTACCTAGTTACTGTAGCCGGAAGTTACGGTACGGCTATACGGCGTTGTAGGTTGACCAATTTGACAGAACTTGTTATCATGAACATGAAATGTAAAACTTGTTGATTGACCATATTTCGATTTTTTTGAAGGCAAACATTCCATTATTTGTTAACTTCATACGTTACAGTCACGTATAACGGTATGTGTGGTTACGATATCAACTCCAACAAATCTCCAACAGCCATATGTCAAGGGGATATTATCTCTTTGAAAATATATTGTTTGCTCCTACCAAATCATTTACGAATCTTATGAAAAAATGGATTTGAATAAATATCTTTCAGTACAAAAGTCACAACGGAAATTAGATATCACTTCACCAAAGTGTCGTATTGATCATTTGATTGCAGAGCGATATTGATTTTTAACAACGATTGCTAAGAAATCAGAATAAACCACTTATAACTCAAGAAATTAATGTTAATTAGGCTTGGCATATACTTAAAAGCCACAGTTTATTGGACGTTGTATAATATTTATATTATTTTATGGTAACGCCATTGACGCCTCTAAATCTTACCTTAAGAAACCTACAAACGTTGTATGCACCAATATATTTTGAGTATCTTCAAAGCGTTCTTTTATTTATTCAATATTTCAATAATCAAAACAAATTAAAAAAGTTAATTGACACGCAGACAGGAAATCAGCTCTGCATTAGTTAGAATTCGTCAGTTACTAATAAATACTTAACTAATAATAAAACTTAAATTCGATATAAATATTTGAACATGGAAAAAATATTCTTCAACTTAAACCTAACATTTTAGCAGTTGTTTTGACACGTCTTGAATGTAATTATTGAAAAATTTGGAACTGAAATAATGATCTTGTAAAATTAAATATCCTATACAAATTTACGGAATATAAAAGAAAGTCAAATGTATAAATAGCCTTGTACCGTAGCAAGTCACGAGACGAGACTCATTGCTTTCTGTTTCAATATTACTATCGAATGCGTTATAACGGGTTTTGCTCTTGAATGTTATAGTTTTATTATTCCCTTGTAGAGGTCATAACAAAAATGTAATGAGTATAATATAAGATATATTATACTCAATATGTAATATCTTATATTATACGCAATATGTAATATCTTATGTTATACTCAACTCAGTGTCTTTATTAAACCATTGTTTTACCGCATGCGAAAATAGAGTATTGAGAATATTTTATATAATTTGTTTATGTGAAAAGTTTAAATATCTATTATATTTATCAGTATGCGGTAGGGATTCCCGTGTTATGAAAGTACTGGTTTATGCATTTTCTTTTCCAGTCTTATGTAGCTAAACATGTTCAGTAAAGATTTCATTTATGATTATAATGGATTATATTTTTCTTGTTTCCAGGTGGCGGTGGCGGCGGTTGGAGCAGCGGTGGAGGCGGTGGCGGCGGTGGCTGGAAGGGTTAATAAAGTTTGATGGTCGCTGATTGTATTCATGGATAAATGTAAATAAATAAATGAATCACGTATATTCAAAATAATTGTTGTGTATTTTATTTGGCTCTATTAATCGAAAATAAAAACAGTGATAGATTGTTTATATTTATATGCAGCAGTGAAAATACGAAATCGCTATTATAAAATTAACTTAGCTGGATAAGAAAGCGATCACCATTTTCAAAATGTATATATGATAAACATACAATTTATGGATATTTAGGTCAGATTATCCGATAAGGAGCGGTAATATTATTTCTAATTTAATACGGTGGATCAAAAAAAATAATTTTCTATACTACTCTAGAGTTAGAACACGTAAAAACAAAGAAAAATGCAGATACCGCAATTTTGGATAGTATTTCCATTAGAAATAAATTCATATTAAACATAATTATTATTAATGAAACCATGTTTCGTGTGAATTTACTTTAGAAAAAACAATTCTAATCTTTTAATTGAAAGGAAACTTAAGTTTAAGGTGCCGCACACTATTGTATTTAATGAAAAAATGGAGCTCGGTTACAAATAGTGATAACTCGGTGCTTACAAGATCTTTAGAATTCTTTAGTTTACTACAGTTTGAGTATACGTATACTTCTACGTATCTATATATATATATATATATATATATATATATATAAATAAAAAAAATAAAAAAAATATAAATATATATATATATATATATAGATTTTGTGTATACGTACACTTTATGTATATATCAAATTTGAATACACGTATACTTTTACGTATATATGTATAGTCGGTCGGTCTGTCAGGCGGTTTAGCCGAGTATAAGTCATTTTAAGTTATCTTCTGTGACCATGAAGCTAAACTTTAAATGGGTTATAAAATATTAAATAATTACCGAGCGACTAGAATTTCAAAATCTATGTAGTTGAAGGCGTTATTAAAACAAGACATATAATTATTTTTATCAATTATTGTTATTGCTATCAAGAAGTACAATTATTGTTATTCATGGTTAATAACATATTATTAGCTACCATAATCTTTCTACTAAATCTCTGCGACCGAACTGACTAGCAACGCACACGAACGACGTTCGTATTTGGTGAGTCGGCGGCCAACAACTTACATTGTGTGTAGACAGATAACAATTCCTTAAGAATTATTGTATTTTATTAAAGTGTCATTCTAAATATTATGTTTATATCCAAATTCAAATAAATATCAAATTAAATTAAATTCTTTTTTAAATTAAAAACAGTATCTTCCATACTCCATAACAGTTCACATCGGCGACTGTTGGCCAGAGTTGCAAGTAAAAATGTAAATATATTTTAGATTTATTACTAGTGAATTAAAAAAAGTACTTATAAATTAAGAAAATTCCTTTTTCACATAAAAAAAAATGAAAATAAGGAAAAAATAATCGAGTGTGACTCCAAACGCATGCAATCAAACATTTCTAGTCATGATTAAAATTAGTCTTTGAAATTTAAATTAATTGAAAATAATATTCTTCATTTGTTTCGCTTTAGACTAGACTAGACATAACCGTGTCTTTATCTTTCGGTAAATTATATCCACCGAGTCAACCCCTGGGATTCAATTAACTTTGAAAATAAAATATTTAGACGTCCCACATTATGCCATCCAAAAGTTTGTAAAAATTTGAATGAATTCGCTTAAATAAAGTTTAATTTAATTATCTATTAATTAACATGAAGCATAACAACAATACCATATATAAGAACCTTTTTAATACGTTAATAAGATTATGTGACAGGCACTGTGGTTATTAAACGTAATGTCGCCTCATACTGCGTTCCTCGCGCTCACGCACTCACACTCTACTATAGATCATGTAAGTCTGACGACGGCTTCTCGTGCCGGCGTCATCTAATGTAAAACATGTTTATGTATTGGTTTTCACAGTATATTTTTGTTTCCACTGCTCCCGTGCCGGTGACAGTGCTGTACTGGTGTTAAAAACATGTTACAAATAGTTTCTGGTATATAATTAAATATAATACTTTTGGATTTAGATCAGCTTTGATTTGACATTCCATGCAATGGGGCCGATAGAAAAAAAATATTTGACTGATTCGAAAGTAAAAATTAGTCCTAAATTTGAAAATTAAAATTTTTATACTTGACATATAAGTTTCATAGTCGTGACAACATTTAATTATGTCAACATTCAGCTCTCTGTGTCGCAAGATTTCTGAAAGAATAGGCCATGCCCGATCGACAGACAGACATCGATCTCATTTTATATTTGTGAAGTTTTTGGTACTGGAAAAATTATCTTTAAAAATAAATGAGAATGGCATTATTTTAATTCTTATGTGATAGCAATAGAACCAGAAATTGTCACAATTTATCGTTCCAAAATATTTTGCTTTAAAATGGTAAAATATTCGTTGAGGTTCAAATGATTTTCTTGTTCTAATAACTGCTTTTATGCGACCAAAGTAAGATGGTTTTAATAAATTTTATGTTCAATGATATTATTTTGTGACCCCTATTTACATTTTGACTGAAAAAGTATTTTGTTTTCTATTCTACAAACTTCATTTCAAATATCAGTATTTACTTTCATGTAATTATTTCAAAATGTATATTGTCAATATTTCTTAGTATTAGACTAATAATAAAATACAACATTAAATATGAATAAACGAAAACTACAGGATAACATTTCAAAAAACTAACTGAAATAAATTAAAAAAAAATTTAAAAAAAAAGAAAGAAAAAAAAATATATATATACATATATATATATATATATATATATATATATGTATATATATATATATATATGTATATATATATATATATATATATATATATATATATATATATATATGTATATGAAATAATGGTTTAAACCATATTCAAAAGAAATGAAATTTTAACCATTCAAAATTAAAATTAACTTAAATGCCGCTTACACGATACTTCTTTTCCTACTTGATGTCTCTGCTGGGTTCTAAACGAGCTGCTGTGTGACGTTGTAATGGCTACTTTATGATATAAACTTGAACACGATGTGCGCAGCAGACCTGGATTTGTAAATGGCTCTGGATGTCTGAATTATATAATTCCATTAAATTAATTGCAAATTTCATAGTTTTATTATAATATATTTAGATTAGGAATACACATTTAAAACAATAATATTCCAAATAAAGCTTAAATTGAGAGCTTTTTTTGACAGACTTTTTGAATTTTCCATTAAATGAGGCGTAAATTTGACGTCAACTGTTAAGTTATGTAGCTGAAAAGTTATAACGTTTGAACTGTATTCGGATATTCTTAGGCCAAAATTGCCTAAATACCTGAATCCTGATAACATGATTATACGTAAAAGCAAGATGTGAAATTTTTAACAATGTAATGCAATTCAGTGGAAATTGATACATAAAGCACGGAATAATAAAGTTAAAATATAAATAATGCAAAAGGGAAAACGGTAAAATGTTGTCAAAGCCCGTATTTCAATTTATTCTGAAATAATTTTACCATACGACAGTGGGAAAAACAGTAGGAACAGTAAAATGATGAAAAGAATATTGCCTAAAAAAATGAAATCTAAGCTCAAGGACTGCTTCGTCATATAAGAGAGCTGTAAATGTACCTTTGATTGCTACGTCTTCATGCATAATTCGCTGCGATGCAATTGTTGCATTCCTGCAGACGTACAAAGCCATTATGTCCATTGTAAAATTATTAAGACATACAGAGGTTTTCTCTATAACCACAAGTTTTTTCCTAACATCAATCTAGTATATAATGCACTCTGTAATACGAGTAGTCATCACAACATTTTTGGTCACAGCCGCAGCAACATGAAGGTATATTATTTTCATTTAATATTCTAGACAATATTATTCAAAATTGTTAGACATTTCACTTCATTATTCGAACTGTCACTAGTACCTAACTGCTCGCCAATTGCTAATCAAATCTAATCTTATGCATAGCAAATTTTACGTTATAAACAATTACGTGAAAGACATTTTTCTGTTTTAGAATGTTTTTGGTATTGAATCTTGTATCTAGGTTCTATTCTAAACCTGTAACAGAGGTTAGAATATGTCTGTTAATTTAAGACATTTTTTTTAAATTAGTGGAATTATTTGCTATTTAAGCTTAATTTTTGTCTGTATTTTGTCTTTAAATATCCCACAAAAATTACACTAATTTCAAAGAGATGAAAATCCTTTGAATATCTGAACTTTACTAGACTACCTTTTACTCATTATGAATAATCTAAGAGACAATTTGTTTGTCTTTTTTTGTCTATCTCTTCGTCTATTTGTATGAGCATATTATAAAACCAAACCATAATGAACATAAACATAAACCATATGACCAAACTAAGTTCAAATTAAACTTTCGCTAAGATAATGCTTATGATATAGATTAAAATCCAAAGTATTAGTGTTTTCTTGGACTCCCGAGGAACTTGAAATTCAATTATTAGCATTCAGGCACTAAGACCGAGCGCGAGGGTTTAAAACTGATGAATAGAAATTATCTAGGGGATTATAGCGATTCGGCTACAATTTCGTGCTATAAGTAGATTTAAATTCAGTAGAAGTTACTTTAGAGCTGAAAACGTTGTGTCTGGAGAGAAATTTCGTCACAAAAATAAAAAGATTCGTGAGCACAACCGCGAGTAAAAGCAAGTCGAATAATTTTCGATTTTGTCTCTTTTGAATGATTTCAGTATTATTAAAAACTTGTTTCCATTACGTGCCTCTTCGATGTATTTGGTAACTTTTAATACGTTCGGATCTTACATAAAAATAATGTTATTTTCTGCTCCATATATCTAGAAAGCTAAAACTGTTTTTAACTTTGTGGGATTCCAATCTTCCATTTATTAGACTTAACGAATATAAAATAATAAAGGTCTTCAAGACTTTTGCATTTTTTTTGTCGCGTATAACTACGTATTGTCTGAAAACCAATAAATTAAGCATTATATTAGTAAACTGTAAAAGCTTCATAAAACTGCTGCTCCAAAAGTTCACTAGACTGAGTGAAATTTAATCTAAATACCAGTTAAGTGAGTCAGTTAACGAATGTCTTAAAATTGTAAATTGTGGAAATTTAAATATTTTTCCATTTTGTCCTTCGCCTTATGAGTTAATGCTTTCTGGGTGAATGCTTCCCATAAATAAAAGTGACATTAGGATATTAAAATATGGTGATATTATTTTTAGGGTTCTCTAGTCAAACTATAGTTTCGTCATGTCTGTCCGTTCGTTTGTCAAAACTTCACATTTTCTATAAGTTTAGACCTATCAGTGTAAAACTTTGGAAATTCTTCTTTCACATGAAGATCTTAATTAATATGCATAACAGTAGATAATTATTTTTTTAAATGCTTAAGTAAAAAGCGGGGTAACGTTTTTTTCTTGCTTTTCATCGAGCAGAGTAAATCATTGGATAGATCTTTTGAAAAAATTTCAGTTTCTATAGATCATTTGAAATTAATTTGGACTGTTATTTAGTTTATTTATTTTAGTTGTTTTAAAACTTCTTTTATGAAATATTAAGTAACTAGATGGAATGACTTCGCAACCATACTTTCACGTATTCTGTTGTGCTCTTAAATAAAAGAAGAAGACCTTCTATTAATCTTTTAAAGAAAAATCTATGGCACAGCAAAACAAAAAATATATGGAGAATAGCACATTACTATGAAATCTATAAGAAATATGGTGAATCCGGCATCGTCAAAATCGGCAAGGCATCTCGTATTAGATGATTGGATCATATATTTGGTGATGACACATTCCAACAAAGGAAATTCCAACACATTCCAACAAAACACATTCCAACAAAACACATTTTTTTGTTGGAATGTGATGACACATTCCAACAAAAAAATCTATGGCACAGCAAAACAAAAAACATATGGAGAATAGCACATTACTATGAAATCTATAAGAAATATGGTGAATCCGGCATCGTCAAAATCGGCAAGGCATCTCGTATTAGATGATTGGATCATATATTTGGTGATGACACATTACAACAAAGAAAATTACTTTTTCATAAATAGACGGAAAAGGACGAAGAGTAGGACCATCCACCAGATGGCTGGATGGGATTGAGAGAGACTTAAAGCTTTTGGATGTAAACCGATGTAGGACTGTTGCGTCGGATGGGATCGGATGGAGAAGGCTTAGAGAGACAGCCCTGGCCTGTAATGCTTAAGAAGAAAAAAAGAAGTTGTGCTCTTAACAGGGTTAAATTAAAAAAAAATTTCTTGCTTTGTCAGAAAATTCAGTCATCTATTAAAAATATTTTTTTATGTTTTGAATAAAACAATTACATTTTTATCTTAGATACTACTCTGTCTGGTTGTCGTGTTGGCCGTTGTGAATGCCGGATACATATCTTCTGGCGGCGGTGGGGGTGGCGGCTGGAGTGGCGGCGGCGGTGGCGGCGGTGGCGGAGGGTGGAAGAGTGGCGGCGGAGGCGGCGGAGGTGGGGGCGGAGGGGGAGGTGAAAATTATTTCCATCCCATATTTAAGTTATATATAATTGCATTTATTAATTTAAATTCCACTGATCATATATAATGTGGTCAGTTTGGTATAGACTTGAAGGAGCAATCTTGATAATACTATAGTTTCGGTGGGATACGTTGCCAGTAATGAAAGTACTCGTATTATCCATGTCAAATAGTTTCAATCGTAAATTATGAATTTATTAACTGTTACTGGTTTATTGTTATACCTCTGAATCTTATTCCACGTAAATGAAGTTCCGACTGTAATAAAGCAAAGTATTAAAGTATTAGGTAATCGCGCTTGAAATATTAGAACTTGAAGAAGTTTAATTATTAAAATTAAGGATATTTCTTTCAAAGATGAGTAGCCTATTCTCTTCTGCTTTATTGATTGCCCAGGTTTCGTTACTCACTTAAAATGAAACGTTATCTCTCAAAGAATAGAACTGTGATAGAAATAATGTAGAAGACACACTCAGATCGTATTTTATATTATAATTCGGGAATACTTCAGGCATTATTTCAGAATCGCGACTGATATCTCTCTCGTCTCGGCAATTACCTTGTATTTTTACTTTTAAACAAATTTTATATCTTTGAAATCATGACATCCACATTTTTTTAATTTCCGTACGTATCTCGAGCTATAAGTGAATGTTTAGGCTGTAGATGCGTTAAGGTTATATACTTATATATACTGGCAAGTATATGTAATCTTCCTTTTCAAGCACAAACCAATAAAATATTGTCGGTAAATTACGGATATAGAGAGAAATATAAGACTTTTTATAGCTTTGAAAGCTCATAGTTACTGGATGCTTGAAAAATGAAAAAAACAGCCTGTAGTTCTTTGGCGACTATACATTCTGAATCGATACAGATACGAAATCCCGTAAACATGAGTACTATTTAGCATATTTTTTAAGATTGTCTTATATATATGTTGAAAAATAAATTTCATGTCAATGTTTATTTTAATATCGAATATAAAACAATTACTGCTACAATCAAATTAATGCAATTATTCTTTGTTAAAATATTTTAATTAAAGTCTATTTATTGAACTAGGACAAGTTATACGTGTCATCAAAGTGATTCAGTCTGGCGGTGGCGGCGGCAGCGGCGGAGGTGGCGGAGGCGGATACGGTAAGCATTTTATGAGCTTTTACTTAGTTACTGTAATCGGAAATTACGGTACTGTAGCCTTACAAGTTGACCGATTTAACACAGCTTGGTTTCATTCAATATACATAGCTTCATAAAAGTTGAGCAAATGTGAAAAGTTCATAATTGAACATTTTATATTTGAACAGTAATTGCAGGGCAAAAATTGTTTCTTTGGAAAAACGCATTTTTCTCTTTATCAAATCATATCATTGTATGTTTTATAAAAGCCTTGTAGCTATTGAATAGTGTAACCATTGTTTTGCTCTCATTAAGCTCGTAACAAAAATCACTACGCTATATGTCATCTCTTAAATTATACTTAGTTCAGTGCTTTTATTATATCAAAGTTATATCCCATTCATAGATTGGGAATCTAGTTCAAAATAAGTTCAAACATAGTTCAAATAATAAAATAACAAAAAAGACAAAAAAGCAAAAAACAAAAAAGAAAATTGTTCAAAACTGTACCTATAAAAAATTAATCTGATTTTACTTCCGTTCAGCAGCTCCGCAGGTTGTAAGGATATTCCGGTTATATTAGTTCTTATGCTGTTTACCCATGCTTTCATTATAAAAGAAAAAAAGATTGTGAGTTTTTTTTTCCAGGACATCTCAGAAAGTACTTGAATAGTTTTCATTTCATAACCCAATTTTTCAGGACTGAGATAGGTCATGTTCTTTTAATTTTATTTTTTTTTAGTTTGTTGTTTTATGCATTTATATGCATTTTCTTGCTATCGTCTAAGACTAGCAAACTTATAAATTAACTTATAAACACAGGTTTATATCGCCAATACAAATAAAACTGGAAAGGCCACAGTTTATGGCGGTTACATTTCTATTAATGTATAAGATAGTTGTGGATGTTGGTATAATACATAATTTACCGTTTTGACTGGGCAAAATATAAATTTCTACATGGGAAAACAGATACATTATGAGTATGTAATATAATTAATCCGTATGCAGTGGACTGATGAAAGTTCTGTTGTTCGAATTTTCTTTTCCAGTCTTATGTAGTTAAATATGTTTGGTAAAAAAAATGTATGTATGTAAATAATGAGATTTATTAATGTTGTTTTCAGGCGGGGGCGGCGGCGGCGGTTGGAGCAGCGGTGGAGGCGGTGGATGGAAAGGTTAATGAAGTTTGATAGTCATCGATTGTATTAATGTATGGAAAAAATAAACGAATCTCTTTCTTTCAATATGTATGTTGTGTGTCTAATTTATATAAACTAATTTAAAAATGCGATCAGTAATAGTATTTATTATATTTGTATGTTGCAGTTCAACCTGTAACGAAATTAAGGTACCATTTTTTGAGTACATGTGATAAATATGAAACTGAGAGGTTATGCCGACATAGCAATGGCGATATTATTGTCAGTTTAATATTATAAGTTAAAAAAGTGACTTTTCTATGCTATATTTAGTTAGAAATTAAAACAAAAAACAAAAAAATGTCTGTATCGTTTAACTTCTTATATTATTTGTATTGATCTTATGTTGTCTAACTCAACTTCTATCAGTCAGATAGTTTTCAAGCTTACGCCATCGATGTAACTATGTCCTTTTAGACCTCGCTCTGTTGTTTTTACATAGTTCTAACAAAGGACGTATCTATTAGAAATGTTAAGTATGAGTAGAAAATTTTAAGAAACTATGTGAAAATTATCAACCGTTTCTGTAAAAATTGCTGTTAAATTAGTGATTTCAACGAGAAAACATTCCTTTTAAAAGCGTTTTTGCATCTGTTTGTTTATTTATTGACTTAGAAAGCTTTCATAGAATAAGCGTATGGGAGTATATAACGAAGAATACGGCAGTATATAATTATATATAATCACAAAGGAAAAATCAAGTCTTAATACTAGGTTACTTTTACATTTCTCGTTTGTATCACCTTTGAATACCGTAAAATTTTAAAATAACGCAAAATTAAATGTTTTGAGCATTTTCCCCTCTATAGTTTGCAGTCCGCACTTTTAAATTAGTTCACATCAAGTTAGTTTGACAAATTTATGCTTCATCGTTATATGTTTTTCTATGGCTTTACGTTGTAAACCTTTTGTTAGACTGCTTCCATAATTATTGTGCTCATTTTGTTCTTTTCTGTTCTGAGTATTTCAAACTTTACTAATGTGACGTATGCTGACAATAGCATGTCGGTATTTTTTAAAATATTTCTGGGATATTTGACATTTTTTATTAAACGTAATTATATAGTATAAAGAGTACAGTAGCCTACCCAAGTTGGATGGCCTTACATGCAACAAATGATATAAGAGCCGATGTCATTTTTATATATTTAAAAATAATGTTTTATAAATTGATAACAAGGTAAAGTTAAGACTGAGTGTTATAATTTTGTTTTGATTTTTTAAGGTACGCTTCATTTTTTTACTATTTTCCTTTTTTAGGGTTTCGTAGCCAAATGACAAAAACGGGACCCTTATAATTTCGTTTTGTCTGTCCTCATATCACAGCCATTTTATTCGGAGTCTATTGGCACTATACAGATGAAATTTCGATGGTAAGTGTTTCCTAGGAACCGTTATACAATGAAATAGTGGAATTACGAGAAAAAAAATTAGCGGTGGCCCTCCATACATGTAGGCGTGTGGGGTATTGTTAAATAGGTCTTAAAATAATATGGAGGTTCTAAAATAACTTTTTTTTATTTAAGTCAATAGTTGTTTAGATACGTGCTTTTAAAGTCTTAAAACAACACAAACACTTACTGTGTTCTTGTGTCCCCTCTAACACTACTGTATTTGCGTGTCCCCTCTAACTATTCAACTAACGTGTGAAAAATTCTGAATAAAATTTAGGTAATAGAACTTAAAATAAAGTTTCAACGAAAATTGGTTTGAATAAGGTATGTTGTGTACTTTTTGAGATAGGAGATACTTTCCGTACCGATAGCAGAAATAACTTTGTTTTTCACAGTATATTTGAGAAATATATACTTATTTTTACTATCAATAAAATAAATATTATGCACGCGTAAATATTTAATTCTATTCTTAGTCCAAAAATATTGACAAGTAAAATAGACTTAATTATACACGTAATACATTTGAATATACCAATATTATAATTTTAATAAAGTGTCTAAGTACAGTCGGTCCGTGGAAATGTTGAGCCTACTTAGAACCAAGTCATATTGAAATAAAAGAAAATTCTTTTCACTTATGGAATCTATCTTATATGTTGTTTTATTTGATACAGACCTGAATTACTCAACATTTTCTTAGGATTAGATGTATACTACTAAATCGTCGTACAAAAGTAAAAATATACCTTGTTGCGTACGACATAAGTTAAATATTGTTTGGTGCTACGGAACCTTTCAATTGCACGAGTTCGATTCGTACTTATCAGCTTTTTTAGGTTTCTCTAGTCGGGCACAACAAAACTTCATTTTTGTAGCAACGTAATTCGTCCGTCCATCCATATTTCCGCTCGCCTGATTGTCTGAGATCTTTGCTTTTTAAAAGTGACATCGTGGCTTTTTTTTTGTTGTTTTTTTAGAGAGAATTGTAATTTTTTAGAGATCAGGCCTTACGAAAAATTGTAAATTGTTTAATAATTTTTATTCACTTATTTGCTCCACTCTTTATTTTTTATTGATGCAATGCAAAATTCTTGTTACTTCGTGGACAAGCCCTAGATAATATAAACCAATATTTAGTAATTTAGTCCTAGATATTTTATAGCGAAATAATGTTTCAGTTTTTCCAACTATTTTCCAAATCTGTCAAGTACGAGTAAAACTCGCTTTATGAGTGTCCTAAGCAGTAGTGCTGAATGGTATAATAAGTTCACTAAATCACTTGCGTGTTTTTTTTTCAATACCATTCAATATATTTAAGTTAGCTAATAAGTTTTAAAATACCGTAGTCGAGGTTCAAAAGTCATTATTGGCTTTACGCTTTTGCGTAAATTAGCTTACATTTCCGCGATTCTTATAAAATTAATTGTATTCTGTAAAGATGATAAATATGACAGCTCGTAAATTCGGTTTTCGGCCCATTTGTCGCAATATTTTTAAGAGAACACGTTTTGTTCACGTGGTCCCGATTCTTAAATGGATGAATTATAAAATCACTTAGATGTCTGTTTGTTAGTCCGTCACAGATGTTTTTTTCTCCGAAACGGTTTGACGTAGAAACTTGAAAATGTCATAATAATGAAGCATATCAATTCGCACATATCACGAGAGCTAACACAAAACAATATTTATATCACAATTTTTGTAGAGGCAAACAAGTAATCGAAAAAAACAATTAATTCTATATGTAGGGCGGCGTATTGTTCGAAAGGGTTAGTTATATGAGTTTCAAACATATTTTTTCTCATTTTAAAATATGTCAAAGCTAACCCTCCCACACCCTTATTTCTGAAACTACTGAACTTAAATTTTTTTAGTCTCCGCAAATATTGTAAGAAAATTATTATTATGTTTTTAAATGCCATAGTATTTTTCAGATATTCATAATAATGTATATGTCAACCCCATTTAGTTATATTTATCGCCCCATATCTCCGCCCTCAGGAACTACAAATTAGTAATGACTCATGATAACTCAAATAGTTTAATTTCAAAGAAGTACAGAATCCTCGATGCTCGAGCCAGATTTTTATTTAGTCAGTTTTTTATCGTAGTCTTCAATGCATACATATTTTTATTTACAATTGCTATTATAGACAACTGCAAGAGTGTGTTAAAAATTCATACAATCATAAGATATAATTACACGAGTAACGTGAATAAGGAGCAAAGAATAGAATTTAGCAGAAAAGACTAAGAGTGTATAAAGCAGTGATGAGGAATCAACATAGAAGTATCTATTTTAAACGACTTGTTTAAAAATTTGCCCGCACACATTGAATTAATGCTTCCAGAAGATAACTATATTTGGGGGAAGAGAGCATTTTTATTAATTACGAGATATGCCTACGACTTCGTTAGTATAAAATTCGGAACAAGGAAAGTTCGAAAAACAGGTTTTCTAATAAAAAATCCGAAAACAGGTTTTCTGGCTTCTGTTATTATACTTTGCGCTAAATCAGTCACTCTTTTTAAAATATTTTCAGTGTACAGAATTCATTCTGATATAATTATATATATTATCATCAGCACTTAAGAAAGTTAAAGGCAATTGGCCTTTAAAGTAATTATAATAATTCTTTCCACGTTGAACTGACAATTCGTGAGAAATCATCACTAACCTCTCTCCATCACGAGAAAACGCGAAGATAAGAAAAATAGTTTTCAGTCTAGGTAGATTTTAAACATTCCGCCTTGATTACAGTTTGATTAGAATTCCAGATGTAGGCAAATTAAATTTTCTGAATTTATTATATTCTACAAAATATATTTTTGGTATAAAATTATATTCTGTGTTTTTGTAAACATTTCCGTAGTAAACAGTGTTCTCAATATATTGCGTAGATCAACAGCGTTATGTTGACTTTGTCGTAAGGGTGACAAAAACATCACAATATAACAGTGGAGAATAGAGACAAAATATAAAAGGAGACATCAAGAACCATGAATGGAAAAAAGGAAATCAAAGGATGTTCGGAGACAAGGGATTAAAGAAAATTGCTTTTCTTATATGAAAGTATGTAAGAACAGGACAAAATATGTGTATCAGAATTAAGGAGTGTGACGTTTAGTTTTCGTTGCTACATTGTCTGGGAGACGATGCGAAGATACGGGTATACAATTTACCCACACATAACGAGGTAAACTTTAACGATTTATGAAAGGGAAATCGTGTGACAGTCTGACTACATGAAAATTATGAACAATTGTAGAACAATTCCCTATAGGAAAGTGAAATTAGAAGGAAAATTTTCCTTTCATATCTTAAATCATTTTACAGTTTCTGGAAAGAGGTGAGTAGAGCTCTTGTGACTTAATTTATTTTCATATTTTCCTATATATACGGGACAAAGCGAAGTTTTCTTTTACCTAAATTTAGTGTAATAACTTTTCACTTTCTAAAGGAAAATTTATTTATCAGGTGTTGAGAACATTATTGTGTCAAATATATTTTGTCCAAATGTAACTCTTTTGTTGTGGAAATGCTGTCTGTAGGGGAAAAAACTGCCCACTTGGGAGGTGGAAAAAACTGTCGTTTTCACGGTTTCGTACTCCAAAAGGAAAAATGTAAACTTTATATGAACACTCACGTATCGGTCTACCATAGCCGTTTTTATCAGAAACCACTTGACGTAAAAATATGAAATTAGGCATAGCATTAAAGCATATTAACTTGCATATATTTTAATAGCTAATATTCAAAAATATTTTTATGGATTCATTAGGGAAGCCAAATTAAGCACACAATTTTTTTAATTCCATGTAAAGTGTGATGTGTCGTTTAGTTGGACTGATGATAAAGGTTTCAAAAATATTTGTTTATAAATTATTTTTATATAATTTTAGTTGGCGTATCATTGGGTGGTATACTGAAGAACATGCAAAAAATATGTCACCCCCTTACTTGCGAAACTATTCAACCTAAAATTATATAAATATAGAAGCCTACACAAAGGTTGTAGAAAAACTATAGCGATTATATATAATATACATACGTATATACGTATATATATATATATATATATATATATATATATATATATATATATATATATGTATGTATATTTATATACGTTGTGGATATTTAATGACTGTAAATAGTTTAATAATTCTTAAACGGTTTATAATTACTTAATATGTATAGGACACTCGTAGTGCGAGTGCTACTCTTGCCTGGCAAGTTTATTATATATATATATATATATATATATATATATATATATATATATATATATATATATATATATATATATAATTAGCCCTTCAATATATTCTATAGGGTGTAAATGTAAATATAAGTAAAAATTATGTTTTTTTGGATTTCGTGTCTCAAACTAAGAAACTGAATTCTTATAATATAACTCACATGTTGATTCCTATCTTCCATTGTCATAGCCGATTTTCTTGGAAACTATGCTATGCAAAAACTTGAAATTTCATATAGGCATAAACCTTATTAGGCCATAAAATTTGTACGAGCTAAATATTTCTAAATATTTATATAGGTAGTAAAGAGGGGTAAGTGAAGTAATTACTCAAAATATTTAATTTTGTGTATCATATGGGGTGGTATCATTTTAAAGGATTTATTATGAGGAATATAAAAATATTTTTTTCATAATTTATAAAAAAATCATCCTCTCTCCTTATTATTTTCGATTCTATTGAACCAAAAATCATGATATACAGGGGGTTGGTAAAATCTTTCCTAAGTCTTATACTTTTTTTTAAATATGCGCGACGATTTTAAACATATAGGTAATATATTTACGTTTTGAAAAATTACTATTTGTAAATAATTTAACTAAAATATTTTGTACCCTTAACCATAAGGTCTAAAAACCTGTTAGACCCTCTTAGTACGAGTTCTACTCGAGTTTAACAGGTTTTTAGCTCGATTTTGTTATCTTCATTTTTTTGATACTCAAACATCTAACATTTTTGGTAAATATTGAAAATGACTTGTATTAATGAAAATTATCATAATTTAAATTTTTTCATGTAAAACCAACGTATTTTTTTCAGCCAACACGATCCTATATAGCTGCTTCATATTAAAATATACTGAAAAAGATTTTATTTTTTTCTTTACACCGCATATTTCAAATTTTGAGTAATTTAGAAAACGAACCCTCGAAGCGCAAGCACGTTTGCAAATGGTCATTATTTTCAAATAGATTACGAATGTGAATAAAACCATTATAATGAAAGTCATTAATCGCATTATTCTATATTTCGTTAATATATTTCTGATCGATTATATGTAATAATTGATTTTATTCAGCCCTTCCATCCGCCGCCACCGCCGCGCCAGCCGCCACCGCCGCCTCCTAAAACAAGTATAAATTAAAAAATTAGTCATTTTGAAAAAGAAAACATTTTGGTAACTAACCATAAAATTAGATAAGGTGATATTCATCTTATGTTTTTTTTAAACAGGGGAGGAAAAGTCTCTTTTGGACTAGAATTGGTACAAGAAATATTACGGTGATATTAACCGAAGAAAGAATTTCATGTTACTTCGTTTTATTTTTAAACTAAACAAATCTCTCATCTTCGGCTAGGTAGAGGCTAATTAAGATTGAGGTTAACATACGTATCTACAGAAAAGTCATGTATTTGATCTATTATACATGTTAAATATGTTGTGTTAGACACTTTAGGCAATTTGACCGTTACCGTAAAGTATAGAATTTATCTCAACAAAGATTCATACGTAAAAAGTAAACCAATCCTTATTGTCGTTATTAGTTCCCGAAAAGCAATATGAGATAGAATATACGGTGAAATTTAAGGCCATATTTAGCTTTGTATAGTTAAAATGAATTTATGCATGGCGTCACCGTTACACAAAATGAGGCTATTGATAGTGACGATTATTTGTTTCCACTAAAAGGTTAAATTTTTAAATTTGGAAATATACATTTTCTAGCTACTGATACACTAATAACAATACAATTTATTAACTAATTTAAGTTCTTAAATGTGAAACATCAAGGCATTTGGCCTATTATGCATGTTAAGTTTATTGTATCAAACAATTTAGGCAATTTGACCATTACCGTCATGTATTGAATTTATCTCAACAACGATTCATACATAAAAAGTAAACCAATCCTTATTGTCGTTATTTGTTCCCGAAAAGCAATATGACGTGGAAGATACGGTGAAATTTAAGGCCATATTTAGCTTTGTATACTTAAAGTGAAATTATGCATGGCATCACTGTTACACAAAATGAGGCTATTGATAGTAACGATTATTGGTTTCCACTTATAGATTAAATTTTTAAATTTGGAATTATGGATTTTCTAGCTAATGATACACTAATAACAATAAATTAATTAACTAATTTAAGTTCTTAAATGTGAAACATCAAGGTATTTGGTTATTATACGTGTTAATTATATTGTGCCAAACAATTTAGGCAATTTGACCGTTACCGTAAAGTATTGAATTTATCTCAACAAAGATTCATATGTAAAAGTAAACCAATCCTTATTGTCGTCATTTGTTCTCGAAAAACAATATGAGATTGAAGATACGGTCAAATTTAAGACCATATTTAGCTTTGTATAGTTAAAATGAAATTATGCATTGACATCACCGTTATTGTAGTATAAAACTTTTAAAGTATCAAAATCGTTCAAAATGAAGCTATTGATAGTAATGATTATATTTTTCCACTAAAAGGTTTAAATTTTTAAAATTGGATTTATCGATTTTCTAGATAATGATTCACTAATAACAATAAATTAATTAACTAATTTAAGTTCTTAACTGTATCCTCAATTTCGTTAACGGTACGAAATATAGTTGTGATTTGATGCAGTCATCTAAATCGGAAACAGACGGAGTGAAACTGCCTTTTCTAAAAGACTGAAGTTTTTTTAACTCTAATATTTATATTTTACTTACTTCTTATTTATTATTTTATTTATCATAAAATCATAATTATGAGCGAAGTGTAAAATGGAAATTAAGTCAGTATCGGTTTGGTTATAATTAGTAAGGTTTCAAATATTTATATAAAGTATCTATCTATAAAAACTTTAATTTCTATTTTTGGGGTAACTAGTGAAGAGCGTAAATGAGACCAATATGTTTGTTATCCTTGTGCGGAGTATCGAAGGAAATTTGGTAGCATAGGAAATCTTAATAATTTTCTTAAATGAAAATTTAAAAATTAATAGTAAAAATTGTAGTTCTACTTTTCTACTTTGTTGAGGTAATAACACCAAAAATTTGAAAACATATTGAACAAAACGTTACCGTGTCTATATTTACCGAAAATTATCAGAACATCTATCGAGTAGGGTTCGCACTTAATCGCTTTTTTCCCCAAAATTCGCCTACCGTTTGTGGGCGAGTAACGGTTGACCATCACTATATTCACATCAGATTTAGTTTAACCAAATGCTATATGTAATATAACTAGACAGAACCCTTGCGAGTTGACGATCGTCCGATGAGTACAGATTGTAAGGGTTGTTACGCGTTGTTATTCTGAACGCACCTTGTTAATTGCGAGAAATCACAATGAAGTTATAATGGTGCATAAAACTTGTGCTGTTTTTGGATCAAATTCTATGACTAAAATAAATATTTAAAATTTTATCTATTTCATTATCATCAAATAGAGCTATTTCATCAGCTGAGTTCCCCTGTTCCATCTTTTCTTTAAATATTGTCAAAATTTTGAATTGTTCTTTAGTGTTTATTTCAAAATACGTAACACTGATTTATTATTATAACTATTATAACTCAATAATTCACAATTAAATGAAACTACGTGATATAGTATTATTTCTACTTTCTTTAAGTTCTTTGCCACGACCTAGGTTTCGTTATATTACAACATCTTCAGGTGGGCTATTAGCAAAGATCTTTTCTAATATCAATCTTTGCTAACAGCCCACCTGAAGATGTTGTAATACAACGAAACCTAGGTCGCGGTAAAGAATTGAAATAAAGTAGAAATAATGCTACATCACGTAGTTTCATTTAATTGTGAATAATGAATTTCTACAAAATTAACGTCAAATATATTCAATAATTCAATAATTGTTAAAGTTTAATGAAATACCTATTTTTGATACGAGATGGTTATCCTTTTTTAAAAGTCTTGGGCAATGCCTATTCAGCGACGGTGTGCGTGCGATATCAAAGGCGTCTCAATATTGGTAGGAGAATATTTTTATACTGCTGTAATAGTGTCAATAAAAATAGAATGAAAGTAAAGCGCATTTAATAAAAAATCGAATATATATATCTCCAGTATCCTTTGACCCAGAACGATAATTAATTTTCATAGCATTTTTGGAATTTGCCCCAATCATACTCATAGATAAAATAATTGGCCCCCTTTCCATTTTCGATAACTAAAACGAAAAATATCGTCTGTTTGTCAGTGTGTCGGTCTCTCTATACGAATGAATTTAACTCGAAGACTACTAAAGTCATTGACACTCATTTTACACAGGTTACAGTTAGTAAACCGGGGTATAATTTGATTTTTGTTTTATCAGAAATCTCAAATGATCCGAAGTTACGATGAAGAAAATGTTATCTAGAAAATTAAATAAAGTCTCCTCTACATGGATCGGCTGTACCTGATCGAGATCTATGAACACTTCGGACCGTCCGGAGGGACAGGGGGAGAGATAATAGCATAAAATAAACTCATTAAAATATAAACATAAAAATACTGTTTGATTGCCTGCTGGAATATAGGCATAACAATCCTGAATCTATTGAAACTTTTAAGTTACAACTTACTTTAAATCAAATGCTTTTTGCATTGAGTATAAAGGGAAAAAAAACTTAAAATTAAGTGAACTTTTTCACACTAAAATTTTAAAAGTCTTACCGTATTAGCTACGACATGTATTTCCAGTCGATACGGACAGTGCAGATCTTCCGCATCAGGTCGGAATAAATGAGGCTTCTTAGTATTTTTAATGTGCCAACATTGATATCGAAAGAACAATATCTAGTGCTTATTTCCTTTAAACCTAACTTCTTTATCTTTTCGTTTATCTGAATATGCACACATTGCATTGATCTTGTAATTCAAAGTAAATTTTAAAATTTTATTTAATACTTCAACATTAAAACCAAAGTTTATACAAAAGAAACAATAAAATTTGATTTGTACAGTTGTCTGAAGAAAAAATATCAATAAAGTGACAACTATTTATGTTTTAAAATCTGTCATTACCTCAAATCGTTCTTGGTCGAGTTTGAATTTTTTTTACGTCAAAATAAAAACACATGTCGTTATCAATTTAGTTAAGGGCACAGGGAGGAAGGATGGAAAAAGCCTTAAATTCTTTAATCCAGAAATTAACAATTTTTCACAAAGCAATTAATTTCTTACTATTCTCTGTAAGTGGGAATATTTGAAGTTATTTTTTTCCAGCATTTTCAGAAATAAAGAGGAGGGGAACATCAATGAAAAATTACTTTCTTTAGCTATATGAAAGAGCAAATTACATCAATAAATAGCATTCATATATTTTTAGAATGACATTCATTGACTGCTAAACGAATTGAGAGAAAACTTTTTCAAACCTCTATAGGGGCTTGGATCTTTTTTTGCTTTCCGACTCTTTTCCGAATTTTATTAGCTACAAAAAAGAAAAATACTACCCCTTGCCTTGCCTGCAAATAAGTCAAACGAATTTTAATATATATGTACATAAGTTTCCGTCAAACAATCCAAAAGTCTAGGAAATACGTTTACACACTAATGGATGAACAGACCCCATGTGAATCTTGAATATATTTGGCGTTAATTTTGTAGAAATTCATTATTCACAATTAAATGAAACTACGTGATGTAGTACTATTTCTACTTTCTTTAAGATCTTCAGGTGAGCTATTAACAAACATCTTTGCTAATAGATCGTGGTAAAGAACTTAAAGAAAGTAGAAATAATACTACATCACGTAGTTTCATTTAATTGTCAACCATTTGAATCCTTAATAATTTCCATTTCTGTATTTAAAAAAAGGAGTTTTAAAAAAAACAATGGGAAAAAAGTATACTTAGTTAATAGACCATCTGGCACCTCGATATTACATAACGCAGGTCTTCACAAAATTGTTAACAGAACTTCGTAAAATAAAATGAATATAAATTATATATTGAGGGAAAATTCTACAGCATAGTGATCATAATAGTCAGTTCGATTCAAAACACATAATTTAATTTGTGCCACATGATTTCTGTGGCACAATGTTATGTTATGACTTTAACTATGACCTAAGTTTCTAGGATTGCTATCAAAGTAAAAAAAAATAAAACTTCAAGGGTTTTTGGCCATTACAACGATACTGACTACAATATCGTACCATCACAGAAGTAAGAGAGGAGAATCGGAATTTCGCGAGGAAATTTTGTAATTTCCTCTATACAGATATGATGAAAAATAAAAGTATTATACTTATGACCTGTATATGTCAGTAGTTGCAAGCTACTAAAGTTATTGTTATTTTTTTAATAAACTATTATCACCTCCACCCCCACCGCCGCCTGATTTCCAGCCGCCGCCGCCGCCGCCTCCTCTCCAGCCACCGCCTCCTCCGCCGCCACCTCTCCAGCCACCGCCTCCTCCACCACCCCTCCAACCACCGCCTCCTCCGCCGCCACCCCTCCAGCCACCGCCGCCGCCACCGCCTCCCCTCCAGCCACCACCTCCTCCGCCGCCGCCCGAAGATATGTAGCCAGCACTCGCGACTGCCAAAAGGGCGACGACCCACAACAGTACCTAAAATATTAACAACAGTTATATTTAAAGTTATATCTTCATAAATAATGACTTATGTTGAGTAGAAGAGAGGGTTCCCTAGGTCTTATATGGTTAATTTCGCAAAAACTACGACATTTAGATCGTAGCTATAATTTGCCGGTAAACTTTATGTAGACTTCTAATAATAGTAGAAACTAAAAGTATTTGTTTCGAAATTCCTATAACTTACCCTTTCAATCTATACGACGTATATAATTAAAAAAAAAACAATTTCCATAAAATTCTTAGTCTCCTCTAAAATTTATAGGTAAATATTTTTCAGTGTTAACTAATTTTTTATACTGAATATATTTGGCGTTCACTTTGTAGAAATTCATTATTGGATATTAAAGAATGAATCTTCGTATCAAGCCATGTTTGAATTAGCAATAAAGTTTGATGATACTATCCTACAATGTTATTGTAGTTACTACTGTGTAATGATCATTTCAAACAAATTAAAAACATGAATAAGTAGTTTATTTTTTCTCAACTAAATGTAACTACGTGATGTAGTATTATTTCTAATTTATTTAAGTTCTTTACCACGACTTAGGGTTCGTTGTATTACAACATCTTCAGGTGAGCTATTAGAAAATCTTTGCTAATAAAATCTATTAAATCTATTAATATCAAATAAAATCGGTTTTGGATATTGTCATTGGACGTTATGAAAATTCTGAGTGCAAGCCTTATCAAATTACTGCTTAATAAAATTAATGTATAAGATTGATAAAAATTATTATTACAAACAAAACAAAAACACAAGAAAAACAATCAAATGAAGTTCTGAAATATTTTTCATGTTCCCACGTCAGGTACGGGGAACGGGACATTTGTCTTATCGTTACATATACAAATTTAATTTCCACACTTTTTTTAAAAATTATTTTCTTAGATATTTGTTTAATATCTGCAATGGAAACTATCTAGAGCACTCTGTTTGCGTACTTCTAATGGAAGTAGTTTAAAAATCTAGAACAATATTTAAAAATATTCTCATATTGGTAATAAATTTTAGTAAGAAAAAGCAAAATCGTTAAAATTTATATATATATTTTTACCTAGAATATAATACGAAAATAAGACTATAATGGGGCATCTTAAGCTCAGGATAGTTCACACACTTTTCGAAATTCATCTTTTTTGTAATAGTTTATAACCCAACAATTTTGTAAAATTGTAAAATGACTGTAGATTTAGATGATAATTGATGAAACGGAAAAAGATCGACGAATTAATTTGTAATATTGAGTGAAGATAATAGCATAATATATGTTGGAATAAACGGTCGTAATATACTGCTATGATTTTATGTATCTGTCTTTAATTAATGACAGGTTTTTAGTCATAGATAAATGAAGGGAACATGATGTGAGTGTAATACAACGAACTAAGATTTTAATCAAAACATAAAGTTTTAGTTTTCAACCAAAAATGAGCAAAGTCGTAATGATATGTTTGCGAAAGCATTGTAAACCCTGTTATTCTTGCAAGTATCAGATTTTATAGTTCTTCTGATCTTACGAAGACATTTTTTAATGGGTTTAAGATAAGCTTAAAAATAAAAAATATGATTATTATTTTAATGGGCGATGGAAGAATAAATAGGCCTATTCCATTTATTAGTTTTTTTTTGCACTTGACTTAAAGAAAAAATATGTTGAATCTTTTCTTGACAGTTTATTGAGGTATAAACAAATATTGGTTGGCGATTAAAAAACCTTACCTTTTTCCCAACGATTTCTGAAATATTACAGAAACCACTTCGATCCTCTACTTTACTAAAAACAAAACAATATTATTTCACTACTCTTTAAGGACACCAAATATCTGGATTTATTTAAAACTAGCTAACCCCGCGACTTCGTTCTTCGCTCAGAGTATTGAAAAACCTACCGATGCGCCATACAAATCCATATTTCACTTCGTCTATCTACTAACAACACCGTTCCAACCGGGTCAGTAGTTTTGAGTATATAATACGCAAACAGACAAAGAGACTAAAATATTTGTAATTTTATTGTTTAATGAATTTACTATAAGCCTCAAAATAAAAAGCATAATCCTTTTTAAGATCGTTTTTAAGATGCGGCCAGGTTTAAATAGGCCTATTCCATTTATTAGTTATTGTTCACTGGAATTAAAGAAAAATATGTTGATTCTTTTGTTGACAATTTATTGAGGTATAAATAAATATTGATTGGCGATTAAAAACCTTACATTTCAGCTATTTCTGATATATTATAGAAACCACTTCAATCTTTTACTTTGATTGTCAATGAGTTTCAGCGAATAAAAACCAAAAACAAAACAATTTAAATATATTGTTAATGCATTCTATCACTTATCTGTTATTCTGCAAAAGTGTTGTTTGCATATATTTTCAATGCACGAGCACGTAAAGTTTGTAGTATTACTATATACTAGCTGTGCCTATGATTTCATTCGCGTGAGATCGGAGTAAGAAAAGTTATAAGCATTTTTTTCTCTCATTTGTTACTCTTGGGTATAAACTACCTACCGCAACAATTTTTATCAAAATTTGACAGGTAGATTTTACGTGATTGCCAAAAAAATTAACATACAGACAGACAAAAATTGTAAAAACAGGTTTTCTGGCTTCTATTATCATTCTTTATCTCTTTAAAATATTTTGAATGTATAGAATTCACTCTGATACAATTTTATTATATACAGAGGTACAGATGCAATTAAACACAACTCTAAATTCTGTATGCTACAAGAAACTATACTGATATATATATTTATTTTATCTACTGAAGATTAAACTGGAACAATTTTGCTATTATATTTTGCACAATTGCATAGAAGAAAATTTTGTATAAAATTTGTTTGTGGATGAAATATAACACTTTATTTACCCTACAATATAAGTTTAAAATTTAGTTGTATTGAAATATAATTTACCTTCATGTTTCAGCTCCTGTTCTCAAAAATGGTGTGATAAATACTTGTCTAAAACGAAGCATTATATAGTAAATCTGTGTGCAATTACTAAGGTATTATCCCGTTAAAATCTACTAATGTCTTTGTAATTTCATAGCGAACACAATAAAAGTGAGTGGGCTTTGTCCATCCACACCAAGTGCAATAGTTGCGACAAGGCGTACATGAAAACTCAACGGTCAAGGGCATGTGACTATTCTTTATGAAAACATTGTGCAAACAAAATTTAACTGTTCTGTTAACCACCTAGAAGGTGCGATGCAGTTAATAGTGATATGTTTAAGATGTCGAATCATCGTGGGCTTTAAAAGGCTAAATCGAAGTAGACTTCTAAAAAAGATTGCTAGAAAAAGATTGCATTTACTTCAACGTTTCTAATGTTGGAAAGAGATATGTGAATACTTAAAATATAGAGTAACCCAGAAGGCGCATACGCACAAATGTCTTCG
This sequence comes from Druceiella hillmani, assembly GCA_039881145.1. Classification (NCBI taxonomy): domain Eukaryota; kingdom Metazoa; phylum Arthropoda; class Insecta; order Lepidoptera; family Hepialidae; genus Druceiella; species Druceiella hillmani. The sequence continues at coordinate 36,364,420 of JAYKKI010000014.1, forward strand.
CGGTCGCGGTAAAGCCAAAAATCGGTGGAGTAGGCACCGAACTCCGCCTACTAGCGCCCCACCCTACGCGCATGGTGTTACCAGCAGAATAAATTTACCCACCAACTTCAATAAATATAATACAATAAATATATTTGCTTGCGGCAGTACGATTCACATTTGCATCGATTTATATGGTGCATGGCTTGGCTTATATGAAGTATTATTAAGGCCGTCACGTTTAATTTCTAAAATGTTTGTTATGACCACAACCAATAGCCAAAATATTCAGGTTAAAATTATTTATTAAAATGAGTATCAAAATACATTATCATTAAATATGTGTGTTAGTGTGTGTATATGTGTGCGCGCGCGCCTGTGCGTATGTGCATGCGTGCATACGAATGTGTGTACAAATTAGACTACAATTTTTTTTGGTATATATGGAAATGAATATTTTTTTGTTGATACAGCAAGAAAAAATGAGCTTAGTGTCTTAAAGTAAAAAGAGAGGTTAAAAAGCCCGCAATAAAATTATAAAATAATCGGTCCCATACTAAAGAAATTGAAAATAGGACGAAAAAATGATTTATGTTAATTAGCGTTCAGTGTCGTGATAATTTTTTTTCTTATTTCAAACAATATTTTCAAAAAATTAAAGATGGCAAAAATTAATGAAGGTAACATTAATTTCTTTCGCGCGTCTCTGTAATCCTACATACAATGATTATATATGCTAAAAGCTTTGCCTACCTTCGCAAGTAAGTAGGAAAAAAATAGTTTTTTTTCTCTTATATGTTGCTCTTACATACTGTTACCATACCAAACTTCATCAAAATTCGTCTAGTAGATTTTGCGTGATACTCGTGCAAATTAACATACAGAGACGACAATTCTATAAAAGTTTTTAAATCATTCTATACGATAAATCAATAAGTTTAAAACGTTCCAAAATTGAATATAACAACGGACATTTCAAATGTTACATAAAATTCTCCAACGCCACCTCCCAAATCCTGATGTTTTAAGGGATTAAATTATATATTTTTCATTACCAAGCAATTAAGACATTTTAATATGGGTAAACAATTTTTTAAAAGGTGACACCAGCGAAAATGGCGCTCTTTTGTTAATAATAATCTACTTTGATATTTTAAAATTGCTTAGTTAATTGAAAATTAAGTTAGGTTAAATTATTTACGTATAAAATTAATCCCTGTTTGTTTCTTTTGCAGTCCAATGATATTTTTGCAGGTAGGAATAGCACAAGCTGGCATTTTAAGCTATATTGTCACGTAGAAAGCACACGACTTTTCAGAGCTGTGTCTTAAATTGCACTGACAGCCGCGTTTTGATACTAAGCATTTTATGCGTAGTTTTTTTGGAGACACTATCCCGCGTGTTCTCGCCTTCTGGAGTACTCATTATTCTAAGTGTGAAAATTTATAAAAATACACTTTTTATGAAACGAAATTTAATATAATCGAATATTTTAATTCAATATACATATACTTAATATCGAAATAGCTAAATCTAGTAACATTTTAGTATTATTTTAAAAAATCTGAAAGTTACATTTTTGTGCACAATTTTCATCAGCTTACAATTAACCTATGTTAGGTTAGACGCATAATACTTCTTTAAGTTATATACTTAGCTAGTTGTTACTCAATAATTTAAGTGAATTTATTGAATAATTAAGTACTAAAATGGAAATATGTATTAGTACCAAGTTATTTATTATCGTCAAGATACAGAAATTTAAATGAAATTGGTAATGGGACAAAGGAACCGTGAATTCCAATTTACAGCTAACAATGAACGTACATTTTGGTTTCATGCTATTTGATCGTTTTCAAAATCTCATATCTTGTACTCATGTAATAATTTTTAGTTTATTTGTTTTTTTTTATTACATTGTACACCTGTTTCCCCCGACTGTAGCACAGCGACCCATGTTTAATGAGACATATAATTTAGCTATACAATACAGATATTAACAACTAATAACGCTTGTTATTACAGCAAACGTAAAATAAATGTACGAAATAATCACCTTAGCATAAGTAAATTATTATTTATTAAACTTAACCTAGGAAGAGTAAAAATCGAACCTGGGAAATTAAAACTAATAAGTTGTTTGTAATCAATCACCCTAAGTCGCCTACTGAACTGAATTGAATCACGTTTATTTACAAGATATAAAATAAAATAAGGCAGTCGGAATAATGATTATGGGGTGAAACTCAAAAACGAACGTGCGATATTACAACGCCAAAATCTTGCAACTGTAACAATATTTACGTACATACAACTATTGTCAGAATACGCAGATTTCGGTAAGGTTAATACGGCTAGGGTCGTAATGGGTTTTTTGGCGTATAGGAAATCATGTGATCCGGCCTCCAAATTTTACATTTCGTCTATAGTAACGTATTCGCTCAAATCGTATAATTGCTGACAGTTTTTAACGAACTGTTTGAAAATTGTTGATATTTTATAACCAATTTGTCACCTTTCTGCCTCTCCATACAATCAGTTGTATTGTCAAATCGCAAACACAAAAGCAGAACAAGGAACCTATATTCTGACATGCAGCATCTAAATATGTCGCAACCCGTACCATCAGTCACAAAAAGCTGGAGTTTTCATGTTTGAATTTTAATAGAGCAGAATAAAACAAAAAGCCAATAAAAGCATTTAACTCAACCATGTCAATATATTTTAGCTCAGGCTTATCTAAATGAGAAAATTGTGATCTGTATGCAGAAATTTCAGCGTTAGTCCAGTAAGAATTTGTTGCAACATTTCTGGATCAAACAGTTTCTTTCAAATACTATGAGGGTCTTCGACATTATCGGCAGTCAATATAGAGGAGGCACTGCGAGACACGATATTATGTTGAAGTGTCCTTACCTTTCTATTTGGTGGCAACTTTGCCCATTTATAACCATTTTTCCCGCAATTATGCTGTGTATTTCGCAATTCCGAAAGAGATACATAATAGTCTGAACTGCTTTCTGAACTATCGCCACCAAGCACATCTTATGCCATTTTTTCATTTTCAGAAACGTATTCTTCATTACTCGCGTAATTTTCAAGGAATTCTGACTGTGAAACAATAATTTGTTCGGTATCATTATAAATATCTGATTGATCCGAACTCCCTAGAAGGTTATTCTAAAGGTTATTCATTTGTTATTCAAAAAGTGAATCAGTTATCCGAAATATTTTTAAACTGGGTCTTGAACTTCTGGGGCTTGAACTTTGACATAACCTATTTTGACCAGAACCGCGAGATGTAATGTTTTTTGACATTTTGCGCAAAATGCCTTAAAAGAAAAGACAATAAGTGAAGACTTTTTATATAGGAAATACGGATATGGAGACTTACACACTTTGTAAAGGAAACAGTGACGTGGGGTCTCACAGATTCCATCACGACTTCTAACAGGCATAAATTACGTGTGTCGCACCGGGTGACGCAACCTACTCCCTTGCCGAACGTTTTGCGACTAAAACAAAAGCTACTGTGACTTTCGACCGCGGGGAGCGCGGGGAAGTATTCAATTCGCAGAAATCAAAAGAGGGAGGGGCTTCACAAACTCCACGTCACTAGTTAAGAGTTAAGAGTCGATTTTCATAAATAGCGTCCGGTATGAAGTTTTAGGAGGAGTACCATCAGAGGTTCAGAGCGTTAAAAAATTTGTAACAATTTGTAAGTTTGGATGTAGGAATTACTCATCCAATTAATAAAACTCATTCACCAATATTTAGAAATAACCTTTAGGATAGACACAGGTTGTATATTATCGCGATAAAAAAATTTCATATATTATAAAAAGTTAAATTTTATAAACTTGGATGTAGGAGGTAATCGTCGAAATTACTCATCCGATCAGGATGAACATAAGTTGTATATTATTCCGTTAAAAAATTCATGTATTATAAAAAAGTTGAATTTTATAAATTTAGCTGTAGTCATCCGATTTCAAAATTTTTTTCAGAAATATTTAGAAAGGACCTTCAGGATGAACATAGGTTGTTTATTATCCCGCTAAAAATTGTTCATGGGAACCAGTTTTGCAACGTAAGTCAACGGAAAAAAAGTCGAGCAATTCGTTTTTTATTGAACACTGCCTTAATGGTAAGAGATATATGAATGCGTTCCATAGAAAAGTTGCAGAGCTTAAAAAGGCCTATAAAAAGTCTGCGTCGACATATATCTTTATGTTAATTTTATTGCACTAAAATATTTATTTAAAAATAATTTTATTTGTCTTTATGTAATATATGTAATCAATGTCATACATCATATTTGCCTCCTTTACCTATTTTATAGATTCCAAGACAATCGTACTTAAGGAGTAAACTCCAATGGCGTGTCGGAGTTGATACGCACAATTTTTTTTTATCCAAGTGTCGTCGCGTCTGGGGGCCGCTAAGAAATAGAACCAGAATACTACTAAAAATTACAAAGTACCTGTAATATACCTAGGCAACATATGTAAATATCAAAACAACCATGTCAAATCGTTGAGTCTAAGTCTTAATAAAAGTTCTCCGAAAAATTAGCAAAATAGACACAACCGTTAAATGCATCTGCCCTCTCCTGTCACGTCCCTCACTTGCTGATACTCCCGCGCCGCACACTGCGCACCACGAACGCGCAGTGAAGTTTGACTTAGTTACTATACTAGCATCAAAACACCTCAAGAATAAAGGCCTCGTAAGATAGATTAATGCATGAAATTATTGCATTAAAATTGCATCAAAATTAATTGAATTTTATTTAAAAGTTTGAAAATCTATTTAAACCTTGTCGTTAGGGATGTAAATTTTATTACTTATAAATGCTTCCCAATTTTTAATTACTATCGAAATTGATTGTTGTTAACAACGTTAATGATGTGGTAACAAACAACAATTGAAAATAAGTGAATAGTAAATTAATAAATTGGTAAATTAATAATTTGGTAAATAAATATTAAATTAGTAAATTAATAATTTGGTTTTAAACTTTCTTTGATACTTTTACTATTCACAATTAAATGAAACTACGTGATGTAGTGTTATTTCTACTTTCTTTAATTTCTTTACCACGACCTAGGTTTCGTTGTATTACAACATCTTCAGGTGGGATATTAGCAAAAAAGTTATTTGCTAATATCCCACCTGAATATATATTCAACTTTTACTATTCTCAGCTTAAAATACGATGTTGCCAGTCTACCCAAAGAAAAAAATACTAGTTCTGGCATAAGTTGGCCGACCCGCAGTTAGTGTCATATATACAATATTTTTGATCATGTATACGGGTGTAATTGCGCCCTAATCTACTATATGACATTTGTTTGTCGAGTGATCTTGAATACTCGGTAAGTCTTGTTACATTACACACACAAACAAAAGACTACCCTGAGATACGGATCTAAATTAGAAAAAGGAGGACACTACCTCTAAGCAAATCTGTCAAACTAGCTAAGATTTACGCATAGTTCACAGTGTAAGCCACGCTCGTTTTAATCATTGTCCCAGATGTCGCACTGTAGCGTGAGAGAGATAACAATATTCATCGTCGACAACAGTAGAAAGGATGAATTGCGGCCGGCGGAAACAAGCGATCATCAAAGATACAGTGCAGCGTAGTGTTCGATTTTTTCTAACCTTTATTATATTTAAAATAGTTTATGTGGCTTATCAACAAAATATTTATCGATATGTGCTGTTGCAAAATTTTGTGGTGTAAGTTTTTTATATTGTTCATGTTTGTGTATTAGTTCAGTCAGAGTTCGTCGCGAAACTGCTCAGACCTGCGACTTTTTTCCGACTACTTACATTAACTATATCTCTATATACAACATATAGTCTATGGTAATATGAAACTAAATTATCATATTGTGAAAGTTATATATCAATATAGTTAGTAGTTTTTGCATGAATCCCTAAAAAGCAAACGAATAAGACGTTACTCTCTAGAAATTAGTTAAATATACAGGCCATTTAAAGAGTGATCGTTTAATTTAATTATCACACAATTTTCACTTTAAACCAATTAATAATATGTGAGTGTGCTCGAAAGATCCTGTCAAAATTTTGAAGTGCCAATTAGACATCATAAAAACAAGTTCAAACTCAATAATGTTTATGTAAATAAATTATTTTATCAACTTAAACTAAATATTGTCACTTGGCTGCGCATTGAATATACACGTTTATACGTAACACAACACAACTAAGCACCCACTAAGAAAATGTTTTCTTCAAAATGTTACCCCTAAACATAGAATAAAGAGTACTCCAGAAGGCGAGAACACGCGCAAAACTGTGTCCAAAAAGCTACGCATAAAATGCTTAGTTTCAAAACACGGCTGTTAGTAAAATTTAAGACACAGCTATGAAAGGTTATGATGCTTTCTACGTGACAATATAGCTTAAAATGCCAGCTTGTGCTATTCCCACCTGCAAAAATATCACTGGACTGAAAAAGAAACAAATGGGGATCACTTTTCATACGTAAAAACTATTACTTAATTTCATTTTCAATTCACTATGCAATTTTAAATTATCGAAGTGAATTGTTATCAACAGAAGCGCGCCATTTTTATTGGTGTTGTCACCTCTTAAAAAATGGTTTACCCAAATCAAAAATCTTAATTGCTCGATACTGAAAAATGTAAAATTTTATTTGTAAAAAAATTGGGATATGGAAAATTTCGTTGGAGAATTTAGTGTAACGATTGAATTTCCGTTATCGTATTCAATTGTAAAATATTTTACGTATTGCGTATATAATCACTATATGTAGGATTACTTCAAGAAACACATGTTATATTCATTCATTTCCACCGTCTTCTTTAATTTCTTTAAAATGCGAATCGATATTGTTTAAAATATGAAGAAATTTTATCACGACATTGAATGCTAATTAATATAAATAATTGTCTCGTCCTATTTTGAATTTCTTTAGTATGAGATCGAATATTTTCAAACTTTTATTATGGGCTTTTTCACATTTCTTTTTACTTTAAGACACTAAGATAATTGTTTTCTTATTGTATTAAAAGTGTTAAGTGATGAATAAAATGGTAAAATGTGACAAAATTTTTAAATAATTTTAATCTAAATACTTTGGCCATTGGTTGTGGTCAGAATAAATATTTTAGAAATTTAACATGGCGGTCATAATAATAGAAGTATTGTCATGGCTTGGCTTATATGAAGATATAAGCCAAGCCATGACCATATAAATTGATGCAAATGTGAATCGTACTGCCGCAAGTAAAAATATTTATATGCGTCGATTTCCTGAAGTTGGTGGGTAAATTTATTCTGTTGGTAACACAGTGCGCATTGGAGAGGGCGCTTGTAGGCGGAGCGCAGTGCCCCCTCCACCGATTTTTGGTTTCACCGCGACCGCGAAGTGATTTGTGCGTATGCGTCTTCTGGATTACTCTATATTCTAAGCCCCTAAAGGAATAAATTAAAATAATATTATATATTTCCTACAGTTTTAATAGTTCTCTCCATTCCACAGGTTTGAGTAATAAGAAATTAGGAAAATATTAAATTTTCATAACACAAGTAATATAATAAGAGTATTCCAAAATGAATGACATTGACAAAACACATTTTTGTTTTTACGTACGTAATAACTAAAAGTACAATAGACGTAAAGTGAGGACTGCAAAGACAAAATTATTGTTGATTTTTCTTTTCTGTTACGTTTCGGATATCACGCGCGGCTTACATCTGGTGATTTGAAAGCTAAATATCACGCGCGGTTAACAGCTAGTGATTTGAAAGCTAAATATCACGCGCGGCTAACAGCTAGTAATTTGAAAACTAAATACCACGCGTGGCTAACAGCTAGTGACTCGAAAGTTAAGTATCACGCGCGGCTAACAGTTAGTGATTTGAAAGCTAACTAGTATATATAGTAATAGTATATATAATAATATAATATAAAAAGTTTTCATTTATAAAATATTAATAATGTACCCAATGTGTTCAACGTAGAGAACAATATTACAACGACATACACATCATTTTTGTTATTATGCAATTCTTTACATTGTGGTGTAATTTAAAAATCACGTTCTTGTGAATATGTTGGATCTTATTATTGAAAATGTCTATGTAGTTAGAGGAGCATTAATTCATTTTTGCATTTATGATATTAGCTAAAATTAATTTTTTTGTCAAACGAATAAATATTGTACAATTTCTTTTTTTTTAATCAAAATGGTTATTTGTAAGATTGGGACGATATTATTAATTTATTATATGTATATAATGGATAATTTTACCCCAAATTCCCTGATTTTTTAATTACCAATAAAAATTTATTTCGGGTAAACCTATCCTATGTTAAATTCAGTGACACAAGCTTCACATATGCAGAAAATTTATAGAAGATCAATAAAGTAGCTGAGGCATCAAATTGAGACAAACAAACTGACGAACAGGATCACTTTTGCATTCATAATATGCTATTTACATATTGGGTAATGTTAAGGTATTTTTGGAAAAAAGCCAAATTTACGATCCCAAGAACAATGTGTTTCAGGTAAAATTATTTGGATTCGGTTTTAATTTTTGTTAATAGGAGTAGAACTAAAGAAAGAAATAGAATAACCTTTTATTTTTTTTGTAATTACTAATAAACCGTTTTGTAGGACGTTCTTCACCAATAAACTGGAATAAAATAACTCTTAGAAAATTGATACAATGTATATCTGTCTGTATGTAAATGATATTCCATTGAACGTCTCTGAAAGTTTACTATGACGTGATCGCAATATAGTAAACAACTTCACTTATTCAATGAACTTTGGAAGAGAAACATATTGAAGAAAAATGTTTATCTTAATCCTTACTTATATATTTATATCTTACTTATTTGATACTTAATCAAAGCTGTGACAAAATATTAAAAGTAATTGCTGATAAAACTAATAGTGTAAAGAAAAATATAAGTAAGTAAATTTTTCAGGCCACAAGTTATATGAACACTGTCAAATTTTCTTTCAAACAATGATTTGAAGGCGAATCTGCCGATTTATATTCTATTTATCGATTAGTGGTATTCCACCTGCATAACATTGCTTAGAAAAGTTTTGACAGCATTCATCAAATTTGTTCCTTTTCGCTTTATTCAAAGTCGGTCTTTTTCACAGTCAATTGTATTTTTATAATTATTATAATTAGGTGCTACATAAACTTTTATACATATAATTAGATTATACATATCCTTTTCTCTTTGTGAAACGGCTTCTCAATTTGGCATTAAATTTTAATCTTCTTATTGCTTATATTCTTAGACAAATGGCGTATAATATATTTGTCGGTTGTGCAGATAATGAATGATTTAAACAAAACAAGTCGTAATGAGATTGACTTAATAAATTTTTGTATTGTATTATGAAAATAGTTATGGCGTCATTAAAATTATATTCAAAGAGTATACTAGGATGTAAAACTATTATAAAATTGTTTGTTATAAGCATTTTATATAACAAAAGCCAGCCACATAGTTCTATATTTCACTAAAATACAGAACATTGAGCCTAAATTACAGCTAACAACTAAATCATTTCAATATTAACGTTAAAAAATTTAAAATTTATTTGACAAATTTTATTTTATATGATTTTTTTTAATGTTAATATTTTAATAATAATATTTTAATAATCCATAAATAAAATATTAATATAAAGAGATGATGTCTGGTTGAAACTTAAAATTTCTTTTTTGTTTTGTTTTCTTTATTCTTAAAAAAGAAACATTTTTTGGTTCATTTTCTTATGTGTTATTTTCGTATTTCTTTATATGAAACATAAAATGTTTCTAGACTATATACCATAAATTTTAAGTCGACCGGAATAAATAACATTTATACGCCAGCTCATGCTATCTGAAAAAAATTCGATATAGGTGAACGAGGTCAGGTTGAAGCATTATGCACAACAATAACCGTCTCACTTTATCTCCTTGGGTGAATTTCATTTAGGTATCGATCCTTATTAGAAAAATTCTAATTTCATTTTGTATCGTTATTAGTTAAAGTAAAAATATTATTTGAAAAAAATAATTATCTTTTTTAAGTGACAACTCTTTTTTTGCAACTTTAATTGCATTTTCCATCCGAACCCCATTTTTAAAACGGAGAAGGTGATTACTTAAAAGTTATTAAATCAGTTTTTTCTTAATTTTTACATTCCTTTAAGATGTTTAAATTAAGTTATTGATCGCAGTATATTTTCATACTATTTTATTATTATTTTTTTAAAATTTTGCATTTACCGGTATTACCATTAAGGGAGATAATTACTCGTATTTCCCAAAGCTATGAAAGGAGCGAGATTATTTTGGTGCATTTCCTGCATCCTTAAAACTGATAAATTCTAGACTTGAAATTTAAAAAAAATACCATAATTTTGATGAAAGAGCAGTAAAGATACCTAGCTGACGTCACCCATTAGAAAACTAATCATTTGTTGTTTACTAAATAGAACAAAATCTATTTTGTGCAGCTATTTAAATATTCTTAGACATACCCGGGTCCAATTTTTAGACTGATTCATTGCATTCAATAAATCACCAATGGATTTTTTGTCTAAAATTTTTATTAATGCTCTAACGTTATTATTTAATCCCTTACAAATATGCTATATCCGTATCTCTTCTGCTTGTTACATCTAAAATTTCTAGCAATTTGTCAAATTCAATACAACATGTTAATTTAATTGCTATTAAAAACGTGTTAATTTAATTTCAACGTTAACCTGGTTACAAATTTAATAAATAATAAATCGATATTATTTTAGGTTTTGTGTCAAATATTGTTAATTTATTTTGTCAATGAATGACACGATTATTTAATATAAATAACATAGACTTTGAAGTTACGAAAAATTAATAAAAAATTGCTGGAGGTATTCATAAAAAAATTCAAATGCCAAATTTCGTCTTGAACGGCAAATAGGTTTAGGTGCCACCGGATTGACACAAACTCTCAGACACTTGGCTATTTTGTTCGTTATTTAGTGGTTTAGAAAACAGATTAAGTTCGATTGTAACCCAGTACTTGATAAACTGTATTTGTAACATAAGCTAATCATTTCCAGTAAGGCTGAACTTTCATCATATTTGAGCATTTTGACAGCTGTTTTATTCATATCGGCAGCTTTTTGCATATATGAAAAACATCGTACGCTCAGGATTACTGCCAAAGAATAAATTATTTCAACAAAAGTAACCAAAACAACAGATACCCTTGATTTTTGCTAGTCGCATACATTTTACTTGCAACAATTGCACTCAACGAGAACGGATAAAGCCCCACTCACTTTTACATGTACGCTGTAAAATTATGAAGGCTTTGAAATGGAAAGTGCATTACGTGCATTGAAATTTACTATAAAATGCACTATGCAGAGCTAATATGCATCATTCGGATTGTGGACACAAGAGCTGAAACATGAAGGTAAAAAATTGCCTTTTCCGTTTTAAAATGGTCTTTGGAGTGTTTGCGGCAATAGTTGTGCTACCGAACTACCTTATTTATTTTGGAAATAATTTATTTTCTTTGTTTCTTGAAGTTTAGACAGACGTGAAGAGTAGAAGTTCTATAAATAATTCAGTGATCTGTCGGTATATTTATTTAAATTGCAAAAAACGTGTGTTACATTTCGAAAAAACAAAAAGTACTATTAAATATATTTTATTTGTTCCATTTTCGGTGTAGAATTGTATGTATTGACATAAGTTGGATTATGAAAACTGAAAGAAATAAAGGTCAGAAGGGACAGTATGCAAGAAAAGTAAGGCTTAATCTCGCGACCTTTTTTTAAAAATTTCGAAAAGTTAATCGATGTTCCGGGTGTCATCATTCAATTGATTGCAAAATTTTGTGGCTTGAACAGTAAACGACTCTTAATAGAATGAATTTTAATGATATTTTGGACTTAATTTTCCATCTAGATACTACTGTGCGTTGTCGCCCTTTTGGGAGTGGCGAGTGCCGGCTATTTATCCTCGGGCGGTGGCGGCTTCGGTGGTGGTGGCTTCGGCGGCGGCGGACACGGTGGCGGTGGTGGATACAGCGGCGGTGGCGGATACAGCGGCGGTGGTGGATACAGCGGTGGTGGCGGATATAGCGGCGGCGGCGGCGGTGGCGGCAGTGGTGGTGGTAAATATTTAAGCCATTTAATAGCTATATGCGCGCTATTTTAAATATTTTCGAAACTTAAGAAATGAAAAAAATATTTTAGTAACGCATCTATCATAATTAGCTTTTGTCACATATTTTATATTTGTTGAAATTTGATTTTAATAAACATTTAATTTTTTCAGTTGTGAAAATTATTAAAGTCATCCAATCTGGAGGTGGAGGCGGCGGTGGTGGATTCGGAGGCGGTCACGGCGGCGGAAGCGGTGGTTTCGGAGGCGGATATGGTAAGGACGCTTTTGAATTTAAAAATAATTTAAATGAAAGAATATTAAACATAATGCATCATCACAGAATGTTTGTTTCTTATATTTTTGGTCAAATATTGTTACGTTTTGTTTTATAATACTGAAATTTTGTATTTTCCATTTTCCGCAGGCGGCAGTAGCGGCGGCGGCGGCGGTTGGAAGAGCGGTGGAGGTTGGTGAAGTCGCTTATGTAAAGATGAAGAATGATGACTTAATAAATTATCAATTGAAATAATATTGATTTTAGTTTTATTACTTGCACCTTTAGGGTAGTTACAATTATACATAGGCAGTTAAAATTATCCGTAATTTCCGAAAATATAAAAGGTTACATGTAGAGCGAGAATATCATGATTTCCTACATCGTTGAAACTAACTAATCCTGGAACTGAAATTATCAAATAATATCACCTTCTTGACGCAAGAGCATTGATAATATGCCCAGACAACGTCACCCATCAGAGAATTATTCGTTCGTCGTCTATGTACTACGAAACTGAACCTAATATTACACAGAAAAATGATTTCACTATTCTTAAACACTTACAACTTTAAAAACGTATAAAATATCACATAATGTTAAATTGATACTAAGAAAGGCGCATACAAGTATGTGACGACTTGAATTAACGTAATGCTAATTACATATTGTTAACCACCAATAAACTTAAAGAAAACAAAAAGCGATGGGGTATGTTCTTTTGAGAATCACGAAATAACCTACAAATTGATGTTCTTAAATAATATTTTATACATCTAAGCTAAGATATGTATAATATTGGGAATAAGTTACAATTTAATGTAGCTCAAATATTTCAAACAAATTAATAATTAGGTTACATTATGGGTTGCTATCATAAGGTGTTCTGACTTATATCGTCATTTATTGGGAAATAGGTGAAAATCTAGAAACTATTTAACTTTTGATTAAATGATAAATTTTGTTTAGCACGCCTCTCACTACATAGAAGAGACTAGGTATACTTGTTTCGATGTGGTCCTATTTTAAGACCATGTACTCTGAAGTAAAAAGTTGCTTTCCTATTTACATTTTTTAAAGAATCTATATTATTATCCTACCAAATTAAAAAGAAAACATCTTCTTATAAAGACCGTAAAATAGGGAACCATTTCAAAACGTTTAAGCAGATTGGTGAAAATCAAACAAAATAATAAACATTTTAAAATCCAGCTTTTATACGGGTCACAGTTTAGCGTTTATTCGAATGTAGTTTGTAATAATTTAAATTAAGTTATAAAAAATAGCTGATAACGCAATTCATAATGGATTCACTAAATTATTTTTTAATTCTCTGCGTCATCATAGAACTTTATTAAGTTTCATCATAGTTCGCTTAATTAGTAGTTTAAATTTAGTTTTTAATGTTTACTCTGTTTTATGCTCTGAAATATGTACATATCTACTAATTTGTCGACTTGTGTCACGGTGTAAAATTGGCTTTTTTCGGATATTTTTAAAGTAACTGATTTACTTTCATTCATAATACCAATGTAGCACAGAAAGTTCTTAGAACTGGTCATTTGAAATATTGTTAAAAAGAAGTAAATTCAAACCTTGAAAATCTATTTCTTTGGTAATCGATTGAAATAGTTTACTTGAATTTGCTTTAAAAATTGGCCATAATTTGAAAATTTTACATATCATGCCATAATGAATCAAACGTGACAAAGCTTTCATTAGAAGATTTTTTGTGATATTCGTTGTGGTCTCAATTAAGAACAAACTTATTTTATGATGAAGCCACATTTTGTGTTGACTGACAGTATTTATGGCTGGTTTCACGAGTTCGTGACGGTCGTCCTTCAACAGCAACGACTGAAGGTAATATGAATGCTGTGGAACTCGTGATAAAGACTGACAAGCGAGTGACCTGTTGCTATATTCTAGTAAATTTGGGCATTGGCATGAATCAAGTACAGGAAATTCTACACGAACCTTTAGGCGTCAGCCAGCTTTATGTTAAGCCCTGTCAGAAACTGATGACTGCATTCGAATAGGTCGTGGAATAGGTACCTTCTGTGAAAAACGGGCCGACTGATTCGAAAAAACACTAAGTAAATTACAAACAATACAATATAACTACAATAGTTGGTTTCATTTTGTTATTGTAAATACTTTCAGTATTACCTCTAGAATAAGAGAAGGCCTAAGAATATGTTAAATTTAGAATTATCGTTAAAAATAATGCCGAAAAAGCCTATTATTATTGTAAACTACTATGTAATAAAAAATAATACATACTTCGAAATAAGATCAGTTATTCGAATTTTTTTTATCTCTTATATGTTGTTCTTGGGTATAAACTATTACCATACCGAATTTCATCAAAATCCGTCAAGTAGATTTCACTCGATTGAAGAACGGATTAACAGACAGGCAGGCAGACAAAAAATTTAATTTGCCTGGCTTCTATTATTAATTTAATCATTTGATAAATACTTGATATTAAAAAAATACTCATAATTTGAAACATTATTTTCTCAGTTCTTACAGTGCATAAAAAATTAAGCAAGAAACTGAAACCGATTACTAAATCTGAAAAGGCATGGTGTATTTATTTCATCAGCACTTTATTAATTTTAGAACTTATTATTTCAGCCGTTCATTATCAATAAATTGTAACTATCTACTTTTATTCCTAACCTATGTTAAATAAGACCAAAATATTTGAAATAACTTGTATAAATCATATCGATTAATATTTAGCAAACATATGTTGTTATTAGAAATGTTTGATACATAGTCCTACTTTGATTTGTTTTCGATTTGCCTGTAATTTTTCATATCCATGTCAAATTTTAATCCCTCAATTATTTTGAAGCTAAGTATATAAAAAAATTATAGATGCAACATTTAAAAAAATATGTTCAAGATAAATACTTTGGTAAAAACAAAAAAAATTGATTAAAATAAATATACCGCAACCCAGTTAGCATCTAGATATATAAAAGTGCCTAATAAGGAGACACTGTGCAATGTTGAAAATTTAGGAATTTTCTGAAATGAAGTAAGGTAAGGGGCGTGTTCATTAGAATTTCATGAAGTACCTATGTACAATATTAAATATAGTTAAAATAGACAAAAAATTAAACTAAACAATATTTTATTTAAATATAGCGTTTATTCATACATAATCGTTCTAATACAAAATGATTTGATTTTTAGCCACTTCACCATCCGCTCTTCCAGCCACCGCCGCCGCTGCTGCCGCCTGCAGAACGGAAAAATAAGATTCATCAATAGACTGTACATAGAAAATACAACACCAGAACGGAAATATAAGTCCACGTTAATGAAAATTCGTGAATATGTATAAAAAAATATGATTAACAATTAATGTTGCTCAATGCATTATTACCATATCCGCCTCCGAAACCACCGCTTCCACCGCCATGACCGCCTCCGAATCCGCCACCGCCGAATCCACCACCACCTCCTCCGGACTGAATTACTTTAATGATCTTCACGGCTGTAAATAAAAATATATTTATCATATTTACAATAACAAAAACTGCAAAAATCGGTGTTAATATAATTTTAAAATAATAACAAGTTTAATTATGTCGGTTAATTAAAATTACAAATTGTAGTAAGTACTCAGAGTTATTGAACAACTTAGGTGCTTACCACCACCGCTTCCGCCACCTCCACTGTATCCACCACCTCCGCTGTATCCACCACCTCCGCTGTATCCACCACCTCCGCTATATCCACTGCCACCACTGTATCCACCACCGCCGCCGCCATGTCCGCCGCCACCGAAGCCGCCACCTCCAAATCCTCCACCGCCCGAGGACAAGTAGCCGGCGTTTGCCACTCCCAATAGCGCAACAACACACAGTAGAACCTGGTTAAATTATTAAGTAAAATAAAACGGTAATCCACCTAATCCAGTGACTGTAAAATTTAACGCAATAATTATTTAATTCTGCGCTTGTAATGGTGCAAAGGAAAAGATCTTTTGCAATTAAAATATGTCTTTATTATGCGAAAAAGATTATCTTGCCAAATTACATTATAAGACTAAGAAGCTAATTTATTTACCTTCATGTTTCAACTCTGGAATCCGAAATAAGAATGATAAATATCCGCAGCGCAAATTGCCTTATATACTGAATCTCTCTGTAAGCACCAAATTAATATTACTTTTCAAAGCCTTCATGATCTTACAGCGCACATAATAAAAGTGAGTGGACTTTATCCGTTCTTGCGTATTGCAATCATTACAAGTGAGATGTGTGCGGGCCCAAAAATTCAAGGGTATCTGTTTTTGGTGAGTCATGTGGCAATCGTTTCACTCACAACATTGATCCCGAATGCCAGACCTTCTACAGAGATCCAATAACAAAGGAAAGAAAAATAGGTGTTATGAATGCCTGTAATAATAAATATGTTAATATGGATGGTGAAAGAACGTAACAAATACTAAAAAGAATTATTGAATGTAGAATATATTTGGCGTTAATTTTGTAGAAATTCATTATTCACAATTAAATGAAACTACGTGATGTAGTATTATTTCGACTTTCTTTAAGTTCTTTATCACGACCTAAGTTTCATTGTATTACAATATTTTCAGGTGGGCTATTAGCAAAGATTATATTATAATAGGACTATTTCTGCAAAGATAATAGGACTATTTTGTACGTCAAATAAATACTGTTGGATGTTCCTAAGAGTTAATCTTTGCTAATATCCCACCTGAAGATGTTGTAATACAACGAAACCTAGGTCGTGGTAAAGAACTTAAAGAAAGTAGAAATAATACTACATCACGAAGTTTCATTTAGTTGTGAGTAAAAGAATTATGTTTAGTGTTAACCTAGCTAATACACTATGTAAATATTTACCTTTAAAATATACATTAACTGTTGTCTACCAACAGATAATAGGACTATTTTGTACGTCAAAATGAAATATATAGTTGTTATTATATAACCGTGAGCATTTTAATAGAGGGTAAAAAACGTAATAAATACTTAAAAGAACTTTATTTAGTGTTAACCTGAAATACACTATGTAAAGATTTACCTTCAAAATATACATTAACTGTTGTCTACCAACAGATAATATGACTATTTTGTACGTCAAAATGAAATATATAGTTAGTATTATTTAATTATGGGCATATTAATGGATGGTGAAAGAACGTAATAAATAATTAAAAGAACTTTGTTTAGTGTCAACCTGAAATACACTATGTAAAGATTTACCTTCAAAATATACATTAACTGTTGTCTACCAACAGATAATATGACTATTTTGTACGTCAAAATGAAATATATAGTTATTATTATATAACCGTGAGCATATTAATGGAGGATAAAAAAACGTAATAAATACTTAAAAGAACTTTATTTAGTGTTAACCTGAAATACACTATGTAAAGATTTACCTTCAAAATATACATTAACTGTTGTCTACCAATAGATAATAGGACGATTCTGTACGACAAACTGAACGATATTGTTAGTATTATAAAATCATGAGCATATTAATGGAATAAAATAGAGAGGATGTTTTCCATTCTCCTCTATCTACATATAATTTTTCGCTTGTAACTTTTAAGTGAATCTCACAATTGGGATAAAACATTTTGAATTTTATTTCAAAAAGGTCTTTTTAATCTAGTGCAGGTTTTTTAATCTAGTGTCGTAACACCAGATTAAAAAAAATATTGTCATTATTGAAACACATTTGTTTACGATGTTCATATATTCATTTACCTAGGGTAGAATATTTTTAAAATTGTTAGTGTTTTTTCACAGGCATAAAAATCAGTAAAGAAAAAAAATATGTTTTTTTCATTTATAAAATGTGAAAGAAAAAAAGAACGCATGGATAACTTCTAGTCATTCGAATTCGTTATTGAGTGTAGCCATAAAAATTTAGAAGAGAAATTTATTAATGGAAATAAAATTAAAATAAATAAAATTTTAGTTGTGAAAGAGAATGTGAAAAAAGGTATATACGAAACTTTTGTGACCACGACTTGTATCAAGTAGGTACTTGAAACCAGTATACGTATATTTATCAATATCATCAGATAGTGTCTGGCTTAGTGTGATGAGCAGAAATAATACAATATTATATCATTGAATCCTGGTATACCTTATTTACTTTTTTCACTTACTTAGAATATTTCCCAAAAATTTACTTATTATTGCTTTTAATAAAACTTTACTCATCTAAGCATCTCCCCCATTTAAATCTTATATCAAACATGGGATTCAGGCTAAAAAAACGGTTAAGCACACATTATTTTAACTGTGCCTATAATTGTTTAATTATTTTTAACGCATTAGTTTTCATTTAAATTAACTGAAAATTACACTTTATGTTAATCAGGCTCTTGACAAATGTACTGTGTGTGACTTCAAAAAGAATGCGTTGATTAAATTTAACACGTATCTCATACTTGAAAAACCGTTTTGATTTATCAATATGGTTCATTTGTAAATAGTAAACTATATTCTTTAAAAGTTTCCTAAAATAGTAATCTTAGATTATTTGGTCTCGTCCGATAATATTATAAAATTACCTTTCTTTTAGTTATTTTATTGATACGATTATTTTATCTAAAATATTTCTAAAGGCCTCCCATTCACTTTTGTTACTCGAGGCGTAAATGGGAAAGATAACTCTTTGTGTATTTAAAAGTTTTAAATTAATCAAGTATATTTACCAAATGCAATTGCAACGGTTTTTGTAATCATCGTAAACATTTTATAAGTCTTTTTGATATATGTATACATTTATATATATGTATATATTTATATATATATATATATATATATACATATATATATATATATATATATATATACATATATATATATATATATATATTTATATCATTACACATATCATTTTATAGACCTCATGAGATAACCTAAATTTGAGTATATTTCGAAGTTAATTTCCCAAACAGATTTTTATTTAAAAAACTAGCTGTGCCCGCAACTTCGTGCGCTTGTTGATCTTTAGAAATATTTTTAAGTGTATTATAAGATTAAGACACGTAACGCCATCTATTATAATAGTGACAAAAGTAAACTTGTTTTAAGTACGTACATTTTATACTGACACGTCAAATTGTGATATCTTCTTTTCATCAACAGCGTATCTCAGTCCACTGCTGGCCTCTCTAATGCGGGTAATAGAGGTGAGGCGTATTTATTGCCACCGGTAAAAATACTCGATATCTCAGATAAAAATACGAACTTGATGTGTAAAATACAAAATACTTAGTATCGTAAATACTTGTATGGTATGACCGGACGTTCGTATAGTCGGGCTGCGGTATAACCCTACCCCTCTTTGTCTAACTAGCTACAGCTATTTCGCTCACACAGAAAATACAATAAATAAGGGACAAACTGAATATTTAAATACTCGTAAGTCATAATATTTTAAAAGTATGTAATACGAGTATGTCAATATATTCGTTTTACTCATTACCTTAAGTATTGCTTCACATTTCGCAGTTCGTGGACAAATATTTACTCAATATAAATACGAATATTTTGAAATAAAGATTTTAGGTACGATACTTTTTTCCTCTAATGATTCTCTGTTTTTCTTTTGGAACGATTGAGCGTTATTACTTCCAATACAGTATGAAAGTATTTTACAGACTTGGGTGATTATTTTGCTTCTAGCAATATTTACAAAACTAAATTGTAATTCAAAACAGCTATATCTAATTTAAGGAAACGTTTGAATAGAAAACCTTCAACTGTAACAATAATCAATACGGAACAAGTTGTTTGTTCCGAACATCTTACTACATTATTTAAAAAAACATTGGCTGAAATAAACAGCAAAAACCAAATATTTTTTTTAATAACCTGATCCATGAACGTGAATGGATAATATTTTTTGCCATCTGAATTATTTAGTTACCAGTTCTAAGCCCGAAGTCATAAATATTTATGTTAGTATGAAGGAAAAGTGAAATACTGTATTTTATAAAAAATGTCTCATTTAGAAATTATAGGAATTCCCGCCAATTTTAGCTGTAAGAAATAAAGGATATGAGTATTGAACTCTTCATAATAGATTGCAATTTAGATTTATTTCACGTCACCCGCGACCGTAAATCTATAGACACTTATAATATGGGCATCTCACAACGGAATTTCGCCCCCCATATTCATCGAGTATTTTGTCACCGATATCTATCACCGATCTTTTATAATATTTGTATTTGTCGTACTCTGTATCTCAAAATATTCGTATCACCCAAGTCTAGTGGGTAATGTCCATAACAGCCAGGCTTGGCAGTCGGATTAGCGACCCCAATGCATTGCTTCTCACACCAGTGGTACTACTGCCTGTCACTTGTCTGTGGAATTTTGCTAAACCACTTCGCTTAATCACGTCAATCAATTAAAGAAATAGTAATTAATTCATTTAAATCACCATTAAAAATGTTAAACAATCATTTAAACTGAATCTAAAACATGAGCATTTCTGTGTGCTAAAACACAGGTTAAAAACTTGAATTATCAAATGATTTCCAATGATTGATAATTCAAGATAATTTAAATAATAGTTAATAATGCAAAATAAAACGTATTAGCACATTTAAATAAGCTCATTAGTCCATTAACCTTTGACAGAGCAAATATTTCATTACCTAAATAGTATAAATTAGATTAAATATAATCCATCAATTCTTTCTTGTTGATATTATATGAGAGTGACAAAGAGAAATATCGTTAGTTCGCTAATAAAGATATCTTTTTTAAATAATGTATTCATCCTCAGTCCAAAACTGGTCTCTAAAATGTAAAGCCAATACGATGAACTGCAATATAATTCACAATGGAAGTATGACGGAAAATTATACCTTTGTTTCATTATTTAGGGCCAAATATATCTCATTCAGAATTGTGCACTGAACTTGTATATATAAATTTATATTTTAATTTAATAATTAATAATTAAATGTATTATGAATTTAATAATTAAATGTATTTATCCATATCAGGGGAATTCATTACAAAAGAGCGTGGGTCACTCTCTCTATGATAGGTTCCTGTGACGTAGTCATAAGTATATAACAATCTTTTCGATTACGATAATATTTATATAGTATGGATATATCAACGATATGATGGATTCGTGTGGGTAAAGAATGATAAAATTATACTTTTATTTCATTATTAGGGGCCAAATATATATCATTCAGAATTGTGCACGGAACTTGTATATATAAATTTATATTTGAATTTAATAATTAATAATTAAATGTATTATGATGAATAATTAAATGTATTATGTTAAATGTATTTATCCATGTCAGGGGAACCCATTACAAAAGAATGTGGGTCACTCTCTCCATAATAGTTTCCCCTAACATAGTCATATGTACGTCATAGTCATAAGATTACGATAATATTTGTATAGTACGGGCATATCAATAATATGATGGATTCGTGTAGGAATGAATGATATATCTCATTCAGAATTGTGCACTGAACTTGTATATATAAATTAATATTTGAATTTAATAATTAATAATTAAATGTATTATGATGAATCGTTAAATGTATTTATCCATGTCAGGGGAATCCATTACAAAAGAGCGTGGGTCACTCTCTCTATAATACGTTCCTCTGACATAGTCATAAGTATATAAAAATCTTTTCATTTACAATAATATTTGTATAGTACGGAAACATCAATGATATGATGGATTCGTGTAGGTAAAGAATTATAAAATATTTTTATTCTCAATTTTACACACTGTGAGAAAATTATATAGTTGTTTAAGAATGATATTACATATACAATTTATTTTTTTTAGAATTCGTGTACCTCAAAAGGAAAAACGGAACCCTTGTAAAATCACTTACGTGGGTCACTGTCTGATACAGCAGTTTTTTTTTCAAAAACCGCTTGTTGTAGAAACTTGGAATTAGACATAGTAATAAAATATATTGACACGCACTTATCTCAATAGCTAACATTAAAAAATATTACTGTGGAGATTTTAGAGGTGGAGGCGCAAGATAAGTAATAATTTTTTTTTATTGAAAGAGCTAGTAATAAAGGTATTAGAAATATTTTTATACGAAGGATATCTTCACAAATGTACTGAAAAATACGCAAAGAAATACTCCCATCTCCTTATTTTCGTAATTACTCAACTTAAAACTGTGGAAAAATAGGATTTTTGGAAGCTTAAGCAAAGTTTATAGGAAAACTGTAACGATGATCCTAGATGCCATTATTATTTAACATGTATAATGTTTTTACGCCTCTGAAAGATATAGCAGGCAATATATTTACGCAGTTAAAAATTAATATTTGTAAAGAGTTTAATAGAAATACTATGCGAACTTAAATATTTGTAAGAGTAAATGTGTAGAACGCCCTCGTAGGGCGAGTTCTACTCGTAGTTGACAGTTTTTTAAAACAATTGTTTGCATTAATTATTCACTATTTGAGTGATTTTAAGCACTAAGGAAATTTTAATTGTAAAATTATCTAATTAAGATGGCTAATTTGACATATGATATGACTTTTTATAAAAAAAATAATTCTTTCGATAGATATTTGTTTTCGCTCTACAGATATTGAGACTCATAAATTATATGAAACTGCAATAAACATAGTTCGATGATAAAGTAATTTCTTTCTGATAAGATTTCCGATTTTCGTGGCTTCAAAAAATGTTGCGAATTTTCAAAAACAACTTGACTTGTTAGAGCTATAAAATACTAAATAGACCAACAATTCCTAATATCACAGACTACATTTTGTTAAACTAACATTACTTAATACTTAACTCTATTTATATAATCGAGTAAGATATTTACACAATTACAATAAAGAAAAAAACCGTTATTTTTTAAAATTTATAATTTATTCATGCGTAATTGTTTTTTTATACGTTTCGATATCGAATTCACCAGCTCTTCCAGCCACCGCCGCCGCCGCTGCTGCCACCTGTAAGTAGTTGATTTAAAGTTACGTTCGCAAAAATCAAAATGTTGTTTTAAAATTGAGTTAAAAAAAATTTAAAACCACACTTACCATATCCACCTCCGAAGCCACCGCTTCCGCCACTGTGGCCACCACCGAATCCACCACCGCCGAATCCACCGCCGCCACCACCGCCTCCGGACTGGATAACTTTGATGATTTTCACAGCTAAAACACATAATAAAATGTCTGTTAAATTTATGAACTGGCTGACGTCTACTGAAATAATGATAAAAAGATAGAATGGACATAGTGGCAACTGTGCCGCAACTTTCACAATAGAACTTCTCTGCTATTGCATTCCTTTTAAACAAGTCATCAAATGAGCGTTAATTTCCTGCACGTCAATTGTAGAACGTGGTTCGAACAATAGGGGAGAGATGGCGTGTCTTACGACTCAGTTTGTTTGTTCTACAGCAGATCATTGCAAATAAGATGGCTGTTGGATATAAAAGCTGCTTGTATATAAGAGCTGCATGGTTATTGTATATGTTTTAAAAAGTGGAGAGCAAAAACTTGTTTTATTGTAAGCTAGCAGTACCCACAACTCCGTAACCGCAGAAAACTGAAAAAGAAATAATTACCGGATGAAAACTTTATTGCGCGTTTTAAAATGAAAATATAAAATATGCCACCTATGTAATACCATCATTGATGTATTAGGTTAACTGTATAATTGAGTAATTTCAACATGTTGAGCAGCTAGGTACTTCTTTGTTGAAATACTAATGCAATGTAAATGATTTTTGATAATATTAAATTTATAAATCTTCCGATTGAATGATTGTGACGAAAAAAACGAAATTTTTTTCTAAGTTAATCCTAATATATTTTTTTGAAACTCTTTCCAAATTAGATCAGAATGTTTTTTAATGTCTGCACAAACAAGCACGCAGACAGACAAAAGTTTTTAAAATAATCTTAAAGCATTCTATTACTTATCCCTCATTCCATAATTATCTGTTTTGCAAACATTTTCATTGTACAGACAACAGTTTTATTACATGTACAGATTATACTACGCGATCTATGATGTTATAATATTTTGGTTCCTCCAAGATTATTAGTTTCGGAAATATAAGCGTTCAAAATGGTACATAATTTGTTTTAACGCATTCTGGAAGAGATACCAGCCTAATACCGGGTTAGATATAATTTAAACATAAAATTAAATATTTTAGATAATTTTTTTTTAAATGTGGCATTACGTTAAAATATTGAGACCTTCTAAATTATTTATAATTTTCATATTATGTCCGTACAGTGTTATCATATAACAACGAAATTTTTGAAGTGCTTACTACCACCGCCGCTGCCGCCAAAGCCTCCACCGCCGCCGCTGTGCCCACCGCCACCGCTGTATCCTCCACCGCCGCTGTATCCTCCACCGCCGCTGTATCCTCCACCGCCGCTGTATCCACCACCGCCGCCGCCATGTCCACCGCCTCCGAAGCCACCGCCACCAAAACCACCGCCTCCCGATGACAAATACCCGGCACTTGCCACTCCCAACAACGCGACAACACACAACAGTACCTGAATAAAAAGCGGTGTACTTTGTAACATCAAGATCAAACGTAATTAAATAGACCTTTAAATAAAACAACAAAGTAACTATTGAATATTATTACTATAAAATAATAATCAAATGTAATTATCTAATTCTTAAAATAATCATTAAATACTCGCAAAGTATTTGCAGGAAAGTTAGTATTGAACACTTTTCTTAGATTAAATTTTATTAGGTGTTTGCTTTGATAATAGTCGAAAAGAACATAAAAATTGTATACACAGATAGATGAACACAATTTTGAATAAAAATACAAAATGTTATAAAGAAAGTATATGAATGATTTAATATTATAGAATGGTGTATCCTATTTACGATAACATAAATTGTTCGCGGATTTCTTACAAGGTATTAATAAGAGATCTGTTTTTTAAAGATGAATTATTACTCAAGAACTCTGAATAGTAATGGAATCATTACTTATAAGTAAGCCTTTTGGCGAGGAGGGTGCAATATTTAAAGTGTAATTCATGAACTCTGCATTTCTATAATTGCTGAGTAAAGAAGAAAATCCAAAACAGTGAAAATTGCTTAAATTTGTTTTGATAATACAAGGGGCTCCAAAAAAAGGAAATTCACGACAATTATATCAAAAGCAAGATTGGCAGAATTTGTTTACCTTCATGTTTCAGCTCTTGTATCCAAAATTGGAATGGTAAATATTCGCTGTGCGATGAGCATTTTATACTAAATCTCTCGGCGAACACTGAGCCTGAGTTACATTTCAAAGCCTTCATGATTTTACAGCAAACATAATGAAAGTGAGCGGGGCTTTGTCCGTTCGTGCGGATTGCAATCGCTGCAAGCGAGATGTGTGCGAGTTGAAGAAATCAAGGGTATCTGTTGTTTTGTTTTAGTTACTTTTATCGCAATCGTTCCCCCTTTGATGGCCTTTTTACCGGCAAGTTTCGTAGAAAGTGGTTAATAACATAATAAGAATCTTTTTTATATGAAGCTGCGAAGGTCGTGATTAAAGAATCGAAAGGTTCGAAGAACATCTAATGGCGTGTTTGAATGGAAATTAAAATATTCTAATGGCACGTCGGGACGTGCCATTTGGCTAGCTTCGCGTCTTGTTGGCTCTTTCCAACTTAAGTTGGCCAGCTTGGCGTCTTGTCGGCTCTTTTCGATATAATTCGACCAGTTTCTCGTCTCGTCGGCTCTTTCCGAATTAATTCGGCCAGCTTTGCGTCTCGTCGACTCTTTCCGACTAAACGCTTTCCTCTTTACTACACTACACACACGCTATTTTACATGTGTGTTAGTGTATCACCATGGTTTCTTATGTTTTATTATCTGACTATTTATTTTCTCGTTTTAAATTCGTTCAAATACAAATATGTCCCATATTTTTTTCTCTTGCAAAATATTTTTACACTAACAAAATTTTAGAAAACTCGTGTCCTCGTGAAGAAAAGTTTAACCACAACCATTGTTAATTTGAAAAGAATTCTTATAAATGAATATAAATTATTCAAAAGAATTCTTATAAATGAATATAACTTATTCAAAAGAATTCTTATAAATGAATATAAATTATTCAAAAGAATTCTTATAAATGAATATAAATGATTCAAAATAATTCTTATCAATGATTATAAATTACTCAAAAGAATTCTTATAAATGAATATAAATGATTCAAAAGAATTCTTATGAACGAATGCATATAAATGAATATTTTTATAACTTGAGATCGAAGTTCAAATCATGACTAGCATAGTGCATCACTTTCAACTTCTATCAATGCGAAGTTTAATGTGTACACTTTCAAATTATAACACAAATTAGACTATATTAGCAAGGCTTCTTCATTAATCTGAAAGGACACAATCTCTGGACCTCTGTTGTAATACGCGACTTGTTTTTAGGGATAGTGCTTTAGTTGAATACAAAATTATATTTATATTTATGGTTCACGTAGTAGTAAGTCACTTAAATACACTTGATCCTTGAGGACGTGGAAACAAAAGGAGTTAAGTACCTGCCTTAATGCGTGTAAAGTAGGGTCCCGTAATTGTCTATGTCTCTTGAAATTGTTCTCAAAAGTATATTTCAAAATAATTCAAATGAGGTTCTGCACCGAGAACTTTTTCAGATTTTTCAATCCATAGCTGAAAAATTAGAGGCGCATTTGGAATACTTAGGAGCAAGCAAAACTTAAAAATGAAAAACTCGCTAAAGAAGCTTAAAAATAAAAAACAAAAGTAAAGAAAGCTTTAAAATGGAAAATCTCAATTTCACATCAAAATAGTTGTACAATTTGCAAACTTTTTTTTCGTTTGCACTTGAAACGCATATATTTGCAAAAATTAATACACGAAGATTTAAAACTTTAGAAAGTCTGAGACTGTGACAGATGGACGGTTCTTGATTATAAAGACATTGGGATATATGAAAATGAATGCGTTTTCTATGGTAGAACATCTAGTTTTCTCGCAGTCATTGTACTCATCCAACGGATGGAAATGACAAAAAAGGCAAATTTATCTAAGGTCCTTGTTTATCTGAGGGACTTTAAAAATAAGCAAAGATGGCGATAAAAAACTAGTGTCACAAGAATGGGATATCAAGAGCATGAAGCGTAATATAGATTTTGAAGATAAAAGAAAGTTACTGGGGACAAATAGTTTACATTAAATGCGTCTCGTGCTCCAGAACTACAAAAATAATTAACTAATGATGAATAGACTGTGAAGATCATGATTACGTTATAATTTTTGTGGAACTCGTTCCACACAGGAACTATTTGAATGTCTTCTCCTGTGATAATACTATAAATATTCTTATTTGAAATAAATGGAAATAATCTGATAAACTAAATGAATCCGAATAATTTCATACTCTAAGTAATTTTGAATTTTTTTTTGTACATGGAAAAAATATAGACTCAGTCCAGTGTTCACTTATTTTATAACGAGCTTTTTGTATTTTTACGGAAATATTTTCCCATTTTAACACGATTATCCTTATCACCAGTTTCTTTAGCTCTCATAAGGGCTGGCCCTTAGTACCCACTTTGAGAAATATTAATGAGGAAATACCAATGTGTATCGATCCATTCGTTTACACTCAATTTTAAAGATCTTTCGCCGTCAATGTTTTACCACGTTCATGTCACCATTTATTGTCCATTCCAAATTAAAAAGAAATAATCCAATTACGTCTACGTTTATAATTAAACTTTTTTATTTTTTGTGTCCCTCATTGTTTTTTTAATTGACCATCTAAGTGACTAATAGATCTTATTAACTAAGTATCAATAGATTTAACTTCGCCGCATGAGTCTTAATTCTGTGTGAAAATGTTTAAATGTAAATAAAGTAATAAATTTTGAACAATGTATCGTAATAAGCGCTATTGTCGCCACATTTCTCTCTTCATGGTCATTTCAGTTCCTCGTTTACAATTTTTCATGTTTTCCGTTATGGATAATGTTTGACATAATGCATTTTGAGCTTTGTCAATTATAGCACCATGAACCTTAATTTAATTATATATTCGCATCAAATTATCGTGCATGCATTAACTCTTATGCAACTTATCATGATGCTCAAATTTACTAACCAAACAACGAAAACTTAAAAATAGTATAAGCCATATATTAAAGATATTAAGGTCATATAAGCATAGCGTATATGTAACGATAATACTAGAAACAGACGTGTAATTTCATGATACAATTACAGCGTTGAACCGCTCATATACATCGCGTTCCTACTTTTGAAGCTGTGCATTGAAATGAGTAATTCACTGATATCATCACATCCACATTTAATTAA
The DNA here is from genome assembly GCA_039881145.1 of Druceiella hillmani. Lineage (NCBI taxonomy): Eukaryota > Metazoa > Arthropoda > Insecta > Lepidoptera > Hepialidae > Druceiella > Druceiella hillmani. The sequence goes on from JAYKKI010000014.1 coordinate 36,393,246, forward strand.
CACAAAAACTTCAATTGAGCAACAGTGGTCATTCGGTTCGTATATTTCTAACAATATAATTTGTATGTGGGGCAATAAAATAGTAAAAGATTTATATCAAATTCTTATCAGATTTGCTGTTATTATTAGCTGCTGCTGAAACGTATTCATAATTGCCAACTCTTCTTTCAGTTTTAGACTGTGATAATAATGTTTTATTAATCACCTGTCCGCCAATCTATAGTTATGCTGTTCCATCTACCTGTCTCGCAATTTAAAATACGCTGAGTGATTTTTGATGAAGACAATTTGGTCATAAGTTTCGCCTGAATGTATCGGTGATCCCGTTGAGAAATAAATGGGGTTTAGAAAATTGGATATATGGAATTACAATTTATAAACATCTTAGGAATGATATACGATTAATAAAAGTCGCATGAGAAGTTATTATGGGACGTTAAGGTTTCAAAAAGTCATCTTAACTTTTGTTTAAAAATTGTTCATCATTTTTTTGACATATGAATTTCAGTTTCTTTTCACTTTTTTTTTGAGTTCTGTAACTCAAAGAGAAAAACGAAACACTTATAAGCTCATTCACGAGTCTATCTGTTTACATTAATCGAATTTCCAAAGGTTAATTCGACGTAGTAACTTGAAACTTAATATAGTGTTAAATCATATTACCTAGCATATTTTCCATAGCTAATGCTTTAAAATATGTATGAGCTAAGTTTAGAGCGGAGAAATGAAATATTCGATATTTTTTTCGAATTTTGTAACTCTTTTGAAAGGGCTAGTTAGAAGAAATTCAAAAACGTTTTTCAGAATTTAAAACTGTTACTCTCAGAGATATGCACTAACATGTGCAAAAAAAGTCATCTCTCCGCCTTATTTCGAAAACTACTAAATAAAAAATCATAAAAATAACAGAGTTGGTAGAATCCGATCAAGATGTTATAGGAAAACTATAGTGATTATCCTACGAATTATAGTTTTTGGGAAACTCACGATAACTTTACAACACTGAAATATACATAAGATAATACATTAATACGGCAAAAATAATGTTAACATTTGTAAATAGCTTAAGAGAAACACTGTTTACCCTAAAATATTCAATCCTCTTTATGTAGTCAAGTATATAGGGAACCCACGTAGTGCGAGTTCTGTACCTGCTTTCAGTATTTTTATTTGGTTTGATATTTTTTTTTTGGTTGGCTCGTCCTAATTTTTTTTATAAACTTTTCGAAATATTTTTTTATTTTGTTTCCTATTCTACGCGTTAATTTATGCTCATTGTGTTAATTAATAGTTCGCCAATTTTTTTTCCTTATCTATTAATGTGATTATTTAACTACTTTTTTCCATTTTCTCTGTTTTGCTTTTCCTTGGTGTATTTTTTTGCAACTAGGTATTTGTTTTCTCCTTTCAAACTCTTGACCTAGGTATTTATTTTCTCCTTTCAAACTCTTCAACTAGGTATTTATTTTCTCCTTTCAAACTCTTCAACTAGGTATTTATTTTCTCCTTTCAAACTCTTCAACTAGGTATTTATTTTCTCCTTTCAAACTCTTCAACTGGGTAGTTATTTTCTCTTTTCAACTAGGTATTTATTTTCTCCTTACACCTTTTCGTTGTAATTGTAATATTTTACTTTTTATTTGTTCCTTTGCTTCTATATTATTTAAATTTATAATATTTTTTTATGTGTGACAAGACCGTTACCTTCTGCAATTGCTTTTACTCCTTTTAATAATGTGGATGATGTGGTGCATGATTTTACGTTTGATTTTACGGTTGAGATTTCTCACCTGTTAAATAAGCATCTACAAATAAAGTAGATAAAGTTAAGTAAAAACGACTCAAATCATTTTATAACATATTTCATGCAGAAACGAGATAGGGCCAAATCTAAACATAAAAGGGTCCCTACACTACTTCGTTGGGAAATTTATATAATAATAAAAAACCAGGCATGCACATTTAATGCCAAAAATGCAAACAAGTATTATATTAGTAAAAAAATTAACGAGTGTGCACCATCAAAAATTTGGAAATTTCTAGATACTTCGAGTAACGGTTAACAGCACCAGATAACGTAGTACAGGTGTCTGAGATGCAGCATTTCGATTGAAAACTCCGAACACCTTAGTGTTTGCACCGCCTAATGAAAATGCATTTGTAATTTCGGAAATTTCAGTACCCAAATCAAAAAAGAGTTTTCTTGAAAATAAATCGAGTTGCAGTGATGGTCCTAACATCAGTGATGACATCACCATTCAGTGATGGCCCAAATATCGGCATTCTAGATCCCATTATTGATATTGTAGCACCCACCGTCACTGTCATATTTAATACTTCTGGATTAATCTCTATAGTTCTGAGTAAATGGACGAAGACGCCTATTATTCCTTTATGTAAAACAACTGTCCCAAATCACCCCAAAGATTTTCGACCTATGTCTAAACTACCACCACTAACAAAAGTATTTGAGCGGATCATATATATTATTAAATTATATTACGATATTATAAAACTTCAGTGATGTATTTAATACTGAGGACTTCAAAGTTTTAATATATCGACTCAATTCATCATTAAATCTGTCACATTCATGTTGGCTCCACTACTATCTTTGGACCGTAAATAGGCAATAAAAATTTCTGAATTTTTTTCAAAGTGGACTAGCCTTTTGCTGGAGTACCCCAAGGAGATGTTCTTTCTCCACGTCTTGATTCTATTTTTATTGATCCCGTAGTTAACTAACAGTCTTCCAACTAAAGTACACTCAACTCGATGAAGTTTCCTCCTGCATACTGAATTCAGATTTTTCTTTGACCGGTCAGTGGGCTAGTAAATATTGCCTTCTAATTTACACAATTAAATCACAGGTTATCATTATTGGCAGCCAGAAATTTCTATCGAAACATGTATTGCTGATTTGCTACAGTTGTTCATTTACGACTATGCTATCCCTTTACTACAACTGTAAAAGATCTTGGTCTACAGAATGATCAACATCTCATATAGCGTCCTAGGAAAATGACATTAGTCGTAAGATTTTCTTCAAAATAAGCTCTCTCAATCGACTTCAAAATGCTCTGCTTATTTCTGATTAAGGAAAAGTATGTCATTCTAATCTACACGAACACTTATTAAATAAATTGCAACAACTTAAAAACACATGTATTAAGTACATTTTTGGCCTTAAAAATTTGACGTATATCTGAACATCGGTCACGTCTTGAATGGCTAATGATTCGTGACCAACGTAACCTTCATCTTCTATGTTTCTCATATAATATGCTCAATAACTTCGTTACACCTTCTATCTATTTAGATTCCAACACCAGTCAACTCACGACCTTATACTGCGTTCTAAACACAAGTACACCCTCCCAATACCTCAGCGCAGAACTGAACTCTATGGGGAATCTCTTAACATATATGCTACTAGCTTATTGAATCAACTAAATACAAATAAACAAAGAACGCTCTCGTTGTCTTTGTTTAAAAGTTGTCTGAAATTACATTATTTATTATGTTCGGCAGACCGAAATCCTTTTATAAGCTATCCTTATTCCGTTCCTACCTTTAAGATATCATTTTACTTTAATTTTACTTAATATTATATTAATTATCTATGCTTAATATCTATATCACGTAAATTTATTTTGTAAATACCATTAATTAGCATTCATAAATCACTCACAGTCAAAACTACCATAGCATTTAACTTTCTCCTTCAATTCACTGTGGTGCCACTGTAAAATTAATTGTCTAAATTTGGAATAAATATGATAAATAAATAAGAATAAATGATAAACTAATTGCAAAGAAGTACTATTCCCATCTTTCCACCCGGGTCGTATCAGGGCCCCTCCAGCGACTCGTACCAGCCCCCTCATACAAAAAAGAGACCTTGGAATAAACGCTTCCAACCCTGTTGTTGTATAATGTCTATACAGAAAGAGTCATTTAGCGCCTCCATTGTTGCAAGAACGCTTTTAGCGAACGTTCTAAATGACTCAAAGTTCGGTCCACTTCCAACCAAGTCACGATGAGTAAAGGAGCCACGTTCTAAGAACCGCGAGCTTCTACTCTACTTTCGCGACGCAATCCCCAATAAAACTCTACGCGCGTCATCGTGCTCTCCGTTGTTAAACAAAATCTGTCCCATGTCCTGCGACTCGTAACCGCAGCTATAGGCCAGGCTGACTCTAATTAGTAAAGTATGTAATTTTGCGCAGAAGGCGCCATGGCCCCTATGAACTTGCGTGCCAATGTGCCAATTAAAAATTAGTCGCGCGTTCTACGATCACAAGACCAGCAGGTAAGAGGCCCGCCAAAACCGGTAATGCATCCGTTGAGCAGTCACGTATGCTTTGGTCAGAGCTATAAGCGGCGCATGGTGCGACCTCAGCACGACTCTTCTAATTTGGTAGACCCCGACGTACGAAACCTACACCGAAGGCGCATTGGTCAATATACCCAGGTATATCGGCATATACATTAATTTGAGGGTATAGCTATTCAGCCTCGGCTGGCACAGGCAAACCGGGACATGGCATGGAAGGCAACCTGAGCCCTCTCACCATTGTACCCGAGCCCTTTCTCCTCGTAAAGAAGAACTATGATGACATTTAGTAGAGGCTTTCACGGTTAACTAGAGAATGGAATTGGTTTTATTTTATTTTAAGTAATATATCGCTCAGACAAAAAAGTACTGACTAGGTTTTTATGAGAACATCTTTGAAGTAATGGTGAAAGTTACAATAATACGTAGCTCCCGACTGAATTAAATGTTAAAGAATGTTATTATATCTAACTATAATTATATTTTCTAGGTAGAGATAATTTTGTTTTTATCCTTATTTACATGTATCTAACAAACATATTTGGTTTGAGGCTGTTGAGACAGTCGTTTTGTTTAAGTCGCATCTAAGCTTATTAATTGTAAGTTATTGCGATTAGTTTATATATCTTGGGAACATAACGTCAGTTACTTTGAGCTTCTATCAAAAGACAAGTAAAGCTTTAGACACTTGTCATGCTATCATTAAGCCTTTTGTAGTTACAAGCTTTTAAAATCATTTTGGTTCAATTGTCATCCTCCATACATTTTAGGTTGTCAAATAATTCCCAAAATAATTTGATTAGTTATCAAAACTATAATTTATTTTAAAATTACGAGTATCCTTATTTAGTAAAATTATTAATAATACAATAAAGCTGGCCGTGGAGCATTTGTTATATAAATACATATTAATGTATTTATTTTGAATATTTGACTTAATTAGATATAACCAAGTATTAATCAAATTTGCTATTCTGGTGTTATAAATGCATTCATAATATTGATGCGAGGCGAGGACGGTTTTTGTTGAGTGTATATATGAAGAATAACAGAGACTTGGCACATTATCCGAGCAAAGACATAAGACAATAATGGAGAAAGATGAATGAATGATATACATCTGCACTTAAAACTTAAATTTAAATTTAAATAATCAGATGGCAAGTAGGCATTTGTAAATGTAATACGGTGAGAAAAATTAAATATTTATACCAGTGGTACCTGTGACAAATAAGGCCTATCTTACTTTGAAATGAAATATTTTGGTTATTTATTATTTTAATATTAGAGAATGTCTGTTGAAAACAAACATTATTTTATGAAGAATCTCAAAAATCCATATTTTTAGCGTTCTGTACATCAAAAAGAAAAGCGGAACCCTCATTAGAATAGTCATGTGTCACACAGAAGTTTTCTCAGTGTCACATATGTCAATAATGCGGTTTAATATGTAGTGCCTGTCACATATGACAATAATGAGGGTTAATATAATATGTAGTGCGGGTTAATGTGTAGTGCCTGTCACATATGTCAATAGTGAGGGTTAATATAATATGTAGTGCGGGTTAATATGTAGTGCCTGTCACATATGTCAATAATGAGGGTTAACATTATATGTAGTGCTGGTTAATATCCAGTGCCTGTCACATATGTCAATAATGAGGGTTAATATAATATGTAGTGCGGGTTAATATGTAGTGCCTGTCATATATGTCAATAATGAGAGTTAATATAATATGTAGTGCGGGTTAATATGTAGTGCCGTCACATATGTCAACAATGAGGGTTAATATAATATGTAGTGCGGGTTAATATATGGTGCCTGTCACATACGTCAATAATTTGCGTTAATATAATATGTAGCGCGGGTTAATTTGTAGTGCCTGTCCCATATGTCAATACTGCCGGTAAATATGTAGTTTCTGTCACATATGTAAATAATGAGGGTTAATATAATATGTAGTGCGGGTTAATATATTGCGCCTGCCACATACGTCAATAATACGCGTTAATATAATATATAGCATGAGTTAATATGTAGTGCCTGTCACATATGTCAATAGTGTGGGTTAATATGTAGTGTCTGTACCATATGTCAATAATGGGGGTTAATATAATATGTAGTGCGGTTTAATATATTGTGCCTGCCACATACCTCAATAATACGCGTTAATATAATATTTAGCGTGGGTTAATATGTAGTGCCTGTCACATATGTCAATAGGGCGGTTGAATATGTAGTGTCTGTCACATATGTCAATAATGGGGTTTAATATAATATGTAGTGTAGGTTAATATATCGTGTTTGCTACATACGTCTTTAATACGGGTTATACTATTTAGCGGGAGTTAATATGTAGTGTCTGTCACATATGTAAATAATGAGGGTTAATATAATATGTAGTGCGGGTTAATATATTGCGCCTGCCACATACGTCAATAATATGCGTTAATATAATATTTAGCGTGGGTTAATATGTAGTGCCTGTCATATATGTCAATAGTGCGGGTTAATATAATATGTAGTGCGGGTTAATATGTAGCGCCTGTCACATATGTCAATAATGCGGCTTAATATGTATTGTCACTATGCCAAACACTTAAAAACATTTTTTTGGAAATTTTTTACAAGGGGCAAATTAGACAGTCGAATTTTTTTTCTTCCATTTATAGTGTGGAGCATTTTTAAAAAAAAACTATAATAATGTGGGCTTCAAGAATATTTTTTTTTAAATTTTAAGTGCAACATCGTCACACCACGGTGACGACATGTCACCTCACTCCCTTATTTCCGAAACTCAGTGTCTTAAATTATGAAAAATAAGGTTTTCAGAAGTTACACAAAGGTTGTAAAAAAACTATAAGAATAATCTTAAATCTTATAATTTTGGCAGAACGCAACATGTTTTTACGCCTGTGAACGACATGGTAGGCAATATATACACGTTATGAAAAATTTAAAATTAATTAAATAGAAATAACATGTATCCCTGAATTTTTATAAGTGTCTAAATGTGTAGACAATCCTCACACTACGAGTCTACTCATCCTTGATAGGTTTATCATAAACAATTCTTACAGTAAAGTGTTTTTTTAAAGTTTAATATGACTCAAACTCAAAATCACTGGACCTCAACTCTAAAACACTGTTTGCTGTTAATGTTGAAAAATAAATCTTTGAAGAAAATAAAATAAATCTTGATTATTACAGAAGACGATGCGAACAACATTAATAAAAAATAACAATTTAAAAAAAACCTTAGTAAGTGAAATTTAATTTTCTTTATGGATAGTAAGAAAACGTTAAGGGATGAAAGTAATTTGGGAAATGGAAATTATGTACATAATATCACCTTTGTTCACAAATATGTTTATAATCGTAAATATGGCGGCAGAACATACGATGAAAATGATTGGTAAAAATGGAATCGATGGAAAACAATTGTAAGAAAAAAATTAAAAATAAAAAGTTAGAAGTAGCAGGTAGCAAAGATATCAGCACAAAACAGAAGCTGAAGACAGTTATCGTTGCGTGTTCTCTTATGTCCAAACAATACATACGTAAGACCAACAGAAGGAGTGTGTGCATCAAGTTTCAAAGACTAATTTAGATCATAATGAATATTTTTAAAAAATTGAAGAATGACATATTTTTAAAAGGAAGATGTATTAAAATTGGATTATTTGTAAAATTATCCGAATCAATCATATTATCTAAACTCGAGGCTGGAGCGCCAGTTCCTATTACATACCCGTGGGGTGTGCACACTCGTGGGAAGCTTAATATTTCGCAAACGTGCCTTAAAAATGAAAAATGGTCTTCAATTCTACTTTAAAATATCTGTCCAATAATATTCAGCTCAATAGTATGCGCGAAAACGATTCTCTTTAGAGATAAATTAATTTTTTTTAAATATTTTGTTGCATTTGAATTGAGATCTTCATATAACGTATCTACTTACAAAATTTTCTTCCTGTAGGTCCAAAATTTTAAAATTTGTAAAACTTTGCGACAGGTGGAAGGGTGTGAAGAAATTTAAAAAATTCCTTGTTTCCCTAATTGCGATAAAAAAAAACACTTGAATTGTGGTAGGAATAATATTGTGATGAAAAATTCATGAATTTTTTATTTAAATTTTTTATTTTAGTATAGTCAATTTCATTTAGTTCCAAAAATGTTGACTCTTAAAATATTATTTCTATCGTAAGTTTGTTCAACGTAATAATAAACCAATTACTTACCGAACGTTGGCAATAACAGTTGTTTTACATATGTTGGTGCGAGCATTCTAGTGTGTTTAAGCAGATAAAACATTGCTTATGATAAATAAGACTTCAATAAAAAATTAACGAAAATAAAATTAATAAAAATGTAACTTATTAAACTTTCATAATTAAGTATACGTATACCCCATATACTACGTGACAATACTGCGTAGCAATATTTTAGTTTAATTGGTTGAGCTTATTGAAACTTAGTAAATAACATGTAAGCGACTAAACAAAACTGCAGTCTCTTGAAATCCTAATCGTCGTAATCGATGACGCACTGGAGTCACTTAAATTGCCGGTAAAAAATATTGTTTCTCACAAAATAGATTTAGGACCAAAATATTTTTTTGTATAAATACACATTCATATTGTCGTTTTAATTCCCTTAGTTCTATTTAAATTATTGTTTTGTGTTCTTAATACATCTTTAATGCCTTATTGTTGAAGAAAAAGTTGTCAAGATTGTATTAAACAATTGGAGTTTAATACAATAAGTATCTTCTTTATTTTAGTGTTTACTATAATAATGAAAGTTGAATTGACATAGCAGTACAGATGATAGAATAGGGAGAGATAATATTTAAGAAATATGAATAAAAATATTTTTAAAGCTATCAGACATAAATAAAGCTTAAAAAAGAACTGAAATAAGTATGTGTTAAATATTTTAAACATGCAGAATGAACGAACAATAAACCTATTGTTACCTCTCATGAATGTGTTTTGATTAGAATCAAGATTTACTTAAAGAATGCAATATTAGCTACCTAAAAATAAAGGAAAGCTTGAGAGGATTCCTTTACAGCGACGGAAGTAGAAAGACTCGTTCATTAGAATTAGCGTAAGAAAATCCACTGCAAAGCTTTATATTGCAGTGGATTTTCTCTCTTCATCTTTCGTCAACTCCGTCTGCTCTTTTGGTGATAGCTGTATAGTTACGCAAAGTTAGTTTAGATAATTGGCTTGTTGAACATTGAAAAATCAAGCTATTCTTTATAAAACAGTTTTTGATCCGAATATTATCATAAAAAAAACTTTTTTATTATTTAAATATATTATTTATTCATTCATAATAGAGCATGAAAAATATTATTGGCGGGACGATTTACCATCCACTGCTCTTGTAGCCGCCACCGCCGCTACCACCACCTGAAACATATAAACGTCAATATTATTATAACAGTAAAATTATAAGATAAACTTAAGACCATAGTAAGTTAAAGTTGTATTACCAAAAGTGTAAATAGTACATTCCTTTTTCATTAAAGTAACCGTTAATTAATTAGATTCCAAATGTGCATACTTCAAGAATTTAAATTTCTGAAGTTACAGTCAACAGCTAGTTTATAATAAAATAACTGAAAGAGTATTAAATTAAAAATAAAGACAAATTCCAATTTTTCTTTATTGCTGGCGTGTTGTGAAATATGATAGGAAATATTTTAATTATGTTTTTTTTACATTTATGTAATATTGGTAAACGTGCATAATAAACGATCAATTTTATTATTAATTTCTTTACAAATGGACAATCTCATATTTCTTATTATATGCGACATTCTTTCTTAGCCATTACATTGCACAAAAACCAAATTATATTTAAAATTTTCCAAGCAATTTTCGAAATATGTAAATACTTTTTCTCTATTATTCAGCTCTCTGATCTTCAAATAACAAATGACGCATAGACCATTTCTTTACCAAACACTAAGGTATATGACCGTCAAGACACAATCCAAATGATAGCAGTCTAACTTAATTATAAACCTATGACTAAATTGTTTTATTAAAATCATACTCACCATAGCCGCCCCCGAAGCCACCCCCGTGGCCACCGCCGAAACCACCGCCGCCGAATCCACCCCCGCCTCCAGACTGAATGACTTTTATAATTTTCACAGCTGAAATAATAGAAATGTTGTGTATATTATATATTTCAGCGGTCAACAATAAGTAAGCGATTCCTAAATATATGAAGTATATGTATCAATCGAAAATTTGTATCAAGGGAATATTTGTATATTGATTTGTATCAAGTATTTTCAGAAAAGTGTACTATTCTCATATTTATATTAGGGCAAAAAACCGGTAATTACCGCCACCGCTGCCGCCACCGCCGCTATATCCGCCGCCACCACCGCTATATCCACCCCCACCGCTGTATCCGCCGCCGCTGTATCCACCACCGCCATGGCCGCCACCTCCGAAACTACCGCCTCCGAAGCCTCCGCCGCCTGAAGATAGGTAGCCGGCACTCGCAACTCCCAACAATGCAACAACGCACAATAGCACCTGAATAGAAAGAAATAACGTAATTGTGAAAGTTTTTAAGAATTTTCGAAACTTGAGGAATCTATTTATACATTTTACATCAAAATATTCGAACAATATGAGATATGCAAAACTTACTAAAAATTTACACTTTTCGAGCAGAAACTCTTTAAACAATTATTTTATAAATGAAAAATGAATTAATTACCTTCATGTTTCAGCTCTCGAGTCCAAAATTGGAATGATTAATTTAGCTATGCAATGTGCATTATATATTGAATCTCTTCGCAAGCACTGCGCCTGTATTTCATTTCAAAGCCTTCATAATTGTACAGCTGACATAGTAAAAGTGAATGAGGCTTGGATGTGCGGATTGAAAAATGCAAGGTTATTCTTTGTTTTTTTTACAACTTAAACGAAGATCCTGTAAGATTCTGAAAAATGTTTATTGATCTGAATCTTGTAAATTAAAATATTTTAGTGACGGAAAAATATTTTTCATTGTATCTTATACTTTTAATTCTTCGTTTACTGCTTTTCCACTTTATTTTCGTATCAACTAGTGAGTGAAAAATAATTTAGAACAAAGCTTTTCAAAGCTTAAATGAGCTTTATTACACTTAAAACTTTTTTCACTACTTTCTTTCCTATGTGGCACGTAAATTTGACATTATATTGAAAAAAAATGAAACTAAACGGAACAAAAATGATGAAAAAGTTCACTTCGAAATAATAAATTGAAATACAGAAACAGATGAATATTTTAATCACACTACGAGTCTACACGTGCTTGATAGGTTTATCATAAATATTTCTTACATCAAAGGTGTTTTTTTAAAAAGTATAATAAGACTTAGCTTCAAAATCACTCAGCGTTATAAGCTCTAAAACACTGTATGCTCACAATTAAATGAAACTACGTGGTGTAGTATTATTTCTACTTTCTTTAAGTTCTTTACCACGACCTAGGTTTCGTTGTATTACAACTTATTAAAACAACTATTAGCTAATAGCCCACCTGAAGATATTGTAATACAACGAAACCTAGATCGTGGTAAAGAACTTAAAGAAAGTAGAAATAATAGTACATCACGTAGTTTCACTTAATTGTGAATAATGAATTTCTACAAAATTAACGCCAAATATATTCAATATTCAACACTGTATGCTGTTACTGTTGGAAAATAAATCTTGCAGAAAATAAAATAACTCGTGATTATTACCGAAGACGAACTAGAAAGAAAGAGACAAATTGCAATTAATACGAAATTAATAGAACAATTACAATTAATTAAAAACAGTTGTTTCCAAATTTTGTATTAAAAGATGGGAGTATTGAAGGTTACAGAAAGCGAAGGACAAAGATTATGAAATGGTTTTAAAACTTTTGAAAACGATTTTTGTATGATAGTCAAATTGACTTTGCATTAAAGTAATGTCAAAGATGAAAGCATTTCAGTCTAGAGTGTTATATCTAGGAATTAACTAGTTTTTGTTCACTTTTCTACTGATATTAAAAAGCTGTAAATAAAATCAGTATAACATCAAAATTGGAAGAAGAGCAAAAAACAGTGCTTCGATTTTCATAAAAAATCCGTAAATTTCATTTGAATATAAAAACTATCTGTGTTCCGCTATTTTATCCGCATAGAATTATTATAATCATACTATTACATACTTACCCCCCCCCCCCGCAGTCACTAACCACTTCCGCTCCGTTTGCCTGACGATATCAGTCATCGAGGTCGAGATCATATCGGTGGGAATACTAGGAATAATCCATTAATAAAGAAATCGACCTGTTTCTATCTTGTACAGTTTAAGCAATGTAACAGACTTCGGGGAACCCTATTCCATTACATTTTTATCACTACTTTACCTTAGGAATTTTGACGTAATAAAGTCCATAATCTTCCTTAAAATTTGGGCTTTCTAACACATTTATTTTAAATAGGATGTGTGGCCCTATAGATGAGCGTGAACAAACAAATAACCGAACAAACATTTCCGTATAAAGTAGTGTCATGTATTCGTACCCATAAAATTATTGGAACAAATTAACCAAAAAAAATTGAATTAAAAATATTTATCTAGAGTTTCCATACTTTTTAAACTCTTGTTGAAAAATTAGAAAAGGGGGAGGGGAAGGAATGGGCCTGGGGATAGTGTGCCCATTGCACATGACTTTGAAGCTTAATATTTCCCAAACGTGCCTTAAAAATGAAAAATGGTCCTCAATTCTACTTTAAAAGACCTGTCCAATTATATTTCGCTCAAAAGTATGCGGGAAAACGATTCTCTTTACAGATAATTTAATTTTTTTTAAAAATATTTTGTTGCATATGAATTAAGATCTCCATATGATGTGTCTATTTACAAAATGTTCTTCCCATAGGTCTAAAATTTAAAAATTTGTAAACCTTTGCAACAGATGGACGGACGGATGGAAGTGTGTGATGAAATTTAAAAAATTCCGTGTCTCACTAATTGTAATAAAGATAACACATGAATTGTGGTATGAATAATATTGTGAAAAAAAATTCATGATATGTATTGGTATAATCAATCTCACATTTCTTTGCAAAAATGTTGATATTTAAGATATTATTTCTGTCCAAAGTTTGATCAACGTAATAATAAACCAATTACTTACCGAACGTTGGCAGTAACGGTTATCTTACATACGCTGGTGCGAGCATTCTAGTGTGATTAAGCAGATAAAACATCGCTTGCGATAAATGAGACTTCAATACTGCGTAGCAATATTTTAGTTTAATTGGTTGAGCTTATTGAAACCTAGTAAACAATATGGAAGCGACTAAACAAAACTGCACTCTTTTGCAATTCCAATCGTTCTTAAAATGTTTATAATGAATATATTCCATGAAAGCACTCAAAAATTGATGTATTTCTTTATTATTTCTTTAAATTTACATACGTTAATACGGTAGTTAACTCATTTTAAATTTTGATATTTTTCGTACAATATTGTGAAATATAAGTTAATTAAACACCAGCCTTGAAAAAAACTCAAAAATGGATTGTAAAATAAGCCAGTTGTAGGCTTCTTAAATTTGAAGATACGGATAGAGTCGGGTATATCCCTGTCTCTTTTCCTCTCGTAGAATATAATGTGCAATATTAAAAATGACCTCACAACACAGTATTGCCGTCCTTCTCTAAAGGTTAAATTTAAACTTTTATAACTCGGTCAATTTTTAAGATTATAAAAAAAAAATTCACTTTTCACCAGCTTGTACCTTGAAATTATGATTAATGAAATAAATAAAATTAGTCAAATACCCAATTGTGTAATGATTGAAAAATTTCCATGATCGATGACATAACGGAGCTACTGAAATCGCTTAAATGGCTATTAAAAATATTGTGTCTTGTGAGATAAATTTATGTAAAACAATTTTTTTTCTAAATACATATTTATAAAGTCGTTTTAATTGTATTCATTTTATTGAAATTATTGTTTTATGTCCTTAATACATCTTCAATAAAATTTTTTAAGAAAAAATTGTGAAGATAAATATCTTCTTCACTTTAGAAGTTACTATAATAATGAAAGTCGAATTGAATTGTATATATGGTAGAACATGAGTACATAACATTAAAGAAATATGTATAGACGTATTTTTAAAGCTGGCAGACAGAAATACAATTTTAAGAGGAATGGGATAATAAAGACAGATAAGCATGTAGCAATGTTTTAAACAAGCACCGAACGAATAATAGACTTATTCTAACTTCTAGTGAAATGCCTTCTGATCAGAATCAAGATTTATTTAAAAATTGCATTATTAAATATTTAAAAACAAACGAAGCCTTACGAGGATTCCTTTACTATGATGGAAGTGGAAATATTCATTCATAAAAATTAGAGTTAGAAAATGTTCTGCAATATGAAGCTTCGTCAGCTCTGCCTACTCTCTTGGTGACATAGTTTAGATAATTGGCTTGTTTAGCTTATATTATTGAAAATAAAATTGAAAAACCGAGCAATTCTTTATAAAACAGTTTATGATACGAATATCATTTAGAAAAAAACTTTTTTTATTGTTTAAATATATTATTTATTCATTCACAATAGATCATGGAAACTATTATTGGCTGAACGATTTACCATCCGCCGCTCTTGTAGCCGCCACCGCCGCTACCACCACCTGGAACATATAAACGTCAATATTATTGTAACAGTAAAATTATAAGATTAATTTGGGACCATAGCAAGCTAAAGTTTTATTATCAAAATTGTAAACAGTACGTTCCTTTTTCGTTAAAGTAACCTTTAATTAATTAAATTCCAAATGTGCATACTTCAAGAATTAAAATTTCTGAAGTTACAGCCTGCAGTTAGTTTATAATAACGAAAGGACAAATTCCAATTTTTCTTTATTGCTGGCGTATTGTGAAATATGATAGGAAAGATTTTAATTAGGTTTTTTTTTAATTTTAAGTAATATTGGTAAACGTGTATAACAAATATTCAATTTTATTATTAATTTCTTTATAAATGGCAATCTCATGTTTCTTATTATATGTCAGAATATTTCTTGGCCATTACATTGCACATAAACGAAATTATATTTAAAATTTTCCAAGCAATTTTCGAAATATGTAAATACTTTTCCTTTATTATTCAACTCTCTACTCTTCAAATAAAAAATGAAGCATTTCTTTCCCAAACACTAAAATATATGACCGTTAAGACATAATTCAAATTATAGTAGTCTAACCTAAACCTATAACTAAATTGTTAGATTAAAATCATACTCACCATAGCCGCCCCCGTGGCCACCGCCGAAACCACCGCCGCCGAATCCGCCACCCCCGAATCCACCACCGCCTCCAGACTGAATGACTTTTATAATTTTTACAGCTGAAATAATAAAAATATTGTGTGTATTATCTATTTCAGCGATCAACAATTAAATTCCTAAATTTATGAAGTATTTGTATCAAATGAATATTTGTATATTGATTTGTATCAAGTATTTTTACAAAAGTGTACTATTCTCATATTTTTATTAGGGCAGAAAACAGGTGCTTACCGCCACCGCTGCCGCCACCGCCGCTATATCCGCCGCCACCACCGCTATATCCACCCCCACCGCTATATCCACCCCCACCGCTGTATCCACCGCCGCCGCTGTATCCACCACCCCCATGGCCGCCACCTCCGAAACTACCGCCTCCGAAGCCTCCGCCGCCTGAGGATAGGTAGCCGGCACTGGCAACTCCCAACAATGCAACAACGCACAATAGCACCTGAATAGGAAGAAATAACGTAATTGAGAAAGGGTTTGAGAATTTTCGAAATCTACAAATTTTCCATCAAAATATTCAAATCTTTTTAGATATGCAAAACTTGCTAAAAATTTACACTTTTCGAGCAAAATTCTTTAAAAAATGATTTTATAATTGAAAAATGAATTTATTACCTTCATGTTTCAGCTCTGGAGTCCAAAATTGGAATGATTAATTTAGCTCTACGATGTGCGTTATATACTCAATCTCTTCACAACCACTGCACCTGTATTTCATTTCAAAGCCTTCATAATTTTACAGCTGACATGGTAAAAGTGAATGGGCTTTACCAGTGCACGCAAAATGCAATCGTTGCAAGCGAAGCGTGTGCGGCTCGAAAATGCAAGGTTATTCTTTGTTTTTTTTTTGACAATTTAAACAAAGATCCTAAAAGAATCTGAAAAATGTTTATTGATCTGTGTCTTATAAATTCAAATATTTTAGTGACGGAAAAATATTTTTCATCGTATCCTGTATAAACTAATTCTTCGCGTCAAAATAAAATATAGCATGTTTATATAATTTCAAATCATTTAAAAAGAACGTTTGAAACACAACTTTTTTCCACTTTATTTTCATAAAAACTAGTGAATGAAAAATAATTTAGAACAAAGTTTTTTAAAGCTTAAATGAGCTTTGTTACACTTAAAACGTTTTTACTACTTTCTTTCCTACATAGCAGGTAAATGTAGGGCATTACATTGAAAACAAAACAAAAATTAAACTGAAAGAAACAAAAATGATGAAAAAGTTCACTTCGAAATAATAAATTGAAATAAAGAAACAGATTAATATTTTAATCTATCCATTAAATATTTCTTTTTAACAAATTAAATTCAAGGGTTGCGTTTAATATAGATTTTAATACCATCGAATTTAACGGTTTTCGTATTTTTTCTTTTTCTTTCCGAATGATGTTTAACTATGCATTACTTGGAAATGACCGAATTAATTTAGACGAGGACTTCATTGTTGTATTCTTTAGAATCTGAAGGAGGATACTATACGTTAATTTGGCAAAAATACTGGATCCATCTTAACAGGAGTTCTACGGGGTAATGGATTCCTGATAGAAATCAAAACCACCTTTTTTACATAGAATATTCTCTAAGGCACTGGAAAATAATAGTTTATTATTAACAATTATTGCACATCGAAAATAATCGTCATAATTAAAAGTTGACAATAACTAAGTGCGCTGACTTAAGAAGTATTAAATGGAAATTATATGACTTTCACTATGATTCAGCTTAAAGATCAAGTTACGAGATAAGATACTTTTATAGTGGTAAATGGTACTTTTTAATGCGTGTCACTATGAACCTGTGACTCACAGAAAAAAAACGCTCATATCACATATAAAAAATATTTAACGTTCATAATGACCGCGCCAGTGAAGCCGCGGATTACAGCTAATTATTAATAATATTACATTTCGAAATTGATTAAGAAATAACTAGCTTTTTGTGAAATCATATTTATATACGTTAATAAGAAAGTTTAATGTTTTTTTTTGTAAATCCCACTATGAATATATTTGACAATAAATCTAAGACAAAGAGAAAAATGCATTGGAATATTACTACGATGTACATAAATGTTTGTGATAGTACTTATAAATTGAAGCTCACTTGTTATATGTTAAATAACTAGCAAATCAATCTTAATTATAAAGTTCTGGAACAATGGACATAGGACGGTACATTAAGAAAATTATTTATTTTGAGATTTATCCACATTTACAACTTAGTTTATTCTACATTGAATATATTTGGCGTTAATTTGTAGAAATTCATTATCACATAATTTTTATATTAACAAGAGATTGAAACTACGTGATGTAGTATTATATCTACTTTATTTAAATTATTAACCACCAGAGATTAATCTCTTCAAACTGCCCATCTGAAGATATTTTCATACAACAAAACCTTGGTCGTAGTTACGAATTTACATAAAGTAGATATAATATTATATCACTTAGTTCATTAACTTCTTAATAAACAAATCAGTTATTCTACATCGAAAAATACAATAATATTCTTATATCTTCTTAAAGCATTCATTATTTTCATATCGCTTATTACTTATAACTTTATGAAAATGTGATAATGAATGAACGTATTACTTAATAATTGCATCCTTGATATTAATAGCAGTGGATTTGGTATTTAAGAAGTGAATGCGTTACCTTTACTTACAGTCAGTGCCGTGCTGCCATCGATGACTATTACTACGATTAAATTTCAGAATAAATTGCAATAGTTTATATTCAGGATATATTATAATATATAATATATTATTATTATTATTATTATTATATATTTTATATATAATATATTTTGCATTTACGTATTAAAACCTCGATAATTTTCTACTGTGTTAAATCCATCCAATCGTTTTGCTGTAATATTGCACAGTCCCATTGCACTACAATTGTTAAGATATTATTTTGTAAACAAAAAAAACCTGAAATATTTTATAGCACGACTATTATATTCTCAAAGGAACTCAATTAAATAAAAAAACAACTTTAAGAAAGGGATGAAAATATTTATGAATTTAACAGGTGAACTAGAGCGAAAGTATATTTTTTATCTTTGCTTTTATGTACCTTATTTTTTTGTTATCATATTACACATTGTCTTATTAATTTCTTTCATATCCACATTAACGATTTACGATAAATTTTTAAAATACTTAGTATTTTTATTTTTTAGCTTGCTAATTGTTTGGAAATTATATCTAGTTTATCAGTAAACTTGCCAAGAATGTTTTTACATTTAAAAAAACGAGTGTGCTTTAGAACACACAACTGAAGTAAAACTTCAAATTCACAAAATATGAACTTTAAAATGAATTTACAATTTTATTCACTTTAAACGTAGAATATTTAATGTATTGAACAAAATAATAATTTATAAAATTGTTCAAGAACGAAATGAAATTACAAAATAATCAAAAAATCACCGTTCGCGTAACGCTAGCAAACTCGCATATATATATATATATATATATATATCATGCACTGGCTATGAGACGAAGAGAGAAAAAAAATGTGCCCGCGCATTTTTCTCTCTTGCTCCTACAGTGTGACACAGACAATAGGCTTGCACTGTGTCTTAGATATACGAAACATAACTGGCTCTGAGAGAAAGAGAGAAAGAAAATGTGTGCTCGCACCTCTCTCTCTTGTCCCTACAGTAATATACGAAACGTATCTCTCTCTCTTTCTGTCTTCACTAACTTATATCTCCCCCTCAACTTCCGTTCACCTCGCCCGATCACCCTTTTCGTAATGCTCTCGTCACGCATTCACTAGCTTACTCCCCAAGTCAAGCGTGCGTAAAGAAGTTTTACTCCAAAAATGAATTAATGATCAAATTTGATGGAGTACCGTAATCCTTTATGGACGAGTGCAAATCAAACGTGTTTTTTTATATTATTTAAATTGATTCGAGATATTATCTGTCAAGGACACATAATTATTTTAATTGCACAATGTTTTGTGCTTTTTGTTGAAATAAAAAAAGATTTAAGAAAGTAACATTGATTCTATAAAGTAATTTAGGTGTAGGATAATATCGATTCCTATAAGAATTGTGACTACTATAGTAGGCATCTAATTTTCAGCGAAGCGGATATTAAAACATAATATAATTTAAGATACTTCTTCTTTGTAACGAATATCACAAGTAACACGAATTTACGGGTTCCGTAGTGAAACACGTGAGCCCTGTTTTTCCTGATATATGTCCACCGATTACTACAGAATAGCTGCGCTGATTTGTTTGTTGAAACATTCACAATATTTTAAATTGCAAAAGTGCGTAAAGAATTGTTTTCAGTTACTTCTAAACCTTAATTAATTGTTATTACAAATTAGATTGTTTAACAATTGGAATCATTAATATAAAAGAAATTGAAAGGGGTTAATTACAGAACAAAAATGGTATTATTATACTAAGCCATTTCTATAAATTCAAGAAATCGACTATTTTTAAAAATACACCTGTTACAAAGATAGTAACAGGTGTATTTCTTAATAAAAACAAAAAAAAACTGTTATAAATTAATCTGTATGTACGTGATATTTTTACTCGATAAAACATATATGGAGTACAAATTACTTTATTACGTATATACAGATAAAATTATTAACAATTGGTTTATATTAACCTTAAGAAAGGTGATTACAGTTACAGCGACTACCTTCACGTAAAGGGTTTAAATTAGAATGAAATGTTTTGTAAGTATTTAATGTCGATTGATGTTAGCTTTTGCGAAATTTTAGAACTTTGTAAATTAAGCATTACATGAATGTTTGCTTGTATGTAAACATCTTTTGCCTATCAGATTATAGTATTATTTTATGGCAGTCTTGTTATATATCTATTATTATTCGGGTCTATAATATAATATGCAATTGAAAATAAACAGGTAGCAAAACACATCTAATTAGAATAAAGAGAAATTCTCTAGGTGGAAAAGCCCTCAAACTTGATTAACACTTCATGAAAGAGAAAGAAACATTCATATTTCTCAATTTGCTGCTTATAATAAACTGATTTAAAAAAAAGTTTAACTGAAAAGAAAGTTATTTCTGTGAATATTAAAAGCTACTAAATCAAAAATGAATTAAACCATCTTTATAAAATGCTCGTAATTTTTTTTACATTATTCTCTTCGTTATACAGGTATATTTGCTTTAAATTGACACGAGAGCAACAATGTTAATTAAACATTCAAAAATATTTAGGATCAAATTATAAATAAAAAATCTTAAAAATTCCAATAGTCCAAGGTCAGTAGCAATTTGGATCATTTTCACGGAACAATAGCAGAAAATAAAATAAGAAACTTAATTAAGCATGAATGTTGGTAAACTTTAATTCTTTGTATCATTTGTATGTCGTTACTTGCATTCAATTTTGGTTAAAATTATAGTCATTCATAAACAAATTGACAAAGAGTCGTCTCTAAAGCGACATTTTTAAAACACGATATGATATGAAGCTTTGGTACCTATTAAACCTTCTGATTAACAAACATCTTATAATCGAGTTATTTTTTAAACCGTGTTAGTAAAAGAAAACACTCTCAATTGTGGGAATTGTTTGTTTAAATTTTTCAAGCATATTTTTGTGCTATTACAGTAATAACATGAAATATCGGATTTGAAAATTTTATAAGCGCCATTAAACGTATAATAATAGATAAAATATTAATAAGTAAATTAATGAAACAAGGCATGTAACTCTGGGCTGCTGTCTTGTTGATGATTTCTCTCTTAATTTTGCTGTCGAATTAAATATAGCTGTTGACGAAGACTGGTAAGGTGTGATGTCTTTGTTATATTTATATCAATGAAATAAAAAAAATATTTATTTAGAAATTTTATCTTAATTGTTTTTATTTAAATCCACGTTACCCTAAAGGTATTTTGTCTTGTGCTTTAAAATACCTCTTTATTCTAAATAAATTTTACTTAAACGCTACGAAATTTTATTCATTACAAAAATAATCATAAACAAACCGTACACCTTGTTCTTCCCGATTTTACATGTACGAGTGTGCCATTGATTGCTGTGAAACAGCTGGTGTGATTTGAACTAAACATACTTGGAAATAATTTTGTTTTTCAATTATTATCATATATTTATTTAAATCTTCCAGTCTTGTACAAATTATAGCGCAAACTAAATCGTTAGATAAGAATTGTAAATATAAAACTATAATCAAAAAGACCCAATAACAAGACAAAGAGTATAGAGTAGTAGTTGTAGATTGTAATAATCTATTGATCGTGAATTATCCAAAAACCATTCAATTACATTGATGATTATGTCAGTCTAGAAGAAAAAATATGAAAAATATATAAAACGATAAAGTCTGACCCAAATAAACATAAATTTAATTTTTTCACCGGAAAATAAATAGAAAATAACTTAATAACGTTCGCAACGTAACAAACTGTAAATGTACGTGAGGGTTTTTTCAATCATTTCAAAACCTTATTGTTTCTTTTTATTATAAGAAAATAGGACATAAATAATTTTTTCAATATACTCAATGAAAATGCTTTTTATTATAATACATTTCACATAATGCATCGTTTCGATTTATCTACAGGCGTTTGTGATTTGATGTTCATACCATGCACGCGTGTGATGTAATAAAACCGCAACGGTAATCTCTTATAGAATTTTTGTACCGGAAGTTTCATGTGAACCAGTGCATCCATCTATAACTCATATGTGGGTATAAAAACGATTCTATTTCGGTTTTATTACAAACAAATTAAATTAGATGAGAATAACCAAAAAGAAATTCGATACAATTTGTATGGTAAAAGACAAGAGAGAAAAGAAAAAAAGGCAATGTCTAAATTATACCTATAAGTTGAAAATTTCACCCAAATTCTCATAACGGGAGCTTGGAGTTGAAAGTGAAACTCATTCCATCCTGCATCGTCAAAAAAATTTAACAAAGGTATTTGATGTGAAAATCATATCATCTTCGTGATATTATTGCCGTGAAAAATAGAATATACGCGTGAAGCAAAATATTTTTTTTTCCAAAAATTTAAATAATATCCTATTGAATATTACTAGACAAGTGTTTCCTTAATAAAAACTTCTTTTGATAAAACATCGAGACTTCGTCATTGGTAGAATACACGGAATATTTTGATACTTGATCTATCAAAAAAGAGGCTGGCGAATTATTAAAAACATATCATTTATTTAAAAAAAAACATTATCGAAAATATAAAAATTTAGATACACTGATGGTGTAATTATGGCTATGAAAATAATTTCTAACAACCAATCAAAACCAAGAAATATAGCAATTGTTTCAGTAACTTATAACATTTTAAATTAATTTAACAACAATGTCAAAAAATTATTATTAATTTTACAAACAAAAATGTCTTTGGCTTTAATTTACTAATTTATGTGTAAAGCAGATATTTTAATTTCATTAAAAAAGAACTATTAAATGCGAGAATAACTCGATACCCCTAGGAGAATAACTCGATAACCCTTATCACGAACCCCTACGAGATTTCCATTTACACTAAACATACAAGAGTTTAAATATTTAAATATACTATGTATTTTTATAAAAATACACAGTATCCTCAAAAGCTTACGTTAAAATATAAATACTTTGTATTTCTGTAAAACTGTTTTTCAATACTGATATTATTTTCTGCTGTGTAAATATATTGCCTAGTATGCATTTCACAGGCGAAAGACAAATAACTTTACTGTCTACATATATCCGTTTAATTTTAGTAAGACAAGTTTACCTAATTAATTTTTTCTCAAAATACTCTACTCTAATGTTATTATAATACATTTTAACAAATTCTGACACTCATTTCTTGGAAAGGAAATGCTATATAAGAAAATATTACTAAACATTTTTCATTATATTTAAAAAAACCTCTATTGATAGCCTACTAAATGAAATGTGTGAAAAATAAAATAGTTATCCATAAGTTTGGTATCTTTGTGGACAAAAATTTTTGCCGACTATAATCTAAGAAAATAGAACATGTAGTATTTAATACTTTAACTATACTCCTCCAAACTAGGTCCTTAAAAAAATCGGAACGAGTCTAGTCGAATCTCGTCATTCAAACGCTATGAGTTGCAATGCACTAATGGAGAAACAGATAGGCCATACGACTGATCACACGTAATGAAGGCAGCATACATTTAGACTTCGACGCGCATCTCTTGATTAAGCGATGAGCGGCCAAAAGTCGGCCACCGTTCCTGTGCCCCAGAAGTTAGCAGTTGTCGGCCGCTGTCTAAGCACCTACAAAATCACGGACAAACGAACAGACGGATATAATGTGGCCGTTTTTTTCCAAAATTAGAACAGGGCATACTTCACATCGATACTAATCTTGAAAATTGACAAGACTAGCGTCAGACATTTTTCGAATGGATGTAAAGGAGAAAACTAACGACTTATGGAAGGAACACTATTTGTTTGGCTAAAAATATAATACCGTTTGAGTCTATGTTATTCACAAATATTTGAGAACGCTGAATAAACTTGAATCGAACTGGTTCCATGGACTGCTTGTATAGAGAATGAAATATTCACCACATGGTTCCATTCTATAAGGAGTGTGCTTTAATCTTTAGAACGTAGTTCGAGATCATGTGCTGATGAATGTTTTAATTTCTATCAGAGATAAGATGGACGAAAAATTAAATAATGGTTATTCATCTTTAGAACGCAGTTCAAAATCTCGTGATGATAAATGTTGTAATCCATATCGTGTATAAAATGGGGGACAGAATATGTGAGATTTATTAAGGATGTTAAATAAAAAGGCAATATGCATGATACGTTCTATAATCCATAGACTATTTAGATAAACATTGAAAATTTCACCACGGAAGTATGTGTCATCAGGAAGGTACTCTAATCTTTAGAATGTAGTTCGAGGCCATTTGCTGATAAATGTCATAATTTATATCGGGAATAATACAGGGAAAGAGTATATAAGAATTACTAAGAATGTTAAATAATAAAACAAGTTGATATATAAGATGATACGCTTGTATAACAGAGCAGTAATATATCTATAGCATTGAATACAGTCAATATTTCATTAACTTTATCTGGAAATGAGAACTTATTTCTATTGATTGCGAGAGTTATTTTGAAAGAGATTTAGGACTTTTAAATAAGAGCGAAATAAGAATAATAACATGGTAAGAAAAGCGCGGTGTTTATGTTGGGTATTTTATCTCGAAGAATAGGTAATATAAGAAGTGTAACGTAAAATATTTTTAATTGTATCTTTAATAAAATTTGAAACTAAAAGAAAGGCTCCTAAATTCTTTTTACTAATTATAAATATTTGTGATGTAACGTTTATTTTGATAGGGAAATTAAATGTTTACTGTCTAGCATGTATATAAATACATATTCCTACGTATCCTCTGTCACGAAATGTCAGAAATAAATCAAACTACACAGTGAATCTGATAAATGTGCGGTGAATGCATAAATTACTTACAATAAATATATGCATTCACTGCAGATCATTTAAGAAGCAACTCCCAATTTATAATATCTTTGATACTCCACTGGCGACTCAGCTTTATATTTCTTTTGCCTGTTAACCTTATTGCACAATTTTTTTCAATAATAATTTAGGCAATAAGAGGACGATATAAGAACTTTTAGGTAGCTTCTAAAGTTTTTTAATAATAAAAAACGATTATTTATGTTTTTACTTTTTCACAAGTAAATGACTTCTGCCTTATACAAAGGTTTCATTTTATGTGACATGATGGAATTAAAAAAAAAACATTTTTTATGACTCATTTATCTCCCTCCGCACCTACCTTTCTAAACAAGTTTTCATAAATCAAACATTTTAATTTTTTTTTGGAATCATTTTGGCTCATGAAGCTCTAAATCGGTTATCTAAATTAAATGGTATAACTTTACAAGGCTGTAAAAGACTAACAGTTGGACAGGCTCTATCTATGTAAAAACTATAAGTCCAGCTTAATTCTTTAGATACAGGATACAAAGAAGTTTTGATCAATACCGATGTAGTCCTGCTGTGTTGCCTGTTTATGTAGTAAATATCAGAAATTCACAGTTCTAGGTACCAAAATATCCATACCTATAAAGATAGGAAAGTATAAATACCCTAAGCAATTCTTTATCAATATTGAAAAGTTAACTATCGCTAAAAAAGTTAATAGCCTAGCCACGCAACTATTAAATCTATGACTAACTATTCTTAACCTTAGGCTTAAACGTTTAGTAGAGATTCAGTTTATACAGACCCACTTTCACATATACACTGGTTCCGTAGTAATATCCTAATATTCTCATTATGACAGCTTTCAATTGGTTTTCACATTATTTACATTATTTCAGACACATTTTCTAATATAATTGTGCCACAAGTACGTTGTTATGTAGCCTGCTTTCATTTTTAATTCAATATGTTTTTATGAAAAATTCCAAAATGACCTATTCATTTTATTTCTGGGGTTCCTTACCCCTAAAAGGAATAACGGAACTGTTATAAAATCACCGTTATGTGCGTCTGTCACTGCCATTTTGTATGTTGTTTGTATGTTGTTTGCATAGTAACAAAGCATATTAATCTGTACTTTCCTTAATAGATAAAACTCAAAAATACTTATATCACAATTTTATGGGAGGCTAATTAAGTACTCGAAAAATATTTTTCAAAATTTTATACGTAGTGGAATATGGTTTAGAAGGACTAATTATAAGGGTGGTAAAAAAGTTCAGAGATATATTGAAAATATGCATTGCCTTACCTGAAACTATTGTATATAAAATTATTAATATACAGTGTTTTAGAAGCCTACGTACAAGTTGTAGGAAAATATTACGATGATTTTAAACATCACAGTTTTTAATTATATTAAGTATTATTAGATATTTATAGTGCTGTGAAGGTTACATTGATGATGTCTTGTGATACACAAAGTAACTTTACTTTGAACGAGGTACGGAACTTTCGACGTACGAGCTAAACTCGCTCTTTGCCGGTTTATTGTTTTACATCTTTTTCATTAATATACTTTGGATTTTTTGTTCCACCGGAACGCAAATTAAACAACGTAACATGCTAACAACACCAATTTCCATATAACGTATCACTTATTCATTACTAGTTAATTTATCTACGTATCTCTTGATGTTAAGGTTGAATTCTAATAGATTCATAATCTTGGTGATATAAAATAAATTGATGGCATAATTTTTTTTTGTAGTAAAATGTGCATATTACTTTCTTAGTCTAAATAATTAAATTTACGGCAATTTTAATATCACGATTTCTATCACATGGATCTAAATACAAGGTAGTTTGTTATTAAAAAGACATGTTTCAATAATATCATTTATACTTTTGTACCACCAACATCAGTGGTACTAAAATATCGGTGGTAAAAATAAGCATAGTAGACTCAAAAATTTCCGTATTTTTCGTAAAATAACAAGTCTAGTGAGAAAAGATTAAATGTATTTTGTAGAAAATAGCTTTATATATGAAATTAAACTAGCCATTTCTTAATACAAAACGAAGTTTCAACTTTATATATATGAAATTAAACTAACCGTTTGTTGATACAAAACGAAGTATAAAATTTATATATATGAAATTAAACTAACCGTTTGTTGATACAAAACGAAGTATCAACTTTATTTATGAAACTAAATAAACCGAAAAAATATATGAGCACTTTCCATTTTGTTGATTTTTTATTAAAATTCGTGAAATTTAAAGTGTCCTGGATAAATCTTTTACTCCAGAACGAGTAGATAAAAATTTCCATTCGTTATTACAACATAACATAAAATTAGGAAAATTCGCAAGTTTCTTCAATCGACAGAACGAACAATAAGCATGCCAGCTTTTATAATTATTCGTTGTTGTATTTAAACTATCCAAACACTACGCTACGAATTTCTGAAACGCTACATAAGGAACAATTTTTATATGAATACAATAATCAGTTTGAAAATTGTAACGTTAATAAATTTACCAAATATATTATTATAAAAATGATTTTTTTTTGTTATTGTTTTATATTTTTGTTACAAATTTTAAGTAAACAGCATTTGTTGTATAAAATTATGTTTTAAGTAAAAACAACCCCTTAGCGAGGTTTTGGCGATTAACAGAAGAAGTTTGGAGTAATTCTGCGTTCTCACACAACCAAACATCAAACAATATTACGAGGAAAATTTGTGAGTCTGTGTGGTTCTCCGTGGTCTGATGTCTCATAAGAGCTAAATGTTAGTAGTCACTTTCGTCAAGATGAGGCCACCCGAGAGGGAGTGTGTAAATGACTTTTATAAGATGTTTGTAGATAGTTCCATGTGGTGATATATTCGACCCCTGAAGGGACATACGAATCGTAATAATCAAACCTCACACAAACTTATAATTAATGTAGGACAATTTTGTGAATTTTATATTTTCATGTATATTTACCGAAATGTTTTGAATTAGGTCAGAAGCAGGAATTTGCAGACTTTATTGATAACAATTTTCATAAATGACTAGTTCTTCCATAACATTACTAAGGATATTTTAATGCAATACAATTGATGAAATGTCCTAAAGTTTATTTGTTGAGAAGTTAACATATTTATTTTTAGGGTTTTGTACATAAAAGATAAAACCTTACGTCTGATACTTCGGTTTCCATCTATCCTTATGTCTTGGCTATTTTCCTCAGCAACTGCTATTGCTGTTTGTTCACATGTCTTACCAATGAAATAATTTAAACATGGCCCAAATTGTTCAAGATGACTATCATTTACATATTCTAAATACATTTTTATTTTATGCCGTACAGTTTTTGACTTATGACCAAGAATGCCCAAAAAAATCTCCAAAGTTTGCAAATTTAACTTTCCAGCCACCTCTCGCCTATACTCGCCTTGCCTCCTTCCTGTCTCGATACGTGTCTGTTTTTTGGCTCAACTTGAAGGAGATGAAGCGGATTTAAGACAAAAAAGATTCAAACAGGAAATAAACAAAACTAGAATGCTGTGTTTTTGGACCTTCATGACGTCTCGCTCGTATAAACCTCAGCGAAAATTTCTTCGGGGAAAACTCATGAGAGAGTTAATATGAGAAGGGTGTTGGATCCAGACTTTTTGGACGCTTTCATAGTTTGTTTTCGTAAAACTATATTGTTTGAATCGCAACTATTTTCAGATATTAAAATTATGTAAATATAGATTATCGCATTAGCCTTTTTTCATTTTGAAAAGAGGAAAACGAAATGGTGGGTTTGGATACTTTCGTAAATAAGGTACGGTATTATTGTGCAAGGGCATTGTATTATTGGCATTATAAATGTATGGTGAATATTTCACTCATTTTGCAGATAACTGGAAATACATCAAAGAGAAAAAATATGATAAAATCCTTATCAAATATACGTGCAATTTTTACGTGAAAACCGTGCCTTGAAAAAATTACTGATTTAGTCATTAAAATTTGTGATTCAATAAAACTTACGTGCAGATAACTACGACAGACAAAGTTGTGAAGAGATTCGAACTTAGAAAGACTCGGAAAACCTACATATTCATCTGAACCAATTAATGAAAATCTGCTCCGTTGGGCATGAAATTTATCAATTGATTTAACGTGTTTACGTTTTTGATGAAATACTCCTTTTTAGCCAAGTTTACTCTAAACTAAAATCATTTAGATTGACGCAATACTAAAAGAGAAAAAGAAAAATATTTAGTCAACGAAAATATAGTTTCAATCGTCCATATAAATAGTACGTTAAAGACAACCGCTAGTCACAACGCGCTGAGATGCACTCGTGTTTTTTTGTGTATGCTGGCCACACTGAACAAAAATATTCACAATATCGGCTACACTATTAATGTAATTATACTTGGATTGACCATTCGTAATCAAAGTAAATAAATTTATCTATTTAAATATTTAATTTCATAAACTCCATTAATTCATATTTTATATTTAATAGTGCTTACGTAATGGATATATATATATATATATATATATATATATATGTGTGTATATATATATATATATGTATATATATATATATATATATATGTATATATATATATATATATATATATGTTCGTTTAATTACAGTATCAGACGTAATTAAAAATGTTGAAAGCTGGAAGAAGTCAAATTACTCGAAACTTTTTTAAATTACTTGTTTTGTGTAAGATATCTTTTGAAAGGATTAGTTATAAGGTTTTTTTCATAATTTTAGGTAGCATATCTTCGGAGACATGCTAAAAAAATACAAAAAATATGCCAGTCCCTTGTTCCTAATTAAAGACTACTAAACCTAATTTTTTTTGCGTCTATGAAAGACATAGTAAGATGTTTACGGTTTTCTGTATTTACATTCTATTTTCTCAGAAACCATGCGACGTAGAAACTTGAAATTAGCATAGTAATACATCTTATAAACCCCAATATTTTTACCAGCTATTTTTTTTTAATTATTCATGTAAAAATAAAAGAATCATATGGCTATCATTTGATTATGAGGAATACATAATTTTTTTTATAATTTTTGAATTCTATGTTTAACAAGGTATATAAAAAATATGCAAAAACGAGCATTCCCCTTCTTATTCCCGAAACGATTGAGCCGAAAATAATTATAAAAAAGGGTCGGTAAAATCTGACTGGGATATTACAGAAAAACTATGGAGATTATCCTAGATCTTATACTTTTTGAAATGTATACGATATTTTTACACCATTAGGAATTATATTTACGTTACGAAAACAAATATTTGTAAATAGTTTAATAGAAATCTATATATATAAAAGAAAGTCGTGTTAGTTACACCGTTTATAACTTGAGAACGGCTGGAAAATTTTTTTTGATTTTTGTTTTTTTGGATTTGTCTTCGTCGGGAATAGGATAATAAGTATTAAAACATTGGAAAAATTCACGAAAAAAAATTCATGAAGAAAATTAATTTTGCCATACATTTTGTATGGAACGGCTTTTTTGATGATATATCCAGAACGGATTGACTCATATTTTTATTTCATTGGAAATTTATATGATTATTATATATTCATTGATTATTTTTTTTGTCTCGGCTTCGAGAAGTTTCCTCACGCATTGGAAAAGTAAAAATTTAATTGTGTATAAAACGTTATATGTGATAAATGACAGAAAAAAAAGAAAAAGTATGTCATAAATGACATACCCGAACGAAAATGATAATTGGTTTTTAATAATTCCTATTCATTTTTCGACCGTTATTTCATTTGAATTTGATTAAATAAATTCTCTTTAAACGATTTTTTCTGAAATTCATTAGGGAAGAGTGATTTTAAATAGTTAAGTTAAGTTTTATGAAGATGTTCACTTTGTGAGGTTATGATATTTGTGATTGTGCGGGCATCGATAATTGCTTCATTATGTAATTTATGTGATTATTTTTTTTGTAATTAATTTTAAAGTGTTAAGTATAATGCTGAGAGTCTAATCTTTCACAACGAAGCCGTAATGCAATTCGACTTAGGAATATTGTGGATCAATCCACTGCAGATGAACAAGAAATTGCACGGGAAGAGCGCCGCGTAAGTATGGCCCGACTTCGTTCTTCACAAACACAAGAACAAGAGAAACAGCTCAGTTGGCAACGAAAAATCGTCGATCAGATCAACAACGTAATAATCTTCGAAGCGCAAGAAGAAATGCTTCTAGCATTGATTTGAATCGAGTAGCATTTCAATACGATTGCATAATTGACTACAGCTCGCATCCTTTCGTTCGAATTGTCTCAATGGATATTGTGTGCAACCATTGCAGTGAATTGAATTAATTCGCTGGAGAAACACCTGGATTGTGCTCTCTCAGTGGCAAGATGAAATTGCCATTCTTGCTTCTGCCACCTGAGTCATTGCATTCATTACTTCGTACCGAAACACCAGAATCACGACATTTTCTATCGAACGTTCAAAGATACAAGAGATGTCTCCAAATGACTTCATTTGGAGGAGAAATTATCGAAGAATGCGGATTCAATCTGACATTCAAGGTAATTTCTGCTAGAGCGAATAAACGTCTACTTTCTTTTGGTGATCATAATTAATAAATATAACTTCGCCTTCGACTTTATAAATCCAAGGCCAAATTCACAATCGAATTGGATTATTGCAACCGCTTGAAGATACACAGCATAAATTCATCTAAATATACTTCATGGGCAGCATGGGGGAACAACTTGATCGGTGTCAAAAGATCGAATCGGCAACAAAAAGTGAAGTTCTTCAAGATTTGCAGTGACTACTTCATGAATATCATACATTGGTTCGGTTGTTCATCGCCGCGTTGGATTGCATGCCAAGTGATGACTACAAAGTCGTGATTTTAATGTTATTTTAATTTAATTAAAATAGTTTTCATTTTGATTTGTACATTTATTGAACTCAATTTATTTTGAATATTCATTTTAACTTAGTAAAAAACTGAATTTAATTTAGCTAATAAGTTAACACAACATTCGTTAATTCTGAGGCGATACGAAGTTCGCCGGGTCAGCTAGTTTTAGGTGTTTATAGTTATCTATATCTATAGTTTTAAGTGTTTATCTGCCTATATACGGAAACTCTATGTACGAACCCTCATAGTGCACGTTTTACTCGTGCTTGACAGGTTTTTATACAAATATTGTACGTGTTATCATTTTAAGGTATGTTTACCGTAGTTATTCTAGCGTCATACTGATATTCAAATTAATCACTTGTCAATCTTATTCTAACTAATTCATTAATTTCGAATATATGTAAACAAATGAAACGTCGATCCCAGGCATATATAAAGAATAGAAGGAACCCAAATATATATATATTTGTATTTTAGGACATGTTATTTTTCAACAGTCTGGCTCCTAAATAATTGGACCTCTAATTTTTTATTTATATTTCGTATTAAATACAATTATTACGATTAACTATATTCTAAATTGTTTATTTCTAGAGCAAACGCATTAGAGGCAGGTGCGGAGGAAACAAGCGCCTTGGCAGCCGTAGAAAGTGTTAGAAAAGTCACTTTTTTAGATCTATTTAATTCTTACTTCCATGTTAGTTGCCATAACAACGTTATATCAACGTCATATTTTCAATTTACCGAAAGAATCTAATAAGATAATATTCAATTTAAAAGGCAAAAGAATAGTAGATATTAATTATTTATTAGATCAGTTTTTATTTATTAGAAGACATAAATCTGTTTTCGATTGTGATATATCTCACATACATATTGCAAAAGAAAATATAATATACTTATATTCAAATTGTACACTTATTGGTGATATATGCACTGGGAACTTTGATTTAGAAGTAACACGGAAATGTCGAACGAAAATGAACATAAAACAAAAAGCTGTTGCTGGTATAGTATCTATTGCTAGTGCTGTTACACATTTGAATACAGTTTTATGTTATGTCGGTATTCCACTCTAAGATTGTATAAATCTTGTCATGATACCATTTGCAAATGAGAAGTAGAATATACAATATCCACGAGGAGAAGCAGAATATACAATATCCATTGGCACTGTAGATAAAAGTGGTGTCCCAATGATTACTGTAGTAGCGGATGGTTGTTGGTCTAAACGGTCTTATGGCACCAATTATAATGCTTCTGCGGGAGTCTCCATAGTAAAGAAATATTTACTTGGGAGTAAGAAATAAGTTCTGTCTCACTCATTCTTTGTCGTCCAAGAAAGGAATTGAGTCTCCGCCACAAAATTATTTTAAAAAATGAAGGCAGCTATTAAACAAGTGGATTTGAAAAATCTCTTCCAGAAAATGGTCTCATTTATTCACAATTGATTACCAATGGAAACTCAATCATTTATTCCACTTTAAGAAATTCCCGGTTTTATAAAAATGTCACTGTAGGTAAAATAGAATGTTAAAACCATCTCTTGCGTAATTATTGTAAATCCTTGTTGACAATGGCATTAAACACAGCTAATTCATCGAGAGCACGAAAGCTTATCGAGGATAATTACTTGAGATTGCGCTAGGGTGTAGATTCGTTCGTGAAACATTGAAATAGTCAAATTTAACTATTCAACGTTTGTTGGAAAACCTGATAAATGCTCACTATTATGCATATTTGTACCGCAAATATGCGTAATAATGAGCATTTAGTTACCGAATTAACAATTTGTGCTCTTTTTCACAAAATAACTGAAATCGCTCGTAAATTATCTTCACATTCTTATAGTTTAGTTCACAACGAAACGAATGAATTAGCAGAAAGCTTTAATTTGCAAGTTACAAAATATGTAGGAGGGAAGAGAGTTAACTTTTTTTATAGCGGGCGATGTGCACCTTTCATAGTGTCGTTTAATAAAGGCTGTTTGCAATAATTTATGCATAAATTTATTTTCGACACATACGCTTGTTCAGAAATAAAGAAATTAGAACCAATTCGCAGAAGTTACAGTGCTATTGGAAATTTTAAAGGAATTTAAAAAAAAACACGCCTCGTTCAAAAGACTCTTGCTATGGTGAGAGCCATTAGAAGCCGGATATAATTGACGGAGCATACAATGAAGCAAAAAAAAGAGTTTCCGAAATAATTGGTATTGATCCCTGAACATGATCTAGAGTGCAATGCAATCGAACAAATTGCTAGTCCACTTTGGTTAGAGCGTAGGCGAAAGTTGTTTACAGCTTCTTGGTTTTGCCAAAGTGTGCAAGATACCGTAAATACGAATTGCGTTTCATTAGTTAAACATATTTTATACGGGAATGATTTGAACCACGTACCATCATAAAACGTGGAAAAAACAATGAAAACACTGAACTCAGAGAATTAGCAACAATTTTACATATCCACGTTGAGAACTGCAGTTTATTCGTTGATAATTAATTTTTAGGAGCCACACTAGACGGTTAGTACGCAAACGGCGTTATAGAAATAAAGTGCCCATTATCTAGTCTCAATTTGCACCCAGTTGAACAAAAAAAAAATTAAGTTATGGAAATACGATTGTGGCAAAACTTACATCACTAAAAAGCGTCTGTGGTTTTATCAAGTACACGGTCAACTTCGTATCAGCCACGACATCTGCCTCTTTGTAGTCTGGACTGGTACCAATAAATTGAAATATGAATTTATTGGGAACGATGAAAAATTTTGAAAAGTAAATATGGATTAATATTAAGTGAAATTTTATCAGAACTGTTTGCTTCCAGAATTGATGGATCCTCGAGATCAATTTAAATATCATTCATCACATTCCATTAGTGCTAAGATTTTGAAAGCGAGAAAGTAAAGATAATCAGAATAAAAGTTTGTCATGTGAGGTCCCGACAATTTTATAGGTATTTCTTCTTATAATTGATATTTTCGAAATAAAAAAAACTAATGATTGCTTAATTAACTAAAGTGAAATACTAAATAAAAAGCTTTCATTTTAACAAACACAAATATAAAACCAAGTGTTTTGAAAGTAAAGTTTGGTACGTAAATTTAAATTTAATTAGAGACTTTCACGTCTCATCAGGCAAGTCAATTTCGGAAACTGGCGCAAACTTTCACGTTTTGGAGTTGAACATGATATTACACATGTGATGGTGAGAAAGGAAAAAGCATCACGAGGAAATGTGGTATATTTATTAATTAGTATCTTTCGTGATTTTTAATAACTAGTAATTTCATGTTTTTTTCACACCTTCATACAATGTTTTTTCGTTTTTTAATATGAAAAATGGTGAAAAATGTTGTAGAGCGGCCAAATTGGCAAAAATTACAAAAGTGGTAAAAAGTGCCAAATTGGCAAAATAGGTTGAAAGTGATGAAAAATAGCCAGAAGTGGCCAAAATGGCTAAAATGTCGTAAAATGGTCAATATGGCCAAAATGCCAAAAGTGGCAAAAATTACGAAAGTACCAAAAAGTTGCCAAATTGGCTAAATAGGTTAAAAATCAC
The DNA here is from genome assembly GCA_039881145.1 of Druceiella hillmani. Lineage (NCBI taxonomy): Eukaryota > Metazoa > Arthropoda > Insecta > Lepidoptera > Hepialidae > Druceiella > Druceiella hillmani. The sequence continues at coordinate 36,428,957 of JAYKKI010000014.1, forward strand.
GAAAAATAGCGAGAAATATCATAGCCAAAATCGCAAATGTATCTTAAATCACGAAAAATGTCGTAGAATGGCCAAAATGCCAAAAATAGCAAAGTGGCAAAAAGTTGCCAAATTGGCTAAATGTGTTGAAAAGGATGAAAAATAGCGAGAGTCAAAATTGTAAAAACACTTAAGTGGCGAAAAATGTCGTAGACTGGCAAAATGGCAAAAACAGCATATCATTGTTCACATATAAGTGAGATTTTTCAGATTGACTGTTTTCACAAGGGTCACCAGAGAGCACGTTTCAGTTGTTTGTGACTTCCTTAGGGTTCATAGAACAAAATATTTAAATGAGTTTAAAAATAATTCCCCTGTGGTTATGCGATTCTTTTGTCTTTTATAATGTTTGAGGCTGAAGAAGATCAACGGCGTTAGTAAACTACTGCCATCGATAAAACCACATGTGGAAGATAACATCATTTTACACAGTCTTTCTGGTTAGCTGACCTGGTCAACGGATGAAATCCAAATTAAAACTGGAATAATACTAACATTATTATTGGTGTTTTGACATAATTTTAATAATACAAAATAAATGAAACTGGTTACCAAATAAACAATATATGAAACACATATATTCATCTTAGTTATAATTTCCACAAATTTATAGCCTATGCGCGTTACCAAGATATTGTGAATAGACTATAAATTTGTTGCACACCAACAAACAGCGTCGCTACGCGTGTATTGGTGATTTTACGACTAGTGAATATTCGTTCTCGAACGGCTGGATTTTGTAAATACGTCCTTAATGCCTAAACACTTAATGTTCTTAATAATGAATTCTGGCATTCCTCAAAACTTTTTCAGTCTTTCCTCACTTTCTAGTTTCTTTTCAGTTTTTTCTCACTCTTTTCTTCAACAAACATAAAAAATGATCAACTTTATTTTTTCAATATTACTCCTGGGTGACAAAGACGCAAAATAGCAGAATATTTTCAAAAATACTGTACTCAAAATACAAAGTAGAAAATTTGTGGCTTACATAGCCATATAAAAATGTCATTGTAGTTCTTTGACTTTTTCGTTGAGTGATTTTCTTTGAGCTTTGGTTCTTTGTGTGCTCGTTATTGCTGTATTGTTAAAATAGCTTCAATTATTGAAAATAACGATATGTATTTATATTACAATAGTGCACATTAATATGGTTAGACAAAAAATTGTATATTAATATGGTTAGACAAAAAATTATTAAACATTTCTTTAATTTTTTTGCTCAAGAGATGTTAAGATGTTGTTTAAGTAAGTAAAAAATATGGGAACAAGCCCTGTTTGAGCTAGATTTTTTTTTTAAATAGAGTCTGATTCATTTTTGAAAAGAATTCGTATTGCTTTTATTGGAAAGAGATTAAAAGAACTTATGAAATATTTCTTTAATTTATTTCTCACAATATATATAAGGTATTTCTTAAGTAAGTAAAACATATGGCAGTACGCCCTGTTTGGGTTTGATTTATTTTTTTTAAATGTAGTCTGATTGATTTTTAAATTGAATTTGTATTGCTTTTATTAAAAAGGAGTTAGGAAAAAACTTATTAAACATTTCTTTGATTTATTTCTCAAAAGATATTAAGATCTTGCTTAAGTAAGTAAAAAATATGGTAGCACTCGCTGTTTGGGATAGATTTATTATTTTAATTAGAATTTTTTGAATTGATTAGAATTTATTTTTAATAGAGTCTGGGTAATCCTTAAAAAGAAATAGTATTGCTTTTATTGAACAAACATTTCCTAGTCTCCAGGAACAATTTCTGAAAAAATGCTTTTCAAAACTTTAAGCTATTTGATAGTTATAATTATTTATGTTTATGAAATATTTTGTTGTGATAAATAAATTAATAAAACACAAAATGACAAACTCACAACGCCATGTACTTGAAGGACATTTCCAGCTTAAAACTCACACATCGTACGGGTCATAATTAAAATAAGTAAAATAAGTTTAGATATAAATTTTATTTATCCATAATTATTCCTGAACACGTTTATTGACTACACAAGAACTTCACCAACTTTTCCAGCCGCCGCCACCGCCGCTACGCCAGCCGCCACCTGAAATAAACAAAATTACATTAGTTACATTAGTAAAAAAATATCCCAGGATTATATGATTTAGATTTTATTTCAATGCATTGATTGTTTTAGCTTAAAAAATACAATGTCTAGTTTTGAGTAAGTGGTGCTTACCACCTCCGAAACCACCCCCGTGACCGCCTCCAAATCCACCGCCCCCAAATCCACCACCACCTCCAGATTGAATGACTTTTATGATTTTCACACCTACGAGATTTAAAAAAATCTTTTAATAACAAGTGATGAAATTATTTAATGATATTAAATTTCACTACTGGAAAATAAAATTATTTTTAATTGAGTAAAATTTATACTGAACTTAAAAAGTTATAATTTTACTAAGTATTCCGGCGAATTAATGACGCTTACCGCCACCACTTCCGCCGAAGCCGCCGCCGCCGTGTCCGCCCCCGCCGTATCCGCCGCCACCGAAACCTCCACCGCCACTCTTCCAACCTCCTCCAAAGCCTCCGCCTCCGAAGCCTCCGCCTCCAAAACCTCCACCGCCACCAGACCAACCACCCGAAGAAATATATCCAGCGCTCGCTACTCCCAACAACGCGACTACGCACAGCAGTACCTGTAAAGTAAATTTTTCTTAAGTTATATTCCAAAGAATTTTCAGCAAAATGGAGTTTTTTTCTCTTAAGGAAATAATAAAGATTTAAAGTCTGAACTTTTGACTAAGTAAGTCTTGAAAAGAATGATAAAATGTAATTTTGAAATCCAAAATGCTTGTCTACCTTCATGTTTCAGTTTTGGTATCCAAAATATGAATGATAAATATTCGCGATGCAACCTGCGTTATATACTAAATCTCTTCGCAAACATTGGGCTTTTCAATGCCTCGGTAAAACGTTATAAAAGTGAGTGGGCCTTTGTTCGTTCACGCAGAATGCAATCGTTGCAGGCGAGAAGTTTGCAGAGCCGCAAAATCAAGGGCATCTGTTGTTTTGATTACGTTTCTTGTAATTAACTGGCTGATGAATATTTGTCTTAGACGCTTTATAATGAATACAAAGAAATATAAGTTAATTTTCTTATTAATCAATATCTCCAAAATTTCACCCACTTTTAAATTTCAGTGCTAATTAGTTCCACGCTAAGAACGTAACATCCAAATAAGAAAGTTTAAAATTAATTCTTTATCTGTTTTTGGGCGGAATTAGAAATGTCACAAGAATAGGAAATGAAATAATGAGTAGAGATTTTGTCTTTTCACCCCATACAAATATAAATTATATCATTTATATATAAATTATAAATACATCATCATAGTTGAATATATTTGGCGTTAATTTTGTAGAAATTTATTATTGACAATTAAATAAAACTACGTGATGTAGTATTATTTCTACTTTCTTTAAATTCTTTACGACGACCTAGGTTTCGTTGTATTACAATATCTTCAGGTGCTAATAGCCTACCTGAAGATGTTGTAATACAACGAAACGTAGGTCGTGGTAAAGAACTTAAAGAAAGTAGAAATAATACTACATCACGTAGTTTCATTTAATTGACATCATATAACTTGTGCTGCTCTCGATGACATTCATAAGTTAAGAAATTCTTCAATCGTCAGAAAGAGAAAATATTAATAGAACGATTTCAAAAATATCTGTAAAATGTTGATTTTCGCCTAAGGGTTGTTGATATGTTCTTTTCCTGCTCAATTATTCAACGCATAAGTTTTGTGTCAATCCATAAATTGAATGTGGCCAAACCACGTCCAAATTTCTCTTGGTCATTTCCCCAATCACACTTTCTACAATATTGCACCCTTTTCGAATATGTTATTTTTATTTATTTTTAGCATGTCTCATATCTGGCCATGATCTCATTTCAGCAGCATTCACTCTGCTTTAATTCTTTTTTATATTACCTAAGTTTCATTTTCCTAGAAAATTGCTGGTACTCATGCACAGTTACTCTTATTTTCTTTGATAGACAGTGGTTCTTTACTAACATCATGAGAGCGCCGTTAATTCTATTGTACTCAATGAAGTTTCATTGTTTATTGTATTGTATTTCTACATACGTAATGAGATTCACATGCCAGTATTTTGTTTTTATTTTTGTAAGAAATTTTGAGTTACATTAAAAAAACTAACTTGTAGTCTGTATTTTAAAACGTTAAAATTAAATTTGATAAAACGATTGTCTACGAGATTTTTTACAGCAATAACTGAAAAATCAATTAATACAGATTACTTAAAAATAGTCCTTAAAAAGCGCTTTGAAATGACCTAAAAAAGAAGAAAATTCCATAGAGAAATACCAAACTTTCGTTTTAACTTTTAACGGAAGAAATTTTAACAACTTTACACAAAAACAGAGTGCATAGGTACTTTAAATAAAAAATGCCCTAAGACCTTTGTAAACAAACTTACAACTGGTTTTAAAAATCTTATTTATCGTACTAAAAATAGGCCACATCCTCACATGGATCAAACAGAACGTAATTATTCAGCTTACGAAGTTCAACTTTCAGATTCGGACCAAATATTTGTTAAAAATATTTATTTTTTCCAAGAAACTTTTCATGTTCATTAGATTGAATAATTAACATTTTTAAATGATACCACAGATGTTTAAATACATGAAAATATGATTTTGTGAATTCCTTTGATATATAAAATTTCAATTGACATCTTTGTTCAGTCCTTAGCAATTTGATTAAGAAAAGAAGGATGAACGAGATGATGACTCATCTTGAGAAGGGATTAGTTTTTTCATTTGAGATATAGAGCTGGAATAACTTTATTTGATAACCGACGGTAAAAATACTTTGAATTCTTTAAATTTTTTTTAAAACAAAACAAACAAATTATCTTAAAAATGTATCTGTATTTGCAATTGCAATAATAATAAAATGTAATTACTGTGTGGTATTTTACGTAATAAAAATTAATATTCATTTAATAATGTTCCTAGTTTATTATTCTCCTTCACTCTCTTTAATTAAGAAGAACTACTTATTAAGTTTTGCTAACTATTGCAACAAATTAATACATTTTATGCGGACGTAATACAAATATCATACGAATATCAGTTTAATGTTATATTTATATATGTACCTTGATTAAATTTATTGACATGCTAATCTGAGCGTGAATTAAAAACTTTATTAAATTAGAAATAGTATTACGAAATATAGGCCTAATATATGATTTTCAGCCCTTTCTATCTAGTATGTGTATTTATATACTATTAATAAGATTCTATCAGAGTGAATTCTATACATGGAAAATATTTTAAAGAGTGATTGATTTAGCGTATAGAATGATAATAGAAAGCAGAAAATCTATTTTCAGGATTTTGTCTGTCTGTAAATTTGTTCGTCAAACACGCAAAATCTACTGGATCGGTTTTGCTGAAATTTGGTATGGCAATAGTTTATTTATATCTTAGAACAACATAGGGAATCACTTGAAATTCGGAATAAGAAACTTTTCTTTTCTCGAATTATACACGTGAATGAAACTTCAAGGCACATTTTGCATTTATATATATATATATATATATATATATATATATATATATATATATATATATATACATATATACAGCCAAATTTACTTTCGCAAAATTTTAAATAAATAATTGTAGAAGCAGAATTTCGATCGAGCGAATTGTTAATTGATCTATGTAATATTACCGTGAAATAAAATATCGATGATGGATATTTTCGATAATTTTATTACGAGCCATAATTGCTACTTGCGATAGAGCACAAAGGTAAGTGGACTGATGTGCGAGAGGTCATTGCTACAAAAGTTCAAAACCGGCGTACCCTTGATTTTTTCAATCAGGTCGTTGTTGAAGAATCCTTGCGAACATTGGTCGCACCGATTCACACGTACGGATGGACAATACACGTTCACTTTCATTATGTTCGCTATAAAATTATTAAGACATTCACATGAATAGATTATAGTGTTTGTCGAGTCATTTTGTATATAACGAACGGTGTGCCGGGAATTATTTATCATTTGGTTTCGTGATCTGAACGAATAACCATGAAGGTAAATATGTATTAGCAATAAGTTACTACTACGCGTAACTGTAAAAATACTTTAAATATTTCTCTATGTAGAAAATTCTAATAGAATATTGAAAATATTTTTTCTAATTTTTTTTTATTTTAATTAATTATTATTCATAATATTTCGTTTAAAAATAATAATTACCGAATTCTTTTTTTAAATCATTGAAGAAAGTTGTTATTAAATGTTAAATTTTTGAATGTCAACAATTCACGAAAGAGTGAAAAGCTTGGCTGGGATATTTTTCAGTCATTCCATATTTTCGGTGACACAATTTCTTCGAATATAAAATAAACCTAGCTCTTCAGCCTCAGTGAAGATATTTTCAGTTGACCAATAGGATATGTTTATTTAGTTATTGGAATACAATTTTCTCCTTCGATGTATTATTTAAAATTTTCCAAGAAATTTTCTTTTTTTTATGGGCGGATATGTTCAACGCCCCATTTTATCCGTTAAACCATAGTATTAATTCGTTCATTTCGCAGGTACTTCTGTGCGTTGTGGCTTTACTGGGAGTAGCCAGCGCTGGCTATATATCGTCGGGCGGTTGGTCCGGTGGCGGTGGAGGCTTTGGAGGCGGAGGCTTCGGAGGCGGAGGAGGCTGGAAAAGCGGCGGTGGAGGTTTTGGCGGTGGCGGATACGGCGGCGGTGGATATGGCGGCGGCGGTGGATTTGGTGGGGGTGGTAAGCTTCTTTATTTACTTAATTGCGAGCAAGGATTTATAGCGAGATTTAAAGTTTTGAGAATGGATATTTCATGTCGTTCTGTTTCTTATTTCCTATTTATTCGATTTTAATATACCATTTTTCTAATTTCAGGTGTCAAAGTTATAAAAGTCATCCAGTCTGGAGGTGGTGGATTCGGTGGTGGCGGATTCGGCGGTGGTCACGGTGGTGGCTTTGGAGGTGGTGGCTATGGTGAGTATATTTATAAATTTAAGGCAACTCTTTTATATCACTCTCGGATATAAAATTATTTTATATATATATATATATATATTTCTTTTTTTTTTTTTTTTTTTTTTTAAATTTTATATTCTAATTACATTATTGTAACACAAATACTTCTTATTACAGGTGGTGGTTGGCGCAGCGGTGGTGGAGGCGGCTGGCGCAGCGGTGGTGGCGGCGGCTGGAAGAGTTGGTGAAGATTAAAAATCGATAATTGTATTTCGAAGAAAATTAATAAATAACATATTTCAGTAAATCACGTTTTTAATTTTTCTATTTGTTTTCCGACATAAACTAATTCGTGTATAAACTAAATACGGTCGCTTAGTTTATATTCTATTAACATAACTATAGTTTATTTATATAAATAATTTCTTTATTTTAAATTAATATAAAAATATTTTTTTAAATACTCTTAAATTATGTATCAAGACCGTCTCTTCATTTTCCTCGCATCAACGTAATTTCACTCAGAGTTGAATTAATTTATAATTTACTAGGAAAATAACAGTCTGGGGACTATTCTTTGCATTCAATATATTGTAATTATGATTAGCTCTGACTTTTACTAATAACAATATTTTGATTGTAACTTAAAAATAAATAGAAGTAAGAAAAAATTCTCAGACTATATTTATAAAAATTCTAGGACTATATATATCCAACGTGTAGTACATTTAAAATAAAATTATCAATATTTACTTACCAATAAAATTCAATTTACAGAATAGAGTACTGATTAAGAAAACTAATCATAATTATTTTCATGTGCACAAGAAACTTTAAATCTTCTAAGTTAAATGTTTTGAAAAAATGTCGCTCTACGACACTTTTTCATAAACGAGTATAGATTTGATTTTGTAATGTTAAAATCAAAACTCGTATTGCAGATGTAACTGAACTGATTGAAAAATGTATGAAATGTACATAAGTAATCTAAAACATTTTAGCATTTCCACTATTGACGATTATATTTTAATCGGTGTGAGGACTAAATAGCACGGTTGGCCGAATTTGGAAGCCCAAAAACATTTTTTTTTAATAAGAATCTACTTACAATCTATTAACATATTACGAAAATTAATAACAAAAATTGTCAAATAGTACTTCGGCTGAGATTTTTGTAAATAATTGCGATGAAACAAAAATCGGTCACAATTTTGTAGCTTTTTTGGTGCTGAAATGAACATTTGATTCATAGAATGAAAGTTATATTTATTGCAATCAGACGTAAAAGGTCATGTATATATATATATATATATATATATATATATATATATATATATATATATATATATATATATATATATATGTACAATATATATGATTTTTTGTGCTAATGACTCTTAATTTTCACTCATTCCTTTGGCATAAAGCTATCTAGGAAATGTTTAAATGTAATTTCATAGATATATCGTATATAATATAAATAGATAAATTACATTAAATATAACCCTTATTTTAACACGGAACTTTTATTTTCGTCATCTAATGGAACACCTAAATAACTTTCCCTGTGTCATTTATATTTCTACAAAATCTTTTAAAATGGTTATATTATTATTTTACAATCAAAAAGAGTAAAATTACATCTTCATGAAATTCTTATATGGGACTATCAAAAACAGTAAAACTACATCTTCACGAAATTTTTACTTCGGACTATAAAAAGTTTTTTATGGGACTATCAAATAGTTTTTATACGGGATAATTAAAAACAGTAAAATTACATCTTCACGAAATTTTTACATTGGACTATCAAAAAGTTTTTTATGGGGCTATCAAAACGTTTTAATACGGGATTATCAAAAACAGTAATACTACATCTTCACGAAATTTTTACATGGGACTATCAAAAAGTTTTTTATGGGGCTATCAAAAAGTTTTAATATGGGATTATCAAAAACAGTAAAACTACATCTTCACGAAATTTTTCTATGGGGCTATCAAAAAGTTTTATATGGGACTATTAAAAATAGTAAAACTACATCTTCACGAAAATTTGTGAAAACAGTTAATTTTGGTGAAATGTTATCTTTATCTATTAATCTAATACACTTAACGTTTAATAAACCGAGAAAGATAAAATTCAGTGTTTAAATTCAAATCATTCACGGTAATAAACAAACAAGCGTGACGCGCTATATTACTTAATTTGCACCTGTCATTTGAAGTCACATAACTTTTTTATCGTCTGTAATACGTTGTTTACACGATCGAAGCTAAAGATTCATCAAAGAAACAATTATCGCGTTGCTGAGTATTAAATGGTCATTTCGCAGGTACTTCTTTACCCCAAATGTTTATGTTTAGTACGATTATAGATGATAAATTGTTGTTATTAAACGTCTGTCTTAGAGGGACAATATTATATGTTGTTTATAATAATTGTATGATTCTGAGGGCTTATATGGATCTATAAAAAATTAAGTTTATTTGATGACCAATTGTAAACAGAAATAAAAAAAAATTCCTTAAAATGTTTATATTTAACTAAATCCGTGACCTTAAAGAAAAAAATAACAATATGTGGTAAATCTTTCTTTGGTTAGTTTACGCGTATATTTACAGATTACAAAACTTTTACATTCAAGATATTCAAAAGTTATCCTTTCTGTATTTGGAAATAACGGCAATGTTATCGTGCGTGTGTATATGTGTGCGTGCGTGCGTGCTTGCGTGCGTGCGTGCGTGCGCGCGCGTGCCTGCTGGTGTGTGTGCGTGTGAGCGTGTGTGCGTGTGAGCGTGTGTGCGTGTGTGCGTGTGTGCATGTGTGCCTGTGCGTGTGTGTTCGTGTGTGCGTGTGTGCGTGTGTGCGTGTGTACGTGTGTGCGTGTGTGCGTGTGTGTGTGTGTGCGTGTGTGCGTGAGTGTGTGTGTGTGTGTGTGTTAGGTTGATAAGAAAGTAGTGAGCTAATGTTTTTATGGGACTATCAAATAGTTTTATCTAGTAGTTAACAAGATTTCTTATTTTTTTCTAGAAAATTATAGAATTATCTAGAATGCAACAATGTAAACTGGTGGGAGTTACCTATATAAATATGTATCAACTGCTACGGACCGTTTCAGTATTTACTGGAACATGGAAATGAAAAGTGAGCTCATACGTCATTTCATTTTGTACGATTTCGTTTAGATCACTCAGCAGCTATAGCTGTCCAAAATATACGTAAGGCAGAAGGTGAGGATGTGGTCTCTCACGCAACTACAAGACGTTGGTAATGGGAATTATGATTTAAAATATTCTTCTCGTAGCGGCCGAGTAGTGGAAGTTAACATAGACCTTTCAAATTTATTGATTCAAAGAGATTACTTCAAGTTACCTGACAGTAGAGTTCACTTGTAGTCGAGTGCTAGTTTTGGGATACTTGTATCAATTATGTAAAGTGTACAAGCTGGGGTTGTGTATACCACATACGAGCCTAACAACTGCTCAGCTAGACCAACATGCCAATATATGCATGTGTCTTCTTTTCCAGAGACGCACTCAAGACTGGTTTGACCAATTGGTAACTGTAGACGAAAAGTGAAAAAGAAAACGCCAATTTTTAAGCTTATATGAAAAGCCGATATTCACTACAAAAACTGAATATCATCAAAATAAAGTTTTATTTTCTTAAAATTAAATTTTATTATAGGTGGAGTGCAAACGGAATTTTGTATTGATAGCTACTACCAGAAAATATCGTAGTAGACTCAACAATACACTGCATTCAAATTGACCGACTTCGCACAGAAATAAAAAAAACAAAAAAGAACACTCAAAAATATATTTCCTTCACGATAACCACAGTTGCATGTGGATAAAGTCGTCCGCCAAGAATCACTGGATTATCATTAGGGAATTCTACTACATCCACCATATTCCCTTGGCTTAGAAACTACAGAATTTCATGTATTCCGGTCTTTAAATAATCATATCCAAGATAAAACGTTTTATGATAAAACAGAATGTCTAGATTTTTTTTAATAAGTTTTTGAGCCACAGCTAAACGGAAACTTTGTTGTAAGATTACATTTCTTTTGTATGATTGAAACTAAATTTTTTTCATTATTCGACATTCCGCCTTTAATTTGGGGCATAAATATGCCTATAAATTAATTAATGAAAATGATAGATGGAAACACCGTTCATTTTGCGAAAATCCGATGTGAGAGTCGATGATTGTCAGTAATTTAAATACATTATCTTACCATTGAAAAAGTCCTTCAAGAAAAAGTATCAGCGAAATGTTTTTCATAGATTTTGCCATAAATTAAAAAGAACTCTATCATTTTGGACATGCACCTATTCTTCTATTCCCACTTTTTCATATGTTTCAATTTTCATTTGAAGTACGAGTAGAATAAGTATCGCATGATGGTGGTTCCGTATACATTTATACAATTATAAACATTTAAGAGGGCCTAGTATTTTTATTAAGCTATTTATAAATGTTTCATAACATAAATATATTGCCTACTATATATGTCACTGGGGTCATCATAGTGCACATTTAAAAAATTATACGATTTAGCATAATCTCCGCAGTTTTCCTACATCCTTTATGTATGCACATGTGACATCCCCACTTTTAAACAAATTTAAGTCCCTTATAGCCCTTTCAAACGATACTATGTATAGAATTTAATTTTTTTTAATATTTAATTTTTCCTTACAAAAATAGCCGTAACAATAGTTTTGAGAGTTATCCATTGAAATGTATGTGGGTTAATATACTTTATTATTCTGCCAAATTTTAAGTTTCTACGTCGAGTGATTTCTGAGAAAAACTACTATGACAGACGGATAGACGGAATCTTGCAAAGATTCCATTTTTCCTTTTGCCAAACGGAACCCTAAAAAATAAACTGCAAGGTGAATTTCAAGTAACTGAAACAAAATTTCTCAAATCTGTATGTAATAATTGGGTCTAAATAACGTAATATTTAATAAAGGCCACTTGACAAGCTTACGCTTTAATAATCGGTTGCAGGATTCCACGCTATCCTCACTTCCACTGTTTACTTTCGTCACACATTTTCTTGATACCGCCTAAATTGATTTACATTCTACCATATGAAAACAATTAAATTTATTGAAAATAAACAAGACTGTGCTTTAAGAAAGTTTGAGAATGTTAACAAGGAATAGATGCATATATATACTGTTACAATTTTGTTCTACACTAAAATTACGAAAAGGAACTCCGTTATCAATTCAGGACAACATATTAAACCAAATAGCGAACAGATATAGGAAATATAAGGCAAAAATAGAAGCGAACAGTAAAGTTCAAAACCATTGCACATTCCATTTAGTCGACCAATTAGTTGTCGGAAATCCTTGCACTTACCGGTTGCACCGATTCACTGCACACTGATGGACAATACTCGTTACTATCGTTACATTGATTATAAAGTTAATAAACATTCACACAAATATGTCAGTGTTTGTTGAGCCGATTAGTATATAACTAACCGCGTGTTAGGATTTACGTATCAGTCGATTTCCTGACCTGGAGGAATAATCATGAAGGTAAATAAATAATTTGCTATATTAATATACTATTACTAACTCATCAAAAATTCAATAGAATTTCTATGTGAAAGATCGCGAGAAGAATATCTTAAACATCACATTGATCACTAATAAAAGTCAAAATATTTGCAAATTGTTCTAAATTAAACTGTATTGAAAAGTTAGACTGAAACGTTTTTCTGAAACATTACAATTTTCTTACAATTTGGCTTACAATTTTCTAATTTATGTTATAAGTGCCATCGAATGTAATGAATCGATTTTAAGTTATTACATTATATACTACCTATGCCTTACGGTTTCACTCGCATGAAATACGGATAATTTTATTTCCTTCATATGTTGCTCTTCATTGCAAAATAATTACCACACTAAATTTCATCAAAATCCGTCCAGTAGATTTCGCGTGATTGATACACAAAGTAATATACAGATAGAAAAAAATTCTAGAAAAAGGTTTTTCAGCTTCCATTATCTTTCTATACGGAAAATTATTCATTCTTTTTAAAATACTTTCCAGGTACAGAATTTAATATATTACAATTTTATTATTTGTATAGATCTTAATTTTTACACAGGACTTGTAACTGTAATGTTGAGATTGCGATAAAGACAAATGTCGCTTCAGCTTTTTTTACATAGATAAGTTTAGTTGGCTTCCGGCCTTCATACTTTCATAGTTTAGATGTTTTGTTGCAAACTTTAATAGTCATCGTTTAGATAATTATTTTTTACAAGTGTAAAATTATCTTCTTTTTTTTAATTTATTAGAGCAATTGTGTCTCAAGTTAGAAACTATTGAGCTGACCTTAAAAGTTCATAGTCCTCTTTGTTGCTAATAATATCGTTTTGGATTTCATGACTTAAATGATTTCATTATAAGAGGGGCGATTAAAAAAATATGATAATGACTAAATAAAACAACAAAATGTTTATAAATTTAATTTAATCTTCTTCGCAATTTCTTAATATATATATATATATATATATATATATATATATATATATATATATATATATATATATATATATATATATATATAGTACATCTTTTTTATTAAGGCAAATACATTTTGAAAAACTTATTTTCTAAGCCGTCCAAAAAGACTCAATAGCAACCTGACTATCATCTTCTCTTTTTTTCTCGTATGATACATACGAGTACATTACCGGTATTGCCTGTATGTATTATTTTGAGTCATTTAAAACAACATTGTACATATGCTTAAAACGCTAATAGAGGTGTGATTTTGCTAAAGTTTGCTGCATACCAGGTTCGTTTCTTTGGCGTATTATTTTGTATTGATTACTTACATAACCCTAATGTAATGTTTTATTCTTAATAGCAGGGTTAAATCTGATAACAAAAAAAAATTATTAAATTTTTGCCATCATGGTATATCACTTCGAAAAGATAAGTATTTTTTTCTTCAAGAAGAAATGCGTAATTTTAATACATATAAAAATAGAAAGGTAAAATATCCTTTGTTATTTCCACAGGTACTATTGTGCGCAGTAGCGTTATTGGGAGTGGCGAGTGCCGGCTATGTTTCGTCGGGCGGATGGTCCTCGGGTGGTGGTTTCGGAGGCGGAGGTTTTGGAGGGGGCTGGAAAAGTGGCGGCGGAGGTTTCGGCAGCGGTGGCTATGGCGGTGGTGGCTATGGCGGTGGTGGCTTCGGTGGTGGTGGTAAGAGCTCGAACCATGCTTATTTTTTGGAAGCATAGAAATACTGTCCCATTGTTACGATACTTTATGAGTTTGTTACTAAAATTACATAGAAGTCATTGAAGGAGAAAGCTAGTCAAAAAATATATAGTGTAAGAATATAACTTAAAGCATGAAAATATTCTTTTTTCGTCAAACTCAAAATATTTATTGATTCCCAAATATCCTTTACTACTTTGTTTTCTTTAAGGCATTTCATCTGTTACTTTAAAGGTATCATCATAGCCATTTCCCTTTCTCCTATACATAACTTATGTTGACATTCCAGGTGTGAAAATTGTAAAGGTAATCCAGTCTGGAGGTGGTGGTTTTGGCGGTGGTGGATTCGGAGGTGGCCATGGTTACGGGGGTGGATATGGTGAGAATATTTTATACTTTTGAATACAGCAAAAATTAATTTTAAATAATGTAATCGTTGCTTCAGATTGTGTTTTTATATGTAATATTAACGCAGCTTCTTCTTGTTACAGGTGGTGGCTGGCGTAGTGGTGGAGGCGGCTGGAAAAGCTGGTGAAGTGGTTAACAACCCACAATTGTGTTCGAGAACATTTATAGATAAATAAATGACATATTTTAATATTTTTTTTTCTTATTTAGACTAATTTTTAATGAAATATTAAAGTTATAAAAAACTAAAACTATTATGTTTATGTTATGTTTATTTTTTTAAATATTCTCTCAAGTTATAAGTAATCTTCTTAAAGGTTTATGAGTTAATTGATTTAGAAAAGATTTATCAATTACATAAAGATTTAAGGTTAAATATGTTTTTATACTATTTTGCTAGGCGCATTATTACACCTGTATTTATCTAATTTTAGTCGTTTTTGTTTCATAATATATATATATATATATATATATATATATATATATTATGTATATATATATATATATATATATATACATATATATGAATAAAGTTAGAACACAGAATTTAATTCATGGGTGACCGAAGTTACATACAATAATCCAGTGGAGGAAACTTTAACAGAAAATATATTTTCAAGCTAAATTAAGATAAGCAAATGCAACAAATACCCAGTTGTGGCAATACTAGGGACCTGTTTGAAATGACTAGAGTCTCTGCTTTTGTGCGCTATTCTCATCCTATCACGGACTCATTCACATATTTTCATACAGAATGAATTTATTTATTATTAAATGACTATTTTACAACAGCTTTCAGCTAATTAGCTTTAGTAGTTGAAAATAGGACAATTATACAGTTACAACATAATAACAACGAACATTTATTAATCCAATTACTTCAAAAATACATCATTTTTACAGCAGTGTTTTAGGTTGTTGTTGCAGGTTTTAAATATATGCTGTATGTTAAGGGCAGACATAATTTATAAATCTGCAATATTTACATACATACATATATATATATATATATATATATATATATGTATATATATATATATATATATATATATATATACATGTTTATATAATTATTATCGTCACGTTGAAAGAACTTGAAAGCATAACTTTACTTTGCGTTTATCCTAGCCGTCACATTCGAATTATATAACGTGACTATCTCTTAACTGTTGAACCAAACTATCAAGATTTGTCACAAATAAGCTTATGGTTTTCGAACTTTTCAAATAATGTTTAGGAGTATTTTATTTACAAAATGTACAAGTATCGTAATGTAAATTTCATTTACATAATCAGATAGTACATATCCAAGTTAGTCTACAATCGAGATTTGACATAAAAAACAAATTATAGTTCAAACAAAACTAAAAATAAACTTTAATTATCGGAATAAATCAAACGAGCTCAAACTCGATGGGGTTACTGCTAGCCATTGAGAAGTACCCATGGTCATCGCCCTCCTCAATGTTCAGACCTTCCTGAATACAATATGTAGTCAAAGGGCTCAATGAGACAAGTCAAATGAGCTCATACTCGATGAGTTTACCGTCCGACTTTGAGAAGTACCAATGACTAGTCTCCACCTTCACCCTCTTACCAGCTCCATGATATCATATTATTGTAACATCATTAAAATTTCCTATGTTTTGTGAAAGATTTGTTTACTTACACGGTTACAAACAAGTGAAGTTAATAAAAGTATCTTAAAATGATACAAAAAGAAGTTTAATATTGACCTAATTAAATATCGATGTGAAACTGTTTCCTTCTGACTTGCTTTACAGGGACAGACGAATTTTTTCTAATGAACATTAGAATATTCACAGATAGATACAATGTTTTTCTACCAATTTTCATCATATCAGTCCAATTAAAATAAAATCTGTCCAATTGCATTCAAATTGGACAGATTTTATTATAAAATTTAAAAAATTGGTCAAGTGTGTGTCGGAACACGTACAAAGTAGTATTTCATAGTTGTCTATATCTCCTAATATTGTTGACACAACTCAGCCAATGTAATTTTATCTGAACATTTGCTAAATACATGTAAATTTTAATTTTTTTTCAAATAATTGGTTGAACAACTAGAAAGATATTGTACTGAAAAATTGAAAATGATAAGTAAAACCTCAATTTTTTTTTTAAAAGTCCAATCCATTGGTACCTCACTCAACGAGGAGCGCGAAAAACGTTCGTTCCCGCTTTAAATACATAGTATATTAAGAAGTATATTAAACAGTTTTCAAATAATTTACTACATGTTAAATGAGAACTTTATATGAAGTTATAAACATGCAGAATTTCATTATCGTAAGTCAAAAATGTAGAAACGGATAAACTAACGGACAGAAAGACATAACAAAATTCTAAGGTTCCCTTGTTTCAACACGGAACTCTAACAACTGAATTCTAAACTCATTCAGATCATTAAAATCGCACACTAAATGTATGTTTTACCATTAATAGTGATTTAAAAATGCATTACGATTCGTGTATTGTATATGCTCAAGTTTGTTCCCTTGAATTAACAGTTTTTCTATTATTTACAAATGTGTAGGCGCAGATGTTACTAATTGGATCATCAACGTCTTTTAAGTATTGTTTGGCGTTAATTTTGTAGAAATTCATTATTCACAATTAAATGAAACTACGTAATGTAGTATTATTTCTACTTTATTTAAATTCTTTACCACGACCTAGGTTTCGTTGTATTACAATGTCTTCAAGTGGGCAATTTGTAAAGATACAATTTTAACAAATTGAACCTTTGCTATTATAATTCTTATATTTACATATCCAATGTATTTAAATTTGCATATCACGAGGAATGAGCAGTCGAAAAACCTGTCTAAGAATTTTATATGAGAAACATTTTTCAAAAACATATTTAATATTAAAATAATAGGGAGTAAAAAGGATTTTCGGTTAATACATTTTTTTTTAACTTCATTCCTATGCACAGTTATTTTTTGAACAATTTTTTTAATACATTAGCCACACATTATTTTAGTTACATATATCATTTCTATTCTTTTTTATACGGAGTACATTATAAGTTTATATGTCAAAAATTAATTACCATAATTATGTTTTAAATTGATATTGCAAATGTAAAATTGATAGTCATAAATTAAAAAAAAATAAAAAGAACCATAACTTAAAGATAGTGAAACATATAAAGTTGGTATAATTGATAATTTTCTTATTTGACGTTTAAGACTGTTAAAAATTACGTTTATTTACATAATTTTAAAAGTTTATTTTAAGTGATTTAATTTCATTAATTTTTTAACTCCTTTGTCTGTGTGTCAAATGTGTAATGTCTAACGATATATTCATTGTGAATATAGTGAGGAATAGCCATTTAATATTCAAATTTCAACATATTTCTGGAGAGTATTTTTTTTTTAAATAAATTTTTTATAATAAATAACCATCAGCTGCAGAATTTCTTTCCAGGTTTTAATGTGTATACTGGTTCTAAAGTGCATATGTTCCCATTTCCGTAACGGTATTATGTACATAACGCAGAAATAGTAATTTTATTAATATGTTTCAGTTACACTTATGAAAGTACACGTCTTATTTACCTACTGATACACTGTGATTTGTGCATAGATGCACATGCTTTTTGGGGGCTATTGAGGACATTAGAGAAAGCTAGTGCTTCTGTATGTTAAATATGTTCTATGACTCGTGTGCATTGTTGTATGCATTGTCCTTATATATATATATATATATATATATATATATATATTTATATATATACAAATCCTATATACAATCCTTATATATATACAAATCTTCCATTTATTCCTTTCGTTCCTGCTCCTTATCTAATGATTCCTGCTCCCCTCTTGTCTTTACGGTTTCAGATGATCTTGAGCCATTTTGTGATGACTTTTTTACAACCACACACCATATTCTTCAGTCTGTTTTTTCTAGCAGCCTTTCTGAGTTGCATTTCTGTCATATCAATGCTTAAAGTATTCCATCCCATTACTCGAATTTTATTAATTATTTTGAAAATTGAAATATGCACACTTGTCTTATTAGCGAAACCTGACTTAAACCTTCACTCCCTTCTAATATTTATTCGCTTCCAGGTTTCATATGAATCCGTAATGATCGCCATTATGGGCGCGGTGATGGGGTTGCTATCTATTTTCGAGATGAAATTCCTTTTAAAAGTATAGCAAAATCCCGACCCACTGTTTGTCTACAATGAAATATTTATTTGTTGAAATCACTTTCTCCGGAATTAAGAGTAATTTCCTCTTGGAAGTTGTGCACTCGCCTCCTGGTATGTCGTATTTTGGTGATTTTGAGAATATTATTGGCAGTCGTATACCATTATATCCCCATACGGTAATTATGGGTGACTTCAACACCTATCTGTATGAAAGTGGTATGAGAAGTATACAGCTGGGATACTGTAAATGTTTGAAACCTCACCACTTTTCCATCCTTATCCATATCCTCGTAGATTAACATTCCCTGCTTGAGTTTTCCAATATATCCTTCCTTAAAAGTATATATTTCTACGGCCAACTTCTTGCATCCGGGTTTTCACACCATGGCCTAATATACCTATCCTATAACTTGCGTAGACCTAAGCCATCTCCTAAAATTTCCAATTATCGTGTCTTTAACAGGATTTGACTTACTTTGTTTGCTTGAGGATACCAAGTTCATTGATTGGGATAGTATTTTAGCCATTAAAACGGTTGATGAAAAGTTGTTAAATTCAACAAGCGTATTATCAAGCTGTTTCATAAGCATGCATCTCTTAAACGAATGAAAATGAAAAGAAACTCCATTAAAAAAGTTATGGTAAAACGCGATCAAGCTAAAGTCAGATATAAAACGAACACTAGCCCTTCAACGTGGGAGACATTTAGAGTGCTTAGGAATAGATGTACACAAATGTATAGAAATGCTAAAAAGTATTACATCTACAATTCCATACGCAAATGGTCTTCTTTAAATGTCTGGAAATTTCTTGACATTCTGGGGGTTGGTAATTCTCATACTTATGCGTATTGCCAGCTTGACTTTAATACTTTGAACCCTTTCTTTGTTAAGCCTCCCGTATTACTTAACCCAGCTGTTAAGTCGGAAACATTAAAGAGAATCCATCCTCACCCTTCTAACCACAAATTCACATTTATTAATACCTGTGATTCGGAAGTCAAAATCAATTTTCTGCCGACAAAAATCAATTTTATGGGATGCGATGGACTAAGCATTCAAGCCCTTAACATTATTTTAGATATTGTAATCCTCTTATTATTGACACATTTAACACATCTCTTAAAACTGCTACTTTCCCTTCTGAATGAAAGAAAGCGTATATAATACCCTTACCAAAAACATTGTCCCCTGTACATCCTAAAAACTTTCGACCCATTTCCATACTATCACTTTTATCAAAAGTCTTTGAGCGCATAGTCCAAGCCCGGCTTGTTTGATATCTTAACGTTTGCAAATATCTAAATCCACTTCAATCTGGTTTCAAAACTAGCCATAATATCTCAAAAGCGTTAGTGAAAATTACAGATGATATACGTTTAGCGACGAATAACATTCAACTCACAATACTTGTACTTCTTGACTTCAGCAGTGCATTCAACTCCGTTGACTTTGATATTTTGCTAACTTGTCTGAAATCTTTGAATATATCTCAACACTCGTTAGAAAGGTTTAGCTCATATCTATATAGACGTCGGCAATCTATGAAGTCTGCAGATGCGTTCTCTGAATGGACGGACTTATAAGCTGGTATGCCTTAAAGAGGGGTTCTTTCTCCACTTCTTTATTCAATATTCATTGATGGGGTTATTGGGAATATACATAGTAATTATCACCTTTACGCTGATGATTTACAAATTTACACCCACACTGATATAAACTCCATAGCAACCGTGATCAATACCCTCAATGAAGACCTCTCTTCAATCGGTCGATGGGCTCATAAAATGGGTATGTTAATTAATCCAATTAAGTCTCAAGCTATCATAATTGGTAGTCACAGACTGTTCTCTAAAATCAGGATCAGATCTGCCGTATCTAACATTAAAATACACACCAATTCCGTTTACGTCAACTTTTAAAGACTTGGGTCCACTGATCGAGCAAATTCTTAGCTGGCAGCCTCTAGTAAATGACATTAGTCGTCGTATCTTCAGCAGAATGCACTCTCTCAAGCATCTTCAAAATTTTCTAGATGTTCAAACCAAAGTTCACCTCTGTCAAGCACTCTTACTCCCACTGTTTTACTACAGAGATGTATGCTATCCAGACCTTGCTGAGTATCGCCTTAGAAAATTAGAACGCCTAAAAATTTGTGCATCCCCTTTGCTTTTGGTTGCACAAAATATTATCACGATTCAATTTAGAGCGCAACTTAAATGGACGGAAGTCCGTAATCGGCCCAATCTTCACATTCTTACACTTCTATATAATATTTTGAAAAGTGCTACTTATCCAACTTATCTTAGGAGCAGATTTAGCTACTTGTCTGCAGACGGTATAGAGCTACGCTCTGAAAACCAGCTCAATTTTCTTTTTACCAAACATACAACCACCTTTTATGAAAAGTCCTTCGCTGTCCAAGCTATACGACTTTGGAGTCGACTAGATTCAAAGATCGCCTGAATAATTCTTCCTCTCATAATCCCTCCATCCTACCGTTCCTAATTTCATTTTGTTTCCCATTTTCCTTGTCCCCAACCAGGTCAAGATTTGTAATAAACCATTTTGTTTTGTTTTGTATAATTCACTAACTAATCCATATAGCTTAGTTTTCCTTAGTTGTATGTTATTATTCTTTTGTTATTTTTTATGCCCTAAGTTTAATTTTTTATTAATGTCTTTTACTTTCTATAATCTCTTTTTCGTCAAATGTATGTATTATATGTACGTTAAAGTATAAATAAATAAATAAATATTTACATCATATACTATCTTAGATGTTTTCTTTTGTAACAGAATAACATTAGAAAATGAAATCGTCTTTGACTATCACAAATGGGCCGTTAGAGCAAATTCAGAAAAATGGCATTCTACTAGAAACAGTTATGAAATTATGGAATTCAATATCTCTATTTTAATACATATGTAAATAGATACGTTTCCTACAGGTACTGAAATACGTCAGTATCTTAAATACTCTAGAAATATTTCCTTTGTTTAAAACTAATTGTCTTTTTCGGAACAGAGCAACATGAAAAATTATTTTCTCCAGTCGCTTACCAAGGTATCTAAAAACTGTATATTAATAAAAAGGAAATTATTTTCTAATAGAACTCATGTTTTATGATAGAAAACAATGCCTAAATGTTAGATGCTTCCTTCCAGCAAGGTTAGGATAAAATATTTGTTAAGTGAAAATCTTTATCACTAAAAATTAAAGTATTCTGAAAGTAGCCCTTAAATAATTTGTAATAATATACGACAATAATTTGTTAATATAAAATAAGACCTTCTATATTCTACAATAAAACTAAAAAGATAAAGAAATTTTCGATTTGTGGAGAGTCAAATAACGGAAGAGTAAAAAATGAGGTGAAATATGTGAGAGGATGTGAAATAGAAAAAAAAAATCGACAAACTTTAAATCTTTTACATCTTCTTTCAAATTTCAAGAATGTAAAAATATAAATCAAGATACGTAGTCTAAGTGGAAGTATATAGGTTTAAGTGAAATAATATTGGACAGTATCTCAGTGGCTGGAAAAAATTTAGCTTTCACTCGTACTAAGTCTTATATAATAAATACTACAAGGACTGTACAAGAAATACGTACGTCGCTGGAAAACTATAGAAACAAAAACTTTTGGTTAGATGTTTTTCAAAAGAAAATAGTAAACGTCTTTGAGTGTAAAGAGGTTTTTTTGTTACAAGTGAATATGAGATTCAATTTTTAAAAGCTAAACACTGTATGGTTTTCACAATTATTAAAATGCTTTTATACAATCTATTAAACCATATTTATGTATTATAAATAACTTTTTTAAAAACGTGACAGCAGTGTACCCAAAGATTTACTAATTTATCACCAGGTTGCATTGATAGTATCTTGCATTGTCCCTATACCATAACGAATGTGGAAGATAGCGCTTAAAGCGAGCCGATAAACTATGCTTTGGTAAGAAGCAATATAAAATTTTCTTTATTTAGAAGTATTAACAAGTCATTCTGAACACAAGTACAAGCCAAGCAAATTCTGAAAGTTCTGAGAGACACTAAAGTAGTTTTATTCTCATTTCATATTATCAATTGTTTTCAACCTTATTTTAATTCATGGAAAACCTTACTTGAAGAAATTATGTGATTATTCATAGAAAAAAGTTTGAATCTCATTTTTAGATTTTGCTCAGTGGTAAATCTTTTGTCCTTTAGATAGGTTATCATATGATGTTTAAGCATTTTTTCATTGACGTGTGATGTCAAATAAGTCGATAAAATGTCAATACATAGTTGCTTTTGTGTTCCATTCAACTCGTGCGGGACTCACGACCCAAGTTCCCAAGTCTTACCCATTTCGTAAAAGTACGATAATACCGTGCTTTTTGAGCACTGAATTCGCTTTGCTAAACACTATGCCGTCTGCCGTAGATCTTCTTCAATAAAAGCCCGAAGAGCGGGGTCACTGTCCAATGATCGCGGTCGCCCAGAGCGTGGAATATCTTTGAACTCCAGGTTTCCCTTATAAACGCCATCGAATAATCGAGAAGCTATGGTATGAGAGCCTATACCTTCTCCCATCGTTTGGTTAATTTTTGTTGAGCCGTTCATGCAGAAAGTCCCAAACGGTATTCATGCAGAAGAAGCACTCGCAGTCATGGGCAATATCAATTTTTTCATATATGTTTGCTATGTAACTCCGACTGACGACTGAACTCGAGAGATTATGTTGCTCATACAACCGAGCGTTGGAACATTTCAAAACATTCGAGCAACTTTTAGAGCTTTTTGTTTGACTCAATATTATATGACGTACTACGACCAGAACTTTTCATTTTCTGCAATTTGTATAGCCTTTATTATTCCCTTTATTAAAATAAATCAAATAACACCACATTTTCAAAAATAAATTTCAAGAACAATGGCGATATTTATTTAAAGAGCTATGGCTGAACATATGGCATATATCCATACAGACAAAGGACTGAATTCGCACCCCTTTTGACTACGGCGTAATATATTAAAAATAATTGTGAATAGTCATAGTACAAAACTCAAATCAAGCTATTAATAATTTTTTTTTTCCATAATTTTCTAGTGATATGGAATTTTGTTCCAATGAACGAAGATTATTTGCTATGTATACTTATCAGTTTTTCAAACACTATTAATAAAAATTGATGTATAAAAAAATAATAATATAATTTATTAATTTTATACCAAAGTTTAGTTGAATTCTTTTGTTCACAAACTATTTAGTTACATGTAATTACATATTGAAATGGAAAATTCTAATTAATATTACAAATTAATTTGTTTATCCCGTCTTCACGTCTAAATCACAAAACTGATCCACACAAATTCCTTATAAATTTGCACCCGACTAATACGTAATAAAGACTAAGTTACAGGATAGTTTTCATCCTGGAAAAAAAACAAAGTTCAACACAAGTTCAAACAAAACAAAGTTCAACACAAGTTCAAACAAAAAACTTTTCTTAGGCCGCCGTTTTCCCCAGTTCCTCATTATTTTAGTATCTATATTTTAATTATACGATCGTGAATTAATTTTACGAAGAAAGTCGCGGGTAACAGATTATAATAAATAACAACAAAATCGCGAAAAGAAAGTCATCTAGAAATTTGTCTATAAATTACCCGTTTGCTGAGCTAGAGCAAACTTATTTTTCTATTAGTAGATTTCCCAGCATATCCGCTTCCACCGCCGTGTCCGCTACCGCCATGTCCACCGCCGCCACCTCCTCTTCGGATCACCTTGGCAATCCTCGCACCTGAAATTTCGATTAAAATGGTTATTCCTTAATAACGATTATCAGAAATATTTTTGGTTTAAGCCTTCTACGTCGCCAAGCTATAAATGAAAATGATATCAGTTGATCGATACTTTTCATTATAACATGTTCACTTTCCTTCTATGCCTTACAATAAAAGAGCCCTCTTAAGATTTTACCACAGAGTTTTTTTTACTTTGATGTAAATAATTAAGTCTTTACCATATTTATATGATAGCTTTCGCATTATATGATAGCTTTTACATTATTATCTTTGCTCCGATTAGGTTATTTGACAGTTCAAATTTGTATATTAAAATTGCATATACTTAACTCTCACTTACTAATTCGCCTCCAAAAGAGTAGAAACCATGCGCGAATAATAAAAAGATGTCAGTCGAATTACTATCGTCACTATGGTTATTTGACGAGTTAAATTTGGCGGGTTCACATTTATCCGTTAAATTTTGGTTGTGCGATTATTTTGATTATGGTGGTAGTATTCTTAAAACGCAAGTCACTTATATCCTAATGCTGAATAAGTTATTTTAGTATTATTTTTAAATGCCTAAGGGCAGCGTTCACTTGTTTTCTGTGCGCTCGCATTTATCAATATAGCATTGCGAGATGCGACCAGTCTGTATATGTTTTCTTCTCCGTCAGTTGTCGTAAAAATACGATTGTGAATTTGCTTGGTAGTTTACGAGTGATCAGGAGGTAGAGTAGTATTAATTAAAATTATTGTTTTTTTCTATCTCATTTGTTTGTTAGTTCAGTATAAAGAAACAACAAATGAGATCGTATTAAGTAACGAATTAGACAGTTACTGTATTACGTTATTAAAACTATATTTATTATAATTTCATCGTCTACACCTGCACCTAGCTAACATTCTGATGATTAAGGAAGGAAATTATAAAAATGCATATTTTTTATTTGAAACATGTGACTAATTTTTTAATGAATATACAACAATATTTTGAACAATTGCAGTTTATCATATGCATTTAGAATAACTATTTTATAGTTTTTATGTATTAATATTTAAACACTGAGTGTAGTTCAGTGCCGAAAAATCCAAAAGTACCGTGACACTGATCTACTGTTAAATTAATGAATTTGACAGCAGCGACAATGAGTAAAAGTTACTATATCATTAAAATGAGCAACCTGTCTTAGTTGGATCATTCCATAAAAATTTATGAGGTTTTAAACTTTGTACAAAGTAAGGTTTTGATGTGAATACGTCTTTAAATTTGCTACCATACGGGGGCAATCCAAAAAACCTAATGATAACAAAATCGGGGGATACAGATTGGTGTTGCAGCTTCGAATCTATCATCTACATCAGAAATTAAATTATACCACTGGATAGCTAAAGGATCTAACAATTTATTACTATAAGCTAGAACAGCGACGCATTGCGTGGTTTGGAGGGGAAAGCGCTCAAGCGCATTTTGAGGTTATTTTGCTGCGTATCAAAAGTTATCCTAATTTGCAATTAGGATAACTTTTGATTCGGAAAAGCTACAATGTTCGTTTAAGTTTTAATCATCAGCTGTCGTCAAAATCTATCGATTTTGTATAAAACATTAGTTTAAAGTAGTGACAGTGAATATAATATGGTGTTAGAATAATAAAATATTGTCAAAAATATATATTTTATCCTAAATACATAAATAAAAATATTTTATTTAAAAAATATAACCCGTTACATAGACGTATTCACGTACAATACACGACCGTGTCCATGACACAGCCACACGCCATTTTTTTCATACTGGGATAGGATGTACAAGAGGAGGTACAGAATCTAAAAACATTTCTTTCACACTGATACCTACCTTGATTTTTTTAATACAATACTGAAAATTCAGAAGCAATACAGAAACCAATAGTAGAGAATGAGTAACCAAAGAATCAACAGACAATATACGTTCTCCATAGCTGATATAAACTTGGATGCCACTTTATTCGATTAAGTTAATGAAAGTAAACACATTTAACTTATACATATATATGGATGTACGGAACTCTCTTAACCGTCTTTTTATTCCATATATAAAAAGACGGTTAAGATAGTTCCGTACATCCATATATCCATATTATATTACCATAAAGCGTTGTAAGCAGGTATTTTAAAAAAATAAAAAAAGAAAACAAAAAACGAGTTCCAACAATTTTTGTTGTCTTGTAGAATTATAATTATAATATATTTTCGAAATGTACATGTAATTTGAAACACCTTATTACATTAAGATAGAAGCTTGAATTCTTACTGGACTATGGCGACATAAAACCTTAGTATTTGATATTAATATCAACTTGACACCTCTGACTGGTCCTGGGAAAAAGGGTCTTGGCAGACAGACAACAAATTCACCCCACAAGTCCTATATTCTTAAAAACATTTAAAACAAAGTATGAATTGTAAATAGACCTCAGAGTAAGGTTCCTTTGAAAGATATTATTAAGTTAACTGTAACAGTGGAGTTTAAAATACACGCGAATTTCTATAATAATTGCAAAACATACTTTTTCGCGGTGTGCTTTGTATTAAAATAATAAATTACTATATATTTTTTTCAGTCGCTTGTTTGCAATAAAATAAAACCCGTATGTTACCTCAACGAAGAAGAATAACGTGGTTGTCTACATATTTCTTAATTTGTTATATAATCAAGATCCTTTTTCATGAAAGTATTTTCTGAATGTAATTGTAGTAATTTCTTTGATTAAAAAGCTAGGAAAACGTGGACGTGGGACACTGCAACACTTCAAGAGCTTTGTGCCCTATAAAGAAGACAGAAAATGGGATGGAAAAAATAATTCTCAAGTTCGATGTATGGAGAGACACTTTAAAAATGTTTATGTATTCATACAGTTCAATTACGTCTTTAAGTAAGTTTTCACCATAATCGATCTTAAAGTGAAAAACTTATAACGCTGTGACATAGAGGCGAATAAACGGACAAATGGACGTGACAAAATTATGAGCTTTTCGTTTTTCCTGTTCGACTACGGAATCATAAAAATATGTCAAGTAACAGGTCATGACTTGGACTAAGTGACATGCTTCATGTGCACTTGAAATTAATAAAAGTAACTATACAACAGTACTTCACCTCCTTCGCTTCCACCGGTGATTAATTAAAATTACGAACAGTAATCAGTTTGTAATGACAATTATTAAACAACTCAGGTGCTTACCACCACCACTTCCGCTACCTCCGCTATATCCACCACCCCCGCTGTAACCACCCCCTCCGCTATATCCGCCGCCACCACCGCTATATCCGTCAAATCCGCCATTGCTATATTCTTCGCCGCCCGAGGATATGTAGCCTGCAGTAGCCACTCCCAACAATGCGACAACGCACAGTAGTATCTGGAAAATTGTTAACTTGTTTTGTAGTCGCTACGTGTACAGCACGTAAATTACGAAATAGTGGTTTTGAAATATATTTAGAACAAAAAATTCTTTAATTTAAATACACCTTAAAATAAATTTACTCTTTCTTCTTTAGTTCAAAATCAGAGTAAATTTAATGTTAAACAATCTGT
The DNA here is from genome assembly GCA_039881145.1 of Druceiella hillmani. Lineage (NCBI taxonomy): Eukaryota > Metazoa > Arthropoda > Insecta > Lepidoptera > Hepialidae > Druceiella > Druceiella hillmani. The sequence continues at coordinate 36,457,252 of JAYKKI010000014.1, forward strand.
AGAAATAAATAAATATATAATATAAATAAATATATCTGTTGAAATTAATAATTAAAAAAATCATAGTTATGCAATAACTATGATTTTTTAATTATAAATATAAACGTATTATAATTATTAACTATCAGCTTCCACTTATTCAACGCTTATTATTAGACCTAAGTAAAATTTGAATTGAAAGTTGGTTAATTAAAGTTCAATACTTTTTAAAAATAAATTTTTTAAATATTCCGTTTCAAAAATTTAAAATTAGTTAGTATTTAACAAATATAATTATTAATTGTACCATAACCATTTACCTTCATATTTCGGCTTTGACGTCCGAAAGGTAATGGATACACGAACCGTAAAATAGTTGCTTTATATACTAACTTTTCTTCAACATAAAAGTAATAATTCGAAAATAAACATATTAAAAGTGAGAGGGCTATTGTCCATGCTCAGCAGTGCAGCCGCTGTCAGCGACATGCATGGAGAACCATACACAAGGGCACAATTTGTTTAAAATTTTATCACTTTTTAATTGGTAGAAAACATGAATTAAAACAGCACAAACGAACTTGAGACGTCAAATGGTATCAACTTTACGCAGTATGATAAATATTGAATGTTATTTTATAGTAGTTTAGTGCAATTTAATATCCATAAACAGCTACACAAAGGTGTCATTAAAAATATGCTCCATGTAGATATGGTAGGAAATTTGTATCTACAGTCATGGAAGTAAATGTATTATTAAATTTAAAATGCACTTAACGTATTGCAAAATTAAACAAGTTAACATATGCAGGAAGAGACTTGTAGTACTGACTGATCACTTTGTTTAGTTTAAGAAATTTGTATTTTTTTAAGTTACACATCTCTACGAGTATAAATAGATCCACAAGCAATAAATTTCGTATGCAGAAACGAGTTTTGACCGTGAAAATGAGGCAAGCTGTTTCATGGCTAATCTTGTTATTATACACATAAATCCTAACAAAAAAAAGTTGTTGACACTAATGAATGCACAAACTGAACTTGTTTATAATTCGTTTATGGAAACGAATAAAAATCAGTGAAATTTAATTTGAAAATAAAAATAAATGTTTGCAATTCTTCGACATCGAGCCTCTATTCTACTCGAAAATTGAATCATCTTGCGAAAATGATTGTAATGTTTAGCAACAATTACCAGTATATACTGTCAAGTCTTTTTACAAAAATACATTTTCTTTTACTACTACTATCATAAATAAATTATTTTTAATCTCGCAACAATCAACTTTTAAATTGTGTAAACAGTTTTATGAAGATATAATTTTCGAATGGATCTGATCATAACCATAAGAAAAGAGTCATTACGTTAGCTTTAATTATATGGTTATTCTATAATTGTTAAAGTGATAATTATCAAATATTTAAAGCTATTAAAATATTTATAGTTTATTTTCACAAAACAAAACATGCAAAGTATTACTAATTATTACGATAGAAGTGCATTTAAGAATTATGTCACTTATTCCTACAAAAGTTAAATATTTATATAAAACCGTTTCATAACGTTTCATAAATTAGTACAAAATATTAAAGTAAAATAATATATTGAAGATCCATAAATATCCACAACAATATTGCGATATGGTTTGCAAATCATATGTTACTTCATTTCAAAAATTAATGAAATAAAGTTTCAAGTATTACATATTGTACGAATTGCAAATCATGTCGGAATATAGTCGTGGAGACTTCTGGATAATAAAGCGTTTTCCCAAAAATCTTTCTTAACCGATATTTCTTCATTAAAGTAATGTAGCATACATTGGCAGCAGATTTACAAGTTCTCGGGATTAACATCGCAAAGAAATTACACTGTTATTATATGACACAATCAAAAAGTCGTTTTTAACGGATTAATATTAAAACATTTTCTTGCGAGTATTGGCTCAAGCTCGCGACTGTTACTCATTTACAGCATTACTCGTTGCTCATTTACAGCATTGCTCACCACATAGTTCCTATTAGCGAGTTAAATATTCGAGTCTTGAGGGCTGACCAAGTAGCACATGTGAGATAGAACTCTACTTCAATTTAATATAAAATCTTGAAGAAAGAGAAAATGTCATAAACTGCAGGTAAAGAAGAGTATTTATTTATTTATTTACTTATTAAAAACCAGATTTAACTTAAAGATTTCCTCAAACCGTTGGACATGTGTAAGAACCACAATTGAACTGACAAAGGGCATCAAACGACAATAAAAAAGTACAATTGATTTCAGTACAATACATTCAATAATTAATAAAACATGATAAGAAAAATCATTCAAAGGCAATATAAAACTATCTAATTATCGATCATGATAACTGCATAATCACATTCTTAAAGCAGTTAATGGAGTAGAAAAAATATATTTCAGGATTGGATACTTCTCGTAAAAGTACGTTTAAAAAGATAAATGAAAATTAAATAAGTTATGGCTCCGTCTTTTAATGTATCAGGAGCACATAACACTTAAAGCTTTTCCGAAAATCATAAGCAATTCCCGTCGGAATTAAAGGGAATTTTATAATTCCCATTACAAAATCTGAAGAAAACAAATGAGGAATGTCACGTTTTGTATAAAAATTATTATTTTTTTTAAATTTTCTCTGATATGAGCATTTAACTTATTTCATGCGGAGATCATAACATTGCATTTATCTCAATCGCCGAACGAAACCAAATTGGGTTTTGGAAGGGTTATTCTACACACACCAAACACTACATAAGGACATACAAACACACGATATCAATAATCAAGATTATACAAAACAAAACGAAAACTTTCAAAACGTTTACGAAAATTATGATGACATTTTAGAAAACAATATACCCCCCACATAATAAAATTTTCACTACGTCCCGAAACACAGACCCAACACGTAGTGAAGATTAACAATCACAATATTAAAAATCATTTACCTTATATAATATTTCCATAATTCGAAGAAAAATTCCTCATTCCCCCGACATAATTAATAACAAGGTTTCCCACGACATAATTAATAACATCATAATTGATGTGAGCTGACTATTCCTTGTGAGGATTATTATCCTCCAGTTCTAACAAACGGGTAGTGCATGTTCGAACATTATCCGACACTGAAGTGAAGTTATCAGTCACAGAAATAGAACTACTCGCAATCATATGGGCTACGAAACACTTTACACCGTATTTGTATAGTCGAAGTTTCAATATTTACAACGACCACAGGTCATTAACATGGCTTATGTTATTAAAGGATCTACATGCAAAATAACAGTAAGTCTAGATTAGTAGAATACAATTACCATACCATAAACAAAAAGAGCAGGCAAAACACAAATTCAGACACGTTAACTAGAATTAAACTCTCTCATAATAGCATAGATTCATTATATGTTAACGTGCCGAACAAATCACAAAGGAAATATTAGAATTAGACAATCAAACAATAGCTTAAACGAACGACAACTAGACAAATATTCAGGATCAACAAACTATGCGCACATAGCCAAATAATCAAACAACAGCCATACCAATAAGGACAGACGCTATAGATAGGCAACGAAAACAATTCCATATTAGAAAAACTTCAGGAACATATTATAGGAGATAGATCGGCCAATTCACCAACGATGATAAAGGATGTCATCATATCGGTAAAAATACTGAAAAACAGTCAATTCGGTTTTTGAAAGAGCATACAATCATTGATAGAACTTTCCATTACTGTTTTGACGACGAAGATCTATATCATATATTTTCTAAGGTATATACGAAAATATTTAGTAACCACGAATCAAAATTAATAAAATACGCATCACATATTATCGTAATCGAAAATAGAGCTGAACAGAACGAGCTTATAAAACAATGCCATGAAGGAAAAGTTATGCACCGTTGAATTCAGGAAACACAAGCATTTAAATAGAAATTACCATTGGAATAATATGGTTCTTACCATACAAAGGTATATCAGTCAATATCAAAAATACCTTAAATCCTAATCTGAAACCTAATACATCAACCAAACGTTAAGAATATGTGTTCATGGACCAATGTGCATCAGGTGGCGTAACATTCCACATTATAATAAACAACTTCATGAAATATGCGTAAGCGGTACCACTACAGACTATTAGTAGCGTTCATATAGCAGAAACACTAATTGAAATTTCTTCAGTACTAAGGACTTCCAAATAAAATAACTACTGATTCGAATTCCAAATTGGAAAACTAGTTATAAAATAAATTCCAATTAACTGTTTGAAAGGGTTCATTCCACTATTGGCAAAATAATCAAACGATAATAAGTCAAACGATAACCAATAAAGACGAGATAACACATCTAATGCGATATACACTTATCGCATACATTCGACTACAGGATACACAGGATATGAATTGTTGTTAGTACACGCAAATTCTCGAAACCCGCTAGAATTACACTATCTGCAGGAATTTTACCAGGATTATATATTTAAGCATAAAACATATATAACAATAACCCTTAAAGTAGAAGAAGGTAAAGGAAAGCTAGTTTACAAGTACGTAGAATTAACAAGAGACACAAAAAGTAATCCAGTATTTAAAGGGCCATATATTATAATATATTTATATCCGAATAACATAACAGAGATGATAGACAAACATTCAAGGGCAAACATTCAAAAGCTATTAAGCCGACAACCTACGGTTAAAAGTACCTCACAATCAAAGCCTTCATGCTCTTCATAACAGCCATGATAGCTCCACAAGGCAATGCAAATAGAATAGTTCTCCTAAAAAAAAACGATTTTTAGTTCCCACAAATTGTAAATATAAAAGAAGACTAATAATATAAGGGTTAGGCAGGATGATATTTAAATTTTAGAAGAAAATAGGTATAAGGTTAATACGCTGGAAACAAAAAAGTCTTTTAAATATATACATGTATATATATACATATATATATATATATATATATATATATATATATGTGTGTGTGTGTGTGTGTGTGTGTGTGTACAAATAGATAAAAATTTACAGATTAGATTTAACAGCAATGTTAGAAATCACAATAGTTTTCGCGTAAATAGGCATTCCACATCGGACATTAAAAAATTACTCGAGGAAACTGAAAACATTTGGCCACTCCGGACTGCTAAACTCATGTATGAACCTATTACAAATTAAGTTATAAAGCCCACAGCACCTATTCCTTCATAGTATTAGTCCTTGAAATCCACGTGGTTAGTTCTATTAAATACGACCTATTACATTTATACTCTGAAAAACATAACCTGACTATAATACTTAATTCTAATAACCGTCTATTGGGAAGGACCGAGTTTTCATACCAACAATACCCAAATGTGCCAAAACATGGAAATGGCGGAAATATTCCTGTAGACCACGACATTCAGCCAATTCCACACAAAGACACGAAAAACTATGCATATGTTGCGCTCAAATTGAAACGAAGGAAAATCCAATGCTTTAAGGACGGAAAAATCAAGGTGAACAATCGCAGTAGTGATGACACTCTAGGAATTGAGATGGCTCGTTTCCATCTAAGGGATGGAGAAGTTAAGTAAGCACACTCCTGCATCCTATTGATAGAGGCGAATTACTAAGAACCAACTTAGCATAAAACGACAAATAAATTAATTTACAAGAATGCTAGTTTAATCACAACATCCAATGGATGATGGCGTATTTCTAAGAAGCAACTCAGTATAAATACCAGATAAAGACAATAAAATAGAGCCCGAGTAACTGACGAAAAGAGTCTATCAGCCACCGGCTTAGAGTTAACATTGCTCAGAATCATTAATCAGTGTAAAAACGCGCGTGCGTACCGTTGCCGTACCGTTATCGTAAAAAGAAAAAGAAGAATAAGACGCCCATCGGTGGTGATTAATTGTATTATCATATTTATTAAACAAAAATACCGTTAGGGGTCTCAATAACATGTTTTCGTAAGTTTTACCGATTGCAAGGAGCGCTTCACTAATACTGTCTTTGCCGGAGGTGGCATAGCGGAGGGGCAAAACACCTCGAGGATGATAACTGTCGAAGGCAGGGTAGCATTGACGCAGACAATAGCATTGAAGCAGCCGGTCAGCTCCTTTAACTAGATGTTTCAAGACGGACACGATTTTCAGTAATCAAGATACAATGAAGAATATCATTAATTAAATATTACCAATTAAGCCTGTCTAGCCATACCCTGCATAATACTAAACGTAGGCTAGGTATATTCTATTATTGCTCAGCGCGCAATAAACATATCTTCGAAAAATTATTTTTCTTCTTACTTTCTATAAAGAAGCATCTAAAAGAAATGTACATAATCATAAAGAAATAACTATATTCAAAGAAAGAACTATATCAAAAGAAATGTACATTATTATGAAGATTTAACTATGTTCAAAGAAATAACTACATCAAAAGAAACCTATATTATCATAAAGAAATAACTTTATTGTGTTTTTTAAATAGCATGAATTTAGTTTCTATGTATGCAACATGTTATGTGGTTTGAATAAACAATAAATCGATTTACAAACAGAGGAGAAAAAGGTACTGAACTGTTCTGTCTTTGTCTTTTTATGTAATGATATTGGGAAGCATATGTATTTAATAGGAAGTAATATTTTTCTAAGTACTCGTATTAGTAGAGATAAAAAATTATAGCCTTTACCTGCAAAATTTCACTCACGAGAGACTAAAACTGAAGAATCAGAAAGATGACTGGACAACATGAAGCCATGAGGCTTTCTTGTTGTAAGTACTTTCGTATGAAGTCCCCGTACCGTACACATTTTTAATTTATCAAAATTATTTATAATACCTAAACATTATACAGTATGTTGAATAAAACCATTTTAATAATTTGAAAATCGAGTTTCATATTCACTCATAACACAACCTCTACTTTTAATGAACGATTACTAATTTCCGTTGACAAAATACTCTACTGATTTTAACAAAAATGTAACCATGCATTTCCGTTATTTTGAGGCAATGTTTATTACAAAAGAATCTAAGACACATTTGATGTAATCAGTACGTATCATCGTGATAGACGTAGGCCAACAATAATCGATCTTGTATCCCAGGAAAGTCAACGAAGTCTCGCATCAGTACGAATTAGCAATACGGCATTCCATCATCGTAGCTTACCCAACCTCGGCAAACGTGTTTCAATACACTATTTCAATAGACTCCTAAAATATATCCATAAAGAAAATGATATCATATAATTGCATACAATGCTTACAGCATTGCATATAATGTCACACAACTACAATCAGATGCATTAAGAATAAAATGTCTAATGCACATTTTATACGACAAAGATTAATCTAAACAATACCTGTCAATCGTGAGTGGAACTCGCACTACGATCAGATCGCACTGCACACATCTAGGCAATTACATTTAATGGTGGCTAGTATTTCTATTAAAAACTCTTTACAAATATTAATTTTTCACATCCTAAGTATATTGCCTACTATATTTTCACAGGTGTAAAAACATAGTGGATATTTAAAAAATGATAAGATCTAGAATAATCGCTATAGTTTTTCTGTGATTTTATAATCAGAATTTAAACAAAAATCATAAAAAAATTTCGCTTAGTACTTTCGGAATAGGATCTCCATTCCGCATATTTTTTCAAATATATTTTTAGACGTGAAATTTAAAATTACGAGGAAAATATTTTTATTTTCCTGATAACAAGCTCTTGCAAAGAATGCCCCACATGATGTATAAAATTAGAAAGAGGCAGCGACACGTGCTGCCTGTTGCATTTTGTCTCTCTTATACTCCGTCTCGTTTACTCTTTCATTCCATTTTCTTAGGTCTCCATCTTAAAATTAAAAAGTTTTGTTTCAAAAATATATGTCCTTGTCTTTATTTTAAAAAAGCGAATGAAGAATATGTGGGTTAATAAGATCTTTTACAAATTTGGAATTTCTGCGTTACAAGGTTTCTGAGAAAATCGAATGTGAATATAAAAACGTAAATATAATGCCTGCTTTTATTGGTATAAAAATGTGGTGTAAAAATCTAGAAGTTTTCCAATAAATCTAGAAGTTTTCCAATAAATTTGCTACTAAAAACCCATATTTTTTATGGTTTAAGTTGAGTAGTTTCAGAAATAACTGGTGAGAACATATTTATTACATCTTTTTCAGCAAACTTCTGAAGATAAAATACCTAAATTATTGAAAGAATTATTTTGAGACCGTTATAACTATAGATACACAACATTTTTTTTTAGTGTAATGTATTTTAAAAAAGTTGTGTACCTAATTTGCCCTTCCTTAAATTTCCAAATTAATATTTCTAAGTTTAAGCTATTGCGATATTTGTGGGTAAATATATTTTGTTACTATGCCTAATTTCAAGTTTCTATGTCAAGCGGTTTCTGAACAAAATAGACAGCTCGGCTGTGACAGACGGACTGACATGTGAGTGGCCTTATAGGGGTTCCATTTTCCTTTTAAGGTACGGAACCCCAAAATGGACACGGCTATGTCAGAGCTACGATTGTATGTCTTTCAGGCGTTATATATGTTACTTGGCTGTCAGATTTTGGACGGATGTTGCAAATAAGTACAGTGATATTTATTTACTTATAATTATTTATTTTTTGGCTACCCACAATTGTTTGGGCATGTTGTGCGCCATAATAAAGGTTACGTATTGAGTGTGGTGATGTCCATAGGAGAGAGAAGAGAAACCAAACACGAAACTATGAAAAAAAATATTTTAGGTACCTTTATAACTAATCTTTAAATTGTTTTCGAATGCGCAATTGCCCTCCCAGAAATCACAACATAGCCATAACAAATAATGTAACAAAAGGTTTTCATTTTTACGTGATACACATAATTTTTAAACTGCCACCAATTTGTCAAAACAAGTGACAAATTGAAGCAAAAAGCGCCACAGTGGATTACGAAAGAGTTCAGATTACGAAATTGAAATTTATTAAAATAAAAACTTCTTTAGGCACTCCTGCGTACTTCAATTTGAAGTAAACATTTTTCTGAGCAAAGAACGTTTGCTCGGGTCGGTGTCGCTGAGCCCGTCACGTTTGGGTCGGTGTTGTATCATCGATACAACACCGGGCTCGGGTCGACGCTGAATCGGGGAAACTCGGGTTCCTTCAGCATTGGCCGAGGGCGTTCACTGTCTAACATGGAGTGCAGTACGTTCTATGTTTGAATAATATTTTATTTGAGTACAATTTAATATAATACGCGTATGTTATTTTTCCGACTCATTGCCCATTCGGTCAGTTTTTTTGTATTGTCGTCTCTTTCCAAGTTTATTCGGCCAGTATCGTGTCTTGTCGGCTTTTTCCAAATCGATTCGACCACCTCGTTAATATCAGTGTATTAGATTAAACTCTCTTAAAACTTTACATATAGTTGGAGTTGTCGGGGATTTGATCCCAGGACCTTTCGCACTCTAAGCGAAAATCATACCCCTATTATACCAACGACCCGTTGTTGTGGTTTTTTAAATTTTGATATGCACGGGTAAGCTTACATTTTGAATAAAATTATTTTTAACTATAAAATATTTTTGACAATATTTTTCGATAGATAGCGCTGTACTGATGTATGGTTCAAATATATACTTGCGCTACGTTTTATCAGTTTTGATTGAGTCTGGTGACTGTTTATAAAATTTGGACATTTCATATCTGCCTTTAAAGTAATAAGCGTATGTTATTATAATTTAATATAATAATCTAAAGGAATCCTGAATAATCTAGATTAGCTTAGCGAATCAGGAACAATGCGTGTTCCTGATTCGCTAAGCTAATCCATCATATAACATCAATGTATAAGTATTTTATAATTTTAGAAGTTTTCACTTCATTCCTGTGGTTATAAATACAACAAAATTTTTTTTTCTTACCGTTATTACAAATGGTTAGTTAAAAGAATGTGCTCTGCTATCCTCGAATGTGTATGATGATAAGTGGCCAGTGACTGTTCTATGTGCAATCACGCTATGTTCTAATCACGCTTAGCCTGAAATAACATTTTTTACTTCTTATTATTGTATTGTGTAAAGCAATTTTTACAAATTGAGCACAAATATTCAAAGCAAAAATTAATTATAATTATTATTTATAAGTATAAGTTAGAAAACTATTGGGTAAAAGAATAGAGTAATGCATGCAAAACGATTCCCATTGGGTTAGGTACCAAAAGATTACAAATGTGCAAGGGACAGCCTAAAACTACAGGTTACATAAACCAGTCCTTAGTTAATAATAAATACCGTTAAAACTGTCATTCTAAAGTAACGTGAACGGCGACGGTTTGCCGTGTCATTTTTATGGCGTGCTATACCTTAGAGTATATATCCTAAGGATGCATGCGCTAAGTTCAATACGTAAGTTATTAATTTTAGAATAATTCTGTACCTACGACTTTTCAGAATATAACTTTAGTCCGTTTTGTATTATGTCTACTTTGTTATATTTAAGGCGCAAATACAAAGTACGTAGTCAAACGCGCATCAGTATCTGCGCTCAACTATTTATTTCATATTTACAAGCATTTAGATTTTTTTTCAATTAGCATGAGTTCGTGTAGATTTGGATTTAAGTATTTATTAAATACTTAATTTAACATTTAAGTATTTATTAGTGAACATAGAACAAATGAATGAAAAAACATTTCTACTAACTCAATTAATATGCAACAATACCGCATTTATGTATCTCTTCTTCTTATGTCCCTCTGTTCAATTTAATTGAAGGCTTGTGACATGACGTCAGGACATTCTGTCCTGTATGAATATAGTATGTATGCTCTGGGTCTTCAATTCTTTCTCGATCTTGTACCGCTACACGGTATGTGGTCTAACTCTCTTCCTTTCGATGAATTTGGTATGTTAAACACTTTGTAACGGAGTGGATGTCATCTCTTCGCATGATATGACCGTGAGTTTTGTGTAAATGCCATTCCTAAAATATAATAATAAATATTATGCGACAGTCGCCATGATAATTACATAGAATGTCGCCTTGTCTTTAACATTTTATGTAATTATGTAACACACGCACATTTTTGCGTTAACAGCACTAATTTAAATCTTGGTAACAACGACAACGACAAAGCCTTACCATTTTCGGCACCATCCAGTATAATAAAATGTTTATGTATTTTTGCATATTCTACTTTTGTGCCAATACTGTCAACGTCCACTGTAAAAACGCCTATTTTTGACCAATCGCCAATAATAAAATTGGAGTTTGGGCATTACATTCTATAGACTATTTTCAGACTAACCGAATAGTCATTACTTTTTCATTAGTATTAAGTTTTACATGACAATGAGGTGCGTATTTAAAAAGTTACCTCTCTAATAATGACTAATCACTATCAAAATTATATTTCATTTATTCTTACAAATTAAACGAAACCGGCTTTAGAGAAATAAAATTTTTAAAATAGCTTATATTTTTTACTTTGACAATAAGGAAAGATGAAAAATAACAAGAAAACGATTTTTAACCGTAATACAAAGCAACAGAAAGCCATCTTCATAAATGCGCATATTTCATATTTTTAATGCGAGTATATCAAACTATGTTAATAAGAAATAAAAAAAACAATAAAAATCTAGCGAAGTAAATAACTTTTTAGAAATGATTCCTTAGCTTTTTTCGAATTTTATGTGGAACTTTTCGTCGACCTGCCGGTCCTACGAATTTCATGGCTTGTATATTATATCTCTCTATGAAGGATACATTCAAATATGATTTGCATTTTGTTTCAGCTTCTTGATTCAAAGAGTTCCGTAGAAATAATATTTATAAACTACTGGCTGTACCGACGCGACTTCATTTACGTGGAATTCGGTGTAAGAAAATTTATTAGGAATTATATTGCGTTTTTTTCTCTCTTATTGAGTATAAAGTTTAATAAAACACTTTGGTAGTACCATATCGTAGTATATTTATAAGTACAAAATTTATTAAACATGCTAATAGATGGCGTCGACAGTAACAAGTCATTGTGTTTTTTATATCTGTCATTGTGTTTTTATATCTGTAATATCCAGATAAAAAGTATCCTATGTGTTATTCAAGGATATAAATTGTCACTATGCCAAATTTCATCAAATTTCGTACTGTAGATTTTGCGTGACACAGAGACAGATAAAAATTTAATAAGACAGATTTTCTGGCTTCTTCTCTCATTCTATACGCTAAATTGTACTTTGCTATTTTATATTTGTAATTGCTAAATGTCACTATTTTTAAAATATTTTTCATTTACAGAAATAATTCCATTACAATTTTATTATATGCTTAAATTATGAGAAATAACTTGACTTATCATAAAAAAAATACAAGATTTGTCATTTATCGGGTTGGCTATTTAAATATAACTTTTAAGAAGCTTATTGTTTTTACTATCCTTTATTTTAGAATGGTATAATATAACACCAATTTTATAACATCTGGGTCCAAAATTATATGGAAATCTGCTGGCCTGTTCTGGTTTTGTGTAATATTAAAACTAATTGAGTTTCAATATTACACAGATAAACTAATTGAGTTTTAATATTACATACGTATTCGATATTTTATAAAACAGAAATGACGAACAAATGTACTGCAAAAATCTAGTTTCCTTTAGTGTCAACAGAATAAAATTTTATGAAGATGAGCTCTCTCTTTGATCGTTACTAGACCGGCAACTATGAAAGGTATAAGACGGAAATCTTACTTCCTGCTCTACTGCTTCACACACTCCGCACATCTCGCGTCTTTCAAACTCAGCGAGTGAATAGATGCACGTCCAGCGTTTCCACATCTCTCACCGTTTTAGCGCTAGTGATGTTACCATTATTCATCTTCGATCACAGACAACGTTCACAGACAACAGACTTCGATCACAGACAACAGAAAGACGTTCACAGACAAATGGCCAAGATTTTTGTGACTGAAAAGTATTATAATAAATAAAACCAAAGTAAATTTTCCTTTTGGAAATTCCAAATACATTTAGTGATTATGAAAACTATTAATTTAATAATTATATTATACACGCCTTGCCCCGAGGCTTCACCCTTGCAGAATTATGTTACATATACGTCACACGTCGTATAATTATGTTACATATACGTCACATGTCGTAATTATTATACATATACGATACACTAATTATTTTACATATACGTCACACGACACCGGTCGCCAGGTTCTGGGGTATATCGGCGAGAATACTTGGCATTATCAGTCAACGTTTATCAGTAAATCGGTATATCTCTACCTTTTTATCACTGCTCTGCCTCTGTCAATCGTAGCGTGACGAATATAATTTTTAACCTTCCTTAAAGTATTTACTTTCTAACATAAACATTATTTTTGAAATCGAACGTGTGGTTCCAGACATTAGTGTGAACATATAATGGAAATTTTAGTTTATGTGTATAATTTAGGTTACTTCTTTCCATGTTATAAGTAAATCTTTATTAATAATGGAATGATAATTTAGCGTGCTATTTTTCATAAGATAAGATTTTCTTGTGAGTTGTGACCTCAAAATTCTTTCTTAAACCAATATTTTTTTATTTATCACGAATATTTTACCTGACCAAAATAAAAGCGATTAAGAGCGTGTCAAAATTGATGAAATTTTAATACATCGCACCCGTAAGTTAAGAGAAATAAGCAACAACTGCATGAGAAGCTAAAAAAACTTCTTTTTTTGGAGCTAAATTGAAGTTAAAAAAAATTAAAACCACCTTTAGACGTAACTTTAAATTAGATTACGTTAACTAAACATTTTTGCACCTATCTCGGTAAGCGCATTTTATTAATATTTTTATGTTAAAAAAATGTTTTTATGTTCAAAAAATATATTTTTGAGTGGGTTTATCAGGAACATGCATCTTTTAATAACAGAAATATACACATCCAGACATTGAGAAACGACATTTGTGAACCGGGTGGACATCGAACAAAATTTAGCACACCTATGCATTGAGATTTAATTTCCGTTGAATTCAAAGATGGAAAAAATCGAATATCATTTTCAAAATATCGCTTGTTTAATGTTTTCGAGAAATTCTCAAATTTATTTTTCAAATCAAGTTTATATGATATATCGTTAGCAAGCAGAACTTTTATGTGGAATTTTTTTTCCAAAGCTTTGAAAAATCACAAGTAACACAAGTCTTTTTTTTTGTATAAATTGTATATTATAATGTAATACATAATTGCACGTATTCAAACGTGAATTCTTTTTTCGGTTTTTCCCGGTGTTGAAACAAATTCGACAAATCAAAAATAATAAAGAGCAAAATTAAATTTGCGAGTGGCGCTTGCAATCGGATTTATTATCTGCAAATTATTATTTTTACATTGTTCATATCTTAAATTGTTCATTATAATTCAAATTTAACATTTAATAAGAGTAAATTCTTTTCTGCTAATTTCTCGGTTACAAAACAAATGAGATCTAAAGCAAAACAACATAAAAAAAATTATAAGCATTCCCACAACCTGGCAAATGACGAATATGAATACTGGTCGAATGGTAAAATTAAATTTCTCATCACTATTGAACATTTATGCTAATTCGTTACTCAATTCACAGGGTCTATCTGACATACGCGGGCGCGCATGCTTAACGCATATATTATTATAAATTATCTCCCTCTTTTAATTATTGTTAAGATAAATGGTTAGTTTTGTTATTTCACTTAATAAATGGTAAAAATGCCCTGTGCGCGTTGTTTATTACCCGGAACCAACATTCGGTGCCATGCTCAACAATCGCTATACACGCGAGTACACGTTTTAAAATATAATTATTTGAGTTAATGCTTTCCGAAACATGTAGTAAATGGAATTAATTGTTATCAGAAATGAGAGATATTATGGTAGGAATGAATCGGTTATATTTGGTAACGATTACGAAACAAAATTTTAATCGTTTTTGAATATCCCACTTGAGTCGATTTCAAATAAAATATGAGTCAAAACATATTTACAATTCTTACTTTCATTTAAATGTTAAATATTATGCGAAGGGTACAATATTTTCGTTATTATATTTTTTCACTATACCGATATAAATGTGCTACAAATGATTAAAAAAGCGTCTTCGTGACAAAATTTTTAGGTTAATATGTTATTCTAATTTACTCATTAAAAAAATACAAGAGACATATGCACTCACTCACATACATCCTGTGGAACCTATTCCTAACTTACAGATTAGCTTAAAGCATTAAATGATGTATCGCAAAATAAAATCGAGTACAGAATAAATATCTATTATTTTTTTTTTAATATAAACAAACGTTATTTAAATTAAGTGAATTACAATTTTTTATTTTGGTCTTAGTTTTTTTTGGTTTTTATTTGTTTGGTTTTGGTCTAGAGCACAAAGCACCAAATCCAGTACCGAGGAATTGTTAATTAATTTATAAGCAATTAGTGTATGTCTCTTGAGTAATGTTGATTATATCTGCCCATGCCGCCTAGAAAATCTGGGTAGGACGAAAAATAACCTAACGAATAATAACCGAACTCGTTTCATAATATAAAAACCTGTCAAGCACGAGTGGAACTACGGAGGTTCCGTACACATTTAGGTATTTTTAAGCATTTAATGATACATAATAATCCTATGAAACTTCACAAAATTTTAATTTTTAGCATTAAAGTATATTGCCTACTAAATATTTAATAAACAAATTTGTTTGTATGTTATAACTTGAAATTAACAATTTTCAGATTTTTCAGGTTGCTTTTGCTATAAGACCTTGCTTCTTGCCGAATTTTATGATCCTAGGTTAACGGGAAATTCCCTATAGGTTTTGATTTATTTGCGAGTGTTAAAATATGCAGCACGAATGGCCATATTTTTACATTTCTTCTTGATTGCTTTGACTTAGAAGCTTGATTTTTTTATAGCTCCAAGGGATCGTAGACCTACGTATTTGTTAATTTAAACTTGATACTTCCATGCATTCCTGAGAAAAATCTACACAAAGTCAAAGTCAAAGACAAAGTCTTGACCGACCGACAGACGAATAACGTAGTAATCCCAAAAGGATTCCTATTCTCTTTTAGAGGTACGGAACCATAGAAAACATAATTTTATGACAATTAAGTGATATTTTATCTAAAATGAATTACCTAAGACTACACTTACTTAAGACTACATCATTGCATTTCTATTACTTAAGACTACATCATTGCATTTCTTTCCAATTCACTTCGGATTTAACAATTTTAACGAGTTGTACATACACCGTGCTTAACATACTTAAAAATGTAATTTTACCAGCTCATAACTGTGTAAAAAAAAGAACATACATGCGGTAGTAATGCAACTATAGCCTGTCTTCTAGATACCTGAATAATTCCAAGTGAATATGGCAATGAAAGCATTTACTATGAGATCAGTTGTTCCCATTCGGGAACACTTTCGAACTGTCAGTAAACAAAAGGCAACAAACGGTACTAATATTTAGTACAGTGAAGAACTATTAAAAAATAAAAACGTGTCTCTCTATCTACAAAAGTTTTACCAAGAGAATATCTTGTCGATTAAATCGAATTATCTACTTCCAAGAAATTGGCGAGATTATTGCTGATTGAGATTTTATAAAGGATTTGCGAATAAAGGTGACAGTATGGAAACATCTGCAGGCGTACAGGCGTGTGTTAGCCGAGATATCGGCATGAGTTACCCGAAATATCGTTCAGTATTACGGTAAATCTCAGAGCTTAAGAAATGTTTATGATAAACGTAAATAGCCGTAAAAACGGCTATGATTTTAGACGTCGCAAAAGAAATAAAGTAAGCTACTGTGTGGACTGAAACTTCATTAGAACGCATTTATTAGAAGTACGTAGTTTATACATTTAACAAAGCTATCAAGTACGAATTTGAATTGAATTGTATATAATTTAAATAATTATGGGTACATAGCGTTTTTATTAAAGTATTTGCAAATATTAATATTATCTTTACTATACAATTATATCGCCTGGCGTGTCTTTCACGAGCGTAAAAATTTAGTGAATTTGTCAAAAACACAAAAACTTAGTTTTAATAATCATAAGTATTTTAATATATTTTCGTCCTTAGTGTTTTTTGTTCAAATATAGGATATGACAAATATTGTACTGTATTGCAGCTTCCTGTGTAATAGAGTTTTAGAGATAGGAAAACAAAATGGATCTAAAAATAGCAACTTTGATGTGCCAAATTGTTATTTTTCAAACCATAGAAATAATAAAAAAAATAGAAACAATTAAAAACCAAATTTGTACTTTCCTCAAAGATATCTTTTCAACAACACACAGTATGCCTATGCAGAGATTTTTTTTCAACTCTCCTTTAATATTTAACAACCCCTTCAAAATGTAAATTGAACTCAATTTAAATCAATATATATTTTTAGTTTTAAGCCAAAGAACTACATATTATATGTAAACTCCAAATTTCTATGTTATTTTGTTTAGAAGTTTAAATCCGCTGATATATACACAGACGGGCAGACGGCTTGCCACAACAATAGGATTCTGTTCGGGCCCTACGAAACCCTAAGAATATTAAGATAATAATCCAGTAAGTTAAACTCAAATACAATATACATAATATGGAGGTATTAGCTAGCAACCCTGCATTTTCCAGGTAAAAGGGCGTCATGACTGCATTTTGTTTTATTCGCTTTTTTTTAATAATTACTTACGATAAGATATTTTCCAAAAACGCTATAATAGTTATTTGCTTATTTCTATCCGAAAGTCTAAATACTAATTTTCATATTTATAATGCTAATTATTTTGAAATTACCTTACAATTTTTCACCTCCATTTTCCCATCTTTAGGGAACGAATTGTAAAAAAACCTTTCTTCTTGTGCGTCTAGAAGCAAAATGAAACATACACGCCAAATTTAAAGTTTATAGACTATATAGTCCTGTAGATTTTGTAACGAGTTAGTGAGTGGTATTTAGCTTTTATATGTATAGAAGATTTATATATTATATAGACGATTTCTTGCAAAAATATTATTGAAATGAAAGTTAAAATAAATTGTGCTCTCGATAGTTTATTATTTTCAATAGAGATCTCTTACAATCAATTCAACAGATAAAAACCCCTCACTTTTACAATAACTATCGAGACATTCTTAATTTTTTAAGAAAGATTTACTATATAAAGTAAGTGCATTATTGACTAAGTATCATTGCATTTTGGACGCCACTGGAGAAACATGAAGGTATTTTTTTCATTTTAATCATTCAAATATAATTAAATACACGAGTGATAATTTCTATATTCTATTAATGATCCAAAATTATATATATATATATATATATATATATATATATATATATATATATATATATATATATATATTCGCTCAAAAATTATATACACGCTTAATTTATAGGAATTATTTTTATATATTAATCTGTACTTTCACGCCATTTTCTAACCGAAGTCGATATAGGCTAAAAATTACTTTATACAAACTTTTGGCGCATTCCGTTTAATCATGATAAAATATGACAGATTTAGACACGATTATTATTGTTGTTTACATTGATGTTTATAGCACAGTACATATAGTTTAGACATTGAATTCAGACTCCATTCCTTTCAGTCTATAAGCAGTCTATAATTTAAAGGTACTCCATCACCGGGTGCATTCGCCTGTAATGTAAATTTACGAATTCGAGCATTACATCAGTGAGGGAGGAGAACCGAGCATTACGGTACGCAACCTGTAATGATACAATGTGTAATATTTTGATACACTTGTAATTGACCGTGTCACGGACGCGGATCGCTCGCCACCTCGTTCAGTGGCCCACATGGCAGTGAAGTGAACAATTAAATACTCAAAATCGAATCTGAAATGTTACATTACAGGCGAATGCTCGTCAGTCAGAGAGACAGCATTGTAACTTAATACTCAAAATCGAATCTGAAATGTTACATTACAGGTGAACGCTCCCGGTGAGGGAGCACCTTTACATTTTGATTGTTTTAATAAAAAAAGCAACTAACAGATTGGCCTTAATTGCGTGAAACTATAAAATCTTTCTTCATCATCTCCAAGCTCAATAACTAAATTTTCTGACGTATTTTGACTAGTACATGAATGATCTTCAATATCTGATGTTACTTACTTCCGACTAAGACATGTACTCCTAAATCGTAAATGTACCCAACATACAACTTCGTTATCTGATATTTTGCTCACGATTAACTGATTCGATATTCCTATATAGAAGCAGTTATTGCAGTTTAATATTAAATAGATATAGGTGTTTCTTTTCCCGCTTCTTTAGGATACAGGACAAAAATCAATAATCTTTCGTGTTTAGATAAGTATTATAGAGTAATTTTATTCGTCATCGAAATTAACTTTGATGAAATGGAGACTAAAACTCTACTTCATTTTGTAAGTAAATTATCCCAAATTATCATATATATAAAATTCGACCTAACTGTGTAATATATGGGATTGAGATCATAATAAATCGTTATTATTTCAAAAACTATGAAATTTAGAATCGTAGCTATAGTTTTGCGATAAGCTTTAAGTAAAGTTTTAGGAACTTTGTCCTTTTCATAATTTTGTTGTTTATAATATAGAGAAGGGGACTTATTTTTGTTGATATTTTCAAGAATATCTCTAGAAATATCTTGAAAAACTAAGATTTAACTTACTCTTTCAAATTGTATCTAACATACAAAATTTAAAAAAAAAACTTTGAGTAATTCATTTGCCTTCTCTAAAATTTCCATACGAATATTTTTGAATATTATCTACGGACATACATCTGGGGGTAATATGCTTTATCATTATGCAGTCATATTGTTTCTAAAAAACTTTTATGGCGGACGAACAGACGGACTGACACTTATAAAGGTTCCAATATTTTCCATTTGAGGCACGGAACCTTAAAAATCTGTAAAAAATTTAAATAAACTAATACAAGATGGTTTTTGTCAATAATCTATTGACGTATTTCCCACACATCTTTAATCTTTAATTAGTTACTACGTGTCATATATAGTAACGTATTGTCACCGATGTTTCAGTTACTACTTTGCTCTGTTGCGTTGTTGGGAGTAGCGAGCGCCGGCTATATATCATCAGGCAGCGGAGGTTTC
Organism: Druceiella hillmani; assembly: GCA_039881145.1. Lineage (NCBI taxonomy): Eukaryota > Metazoa > Arthropoda > Insecta > Lepidoptera > Hepialidae > Druceiella > Druceiella hillmani. The sequence continues at coordinate 36,477,441 of JAYKKI010000014.1, forward strand.
GGAGGTGGTGGCTTCGGAAGTGGTAGCTTCGGAGGCGGTGACTTCGGCGGCGGCAGTCATGGTGGAGGCTTCGGAAATGGTGGAAATGGAGGTGGACACGGCAATGGCAATGGTGGAAATGGTAACGGTGGATTTGGAAATGGCGGAGGAGGTCAAGACATCGGTGCAGGTAAGATATTGTATCATTTATGTTAACAAATCATAAAATCAAAATGCAATGTTAGCTTTACTAACTATCCCATCAGAAAATATTTCCCATTGCAATATCACCTAAAGTTTATATATTGATACATATTGATTTATATAAGTATCTATCTAAATAGAAATTTGAATCGACGAATTAAATGAATGAAAAATTGTAACACTTTTGCAATGAGGATAGTACACTTTTATAAATCTACCAATGTGGGAAAAACACTCATGAGGTCTCTTTAGCTTTTCCAGAATATGGTATGGAATGCGGTTGGCCTCTTCCCTACCTTTATATATATTTCCTTTGGTGTAGCAGCAATCATTTGTTAATATGAAAACAATGTTTTTATTACAAAGTCAATTTTTATGAAGTAAAGCTTCTTGTTGTTAATTAGAATCCAAATCAATTTAGACGTCATCACGATAATGTGTGACGAAAGTAGCGCCGCCGGAGTGAAAATATAAATTATGCTTAAATCGAGTAAAAAGTAAATAATACTAGAGGAATATGAGAGTAATTAAAGTTAATTAGGAATGTTGTCAACGTAATAATGTTAATGAGGTAAATTTTATATGAATATATTGCTTAATGTTACATTCAGAATTAAGATATCTGACATCTCGCGAAAATGCTATTTTGTGGAATTCCAAGTACCCTTTTTTTAAAAGCAATGAGCTTATTGATCGTAAATGTGTGTATATCACAAAAAAAATGATTTTATCAATTATCAATTATAAAGAAAAACGAATTTACAAATGACCAAAAAAATTGACTTGTTTTAAATATTAAATATGCTGTTTGTCTGTTTGCAATTTGTGCGTATACTAGTGTAAACAATAATTGAACATATGTATTTATTAATTGTACTTGTTTTGTTTCTTCGTTAGCTGGGATAGCGTGCTACGTTTGGGGGATAACGTACTACGTTACAGTATATTGCTACACGTTTAAATTATATATGCATAAATTGGTGCAATCAAAAGTATACGTATGTATATATATATATATATATATATATATATATATATATATATATATATATATATATAACTTTGCCACGGTTTTATTATTCGACTATCTCTTGATTTAGATATTTATATAATTTTAAAAAATCTTAGGTTTGGCGGACATCCTTTCTACCTCTTTTTCTGAAATACCGGAAAAAAGGTGAATTGACTTTATTATTACACTCATACGAAGAGCTATTAAAAAATATTACTGTTTCAAAAGGAGAATTAAAAATATTAAAGAAATTTCAAATAAAATATCCCTTCGTATGGGTATATCGTAGTAACGTAGATATTTGTCGTAAAGTTCCACATACCTTTCAAACTGACAAGTCAATTTTTATTATTATTTTATTTATTGGAAAATGAAGCTGCAAATTTTGGTAAAAAAAATATTTATTTCGGTCCCTTTTTTACATAAAAAAAAATTGCGACATCTACACACCAGTACCAAAGTATGTCCATGTACATGAATATGTAAAACTGCCTCTTTCTAAAGAAAATTTGCGCTGATTTATAATTATTAGTATCTATTTACCATTTAGCACTTATATTATTACCAAAAAATAATAATATTTCTAATAATACTAAAAGAGCTAGTTGTTAATTTAAAGTGAATAAATAGTAATCGAAAAATAATATAAATTTATTCTTATTTAATTTTTGGCAAAATCGTTGAACTCGAAGAAACTTCTTTAATTTCACCGATGGGATATTTACTTTAAAAGGTGTGAGGATCATCAAGGTAATCCAGAGCGGAGGCGGTGGCGGTTTCGGAGGAGGCGGTTCCGGCAGCGGCGGTTTCGGCAGCGGCGGTTTCGGCAGCGGCGGTTTCGGCAGCGGCGGTTCCGGCAGCGGCGGTTTCGGTAGCGGCGGTTTCGGCAGCGGTGGTTCCGGCAGCGGCGGCCACGGCAATGGGAACGGCGGATTCGCATACAGTGAGTATGGCTTCAAATACCTACTATATACCTAAATGTAATGTAAGTTTGTGGTTCATTTCTTATTTTTCAAAATAATTTCCGGGGCACTTATTGCATCATTTCATTCGATGGAACCACTTACAGAAGCACCTGGCACGTTATTCCTTGGACAGCTCTTCCACAATCTATTCGAAGGCAGCCACCGCATCTTCAACATCCGACAATCGCATTTCTCGCATTTTAAGTTTTATTCATTTCCCATGAATAAATGACAAAATGTAAATCACATGGCGCGAGGTCGGGCATTCGAAGTAGAACGTAACTTTTTTTAAATTGAGACGACAATGGGATTTAGTAAAAAGTATAGAAGGAAAATGTTGTGTTGATAACTTCATCTAGACGCGTACACACAATTTTCAAACAGCCGCCAATTTATAATAATTTTCCTATGATTTTACAAATTCGATAAAGCTAAATATTGATACATAGTAATTTTATTTTATTTTGGGAAAAATATCGAAAAATCTATTTTCTTTCATTTTTCAGATTACCTCGCTGAAAAATAGAAAAAGAAAATGTGGGTATAGATTGTAGAAACACTATTTTGGTTTTAATTTAGTTACTACTTACAAAAGTCATTTTTATGATTCCGGGTCCGTCTGTCCATCCGCATATCCCAGCGTGATAGCTCTTTCAGTTGACTGTGCTGAAATTTTACAAGACGACCTAGTTGAAGAACGAGTACGTGAATACAAAGAAATTTTTTTTATTTAGATACTTTTGTAGATAAAGAAAAAATAAAACTTAATTTTTTTTAATGCCTCTCCTATACATCGGACTTGTGTATGATGATTTTCTACTATGGTTTACCACCATTAAGTGGAGTATCGCTGAAGGGCTCTTTTAAAATACAATCGAAAACATCTGCCAATATTTGAATAGGGTGTCTCCTTTACGAGATAGTAGTATCTAAAGCATTGTGCTGTGTAATCTAACTTTTTACCTCTTATGATAAAAGTCTGTAAAATGAGTATGACGACATTTGTTAAGTACTTCAATGTAAAATTGTTTCGAGTAACTTGCATTAATTAATTTTCATTTACTGAATATTAATATTAAGAACAAAATATTTTAGTAATAAACAATAATATGAATATTTCTGTTTTATTTAATAGAAATACTCTAAATTATTTAAAATATTAAATGTACCTAAGTATATAAGAAACCCTAGCAGTGCGAGTTCTGCTCATACCTCAATAATAAACCTATTATTTGAAATAATAATCTTTTCACACAAAGAATGATTAATTTACAAGGTAGCTAATTTAACATTGGTAAAACACACCTATATGTGTACGTTGATCTACTTATCCGTTCGAAAATACGATTCAATTGCAACAGTTAATTTTAAATTATTTTCTAAATACATGTAACAACAATTTTAACAGAGTTGAAAATATTTCAAATCACACAACTCGAAAACTTTTATAAAATTTTGATTTTCATTGAAAATTTTAAGTTCATAGACAAAGTAATTTTTTTGCTTTCACATCTATAGATGGAAAAAAAATAAGTTTATTTACACTCTTTGTGTGATTACCTCTTCACTATCCGGATAAAGCAAAGAAAAACAACTATCTCGCAATCGGTTTTACTGGAGACGCCATCGACAATAATTTACATGGATACCACGATTGCAGCTAAGAAGGGAATGAGATAAAGTTAAAGGGGAGGGGGGATAATCGGTTTGTTTTGCTTCTTAATCATTCTATTTGAGTAAGGATGAATAAAATAAAAATTGATACAGACATTATTTGAATTTCGAATTATTTGCATCTCATGAAGCGAAGTAATAAAAAGTATCACTTTCGGCGACCCGTCTTAAAACCATTGCTCTGATTCTCCATTAGAGGGAGTCGTAGCTCTATAGGATAAACATATATTGAAAACAAACTGTGAAAAAATATATAGCATAAGTTTTATGATTCGTTACTAATAAAATAGTCTGGTAAAGATCACAATGTATGTAAGTTAGTGCTCAAACTTGCTTAAAAATAATGTAAACCAAACGCGCAATCCACCTTCCACTTGAATCGTTTCAATTATTCTTTATACTTTCCCTATTACGTAAAAATTTTCTCCAAAATCAAGAGTTTGTTATACAACTTATTGTAATATTCAATAATTTCCAGATGGCGGCTTTGGTGGTAATGGTGGCAATGGTGGGAATGGTGGCGGCGGTTACAAGAATGGCGGAGGATGGTGAAAAGTAAATATTTATTAACGGATACGTTTGTATATTGTAAGCAAAACAAAACGAAATAATAAAGTTTTATAACCAATATTATGTTTTATAACTTCACGGGTATCAAATTGGCCTCAATCACGCCATACCTATATAAACGCCGTTTATTTTAGAAAAGGAGTATTATAATTTTGGAAATAAAGGGCATTTAAAACGAAAATAAAAAATATGTATGGAAATGCTTTTGGACAATTTATACGCTTATCATGAAAGTAAATATGTATTGTAATATAAATAACAACAAAGCCTTTCTCATGTTGACAATTCTGTGTGCCTTGCTATAAGTACAATAAAAATCATATCATACTATGATGAGCTTTTTGTTATACGCTTATCAGGAATTATTGGCTTTTCAAGCTAAAACTGTCGTTTTCGTTTTGATCGTCAATAAATTCGTCAAAGTGATTGTATAAAAGAAAAAAATGCGATATAAAGACATTCACTAGATTTTATCAAAAAGGTTGACCTCGGTCTGTACATATGTTTAAAGTAACTAGAAAATTTTAAAAAACATTCCAGAATTAAGAAAATAAAATGTCCAATAGAATATTTTTTTGTTTTGAAATTCAAAAGTCAGATACTAAAATCTTGAAAGTGTTTGTTTCTTCTTACTTTTTTTAATAATTTTTGACAGATTTGGAAACATTTCAAAATTGACAAAAAGATTTGAACAAATTGTATGGTACCTTAATTTTCTAATCTAGTTTCCGGGTATATCTAGCTATTGGGGAAAATTGTTAAGCACTTTGGAAATAGTGGACGAAATTATTCATGTAAACCTACACAGCACAGTTAAACTTTGTCAGTACAGTACATATACTTAACAATACAGTTAAATCTGTAGTTAAACTTTGGCTGACATGCATCGCCGTGTATCTAGACAAACTAAATAAATTATTAACTTTGGAAAGCTGTCATGGAATACTCACTATAAAAGTTTGACAGTAAGTCATCACAAATTATAAACTTTTGAAACAAAACCATTAGGAAACGAACTCTTTATCAATAAGTAGCATCTACGCCTGCAATATTTTGTCGTAGTACGTTATAATAGTGTATGATTAGGTTCCAAATATATATTTTTTATGACATTTTTAGCAGTGCTTCATTTGGAAATAACAGGTTTCTTTATATCAAATTGAAATGCAACAGGCTTTGACATTCTTATTAAATTCCACAAAGTTAACTTGAAGAGGAGAGATTTATTATCTAAGTCGTAGGTCCACAAAATTCAAATCTAGTCGTAGGTCCACAAATTTCAATCATTAGTTTTTAGGTTTTTATGCTATTTCTGGCAAAAATGAGATAAGCATGCATTGTACGTTGTAGTGCACTGCGAATTCCATAAATAAATTGTTTACCGTACAACGATAATTGGCCTACTCTTAATTCATTTCTATTAGTATCGGCAAATATTGATAATTTTTCCTTATGTATTTTCTCCATTAAATGTTTAAATAATAAAAATAATAGCAAAAACTGTTAAAAGGAGAGGAAAAATCGTTAGGCGAATATTTGGCAAATTAATAGAAAATGAAATGGTATGAAATGCAACGAAAGAAATTACATTGATGTATTATGTGTATGGTTAACTATAAAATTACATTTTATAAATAGATTGGGCAAAAAAATAAAAATAAATAAATCAAATAAACAAATTCCCTTCGTATTCACAGAGTATATACAGATGGGTAACCGGAAGTCAAAAATTTGAAACGATAATGTCGAATTCCTCAGCGTTTATCGCGTTTAACTTGGCGCATTTCCGGGCGCCATACTTTTTTTCGCTGTCATTTTTAATTTGTAAACACTCGTGGGATTACTTCCTGCAAAAAAGTATAATACTGATAATTCTTGTGCGGCCTTTCATATATATTTTCTCCGGAGAACTTTTATTTTTAATTGTGCTTTTTATAAATATTTTCATATTCATTTAGATACCAATAAGTTATTTTGATTGTATTATAATTTATAATAATGGCGTGCGTGCGTTGTCCCCGACTGTCACTTCACTCAAAAAATTACTAGATGACTCTCATTTTTCAAGCTTTCAAAATGTGAAACCCGGTAAGTATCGTTTGAAGTATTATTTTTTTATTACCGAATAACATAAGAAAGTATTTTTAAATTCCGTGAACGTGGACATTTACACGTGTGTAACTATATCTATAACCCCAAATTATACTTAGGTACGCAATTTTCCTTTTGTTTTTTATTACCAAATAATATAAGAAAGTATTTTTAAATTCCGTCAACGTGAAAATTTAAACATGTGTAACTAAAATTTATAACGCAATTTTTGTTTTGTTGCAGTGATAATAGAAGTCAGCTATTTATGTAAAGGAATATTCTAATGTCTAACACAATCAGTAAAATTATTCATAGTTTAGATGAGCTTTCAACTTATACGCAAAGAATTGTACTGAACAGGCAGCACCTTTAATATTAAGTATATATATATATATATATATATATATATATATATATATATATACATATAAATATATATATATATATATATATATATATATATACGTATATGTATATATATATATATATATATATATATATATATATATGTGTATACATATATAAACTAGTGATACAATTGAATACTTAATAATGGGCTTATAGACAAATATCTTCACTTTGTTTAATTCATTTTGATGCAAGTTCTTATCACTGTATCCCAGTGATAAGAACTGGGATACAGTGATAAGAACTTGCATCATTGAGGTAAGTGAGGTAAACATTAACCACTTCACTAATTATAAATAGTTTAACTTACGGTATACATTTTCAATTTCCACGACAACTGATAAATTATGTGTATTTTATGTTAGTCGCCCAATGTTTGGAATTGCCAGAATATGTAAAAACAGTAATATTGGTTTTTACTGCACGTCAGATATAATCAGTTACCAATTTATATCCAAATATTACATATATTTGTGAATTGTTTATGATTATAGGAGGACATGCTTCCGGAAGCAGCTTCTACCAGAGTCAGTGTTTTGAAGAGAGGCCGTCAAGAAAACTGAGGAGTTCCACTTGTAAAAAAGGTACATGCACCTGAGGAAGACCATCGAACTGCCAAGGCGTACATGTTGCGGAAACCTAAGCAGTATGGTAAATCGGAAAGTGTAACAATTACCAAAATAAAAGACATGTTGAAACTTATTTTATCAAAAGACTCTTACACTTTATTTGATCACCAATTAAGAAATTATTTTAGAAGAAAAAACGCAGCGATATATTATTAAAAAATTAAAGTGATTTGTACAAAATTGTATTATTATTTCCCAAAAGGTTATACAAATTTGGCTACCTTTTACAATTATCATCAGTTAGAAGTGGAGTTGTAATTTTCCAATTAAAATAGGTAAAAATGATTTTATGTTGAATGCCTTAAGCAAAAAATTAACAGGTTGTGGGTTATTATTTAACGGCTGGGGCAGATAATAACTTATATATGTAGTTATAGAAAGTACCATTCAAATTTTAAATGCAGAACTAATAGTATATTTTGTATTATAAAATGTAGAAAGCCGCGTTTCAGTTAATTTTTAATGATATACTATTTATAGATAATTTAGAAGCGAGTCTATTGCGATATTTAAAACGAGTTACTCCTGATTGTCAGATATTTTGTACAGATTATTTTTCTAATTTATTTATTAAACATTACATTCAAATGAAAACAAACTGTTGTCTTAGAAATTTAAAGAGAATGAAAGAAAATAAATCAGTTGGAGATAAATCAAGTACGAAACTTGTGTAATTTATAATTATTTTAAACTTTTACTTTGATCCGAGGTAAACTTTGATATTATCTTTTTAGATCTGCACTTGGCTAACCTATTAATCTTCCAAACTATTAATTATAATCTTTTAAATTTAAACTTTTCTTTTTTCAGATTCACCAGGATCCATTATATGAATTAAATAAAGTTTTGTAAACCATATTTGAATGTTTTGGTGGAGTGATAACGCAAAGCCCCTTTACCTGTGTGTGGTCAGTATTATCTACGTGGTCGGTGTCGTAAGTTTATTTTTCCCTTCTTTGCTGTGCGCCATTTTGTTTAGCAAGCGCAAGGGTTAGTCACGAGTTAATGTCGCTCTGTTTTGCGCCACATAAATTTTATTTTATGTTTATCGTCGTACTCGCACGGTGCCAATTGCGAGTAAAAACAACTTTGATCATTGCGGTTATTAAATATTATGATTTTTTTTATCTTGGTTATTTATTGTCATATATATTTGTCGTCGCAACACCTTATTAATCTATACATTTTGCATTAGCTAATTGTTTCTAAATGTTTATATAAGTATTAAAAAGGAGGAAAAATAATGTACCTACTCAACATATTTTTTAAATTTTGTAAATCGTGTATATAATCATTTGAAAGGGCCTGTTATGGAAAACTACATGAAAATTAACTATGATCTTAGATCTTTTAATTTTTAAAATATGCCTCGTTTTTACGCCTGTGAAAGATATAGTAGGCAATGTCGTGAAAAATTAATATTTATAATTAGTTTAATAATAGTACTATGAACTCTTAAATGCCAATCATCATTATGGGTATGATATAGATTTTCATTATCTATATTTTCATTATTCATTTATCTATATCATTCATTGTTACTATTTTAATCGCTTTAGCTTTAGACGATTGTAACAGAGAAATGGACCACATAAATGCCTATGCATTTATATATTATACACATTTATATATTATATATAAATGCTTATAAAGTGTATTATCAATTATAGTAATATATATCAATTATAGTAATATCAAGAATATTCACGCGTTATGCTTGAGCTCAAGATGCGACTTTTAAGTTACAAAATAATGAAAATTTGCAGATGGCACGAACGTCCAGTTTAGCTCATGGTGCACGGCTCATCAATCCAAATCTTGCTGAAAGGAATGCAGAGGCAATGCACGTAAGAACAAGTTATCCCATCGTATATTTTGAACACATTTATCCCATCGTATATCAGTCTAAAATGTTAGAACAATATTTGGTCAACTGGATATTCTTTAACCGGTGTTCTGCAACACGTTTTATTAAAGTAATTAGCTAGTATGCGTTTCACATAAAGTCTACTAGTGCGACACGCTTCATATAAATTGAATATGTTGGCTTAGCGGCAGAAAATTATATCCTAATTGCACCAGTCTGACAGTTTCCTTTTAGTTCATTTTAATCCAGCATATATTGAATCCACAATATATGCTGGATTCTATGAAAGTAAGAAACAAAATGCGATTTAAAATGTGATGATAGAGGATTGTGTTATATGTTAAAACCATTTGTATACTTCCTAAGAATATATCGTCTACATACAATATTAAAAATAAATTTAGATTATACGTAGAAAACTTGTAGTATTTTTTCTACTGAGCCTATAAAAAATCCGCAACACCTGTCTCAGGTATTTCGGAATAATTTATATTAAAGTAATTGAAATTAACTGTCGCAAAACGCAGCCTGTGACTGTGCATTAAAAAAAATATCGAATATTTTTGTAAATATTTTTTTCTAAATTCTCTGGCACAAACAGTTATCTAGCTTTCTGGTATCCAGACGTACTGATTATTCTAACGTTCTTATATAGTATTCCCTTATGTATAATACAAAATTAAATTCAGCATATTGCTATCATCGAAATAAATAATCACAAAGTACCAAGATTATTTTATCCGCAATCATATTTGGATATCAGTCGTCTATATCGATATAATCAGTATCCTCTACAATTTAGAAGGACAACCGCGCCATATAGTGTTGACATTTACATTGAAATAAATAATTCCAAGTCGACGATGAGACCTTAATAGATCAGTCTCTTAATTAGAAGCTGAAGGAAATATCAATTATATTAAATATTTACAAATTCTGAACTGAATGAGATTTGAACCAAATCATCATCATCATCATCATTATCATATATTAATACGCTAAGGTTAAGATGTTACACTCCCTTTTTAGAAAAACCTCACAACTAATCCACATAAATTATATATCATTTTATAGATGATTGCTTGCTCTACCGGCATCCACAACTAAAAAATTTATTATTGCTATTGTTTTTGCAAATTAATTAATTATTAAAATTATATACACAAAACAGCAATGCTGCCATCTAACGGTTCAACGTCAATATGATTGACGGTCGGTAAAATTTTTGTTTAATTTCAAATCCACTCACGTATAAATAAAGTGGCGCTTTAGCTCAATGCTTTTGATACTTGCGCCTCTATATGTCAATTTTAGTAAAATATTTGTTTGATCTGTCATCTGAGCTTCATAATGGAATAAATAATGCGAAGACTTCGCACGGGTCACGCTAGTCCATTATGATTTCTCTAGCGTATTAACACATCTGACGAAAAACATATTTCTAAATCATATTAATGGCCAAATTTATTTTAGTAGTAAATTTTATCCAAATCCGTTGCTGTCAAAGATTTTGCTTGTTCTTGTAGACAAGTCAACATACTCCAATTTAAGTAGTTACATCAATTGTCTCGTATTCAGTATTTTTATTAGAATTTAACATTTTTTAAATTACAAACCACAAAAAGTTATTTATTCATAATGCATATTTAACTGCTAAAAATATGACTTCAATTAGCTTTGTTATGTTTCGAGGATACGGGAAAATTGTGTTGCGTGTTTACAAACCAATTGACTCGTTAGCCAATTTAAATTAATTGTTAATTAACTAATTTTTAACAGAAAATAATCGGATGCAGTGTCAAGTAAACCGAACAATTAACATGTGGCATTGTGCGAAAATGTAAAGTTTCCTTCATAATTTAATTTATATATATTTTACGGCCGATGGGCGCATTAACATGCACCAAACATTATGTTCTGCATTGATTAATTATTAGCGTTAATGCAGGCATGAAGTTCCTGCTAAACATACCAATATCTACTTTAATTCTATTTATTTATTTATTTATCTATTTTAATGTATCTAATTGATACATATAGCGGACTTATTGCTACGAGAGCAGTCTCTCACAGCCTATCATAATACCAGTTCAGTCCCGTTCGACGAACGGCCGGGAATTGAACCCGGATCCCCGCGGTGCGCCACATCGTCAAAGACCGTATGCCTTGTGATTAACCCAACACACCACGACGCCTGCAATCTATATAATCCTACTTAGTAGCGATCTAGCAAACATTTTAATGGTGGAGAAAAGTATGTCAGAGAAACGCTATTTCAAAAATTTTAAATATTATTTTTAATTCAATAATTCCTGGCTATTATTAGTAGCCATTAATGATCAATTCAATAAATAGAAAATTAGTTTTAAAAAATAACAAAAGGAAACCACTGCCATAAAGCTTTGTCAAAAAATAAAGACAACGAAAAATTTTAGCAAATGAGACAAAAAAGCAAAAAAATAATTAACACTGAAATGCAAATATATACAAGATAATTAACAATTATACGTTTTTTCCATAAAGCGGTAATATTTATAGCAATCAAGCCTGTTACACTAATTTATATTGGCCCATAAGGAAATTGTTTAACTTATTAAAAAAATGTATCAATTACTATAATTACAATCAATTACTGCTAAGGTTGAGAGATTATTGAACTTATTATATTATATTCAAATCAATGTAGATTATTCGCTACTTTACTCCCAGTATTTAAAGACGTTAATTTTGTAAATTAAAAGTTAAAGCAAAGTACATTAAAATTTGGAACCTAAAATTGGTATGTTAAGTGGTTCAAAAATGAATAGGATTTGTGTTCCTCAAATGCGATAAAAATGGTAACATCAAGTATTGACTTAAAGAAACCTAACCAATAAATTAATATTTTAATTCTCTATCTTACGGAATTCAAGTTTAAAATTGCCACCACCATCCTGAATAGCGGAAAAATTCAAGTGGGTTCATGTTCTTCAGCCTTCGGAATAACATACTATTTAACTTACTACTAAATATGCAAAGAAACTACCAAAAATTAGAAACGGTACCAAATTTGCGCTTTTCAATTTTCCGATCATGACAGCTTTGTTATACTGGGTGACATTTTGATGAGTGACCAAATTTTAAGAAGTGTTTAAGAAACAGTATTTAAATCACGTAATAAAAAAAGAACATAAAACTTCCTAACATTCCCGCTTTAATAACACGCAAAAATGTTGGAAAAGTTAAAAGAATTATTTTTTTTATTATTTGATTTAGTTACTGTTTCTTAATCGTTCCATTGAAATTTGGTCACTCATCAAAATGTCACCTAAGCCGCCATTCCCAGTATCATTACAATCCCAACCCAACAAATATTCAGTAACAATAATTTGCTCGCAACTTTATCTACATGGATTCTTAATGTATGCAACGGAATATAAATACAGGTTTTATAATCCATAGGGTTCCAACACATAAAATACCCCTTTCATAAAGGCTTTCGTGCGTTGTCTTACTTACTCAACTTACTATTTCTAATATTATTAAAAATCACAAACTTTATGTTTAAAAGCTTATCCTCTCTGTTCTGACTAATATCATATATATCTATATACATTTTTGTAAATATGCATATTAATATTTTTGGCGTTAAATGGTAATGAGATTTATTAACAGTTCTAGTTTCTTCTTGCACAATTAATACACATAGTGCAATATGCCACATTATTATCATACATTTAGATTACCCGTTTAATTAATCAAATAGTTCTATGCAGTTTTAATTAGGTAAAGCATAAAATAATATTAAATATATACATGGCATTAATTTTGTAGAAATTCATTATCACTTAATTTTTATTCACAACCAAATGAAACTACATGATCGTATGTGTACGTGCTTACGTCCGTACGAAACCTAGGTTGTGGTTAGAAATTAAATAGAATATAAATAATACTGCATCTCGTAGTTTCGTTTAGTTGTGTATATAAAAATAAAGTGATAAAATAATATTATAAACCGTTATCGTTTTCGTTAAAAAATACTTAATCTATTTACGTTAGCAGTTTAATTCTACTAAATTACAAAAATATATTTTTAATTATTTTGACATCATTATCAGATACGTAATAATACTTTCAATTGTCTTATTAACTTTAATTATAACGTATATAATACCATAAAACCCAGCCGACCAGATGAAAAATATTAGATAGTTCAGTGACAGCAAAATACTGAAATATTCACTTCAAAGGGTAAGATCAGCTCGACCGAAAACTCATGGTATATTTCGAAAGGCAACATCTGATACCAAGATATTTTATTAAGTAGAAAAATCTATTACTCGCAAGTGCATAAATATTTGTTAGGATTATTAATCATGTGATATCACTGTTAGAATAAAAATTTATATAATTACATGACGCCCTTCGATTCTATGTCCAAAATTACGTAGTTCTAAATATCATACAAACGGTTAAAACACTGTCTTAATTATTTATAATTGAAGCATTATGTTGAATACACAAAATGTATCCGCCGCTAAACTAGAATTTTTATTATCATTCGGAAATGACGATAAGCTAATGTTTCTTCAAATCTATTAGAGGGCAACAAGTATTTATTGTATCTTGTATTTACCAAAAGATAGTATTGAGACATAAACAAGTTAAAATAAACAGTATTGTTTTTAATAAATTCATAGTTTATTTCATTCACATTTGTGTGTACAATAAATCACGATATATGTTTCACCATCCACCACCGCTCTTGTAGCCACCGCCGCCACCACCGCCGCTGGCACCGAAACCGCCACCTAATAAGAAATTGTAAGATATGAAAGACAATTCGAAAAGATATTTGTAAAATAGCATGAATATATTCAAATAACAATACATAAAATCGCTCTCACACATGAAACATCAAAAAATGCTTAAACAATTATTCGAATCGTTAATCTTTAATTAGATCAGGAATTTTTAGATTCTTAATTAAATCTAGCAATCGTAAGGTTTCGTCAATAATTTGAGGGTTCCTAAGCAGATTGTAACTTATTCGATAAATGGATTTCATATGAAATTGTCGTTGGCCCAAATTTCTTTTTATAAAAATTTTGCATATTTTGTTTCAGCTATTCGTAAAGAGGTTTGTGAGGTTTTGAAGACGAATAATCTAGTCTAAAATACATGTAAACTTTTTTCTACATTTTAATGATAAAATATAACTTACTAAATTCCTTTACAGAAATTAAAAACAGATGTCTTCAAAATCATTATTTTTTGGAAAGCAATATGTTCATAATTAGGGAAATTTTGAATTTTATCTTTATAATCCTGCTCAGTTATGATATGGACAAAATATTAATTGCGTTTAATATTTACTTTATTTGACAAATATTCCGTTTCTAAAAATACGTCAATTTAATAATCACTAGCTGTGTCCGCGACTTCGTTCGCGTGAGATTTAGAACATTGTTCTCAAAACCTCACTGTATACAATATTTCCTGTAGAACCGTCACGGATACAAAAAAAATAAATTGTTAGCGTTGCTGACGCGGGAGAGTGCTACATACAGCTGTCCCTGCAGAAAGCAACTGATGCTTAGGTCCACGCCAGCTACGCGCAAGGTTTGTCCTGTTTTTTAAAACAACGACCCCACGATTTACGAAATTTACTTGCGACATCTTTCGTTGAATAGCATGCAATGACGTATCGTAGATGTTGATCCAGATAGTCAATTATCATCATATCAAATTTCATCAAAATTCATGGTTTTTGCCTGATGCAGTAACAGAAAGACAGACAATAATTTTTAAAATTATATATTTGGTCTTTGTATCGATAATAATGGCTATTAGAACAAGATTTTCCTAAAAATATTCAATGTACAAGCACGACTCAATTACAGTTTTATTATATGTATAGATTAGATTATCTTCAATTCCATACATACGACAAGGTTTTATTTTAAATAATATTCATCGTTTTCTATAACTGACGATTTTAGGTAAAATATCCTAAGGAAAATAATCGAATAATGGTAGTCTCTTTATGAATATCCACTTGTAAAATTTCACGCATATAAACAAAAACTATGGAAATTATAAGGCTGTAACAGACGGATAAACGGACGGACATTATAAAATTACAAGGCTTGCTTGTTTTGGTTATGAACCCCAAAAAAATTTGGAATTTAAAACCAAGTTAGACGTACAGATATAATTAAGTGTTAATAAAAAAGTAATTGTAAGATATGAAAGGCAATTCGAAAAGATTCTGACTACCTTTCCAACTTCTAAAATTACAATACTACAAATCTTATAACGTAAATTACACTAATTTTAACACCATTTTTCGAACAAACGGAATAACTTTGGTGATTTTAATTGCTTGTGACAATTTTAAACTTGGCGACAAATTTCAATTATTACTTTCACTAGAAATATATCTTCATAATGACTCAAAATCGAGGAAATATTTCATTCCGTTACTTAATAATGCCTAAAATGAAATTTATTAGGTGAGTTGAATAAAATATATACTCTCACCGTATCCACCACCGCTGATACCGCCGCCTCCATGTCCGCCTCCACTTAATCCGCTTCCGCCTCCGCTTTGGATAATCTTAACAATTTTCAAAGCTGAAGAAGACATAGAATAATACCATCAATATTGATCCTTGGAATAGGTTAATTGCTTGATTAACATGTTACCAATTTCTAAGATAGATAGATTTCTTAAATATTTCAAGCTTCATACCGAATCTCGGACTATCATTAGTTACGACTATTAATAAATAGTTTCTAAGAAAATAAAACGACTCCAATAATTTGGTCATTGTTTCACTAAAGTCCAAAAATATAGTCAAATTAATTATATTTCACTGCAGTTGAGATGTGTAAATATTTCGAGCAGCGTGGATACAGCTTCTTATATTTTGATTAAACAACGGTTGTATATTTCGGTACCCGGGAGAGTGAAATTTAGATTTAACCAAAAACCTCAAATCTTCCCGGAACCTTTACATAAAATGGAGAATTTTTGCCTTAGGCAAGACTAGATATTAATAACAAATAACATTTGAGCACAAAAATAACTCAATTAAATGAAACTACGTGATGTAGTATTATTTCTACTATCTTTAATTTCTTTACCACGACCTAGGTTTCGTTGTATTACAACATCTTCAGGTGGGATGTTGTAATACAACGAAACCTAGGTCGTGGTAAAGAAATTAAAGATAGTAGAAATAATACTACATCACGTAGTTTCATTTAATTGAGAATAATGAATTTCTACAAAATTAACGCCAAATATATTCAACACAAAAATAACATTTACTTAAAAATACCAACTAAGATATTGATCAAAAAATGCCTAGATCTACCGTTGATATAACTGGGAACACTGTGTTAAATTGGTAGATTTTGGAAAGATTCCTTGACTACTCTTGGTGATGGTAACTTGTGACTGATGTGCGTTATATTATAAACTCATTACAAATACTAACAATTTCATCCTAAGAGTTGAAAAGAAAGGATATATTAACGGTTTGGTGAATGACACAGAATAAATATATAAATGAATATAAATTTACAGCTCATTTACATAATGATAATTATTGCAATATATCTATATATTTCTAATAATATATCTAGAAGTACTGAGAAAGAAAGGGAAGGAAGAACTACTTGCTCGAAAAATCAGCAGTATCGACTCGACTTATCAAAAGAATTTAATTTAAACCACTTTAAATTTGTTGGAACATATGAAAAACTTTAAATTATCTAAGTACTGTTGAAGCATTATGGTCAGTTTGAAATCAGACTGAAGTGGATTTAAAGATTTATGAGCCATGATTGATTCATATATATATATTGAAATAGTCGGCCACGAATAAGGTCCTCAAAGACTTTGAATGCAAAAGAATAGATACGGGTTCGTCAAATACATGTATAATCTTCAAGTGTATATTATAAGAGATGTTATTTTAGGTAATTTTTATATTAGGGACGAAATGTTGCATTTGGCAGAGGAGTGATGATTTGAGTTACTGAATATATGAGTGGACTATATCTGGCACAATTTTAAGAGAATTAATGATTAGGCCTTAAATTTCCATTTATTTGAATTTAATCGCAGCTTGATTAACATTAATCCCGAATTAGAAGTCATTCACTAGCATAAATTGATTCTTCTGGCCATTCGTTCTCTACGTACATAAATAGAGAACCAATTGTGAGGATGAGAGACAATACAAATGGTAAGTGCTTGAAGCAATTCTTTACAATAAAAGATCGAAAATAAATATCGTATATTTGTTAATCCAAAATAAGGAGTCACTATTAGCTTCAAATTTGAAAAAGTGAAATGAAACCTCATCCAAGTTATCATCCAATGAATTATTTTCCCATTCGCTATTTTAGAGAATCTTTGAATAATGAAACTTACGCCGTATCTAAGTGATTCTGGACTCTTAACCTTAACTTGATCTGAAAGTAGGAAAAGCTATTTCATAGCCCCACAATTTGCAACCATCCTTTCTGTCGTTAAATTAAGTATAATTATTAACACATTATTACGAAATAAATGTTTGAAGAGTATACATATATGATTTTCAAGAATCTTAATAGTACAACACTTTTAGATAATAGTATTATTGTAAAATGTTTGAAAGTTTAAAAAAAATTATAAAGGACTGATTTCATAAAGACTGAAGAAAAAAAAATTCCTTAGTAGAAGAATTGCATAGAATCACGTAATAGGCTAAGTACTTACTTCCACCGTCGCTTCCGCTGCCTCCAGCACCGCTGTATCCGCTGCCACCACTGTATCCGCTGCCACCGCTGTATCCGCCGCCACCACTGTATCCGGCACCACCGCTGTATCCGCCGCCACCGCTGTATCCTCCACTTCCGTGTCCGCCGCCGCCGCTACCTCCTCCGGAACCTCCGCCTCCCGAAGATAAGTAGCCCGCATTCGCTGCAGCGAACAATGCGACAACGCACAGTAGAACCTACGACATTGTTATTATTATACAATTGTGTACACTTTACGGTTTAATTTATATTGTTCACATAACTTATTAAAAAGGACACCTATTATCCTACCCTACGTACATTCGTCTAACGTACATTATTCATTGCTCTCTTTAAATTACTTACCACCTACCTTTATTTACCTATTATATGTATTCAACCGTATTCCGAATTATATGTGTTCAACCCTATTCCGAACCTGTAAAGTGTTCGAGCAACAGATATTTAAAAATTATAATTTTGTGCCATGATACTATACGTATGATACGTATATGGGAAGTCATTATTAACAAAGTAGGCAACATAGGAAGTCATTATTAATAAAATAGGCAATATAGGAAGTCATTATTAATAAAATAGGCAGTATGGAAAGTCATTATTAACAAAATAGGCAACATGGGAAGTCATTATTAACAAAATAGGCAACATGGGAAGTCATTATTAACTAAATAGGCATCGTGGGAAGTCATTATTAATAAAATAGGCAATATGGAAAGTCATTATTAACAAAATAGGCAACATGGGAAGTCATTATAAAGAAAATAGGCAACATGGGAAGTCATTATTAATAAAATAGACAATATGGGAAGTCATTATTAACAAAATAGGCAACATGGGAAGTCAATATTAAGAAAATAGACAACATGGGAAGTCATTATTAAATAAATTAAAACTATAAAGGTATTTAGGTCGAATTTTGTATTTAAAAACCTAACACTTAGGAAATTAGGAATTAAGATTATGCGTAGGAAATTTTCTTTCTGCTTTTAGCTTATAGCGTTCAGAAGGATATAGGATGTAATGACTCTCATAAGAAAGCTAATTTAAATCACTTCCTGGATTTTAGAGTAAATTTTCAAACTTCATACAAAAATACTGAACTTTCTCATTTCTTCAAGTCTATTGACATTATTAAAAATAGTTTGCTGATTAAAGAAACTAACATCAAGTATAAAATTATAACCCAAAATAAATCACAATGAAAATAAGTTACAATGTTTTTCCTTGCCGTTAACAGTATTTTTTGGTTGCTCGTTACGCGTGCGTAATGAACAATACCGGTTAAGAGAGTGTGCCGGGTCCATTTTTAAGTCAAACTTTAAAACCATTATAACTACATTAAAATAACTTAGGAAATAGACAACATGAAAATAAAAAAAAGAAGTTTTCAGTATATATCGTTAATTTTATTACATATTGTTTGTTATGGCTAATGTTCTGTTGCAACCCTATAAGTATTTTCGAGTTATACAAACTAAACCGTTAAAGTGACATAAAATAAAGTTATGTAAGACTAATTATTACGAATCATATGTTATAAGCGTCTCTAAAGTACAAAATAAAAAAACCGAACCCTTGAAAAACATTAATTGGTAAATTGACCGTAAATAATTATTACACAAAAAGACGATTAAAGCAAAATGTAGTAATGTCGGAAATCGCAACTGGTTTTCAAATAAAAATAAAGGTTTTAAAGTTTCATAACAATACAAGATTATGATACAATTGCTCAAAATAACGTTATTCGAAGATAAAATGTTACTACAACATTCTTTAATAAAAATCGAGACATTTTTCCATGAACTTTTATTTGGCATGATTAGTCACAGATTTTATTATTTTACTCTTATATTAATCTACTTAAGATATATGAATTATTTATAGCTTTCAAATATACGCATTAGATTTTGCCACGAATGATTTACAGTAACTTTTCTAGATACTGATATAAAGTTTTGAGTATATGTTACGTCAGATAATATTGTGATAAACCAGATGACATAATTTTTTATTAAAAAGTAAGATAATATTGTTCATGATATTAAAGATTCGTACAATATATATATACATGTAATAAATTGACAAAGTCACTATTTAAAAATAAAAACATACCTTCATGTTTCTGCTCTGAAATATGAAACTGTAATGATGCATAATCTGTGAAACATCTGCGTTATATACTGAAAATCATCAAAAAGTACGAGGCGTGTGTTAATCATTAAATATTGAAAAAGTGAACGGTTATCATTCGTACATACAAATTGCATTAGTTGCTATAGAAGTGCATTGAAAAAGACGTATTTAGATAATCAAGGGCAAACTATGTTGTTAAGTTTAAACGGTAATTGCTACACTAAAACGCATAATTAAAATAAATCCGACAAGTTTAAATTCTTCATTACATTATTATTTGAGCAATCTTCATATTCATTAACAATAAATTTCATATTAATATATAATTAAAACAATTGCATGGTCAAAAAACTGAATATATTAAGACAATCGACATTTCCTTGATATTCAGTTTTAGTAATGATTATGTATATGCACAAAGTATTTTGGACACTACGAAGAGGGTTATTTTGGATCTTATTTAGAAATGGAAAAACTAAACAGAAGCTAACGCGGTACGCCCCAGTTACTCGAGTGATAGACTGATATCTGATGCACACATGGACAATCACATGATTTTATGATAGAATAATAAAAAATATATTTCTGATTAATAATTATGCGGGATTTATATTTTACCATATGAGGTTCGATACTATGTGCATATGCGTGGAGTACCATATTATTGTCTATATGTCGACTTGTTGATTTCGTAATCTGCAGCCAAATAAATATCCTAATCATTGCATATAAAAACAAAACGTTGTCTATTTATTGTTAGTGAAATGTGGCCCTACCAATTTCAATGCAATTTTGCATATAGGTAATATTAAAAGCTAAAAAGATTAGGAGAGAAGTTATATAAAAATTAAAATATAAGTTATATATAATTATTCTAAATTAGTTACTGGTGGTTATAACTAATTGCACGGCCAATGCCATAGTAAAAGTTCCCGGCAACATGTACTTATAGTCAATAAATAAAACAGCATAATCTTTTTAATGATAAATAAAAAAATTATTTGCTGAACGTAATATTCATGGATATTTTCTGGAAAAGTTATAAATCCTTATGTAAAGAAACTTCACTGTTTTTTTGTAATTTGTAGTTTAGTTACTATAAAGGTAACCATTTATCCTTCATATATTTACACTGTATCGAATATGTATAAGATGAAGGGTATATTTCCCTAATACCACATATACTTTTCATAATAGTTGATAATATTTTCGCCAAGAATACTCTAAATAACGATATGGATAAATATAAACTGTATATAAACTACTCTAGGTGCAATTCCAAACAAAAAAATCTTGAAAATTGTATACCTTCAGCTTTTATTTTCTAATATTTGAATTTAATATGCAAGCATTCGTCCCCTTTCAATTTTATTGAAATTTTCGACACACAAAATTATGCAAAATGAAATGTGCTTAGATAATTCTAACATATTGTTTCAAATATGATTTATTTTAATGTACGGTAAACCATTCGTTATATTATTTAATGTTACAGAATGGATAATGAACTAAATCACACATTTGATACAAATAAATGTAACGCTTTTTATCGTTCAATTTTATACGTCGTGAGAAGAATTGGCAATTTTAAAGGCGCGTCAATTTTATTTTCACATTTCAAATTAACAGCTCTAGTGAATGTTTACATGAATGATATAATACATTACGAAAAATATTAACTACGATTTATATTACAGGCAATTTTTCTTTATATTGTGTTTCTAACTACGCATCAATTGTTCCTTTGTTATTTCGGTTGAAGAAAAGTATTATTCGTAGTTTCAATAAAATCACGTTAAGTTGTATTAGACTGTTTCTCTTGTTATTTATTGTAAAATATCTGAATAAATACATTTATTAACGAATAATAATAAGATTTTAGTTGTCTGTACCCAGAATATATGTATATTATCCTTTAAAATGTTCTTTTATATGTATATATTTGACTTCATTTATTTTGATAACTTTCATCAACTTAGTAGTAAAATTGTATGCTGATATATGTCTATGAAGGATTTCCAAATATTAAAATCATCGGTTAAAAACAGGAAAACATTCCGAAAATTACCTTTGTGCATGGTGTAAAATATTATGAATTTAAACAAAATCGCAAGAATTGGCGTCACAGATAAGTAATACCGTAATATTATCTTTTGTTTATTTTTGATCAGATTTTTAATTTTTCTCATCACTTATTTCGTAGCACTCAATCGCTAGTAATGAAAAGAATCTAATGGCTTCTATTAAAATTTATATCGAAACTAACTATTTCACCAACTTAGAATTAACTTAATTATGCTGCTACCTCCACCGCGGTCATTAAACTCCATTCCGTTCGCTAAACAATCCGCCGTCCAGATAGAGGAGACGTTTCGGCAGGAATATTTGGTATGATCAGTGAATAAATACGACTGCCTCTTTCTACCTAGCACCGGTTAAGCAGTGTTCTGTTATATTTATCATCCCTGCCCTGTTTCTGTAAAGTATAGAATAACTATATATAGCCTATCATTTTTTTAAACTATGTTCTTTCTTACCCAAAACTAATTTTTGCAATTTTGTGTATTTTCAGAGACATTAGCGCGAACAAACAACCAAAAGAAACAAAAAACTTTTCCGCTTATTCGCTACTTCGCCACTATGATTCATAGCGTGGTATTTTGAAATTAGATGTATAGACAAATCTTTTTAGGGTTCCGTAGCCAAATGGCAAAAACGGTACTCTTATAATTTCATTCAGACAGAATTTGTCTGCTTGTCTGTCTCTCCGTCATTCTATTCGTATGTCATAGCCATTTAACTCGGAGACTATTGCCATTATATAGATCAAATTTAGATGGTAAGTGTCTTCTATAAACCGTTATACAATTAAATAATAATGAAAATATGAATATATGAAAAAAATAATATGAGAGGTGAAACACTCGTATAAAGGTATATAATATTTGTATAAAACCATTTCCCAATTAATTTCATCGTCTAATTTGTTCAGTAATTTCACGAGTATGAATTTCGTCAATTTGTTTAAAAAAATGGAAATATGAAAAAAATAATATGAGAGGTGGTACTCTATATATGTAACTGAGGGATGAAAAAATACCAGTGCATATACGCGTGCGGGATATCGCTAGATAGGTCTTAAAAATTATACAGAATTTCCAAAACAACTTTTTTATTTAAATCAATAGTTGATGAGATATGCCCTTCTAAAGTCTTAAAAAGTGTGTCAGTTAATATATACTTATATGTTAAATAAACTTTCAACGAAAATTGGTTTGAATAAGCTATGTTGTGTGGTTTTTGAGTGATGGGATATTTTCTTTAATAACTTTGTTTTTCGCAGTGTCTTTGAAAAATACAAACTTAAAAGTTTTATATTGTTTGGTGTTGCGGATGCCTTCGTAGGCGACCCCAATCGCTTTTGGCCGTTTTTTTTTGGTTTGAATCGCACTTTCTGGGGAGAGATATGCAAGCTGGCATAAACAAAAAAAATATAAAAGATTTTTTATACATGTACAGAAAATTTTAATTTGAGATTATTTTTTATATATTATATATTCATAAACAAGATTCTTAAAAGAAACAGTAATATTTCTTGTGTCAGTTGTCAATAAAAATGCGATTTTTTAATTAAGTGACTAATCAGAGCTTAGTTCAAAATTACTGAAATTTAGAAATAAGGTATTTAAAACACGATATAGTGTGCAATGATTTTTTAATTAATATTCAGTTCGAATGAAGGTTAAAAGCGATAAAATACATTTTCACAAACTCTATTAAATTGGTTTGATCCAGCAACTCGACTCTTCTTTATAAAGTTAAACCATCAAAATTTTTAAAACCATAACTACTTTTTTTAAATTTACAACTAAAATTATTAAAAATAAACTATTACAGTCACACGGAATTTGAGAATCACAATCTGATTGGTTCCGTCTTTAATACACGACTTAATATTTTTTTAGGATTCTCTACCTCAATAGGAGAACAACGGATAACCCCACATATTAATCATGAAATTTTGCATGGTGATAAAGCACATCAGCTCGCATGTAACTTAGTCAACATTTTAGTGTGTTTCCTGCTCAATTTTTCTTTAAATTTAATATGTTAGTTCTGATTCTTATTCAGTTTTTTTAATTTAATACGTTATGTCTAATTCCTGTCCACTTTTTAAAATTTAATATGCCATGTCTGATTCCTGTTCAGTTTTTTTTTAATTTGATACGTTAAGTCTGATTCCTGTACAGATTTTTTAAATTTAATATGTTATGTCTGATTGCTATCCAGTTCTTTTAATGTAATGTCTTATGTCTGATTCCTGTTAATTTTTTTGTTAATTTGATATGTTATATCTGATTCCTGTTCAGTTTTCATTTTTTTAATTTAATGTGTCATGTGTGTGAAAGGTATATACCTTTCCACATGAACTACTTATATGGTAAGAAAGATTCCTAAATAGTTTAATGGGAATACTATATATCCATAAATGTTTATTATATATATATATATATATATATATATATATATATATATATATATATATATATATATATATATACCATGAGATACTGTGAAACTCACAAAGTGTCTCACATGTGTCACTATCTTCCCAATTAGTTAATTACTTTTAAGAATTTCGTGAGAATTGAAGGATACACTACTGTCGTGGCAACGCCCTCTATCCGTCTATTCGGCAGTCAGAAACTTCTAACTTGTTAAGTAAATAAGATAGTAACTTGAAATTCACGTATAACACGGAATTTCTTGGCCAAAAAACAAAAAATTATTTACATTCAGAGGTCGTTGCAAACATTTAAAAGAAAGCTGAAAAGAATCTGCATAGACATGTGGAGTATTATTGAAAAAATCTCTTTGGGTAATGCACAAATCACATGGTTATTTTATTCTTTTGTTGACAAATGATTATTCAAAGCATCACTAAAATTGCCATTTTTAGACCCAATTTGTTGCCAAGTCTGTCTCAAAAAAGATATAATAAAGACAGTTAAATCTAAAATATGTGAAAAGTCATAAGTAATAAAACTAAGGTATATTTAAAAAAATGAACAACGTATTTACGCATGTCTTACGTAATACATTTTTATAATAGAAACAACTTTAGTATTTGAAAATACTATAATAGCAACGCTGCATACTGTGTTATAAAAAAACTCTTTGTAAAAGAAAATGTGGAACAAGATTTACCAACGAGACGTCGAAAATATTTATTTCTTTATAAAATATAATACTCTATACGCTTACCTGTATATATTTCACAGGATTTCCGTTAACACATGTTACTACTCAGGGCAAAAGTATATTTTTGTTTTAATGGATATTGTTATAATAATTTTCGGTGTATTACTTTCGTTTTATTTTGGTTTATCATACGAAATTCTTTTTCAAATTGGAAAAACTTTGACCACTACCATTATTCTTAAAACACGCAGATAATAAGAAACATAGCTCTATTAAATTGTGAGTCAACTTGTAGAACATTGTATTGAATTTTACATAGCAGAACAAAAAAAGAGAATAACTATTCCACTTCCGTAGAATACTGAATCGATTTATCCACGAACCTTCAAATCCCAGTATCCACGAGAAAATTCAACAATATACATTAGAAACAGAATAATAGTAATAGTTGAAAAACGTATGAATAAAAAAATTACCCCAAAAAAGTGGCAGAGTCTATTTTTTTAATCATAGAAATACCTTACTTTGAGCGCACTACGCGATTACAACACTCGTATAAAGGTATATAATATTTGTATAAAACCATTTCCCAATTAATTTTATCGTCTAATTTGTTCAGTAATTTCACGAGTATGAATTTCGTCAATTTGTTTAATTTTTGTTAAGCCCTGAGTGGGTGCATGAAATATGTGAAGCGTTGAAGCTCGTTAAATTTATATTAACTGATATAATAATTGACGTAATCGATATCGATTACAGTACTAAACTAGCGATAGAGCAGTAGAGTATATAATATTGCATTTTTATAACATAACAACGAGATCGAGAAAAGTTAAATAAAGACAGTTACGTGATAAACGTAACTGTCTTTATTTAACTTCAGCAGTCCTTAGAATAGATTAGTTTCCACTAAGAATAAATTGAATGGATTGAATTTTGTAATTATTAATTATGATATGGAGATACCAAATAACAATTTTTTTTTATTATTTAAAGTATAATAGGAATATTTTTTAGTTTTAGAAAATAAATTCGGCAAAAGTTTTTCACGGGGTTTCATTCGAGAGTTCAGTCACGTGGCGGTGAACATCAATCAGAAAACGTTACATCACACCTCACAAAACTCTATTAATCTTTACCCCATTGTCATTGACATTTTCGTATACAGAAGAGGTTATTTGCTCAATTTTTGGTTTTTAAAAATTTTTGTCAAGTTGATACCGTTGTTCTCAATTAAACCTTAAAAGACAAATACAATTTGCCCAAAATTGGCGCCGTTATGTTTGGTAGCGAACAATCAAACAAACAGCGACTTCTGTTCAACAGAATTTCGGAATGTTAAACTTCAATGTGAGTACACACACCTGTAAAATATGTATTATAAGCTGAAATATTATTATTTCAGTTTCGTAGTCAGTAACCGTTTGTTTTACACACGTATTGTCAGGTAATTGATAGTGGTGTTGAGGTTAGATTTGCGGAGTACAAATACGTACTAAATAGTGAAACTTGATTTCAGATTGTCACGACCTTCATATGGAGATGAAACCATAAGTTATGTTCAACTTAAGGGTGACAGCGAATTGTGTACAGTGAAGTGTAAAATATGCACAGACAACAAAATTCAGGCAAAATTAAATGGAAGCACATTGATTGTTGACGAAGAAGGTGATGTTGTCCTTTCCATTCAGTATCAGGGCTATATTGCTTTACAGGACGATTGTAAGCACGCAATAGCTTTTCTTATGAGTTCATTGCCGAAGTGAGGAACCATTATGTACTTCGGCACTTCGATGAAGTGTAATTGGAAGAAATCTAAACTGTTCAAAGTCAGTAGCAGACTAAAATATATGATAGCAAAAGACTTGTCCAAGAAGAGAACCCATATTGACAGCAAATTCATCTGTTTTGATGAAGTTTTTAGAATAGAGAAGAAAGAGAAAAGAAAACTGTTAACTTTCAAAATGTCAATCCAATTATTGTCAAAGTGAAACACGGGCTGTCTTATATGTATATCGTAATCTTATATTTAATTCTAAAAAAAAAATGTGTTGATTTGTGCATTTTTGAAAAATGTGCAAATAATGGCATCTTTAATAAAAAAAATTGAAGAAGAAACGGGGTAACAATACAATAGCAGTATTTGGTTTGATTTGAGATACGGACGGATAACTGAATCGAAAGCTTTTGAAGTAAACTGATGTAAAACAAACGATGGGATATTCATATCTCTTATACTAGGTGTTAAACTTCCAGACCATGAAACGTGGCATAATAATAATAAGTACAGCCTAATATTAAACTCCAAGTATCCAATAATTTCTGGTTCCCCTGATGGAATATTTGAAGATGGCACACTTAATATAAATTAAATGCCCTTTAAGTGCATTAACAAAAATTAATATAAACATTATATGAACAATAATATATAAATAACAGTAATGGAGAACCGACCAAAAAATATTAAGTCCAAATACAATTTCAAATATATTTAAGTGGGAAGGAAAACTGTTTTTTTTTTGTGTAGCTGACCCAGATTATGTACAAAATAAAAAAATAGAAATATTAAATGTGCCATTCAATCATTTTTTCATCAATCATATTTTGAAGTAAAATAAAATTCACGTAAGCACCGGATAACTCTCTCTATCTGTATTCTTAAGCTTGCTCTCTGTTTAGTTAGCTTCGCTTCATTGTTACTCATTTTCATTCCTGGTTCGACACTTGGAAGCCGTACTAATGTAGTGTATGGTAACACCTGAGTTTTACAGAAACTGTTCCACATGTTTGAGTCGCCTATCTGCCATAACACACCTCTTTTTAATGTCTGTACAAAATCACAGGATATATTCAAACATGTATCAGTTCTTTTTCTTCCAAATCTTGAAAGTATAATTCACCAGTCCATATGGGGCCATAGAATATTAAATATTTTATTGTGTTATCAGATGTTTTATTGTGTCAACATAGCAGAACTTAAAATATTTTGCTTATATTTGATGGAATAATTCCATAATTATCTGCCAATTGATTATATTTATTATCCAATCTTATTTTATTTAAACAGAGACATAAAGGCAGATGGTATATATAAAGAAATGTCACTGTCAGACTGCAATTTTGCTTAGGCCGGAGACAGAAGGTCTCAATTTAACAAGGGTGCCAAATTGAAATTGGGATGTGCAACTAGATATTAATAGTTGTTTCAAGGGTGATAAACTCTGATCTATGGATTTCATTGCGGTCTGGGCGGCTTTATTTCTGAATTGATGTGTTATAAATGCTTGCATGGATTTGTTCACTGTCTGCTCTCATAGAATTTCTTGCACAGTTTGGAAAATAAATAAAGGAATTAAATAGCTTTATAATGATGTTAAAACTTGTTGTTTAAAACTTTAAACTATTTGCGTTGTTTGATGCATAACTAAACTTGTATCAGAAGTATCTTTGAGCGATGAACTGTGTGCATTACTGATGATGTGCGCATTACTTTCCTCTGATTATTTCAGATACTGGGGTTTCCATCATCCTTTGCTTTTTGAGAATATATGATTGTTCAGAACTGTTGCATGTCAGTTTTCTTCCGTCTTTTTGACATTCAAATTTACTTAGCGTACAACCTGGTTTTAAGGCTTGTTATACTGTTCCCATAATATGGTACTTCATATAATTAACCATATCATTTGGCAACTATAATAAGAAAAAAAACAGTATATTTATCACAATAAATATAACACCAAAGTAAGATTTTAAATCATAAAACAGCTTAACCACAATTTATAGATTATTATTTTATCAATAAACTTGTAAAAATAGTGACAGCAGAATTTATCAGTATTGCTTTAGATTTAGAAATATATTGTGTGTGAGTCATATTAATTTGTTCGTTTGTAATCAACTTATTAGCTCAGAGCTTCGACACTTTAATGTGTTTCCATAAAAAACACAAGTTAATGTCATTGTTGTAGCACAGGACCACAATCACAATGTAAAATAGTTTAAATACAGTTACAGTACTTAAACTGCAAATTAATAGTTACATCGAAATGGTCTTCACAAAAATACACGCTAGAATATGCAGATAAACTATAAGTATCCCTCCTTGCAAGTTTTAGCCAGTTTTTCCGTATTTATTCATTGTTGGGAACTTGTATAAATAATTTGTTTAGCGTTTTAATACTTGTGCTTTTGCACTCGGCTACTACACTGTTACTTGTGAAAAGACGAATTCATTTTTAATTAAACAAAAGAAGCAACTGTTAAACACAGACAATTTTTTTTCATGAGTAGTGATAATATTCAATATGCCATGACGATCTTAAGCGTTTTGGAAGTAAAATTAAAATGTTTTTTAAAACGCAAAATACATAATGTAAATATTTGATCGTTGGAAAAATATAATTTTTTGGATTAAATAGACATTAATGAAAAGTATTAACAACGTTTCTAAATCCAGCCAAACTGCATATTAGGTTTATGCGTAATTGGAAATTGTATTAAGTAATGATAAATGTCTAAATAAACCATTTCTGTGATGTTAATAAATAAACGATAGTACATTGTCGTCGTGATAATGTCGTCGTTAGTTCAATTATAAGGCAAACGACCTTTAACGGCACGGAATACCATGGGAACCCTGGCTCGATTCCCAGCCCCGCAGCCGATTCCCAGAGGCTGGACTGATGTTCTGGATGGGTGTAAGAAATTGTTCTTGTATTAATAAGTCCGCCATATGCATCAATTATATGCATCAAAATACATAAATTAATAGATTCCTAAAGAAAATTCCCTTTTAACACACATTTCATTTTGAAAAAGAAGACATTATCGGCTGAATAAAATTATTCAGAATTGAATAGCATTTCTTTAAAGATATTATATTCAAAATACATTGTGTAACTTCAAAGACGTTATAATAAAAAAAACAAAATCATATTCTTGATCTTTTAAGAACAATCGCCATTATCGTGGGCAATATTTTGCAAGTTAACACCATAAACAATTAGCTTAAAAACTAAGTTAAACAACTGTTTTATTTTTTGAATTTTATTAAATTGGTTTATTTATTACCAAATGAAATATAAAAGTCGTTTAAAATCTATAACATAAATTTTACATTTTTTCTCCCTTAAATGGCAGAGAATATATTATTACGGCGAAAACCGTGAAATAAAATATTGAGACCAATTACATCGACTAAAATCTATATATAATAAAACGTTGTATACATATATAATAAAATGCTAACCAGACCATACTTGTGCGTGTATCACGCAGAAACTCGCTAAGTGGATTTTAATGAGAATGTACTTTTATACATTAAAAGTTTGGTCAATATCTTCGATAGAAGAAATTAATTAATTGATTGATTAACAGCGACATCTATTTCTTCCATTAATAACCACCAAACATGTGTATCTTTATAATTTTCCACCAGATGGTGCTATTGAT
Source organism: Druceiella hillmani (assembly GCA_039881145.1). Lineage (NCBI taxonomy): Eukaryota > Metazoa > Arthropoda > Insecta > Lepidoptera > Hepialidae > Druceiella > Druceiella hillmani. The sequence continues at coordinate 36,508,422 of JAYKKI010000014.1, forward strand.
TTCATGAAATATTTTTAATTTTATGTCTGTAACTGCAGTTCTGTCACTATCCTTTGTGACTCTAGGGTGCACTTTATAGGGAATAAGGGGTTTGAACATCTGGAAGTATACCGAAGAAGAGTAGCACAACTTTCACCGAAGGAGAAAGTTAAAACGTCCCTGAAAGAGTATAAAAGAAGGAGGTTCTTTTATTTATTTAAAATCTTTTGCTATATTCTTATCACAGTATTGCAAAATTACTTTTTTATACTTTTAGCATGAATTAAAAAATAACGTAATCATTTTTTTTTATCGCTACTACCCTCAACGCAATTGTTATTTTAGTAATCCGCAATTACCGAAACGCCCAATAAAAATAGAGAATGTTTTTATGTGAACTAAAATAAAAGTTAAGCCGAAATTTGAAAGTGAAAATACTTTTGCAAACATTTCTACTTGAGTAAAAATGTTTGCAAAATGTGCAAAAGTATTAAAAAATTAAGTCAGAATACATGTTTATCTACTAATTGTCGCATCAAGCGCATTATTAGTACCATTTCTTGTTTAAATCACAATTAAACTTTTATGATAAACATTGAAAAAATATGAGTAAACATTTCGAATTTGGTAGAAAAAGAAAAAACCTTCATAATTGTAATTCGTTTATTTTAAATACTTGCTATTACCCGCGACGTCGTTCGCATAAAATATTTTATAGAAATTGGTTTTATAAAAGTATTTTGTTCGATGATAGGAATCGCCAAATAAAAATATAAGGATCAAAAGCATATCTCATCACACCGCTCTAACACTCGTTTAGATATCTTTTTATTATTATTCAAAGAATTATGTGGTCTTTTCTTTGGGTTAGTTCGTAATTAGTCCATATAGCAACTAAATAATAATAAAAATAACGCTATTTGTTATGTAAAGAAAATGAAAAAATAAATCCCTTGAAAGTTCTGTTTAAATTGCTAGTCGACAAATGGGAAATCTGATATTTATTAATGAAAAGTCACGTTATTTTTCCATAGTCATGATGTGTTAAAAATATTATAAACGCGTTTATGAAAATAGCTTCTGTTTTGTTTTGTATTACAGACAGAAATTGTAATTCATTTTTCTTCTCTTTTTTGACTGTCATTAGCTGAATTGTTTCTTTTTTTTATTGTAATTATACTCTATTTATATAATTACACGCTCATTTTCAGTCAAAAGGTCGTCCCTGAATGAGCTATTAAGTAATAAACATATAAAGACCAATCATCAGACCATCGTTTATAATATTGACAAAGGTTATTATTTTGTTGTAGTTTTCATCGCTGCCCTTTTGTATAAATTACATTAATTTCAACGTTCCATATAACCTAACGGTCAGCAATTCTCTATGATTGCTTATTGAATAAATCCAATTAAAATTAACAATTTTAATTAGTTGCGTTTTAAAAAAATGCTCTATGCTATATGCTTATTAACCTTTCTTTAAAGATTTCTGATAACTCAAGTTCATTAAAACATTTAATCGATATCAAAGATAAACTTCCAATCAAAGTAAACATATTTTGTACCCTTGAGTCACAGTTCTATACGGGCATCGCTTGCAACGGTTGCATTATAATCAGTGCATGGACAATGGCCGCTCACTTTTACTACTCGTATTCGCTATGAAAGGAGTGCAGATACGTTTCAGATCTGGGAAGAGATTTAGTATATAATCCAACAATGTAACGATTCATGTATCATTACGTTTTGGACATTGGAGCTGAAACATGAAGGTACATAATTTCTTTTAAACAATTAATAATTTATGTCTTTAGATGTGGTCACCACGAAGTGGAATTAGTATTATCTATCTAGTGCATTCCTATTTCCTTATTTCGCACAAAGATAGTTTCTCATATTCGTAAAGCAATCTGTATAGTTATTATGAAACCCAATTTTTAGAGTAGTTAAATTTGATGCATCCATGTTTTACATAACATGATACTAGCTCGGTAACATGTATTGGCAATATCTATTTTCGTAACCAGAATTTCGCATTACTCCAGCGTCAATTACTGAAAACAATATTTTATGTGATAACCAGATTTAACAGACTAAGATAATTATGGTTTTTCGGGAGTTTTTTTCTGTAATTATTAAGAGCCTGGTAAATAAATTTTTCTGAAAAAATAAAATCGGTTTGAAATTAAACTAGCTTAGCTGTTCTGTCCTAATTCCAAAAAAATACAATTTTATATACAATTTTTATAATTTAATATTCTCGTATAAAATCCGAACATTTTTTTTATTTAACCCTCATAATTCAGAGTTGCAGTAAAAGAATTTGATGAGATATAGTTTTTTTTGCAAACACTATTTTCGGGAATTACAATTTTTCTAAGAATTACAACAAGAACAAGTCGACAAAGATACATCACATATTTTTCCCTTTATTTTACAGGTCCTGCTGTGTGTTGTCGCATTGTTGGGCGTAGCTAGCGCCGGATATATATCGCTGGGCGGTGGAGGCGGCGGCGGTGGGCACGGCGGTGGCTTTGGAGGCGGCGGTTTCGGTGGCGGTGGTGGTGGACACGGCGGTGGCGGGTACAGTGGTGGCGGCGGATATAGCGGTGGTGGCGGTGGATACAGCGGAGGTGGCGGATACAGCGGTGGTGGCGGCTACAGCGGTGGTGGCGGCGGAAGTGGTGGCGGTAAGGAAATGATTTTAAATTTAAAATTAAACGACAAACGATGATAGGTATTGCATTCATAATAAGTTCCGATCCGATTTGATATTTTTAGCTCCGATCCGATTTGAAGTTAAGATCTGATTTGATATTTTCAAAAAAATAAGTGCTATATGAATTTATAAGAGTTTCAATCAATTCACAATTATTTGTGATATGTTATTTAAAAAAAAGAAGTTTCTTCACTATAAAAATTGTTTCGTTTATTTACAGCCATAAAGATTGTTAAGGTCATCCAGTCTAGCGGTGGTGGTGGTGGATTCGGAGGTGGTGGTTTCGGCGGCGGCGGACACGGTGGCGGATTCGGATATGGTGAGCAAACAAATTAGCGAATCTACTGAGCATGGTTTCATGTACAATTACAAAATTATAATTAGTCAGTTTTAAGCTTTGACTTTTTTTTTAATTTAATTGTCTCTTTTCGTACTTGCTTAATTCAAACTTAATTGGTAATTAGAATTCTTTATTATTTTGCGATATACTCTAATAGATTTTTTTGCATCAACGTCTTTTATAATTCTGAACAGTTCCAATAACAAATAAAAAATGAGAAATATATGAAAGTTCTATAGGTTGTCTACGTATAACTCAATTTATATAAATAAATATATTACATTAAGTATAACTTAAATATTTATATTCAAATTTAGCTTTCGATTTCAAATGGGACCACTGAATATATTTCGATGTCAAGTATATTTGAAGAAAAACTTAACAAAATGGTTTGAGAGAGCGTTAATTGCACAAAACAGTATACCCGCTACTGCCTAGCTGCTGACAAAGGATTAAATTTATATTGTGGTATTTAAGTATCGAAAATTAATTGTTAATAATTTTATAGAGTTTTACTCCATTTCCAAAGTTTGCATCTCAAAATTACCGTTTAATCAGGGTAAAATTAACTAAAATCATGGTTTTAACTATAAGCTCGTAACTTACCCATAAACAACCGTAGCAATTAATTGCTCTGACAGCAACGACAACATCTATACAGCAGATATTAAACTAGTACATACACTGTTTACTGCATAAGCGCCAATAACTGAATTTCAAGTATCTTAGGTTATATTCAGTTAACACACATATGAAATCTAAGCAATTTTAATATGAAATTTAAGCATTGTCCGAGAAAATGTCCTATTTAAATTGATCGAATATATGTTATGATGCTCTAACACAGATTCAATTAAAATAAAAGGTAGTCCCAGTTTTAATCATAAATTCAAGCATCGCCCCAATTAAAGACCCATTCAGATTGATATAATAGCTCTTAAGTATTATTCTAGGAATAAACAAGCAGATAAATGAAAACCAATTATAAAAAAAGTGTTTCCTCTTCCAACACAAAATTTTTAGAGACACTTTAAAAGCAAACTCATTACATCAATTAATATATAATAGTATGACTAACGTTATTGACTCTAACGCCACATAAAGAAAATTGTTTTTCCATATTATAATACCATAAAATATTACTGTTTCAGGTGGAGGCTCCGGCGGTGGCGGTGGCGGCGGCTACAAGAGCGGTGGCGGATGGTGAGATGTCAGTAACAACGAATCAAAACGATGTTAAAAAGAATAAATCATTCGTCTAAACAATAAAATTGTATTTCTTTATTTTCGTCAAAATCGAAAGAAAATCTTTCGGAAAAGTTTTAAAATTATCACGCGTGAATGCCGAAATGATGATAAAATTAAGCATTGATGGTATTTCTAAAACAAAAGCGTGCCGGTTTTTTATTGCATAATTGTTAACAGGTGGACAAACGAGAAATCAAAACCAATAATTGATATAATTGCTTATTTGTCCTTTTTTGTACAATTCGAGTTTTTAGGGTTCAGTACCTCGAAATGAAAAACGAAACCTTTATAATATAACTTAGATATCTGGCCGTCTGTCTGCCACAGCCATTTTCCTTCGAAATTACTGGAAATTTGAAATTTTGTACAGTAATAAAACATTTCATATATAATAAATTGATATATTGACAATAAATCAGTATATTTTATATTTTAAGGTTGTTATAATACCTTGAAGCTAACATTTTTCGTTATTATAGAAGTTTTCGAAAATTCGTCGGCCACTATTGATGAGAATTCAATTTCGTTTGTGAAGAAAGTGTTTAAAGTAACGATAGATGTTCCCTTTAGGTTAAGCGAGCGTTAATGTTTTATCATGTGTATATTATGAATTTCAGACTGATCATTAGATTATAAATTCTAAAATAAATATTTAGTTACAAATTTTGGGGTGGGAAGACGCAAATTAAGTACTCGATTTTTTTTTTTAATTCTATGTATAGAGTGGAGTATCATTTAAAAAAGACTAAATGAAAAATATTTTACTTTAACTCGTTATTTAGAGCTTCAAATGTAAGAAAAAAACCTTTCCGAAACTATTCAGTCCAAACTAATTAATTGTTAATAGCGTACACAAAGGTTGTAGGAAAACTACAACCATTATTGTTGACATTATAATATTTTAAATATGTATGTTTGAGTGCCTGTGAAAAATATAATAAGCTAAGAGAAATTGATATTTATAAATAGTTTAATAAAAATATTATGCACATTTGAAGGTAGATAAGTGCTTAAATTTGTATGGAATTCTTAAAATGTTCGACAGGTTTTTCTTTACTTTGTATAACGTGTCTTAAAACACTTTGACAACTGGGAAATTCAGATTTTCATAACGTTCTCCAGGATACAAACAGTTAAAGCAATTTTGGTTAAAATGGACTGAAAAGAATATTTCACACATTAAATATGAGATACAAAGAAGAGAGGCTAAGAGGCTTTAAAGAAAATTATTGTATTCTAAAAAAAAAAAAAAATATATATATATATATATATATATATATATATATATATATATATATATATACACACACACACATATAATAAAACACGTTTTCACGGCCATATCTGCGCGTGCATGTTGCAAAAAACTTGAGAGGTGTCAAGGGACACCCGAATGGAACGAAGTTCCTTGCGAAATAGAATCCGAAGTTCAATGCGAAATAGAAAGACGAAACGAAAATAACTGGCTTGCTTTCTATGAGAGAGAGACAGACAGAAAAACACGCGCACGCCGCACGGCTTGCAGCGCGCCCGCTAGCAACTATAGCAAAAAGTGTCGTCACAACTTTTGGTCTTAATTTTTTTTGCGTCTAGCCCCCTTTCGCAACGCGCGATGAGGAACTTCGTTCCAAAACCTTCAATTTTTTTCTTTAATGAAACACACTTTTAATCTTAGAGGCTTAATCATTATCAGCAATAAAAATCATTAATTAATTAATCAATTAATATATTACTTCTTAAATTATTGAGACCCACATCTTTTTCTTCCATTGTCAATGATCATAAATATGTATATTTATAATTCTCCACAAGATGGTACCAATGATTTCATAAAATGAATTTAATTCAATATTCGTATTGTGACCATCTTTTGAGGCTTTTAAGACTTAGGCGCGCTCCTGGATGCACTTCAATGGAAGAAGTTTGAAGACGTAAAAATATGCACCGCAACTTTTACTGCTGGAAGAGCAAAGTTGCTAGTGTTGAATAAAAGTAGGCTACAGTGTATTTCTTCGACTTATTTTAAAGCATTTAAGTTTATTCTTGCCACCGTATTCAGTAATTACAATTTTTGTGTTTTTTTTTTCATTTTCAGCGAGTAATAAAACACAGTGTTATACAGCTAGTACCAAAAAGAATTGAAAACATATTTTATTGGAAAGATCAATTGTCGGGCCAAAATTTGAAACTGAAAAAACTTTGCAACTATTTTCACGCGAAAATATGATGATATGGAAAAAATGCATTATTTAGCTTTAAGAGAACTTACTTTAAATGGTTTTCCCATCCATTCAACAATTTTAGGTCGATGCAAATTAAATCTGAAAAAAATATTAAAAGAACTGCTTAGTGATAAAATTAATTTAAGATTATTATTTTAGTAATGTTTCATTAACGAGTATGTCATATGAAATAACAGAAACCTATAAAAGCGTGTTCCTCCAAGCACCTCCGGCTTTTGTTTCAATTCAATTTCTTGGATACGTCTCTACATTAAACATATTCAATAAGTGTCCAGTGTATATCAAGAGGTCCCAAGTACACTTTATAATATTTTCTTCCATGGCGTTCAGTCTTAAGATTATTAAAGCTTTTTCTACCACATTTATTAATATCAGGAAAATTGTTTTTCAGAAGGGAAGAATTTAAAGTTTTTAAGTTCATATACATAAATATACATATATAAAAAAGATATTTGGTAATCGATAAAACTTCAAATTTAGAATAAACATTTAAAAAAACCTTTATTTTGTAATTATTTTTTTAAATTTTTATACATGTTATCACACGCGACTTCGATCTTAAAAAAATGTTGACCGAATTTGATATGAATCAGGTGGTATTGTGCAATGCTTGAAATGCCTTAGGTAAAATATAAAGATTATATTAAGTATTAAGTAAGTAAATATTAAGTAATTAAAGATTAGATGAATATATTTTTTACATAAATAAATCAATAATATCACTATCTATACATAGCGACTCCCTAAAAAATATATTTTATGATTATTCTTTAAGCACTTATGTGTTTCTTTCTGTATATTAGTTCTAATTAGGGTACAAAAGGAGATCGGCAAAAATTCTTAAACTTCATAGAACAGTGGTATTACAAGAACAATTTCTATAGAAAATTAAAAAAATAAACCCCTTAAAAACTTAATTTAAATCATCAATCAAACATATCGAAAATCTAGTATTTTTAGTGAAGATTTGACAAGTTTTCCTACTAGTTACTAAATGGTATTTCTGCGGAAATCTTTGAGCCGGTAAGATAAAAATATAGATTGTGGGCCTTTGTATCCTTCATACACAGATTGAACAAATTCATCCATGAAACTCGCAGACCAGATAGGGTTTAAGAAAAACCCATGCAAAACTGGAAAAGAGCGAAGAAGACATTTATTTTGACAACACAGAATGAATGTCAATATCGGTTAATAATTAATTTAAGCAATGGATACATACTAACCGAAAGCTGTCGTAATTAATAACTTTTTTGTAACTGTTTCTAAAAAGTTATTATATACTCCTCAGATTTTTATTGTCCTTTTCATTTCCTGCTAATCACTTGTGATACTTTCAAAATATATTGAAGGCACGTTTATCAGGATGGCTTTAACGTTTTTTGTTATGGTTGGAAATATTATTTTATTCTTTGCTCAATCCTGATTGTCACTAACCGAGTTGTTTGACTTTTTATATTTTAAGGTATACCAACTTTTTTAAAAATGATATTCTATTTCTGCAACGCAATGTTCATTTTCGCCAGTCTCCTCGTTTATTTTCGATAGTCTCCTTCGGTAAGCACCAATTCATTCTCTAAAGAGCTATTAGGAACCAATAAATAATAAAACCTGTCAGATACGAGTAGACATACGCAGTTAGGCGCTTATAAACATTTAAAATAAACTATTTTGAAATATTAATTTTTCACAACTTAAATATATTTTTATTTTTCACAAGTTGTAAAATCATAGCGCTGTAAAATCGTAATGCATATTTAACAAATTATGACTATAGGATTATCACTAGAGTTTTACTACAACTTTTGTATTTTCTGAATTTTAGGTTCAGTAGTTTCAGAAATAGGGGAGAAAACGTGCTTTTTTGCATATTTTTCAGTATATATCTGAAGGCATAATTACAAAAAAAATATTTTTGAGACCTTTCAAACTAGCTCTTTCAAGGGAAACTCAACAGTAAATGTGGAATTTCAATTTTTTTTGAGAAATTAGTTTTTCCCACCTCAAATTTCCACACGACTATTTTTGACTATCATCTACTGAAATATACTTCATTATTGTACATGTACTAAAACACTTCATTATTGGTTAATATACTTAATTATTGCGCCCAATTTTCACATCATACGGTTTCTGAGAAAAACGACTGTGACTGGCAAACAAACAGACAAATGAGTGATCTCGTAAAGGTTCCCCCTTTTTCTTTTGAGGTACGGGTTCCTAAAAAATAATACTTCCATATTTACGATATACATAGAAATAATAATTTCATTGTAGTTTTCATCATTAAACTTATACAGAAATTATATTTGTAGTTACTTTAGTACAAATCTCAACGACCATATAACTTAAGTTTCGACAATTCTCTATGATTGCTTATTGAATAAATTCAATTAAAATTAGCAATTTTAATTAGTTGCATTTAAAAAAAACTTTGCTCCATGCCATATATTTATTATTATTTTGATTTCAAATTTCTGATAACTAAATTCCATTTAAGTCTTTAATCGATATCAAAGATAAACTTCCAATCAAAGCAAACATATTTTGTACCCTTGAGTCACAATTCTATACGGGCATCGATTGCAACGGTTGCATTGTAATCAGTGCATGGACAATGGCCGCTCACTTTTACTACGCATATTCGCTATGAAAGGAGTGCAGATACGTTTCAGATCTGGGAAGAGATTTAGTATATAATGCAACAGAGTAACGATTCATGTATCATTACGTTTTGGACGTCGCAGCTACAACATGAAGGTAAATAATTTCTTTTAAATTCTCTACAAAATTGGGTTAAACAGTATTCAGCACGTCCCAGTTCCCTTATTTCATATATAAATAGTCTCTCATATTTATAAAGCAATTTTTAACTTATTACATAACCCTTTTATTAGAGTAGATAAATCTGATTCACCATGTTTTACCTAACAATTAAGGAGTTATCCCCACTTACTCCTAGATCTTACAAAGGATCTAGTAGTAAGTGGAGTGGGGATAATATCTGTTCTTGACGCCAAAAATGCGCATTACTCCAGCACCAATCATGGACAATAAAATTTTTTGTCATTTTTAATTTTTGTAATTTTTGTACCGTTGTAATTTTAATGTTGTAATTTCGGTAAAGTTGTAATTTCCATAAGTACATCCGGTAACCTAAATTCGGAGAAATATAAAATAAGACATATTTGCTTGTAGCTTTTGTTTCTCAGAAGTTTTCCTGTGTATTTATTAAGGATATTTTTAAATTTTGTCCTCTCTTAAACGGTGTAAAATTTTATATTTAGTTACATTTAAATGAAAAATCGGTTTGTAATTGGTTATTCGTTACTTCATAAAAAAAAATTTTAAGAAGTTTCATATAAACGTTAATTTTTTTCTTTCTTTATATTTAACCTTCGTGATTAAGAATTCCAGTAACAGAATTTGACAATATAAATTTTTTTTGCAAACGCTATTTTCGAAAATTAATTTTTTTTAAGAATTAAAAGTCGACAAAAGTACATCGTCATATATTTCCCTCGACATCGCAGGTCCTTCTGTGTGTTGTCGCGTTGTTGGGCGCCGCTAGCGCCGGTTACCTGTCGTTGGGCGGCGGAGGCGGCGGGGGCGGTGGCGGTGGGCACGGCGGTGGCTTTGGAGGCGGCGGCTTCGGTGGCGGTGGCGGCGGACACGGCGGAGGCGGATATAGCGGCGGCGGCGGATATAGCGGCGGCGGCGGATACAGCGGCGGAGGCGGCGGAAGTGGTGGCGGTAAGAAAATTATTCTATACTTATAATGAAATAACAAACGAGGACGTTATTTAATTACAAACTCGATTAAATTTTTTTAAAAATTTAAGTTATAATAAGAATTCACAAACGTTTGAATTAATTCAGAATTATTTGTGATGTGCCATGAAGTAACTCAACAAGAAATAAAATTTTCTTTTTTAGAAATTGATTTTATTAAAAAATATTGTTTTCAGGTATAAAGATTATTAAGGTCATCCAGTCCGGCGGCGGCGGTGGTGGATTCGGAGGTGGTGGTTTCGGCGGCGGCGGACACGGCGGTGGATTTGGATATGGTGAGCAACCAATTATTGTACCTCCTTCTCAAAACGAAAGCAAGAAGCGAATCTGCTAATGCCAAGTACAACTACAAAATAATTATAATATATATATATATATATATATATATATATATATATATATATATACATATATATATATATGATTTTTTTGTCTTAATTTTCACTAATTCCATTGGCGAATAGTTTTCTAAGAAATGTATAAATATAATTTCGTAGATACATCAAATACAATATAAATAGATAGATTACATTAAACCTAACCTTATACTTTAACATGGAACTTTTAGTTTCGCCGTCTAATGGAACAACTAAATAAATTTCACATTCTACAAAATCTTACAAATAATTTGCAGAAAACACTTCCTCTTACGTCCATCCCTTAAAGTTGGTTCCTTTAGCTATCATTCTCTAGAAAGTAAAGGAAAACGTGTGCGACAGAGTTCTTCGTACGAAGTGGTACAGCTACGCTATAAGGGATTAAATTTTGATTATTATATTACAGCTATAAGGGATTAAATTTTGATTATTATATTACAGCTATAAGGGATTAAATTTTGATTATTATATTACAGCTATAAGGGATTAAATTTTGATTATTATATTACAGCTATAAGGGATTAAATTTTGATTATTATATTACAGCTATAAGGGATTAAATTTTGATTATTACATTACAGTTATAAGGGATTAAATTTTGATTATTATATTACAGCTATAAGGGATTAAATTTTGATTATGATATTTAAAAATTACGCCCGATTTTTTATTAAATTTATAAAGTTTCCCCCAGTAATAACGTTTGCATCTCAAAGTATTCTTTGTCTGGATAAAATTAACTAATGTCTCAGCTTTAAGATTAAGATTTTGACTTATTCCTATTTTTTGAGGCTCTAGCGGCAATCTTCGCTCTGAGAGAATCAACAACAACTATTTGTAATAAAGTACACACATTGTTTACTGCCTAAGCACGAATGATTTAACTTCAAGTACCTTAGAGTATAGTCGATGAGCACAAATTTAATCTAGATTTTAATATGAAATCTAAACATTAACCGCGTGAAAGTCCTATTTAAATTGATCTATTATTTCTTATAATGCTCTAATAAGCAAATAAATAGATAGACCAGAAATCCTTTAAGGAATATTCAATTTCGAAACATGGCAAAGGTTTTAATCTAGAACACAAAAATCATACCAGTAAAAGAGCCACTCAAATTGGTGTAATAGTTATTGGCTTATTCTAACAAAGAAGTGAGTAGACAAATGAGCAGAAACTCCCAGAAAATTGTTTACCTTTTACAGATTTATTAGATTTAACAAAATTGTTGGAAAATATTTAATATTCAAGTTTATCACCCCAAACGAATATATATATATATATATATATATATATATATATATATATACTTATCAAAAACAACGTACAATGAAGTATATATAAATATCAAGATTAAAGTGGTCGATTTTAACGTAACATTAATTCACGATAAAGAAAATTATTTTTCCATATTATAATATACCGTAAAATAACTCTTGTTTGTTGTCATTCCAGGTGGAGGCTCCGGCGGTGGCGGTGGCGGTTATAAGAGCGGGGGTGGATGGTGATACCTAAACGGCAAAGAATCAAAACCATTGTAAAAGGAAATAAATTATTCTTCTAAACGTGAATAATGTTTTATTTTTTTTAGATAATATTTTCACATTACCAAATGTAGATCTCAATAATGAAATAGCTTTAGTCTTAAATTCACTTCACAAAAATGCTTTGAAAAACGCTTTTCCTCAAAATTCATAAACTGAATACAATATTTATGATATATTTCCCAAAATAAGATAAGTTACTCTCAAACACGAAAATATATTTAAAACAATAGCAGCTATTAATATATTTTATCTACTCCTATAAACCTCATCAAAATATAGTAAATTTTTAAAAATTGTTTAGAAGTACTTTAATATTTTTCAAATAAATCGTTTTTACTTAATCCAAATTTTTTCAAGAAACTTTTAAAATGGCTACAGATGAATGCCAAAATGATTAAAAAAATACACTTCGATTATATATCCAAAACGAAAGCACACCACATTTTTCTGAAGAACCATACGTGTCAAACCCGAAATCAAGACAATAAACGAAAGAAGTCCTATTTGTCGTTACAATTCGCCTTTTTATTTCTTATAAAGTTTCTTAAAACTATTTGACAACTAGAAAATTCATAATTTTTAAATGGTCTCCAGGAAACATTTTAATGTATATAAATATTATACTCGAAAATTCGTATTATGTACACCTATATTATAAGATTATTCGATAATTTTTGATGAAACATTTATGTGACAATTGAGAAAAAAAGCGTCAAAAAAAATTCAGTAATAGTCATTTTTTTTAATTTATAGCGTTTAAATAAAATAAGTTATTTAAGCGCTGTAAATTAAAATAATGACTGTAGTACTAACATTTTCTAGCAAATCCAATTCTTCCACTGTCGTGAATTGCACATGGTAATTCCATACTTTCACCATTTATTAACGCGGTGTTACTTAACTATGCACTCTGAAGCCTCACGCTAACGTAATACTCATTGCAATTTATTCTAATGCTTTTCTGTAATTGCTTCTACCTCTATACGTGCTAACATTTTAAATTATCATCGTTAAACGTTACTCTAGATCTTTTAGTCTTTAAAGTCGTTTGTGTAAAGGGATACGAATAAGCCAAGCATGACACGAGATTCTTGAATGTAAACATTTCAGTAGCATTAGACCTTTATTGTGGTGCATCCCAGTTCAACAATTTACTTGAAATAATCGTTAATGAAAATTTAATTACTCGTCTTTATTCTTTTTTCCCAGCGTTATAACATGTTTAAAAATGAATATTCATGCTGACGAAATTTTCTAGATCACGTTGAAGACATTACAGAATCATTTAACATTTTAAGGAATCAATTAAATGCAAGTGTGACGCGACAACTATTTTACCATAATTTTTTTTTGCTAAAAAACAAAATTTTAAAATGCTATCTCATCATATTTAAGAATATATCTTTTGATTACACACAATCACGAGAATCAAATATAGTACTTTTAAAATTACTCTTTTCAATACTACAGCATGAACACAATGATAACAACTGCCTAATTACTTTTCATGAATACAAATTCTTGAAAACATCTTGTTTTCAATATATATTGTGGGTTTAATATAATTAATTCAAAACGTAAATAAAAAGTGTAATATAACTTGCTCATACAAAGTGATCACTTAGCTAGGATATTAACGAATCTGTGACTTTTCCTCTAAAAACTTCAAAATAACTAAATCGTGGAAATCTAAATCGAATCAGAAAAATAGATAGCAGATATTATTTAATTTTAATCGAATTTTAAAACACTTTTCTTCCTTTGCCATAGACTGTAAATAAAAGATACAATTAACTTCGGTTTTTCAAGATTGCGAAGAAATTGCTTAACTTATTGAATTGCAGTATTCTAGACAGGTATAGCTATATTTCTACAGCTAATATTATTATTTATAATAAATACAATAATTTTCCACTCCATGAATCTTAACCACAACATAGAACCAATACCATTACATTCTATATCTGTAATCTCACAAAAATGTAAAGTGCGTCTCTCTTAGATAACATTTACTTGATTTTTATAATTTAGGTGAATTTTCAATGTATTAGAATAACTTTTTCTACGTTTTCACACTAAATTTTTTCCAGGTTTTCACTTTATTTAAGTAATCTCTCAATTTGATATATTGTAAAAATCATGTAATTATAATCACTGTTATGTGGCAAAATTGCCACAATAAAGTAAAATAAAGATCGTTTTAACTTTTTTACCTTTCTTCCTTTTCTATTCCTTTCTTTAGGAGACATCCACAAAGAACCCCCCCCCCCCCACTTGTTATTAGGGAATAACCCCGTTTGTTTGTGTATAACTCTCATGATATGAATACTTTGGCTTCTTTATTATTTTGTTGGTGAGTTCAATTAAAATTTCAAACTAAGTGTATGCATTTTTTTAGCAAAAGGTAATAGACCAAAATCAGTTTTTTTTAACATTAAACTCAACAATGTTGTGTAACGTGTAATGTATCAAGTTCATTATCTCGTGATTGAGCGTAGCTCCGACTACATGCTGTTCGGCGGTGGTGCCTGTAATAAGCACAGAGACAGTTTCGAAGATGGCGATATTCAAAAAGATACCTGAAAACCGGTAAAGGATTCATGTATGAATACCACGAAAGCAGCGGATACAGCGAGCGTGCGAAAATGGAAATCTTAAAACATTTTTATTTCAAGCCGTAATTAAATATTTTAATTATGTGAATGTGCTTACCCAAAATTTACATTTTCAATTACTACTGCCTTAATTTATTAAAATTAAATTATATTTACATTGAATAGCGACCTTTTCAGTTGATCTAATCCATTGTTGATGAAGGATTCGAAGGTATTGATTTCATACGATAGCAGACCGGGTCTGCTGTGGTACAAATATGAGAAAAAAAATTGTGAGTATCGGCTACGACGCTTGACCGGGGTTTACTCCTTAAGTACGATTGTCTTGGATTATATAAAATAGGTAACACGGTATATAAATATAAATATCAATATCATTAAATATAAATGGAAAATTCTTTGATTTAAAAATGCTGAAAATATAATTATACTCAAATAAAACACAAATGAACAAGATCAAATTAATACGACAAAATTAAAAACATTATTAACGTCAGACTAAGAAGTTTAAATTAAAAGAGACTCTTTAATTTTGTCCGATAAAAGATACCAAATATTAATTTTTAATGACTTTGAATGATTATACAAGAAAACGATAATATACTATGTGCGTTACACTCCGTCATTGCGATTACGCCGTAAAAAAATACCAATATTTGTGTCACACTCCATCATTGCGATTATGCCATAAGAAAATGCCAAATAAACATATTGATATCTCACTCTGAAGATACGCAGAAATGTTGGGCAGAGAGACCACCTAACGGTTACACTTTTTTAACGCTCTGAACTTAAAACTTTATACCGGACGCTATATATGAAAATCGATTCTTAAGGAGAAAATTACAATACCACTCTCATTCCTTCGAGCAATGAGATAAAAACAGCATGAAGTTTGATAACTAAAACGAATTATAATAAAACAGTGAAACCTAATTGAAAATCAAGTGACTTCTAACCATTCGGCAAAAGTATTTATCGGCTTTTCATAGAAGCTTCACCATTAGACTGAAAATTAAAATGTATACATCAAAAAGTTATAAGACGAAATAACAGGCCGTCAAATACACAACGAAGTCACACTAGAGATTTGGTTTATTGAGGAGGCATAGAATTCTAATTTTCTATTCATATTTTTTTGGAAACGATATAATTTTTTTCAGTCAAATCAATACAGCTTTTTTTTCAGAGTAATAAACATTTACGATTCGATTTGGGAAGCTTCCCTTTTCTAAACTTAATCAATAAAATTTTATACTTATAAAAAAATGCCCATTAGTTATTAAATTATTTCAATTTTTAAATGGTTTATTCACACGATTATTTTTTACTCGGTACAATAAATTCGTTGCACTGATTATATCACGTCTTTCAACTTAAACCCATTCATTCCGTTCGAATTCTAGTTCCATTCGAGTTTTTAATCACCAGAAAAGCTTTCAATAATTGCATCAGATAAGCTTTCAATATTTCTAAAAACATATGACTTGACTCACAGTTCACTACATTCTCTACCATGTATTGATAATGCACCTGTTACACTATCAATGCAGTCATAATAGCCCCTCACTTCTACTACGCGTATTCACTATAAAACGATTGCAGATACGTTTTAGATTTAGGAAGAGATTTAGTATATCATGTAAGAACGTAACAATTTAAATATAATTACTATTATATTTTGTACATCATAGCTGCGTTATGAAAAGCAACTACTTATGTAAATGCACTTATGTAACCTTGTACTTAATAAAAAGTAACCTCTTACTGAATAAGAATAATTTCTAATTCCAAACTTTTGGTCATTCAAACATTATAACAGTAAATAATTTCTAAATTAGTAAGAAACTATATCAACTCGAAATATTTTTACAACGATTTCAATAGAACATTCTTTTTCATTTCGGCCTTTATATTTTCGACTGCGATTTTTTCTAAAATCATTGCCATGTCTTTTCCATAACATAAAAAACTCAAAAAGTTACGGAAGAAAATTATGCGTGTGGGCGTGTGTGCGCGTGCGGGTGTTTGCGCGTGCGGATGTGCGCGTGTGCGTGTGCGCGTGTGTGCGTGTGCGCGTGTGCGTGCGTGCGTGCGTGCGTGAGTGTGTGTGTGTGTGTGTGTGTGCGTGTCTTTGTGTTATCAAGTATGGAGAGGACGTTAGGAGTAAAACTCCGGTATATGTAAATAACAAGTAGATTATAGTAACAACATGTATTTACGACAGTAATATGTGAATAATTGTAAAAAACTTGTAATAAAAGTCCTTCCTAACAAGTCCAATTAGTCGAATTACATTTATACGAACCTTGTTTTATTTGTAACAAAACTTACACTAAACCATATTTTGGTTAATTACATGCGCTGCTCACGGAATAATTTGTTAAAAATATCATTTTAAAAGAAATTTATCATTACATTTTAAACTTTTCATCACCATTTTTTTGACACATCCGCCCGGTAGTAAAATGGTTTTTCAAATTGAATTTTTTACTCAATAAAATTGCAAGTGGTCTTTGTGTCTATTAAAAACGTTTTAAGTTCTAACTTTTCTTTCAGTTAAACAAAAAAAAAGGGAAAAGTTATTTTTCCCCGACCAGCACTCATATGTAATATTTTATTAACTTACATCGAAGTGATTTTGTTCCTTCGATTACGTCATATACGTATATAACTTACATCGATTGATTTTTCAATTTATCCGGAGGCTTTGTTAGTGTAGATTTGCACACAGGCACAAAACAAGAATTTAAGCGCTTCGCTTTTTGAACATTACATGTGGAAGTTGAAGGATATTCCATTTCATCCATTTTTAATGTGAAAAAAGTGTATTTGACTTAAGAAATTTTTAAAACATTAACATGATTAGTGTTATTATCGTAAACGTCAATGGCAAGAGCACGGATGATGTCATAGGAGTCGTGGTGAATTTTGGCACGAAATTCAAAATACTACTTTTCAAACCGGAAGAAGATTTTTACGTGTTCTCCGCTGAATAAAAAGAAGGTGATTGGAAAAGAAAGAAGAAAGAAGAAGAAAAAAGAGAGAAGATTTCGTAGAAAGAATAAAATAAACTTTTGAAAAAATTATCAACTGCGAGAAGAGCCTGTGAGTATTCCGTAACAAGGTGTTACATATTTTTATCATTACGGAAACTTTGTGTCATTGGACTTTCATATGCTCACTCATGCATACGTGGAATGCATAACAGTCATTGTGATAACTTAGTTAATAAATATGATATGACACTTTAGTTGTAATTTCAACTGAATTAATTTTTTCTAATGAATTTTTAAGTGATGCTTTATAAATGTCCTTCAAACATTAACTATATACTTGTAACATTTTTTTTCAGATTTGTCCGAGTAACGCCTGGTTTAAGAGATAAAGGAGAGGTTGAGCAATTTTTTTTATTGTTAATATATATTAAACTAGCAATTTTAATTTTCCTTTTTTTTCTTTCTAACTTTGTTTCTTATTAAAAGATGATAAATAATTCAACCTAGTTTTGTTTAGTTATATATTAACAATAATACACTCCAATAAATTAAAAGTAATATTTAAAATTTGTATATGCGACAATCTAATTTATTATGTTAAGTAGTTAGACGGTTTATAAGTAGATAAAGCGTTTTTGGAATTTATTCAAAAACATGAGCAGTCATTTCTCATTTAACGTAATTTTATTCTTAGAATTGTTAATACCTGTCAATTGGGTATTTGACTAATTTTTTTTATATCATTAATCATAATTTCAAGGTAAAAGCTGATGAAGAGTGAAAATTTTTTTTAATAATCTTAAAAATTGACCGAGTTATAAAAGTTTAAATTTAACCTTTATGAAGGACGGCAATACTGTGTTGTGAGGTCATTTTTAATATTGCACATTATATTCTACGAGAGGAAAAGAGACAGGTATATACCCAACTCTATCCGTATCTTCAAATTTAGAAGCCTATAACTGGCTTATTTTTCAATCAATTTTCTAATTTTTTTCAAGACTGGTTTTTAATTAACTTATATTTCACAATATTTTACGAAAAATATAAAACTTTAGAATAAGTCAACTACCGTATTGTCATTGTTTAAGATAAGGTTGAAAACCAATTTTTTTAATTTTTTTATTTTAAATAGTTACTTCCCATTGTGGAACGCTAAAGTATTTAAAAAAAGATTATGTCTATAAGGAAAAAAAACTATCTTAAAATAATAATTGCATATTTCCTTTTTGTTTGTCTGATCCTTTGCGGATCCAATATTCCCACTCGTTCAATAATGGAAAGACGTATAAATGCAAATGCACAGGAAACGCACACGTATGTGAGATTTTTAATACAACAATTACTTGGCAACTACAAGCTTTTGTCCGTTTATAACGATTACAACATTTCAATTAAACGTTTTGTTACGAGCATAAGCATTTATGTTCGAACATCAGATATATATGGAATCCGCGCTGCGACCTATGTGTACGCGTGTCGGATAAATATATAAGGTCAAATACCGTTAATCCAAGAAATACACTCACATACAAATTCATTTTTATGTTTTTTATACTCCATTAGTCCTATCAAATTTCCATTAAATAAATTTTTTTAATAATTTCAATACTTTATTCGTTGCCAAAATTTAAAAATTTGTCTTAAAAATGGGTCCACACAATTTTCTACAAATTTCTTATATAGAGTAAACACAAACCTATATCATGACCCGTTTTCCTGGAAAAATTTCAAGGAGCGTACCTCTCTTACAAGACTGAATTAAATTGCGTAAATTTGAACCTGGTGGGCATGGCATGGCTCGGGGTCGACTCTATTGTAATGATTAATGTTTTATAAAATCAACAAGTACCTTAACCCAATAATTTTTTCAACCCAATTATTTAAAACAATTAAATTTTCTTTCAATATTCCAAAAAAACTTACAAAAAATATCACAATTCGTACAAAATATTTGCAGCATAGTTGCGACATTTATTGACGATTTTACCGGTATTACCGATTTTACATAATATGAATTCCTAAATAATTTGAAATCTAACCGCTTAATTTTGTTTTTATGCATACTTAAAACTACGAAATTCTTTGTTTTTTTGAGGAAACGAGATGTAATCTACCATTTAAAGTAAATTTAACGCACAAGCAAATGTTTAATATACATTTATCACTTTAATCAACAAGTTTTATAAAATTTAACAAATTATTTATCTCGAATTGGAACAAGTTTATTGATCAGACTCCATTGTTTAAAGTCTTATGTAAAGTCGTATTTGATTATTATTTAGCTTTAAAAATAAAATATTAATAAATCTTGCGTTGATCATGAGGAATCTCTTACAAATCTGTAAAAATATTCATAAAGATACAATATAAATAAAGTAGAAAAAATACACTTTCAATTATTGACTCATAAATCAAAGTTTCTTATTCTACAAATCGGCATCCACACAGCAATATATGTGTACGATCGCCAGTTCTAAGTATATGGCATTCACGTAGGACCTGTGTGTACGAAGACCGAATATGTACGACATCCACCAGTCGACCTCTGAATACCAGCGCCAGATATATATGTTATCCGGTACTCGTACACACAGGCACCGCCGGATATAGCGGTGAACTGTATGTACGAGTGCTGGATATAAAGCCAAATACTATTAGAGTTTAGTCTTTTTAAAAATTTCCCAGCTAGCTTTATTTTTATAATTTTTTTATATCTTCGCTAAAAAATGGGGAAAAGTCCTTATCGATACTGTGCCTGTCCTTATCGATATATATATATATATATATATATATATATATATATGTGTGTGTGTGTGTATGTATAATTGCCCAGAAATATATAAAATATAATTGTTCAAAGCTTTTAACGTAATTAATATAACTTTTTTATGAAAATATCTTTTCTCATTGTAGATATAATCCAAACTTATCAAACCTTAACACAAATACGATATAACATTTAGAAAAATGCGTACAAAAACAGATTGCTCAATCGCAATACACCTTTGGTGTGGACTTCCGTTCAGTGGCGACATCAGACCAACGGACATCAGCGCTGTTAGTTTTTTCCGACCATGCGAAAATCTATTTCTAGGTACTACCCACACCAAAAAGTACATAACTAAGGAAATTATTATAAAATGTGGTCTTCTCTTATTACTACCATATATACCTAACTACCTAACTGATAAACCACGATCTTAATTATGAATACCGCCATATTTTGTCCATCTGTATAGCCAAGCGATGAGATGAAAAGCTTCAGAAAAAGTTACATATTTCTGGTTTGCTAAACACTGTAACCATGGCTAAATGTTAAATACTCAACGATCAAATTCTTTTAGTTGACAAAAGCTACGAAAATTGCAAAATCTGCAAAGATGTATGTCTCGCATAAAAATCCTGCGGCATTCACCTATCTTCCATGCACTTATATTCTTCAATGCAGTATTACAAGATTCTGAAGATCTTGATATTTTTTTACTCCTTTTAGCTCTTCAGATAGGGAGGGGACTATAGATTTGCCTGGTAATCCACGACTAATCACCACTTTATTTCGAATTGCCGTGTATTTTATGTCTTATTCATTATTATTTTTATTAAATTTTATTACTATTTTTATGATGCTATAATCTCTAAATAAATCTGTAAGTTGGACATAGAATTTTTAACATATATTTAAAGTAAATAAATATATATTGTCTTCATCGCATCTTATAACACTGACTAGCGAATAATATTGGCGACTTTGAAAGAAGCAAACAAATGTAAAGCAGGAAACAAGGGAGGGTCACTACAGTTCAAAGGAGACAAAACAGTTTTCTTTGAGTAATATCAATTTTAAAGACAAAATTTAAAAAAAAACAATAACTTAACACTATGCAAAATTCAGTCGCATTGTGTAGCATTTTCGAATGGTTTTATAACTAAAATCTTTCTTAATCCTTTCGTTATAAAGTAACGAAGTAATAATTATGAAATTTGAAATTGTAAAACGTTCCATTTTCCTCTGTGCAATGTGACAATTATTTGAAAGGTTTTCTTAGATGATTGGAAATATTACAAACTGGCTGTTACCCGTCACGTGTAACAGCCAGTTTGTAATGTTTCCAATCATCACCAGCGTAATATGTTTTAAGACGTTATTCATTACTTTGTGAATTGTTGATTATTCTGGAATAAAAACTATTCTATATGTTATTCCTTAATGTATTTCATTAGTAGGCAAAATTGTCATATCTGCTTCACCCGATGCAAATGTCAAATTTACTTCTAACATTTCGCGAATAATTTATCATTTACGTTTGGTAGCATATATTCTCAAAAGTATTGAAATAGGGTTTTTTATTCATATGAAAAACGTAAAAATGAATGAGACAGAAAAGCGAATATAAAATTTCACATGGATTTAAAACTATGACCGAAACAGTAGTCGTTGTTTATTCCTCTTCTATAACCACGACGAGACAGGTCACAATGCGTGAATATAATTTGACACAGCAGAGGATGTGAATTACCGTGACGGACTTCCGTTTCGTCGAAAATAAGACATTTCCTATTGTTATTAAAACTTACTCCATTTTTTTAAGTTGGACGCACTGCCGGTAAGTAAGTCTCACTTCAATAATTTTGCACTTTCACTATTCATTAACGCGGTGTTACTTAACTATTCACGCTGAAGCCTCGCATATACGAATTCGTACGTAATACTTGTTTCAATTTAGTCTTCGTATTACAAGCCTATCTCTTGAAACTAATATTTTATTCGGAGGTTCTAAACTAATTAGATAGATTTTCAGACCAACAAGACTCCATTACACAACGACGCGTTGAAAATATGTAAGAAATTCGTATTTTGTACTTTTATCAAAATGAAGATGGTATTGTCTTTGCATCCAGAAGGGTTCAATAGAAATAAGGGACGAAGGTTGAAAAAATTCAAAATAGTGTTCAAAATCATATGAAATATGAAGAAAATACCGTTTGACTAGGAACTTTCGATTTGATTTTAGTTAACCTAACAAGTAAACCTGTAAACGAATGTCAGAACTCCGACATCCATTACACCCTTGAGTACGATAGTTGACTCATTCTAAATTTTCATATTTTTCGTACAATATTTTGGAATATAAGTTAATTAAAAACCAGTATTGAAAAAAATTCAAGAATTGATTGAAAAATAAGCCAGTTGTAGGCTTCTAAATTTGAATATGCGGAAAGAGTTGGGTATATCCCTGTCTCATCCTCTCGTAGAATATAATGTGCAAAATGACCTCACAACACAATATTGCCGTCCTTCTTTAAACGTTAAATTTAAACTTTTATAACTCGGTCGATTTTTAAGATTATTAAAAATGTTTTTCACTCTTCATCAACTTGTACCTTGAAATTACGATTAATTAAATAAAAAAAATTAGTCAAATACCTAATTATGTCACCGAAAGTCTTATAAAAACTAAAGAAAAAAATTTGGACTGAATTGGAACCGGACAAAATAGAAGTTATTCATATTGGTAGGTAAATAGTACATATTGTTCTTAGTTTTAGTCGATAAAGAATTTCCAGAGGTAAAGACAAAAAATGTTTTTTCGCTTGTCGTTTATTGTTGAAACATTGATATTTCATAACAGTCTCACGGAGCGTTCGTTTAAAAAAATAATCTGCTAATTTCTTTTAATCAAAGACTGAATTTGGTTTGAAGTTTAAATTTAAAAGATTACAGAATGAATGCCAAAGATTACAGAATGTTGATGTTCTGCCTGGCTACAACCAAACTCCAGATCGTTCGTTTATAGATCAATACCACTTTGTCTCGGTCTAATGTGGAGAACTGACCTACAAATTCCGAAGAAAGTATTTAAATTCAACCTTTACTTGTTAAAAAATAGGTGGACTGACTTTACAAAACTTACCTCTACATAAGAACTTAAATTTTAGGCGTTTCAATGGTACTTCAGTTCTGAATGGTAGTAAAAATTATAACCTAGCAACAAATCCCCATCTTTCATTTAGATGTTATGTTAAAATTTAAAAAAATGATAATTCAATGAAAAATAATTTTAAAAAATAAACAGAATTTCTATTTACACCTTTTAACTTGTGCTTGTACTATAACAGCAACATTCATAATAACATACTGATTATACCTTTACGTAGAATAACTATAGGTATGTATGATACATACCATAATAACAGGTATTAATATCAGTACCCAAAATTACTAAGAGATTATATCAATTACTAAACGGTAATAAAAATAAAGAGTCGAATAGTTTATAACACAAAGTTAGTAATTTATAAAATAAATTTTCTGATTTGTACATATTTACGCGCATGCCTACGCTAATATTTACGTTTAGAGATATGATAACAGTTTTTTGAAATCATCATTGTGGCTTGCCAAAGACAAAGCTTTATAAATCAATTCCACAAACTAATAAAACACAAATAAGTGGTGAAACTTTAATAATTATGTAAATCCAGAATGCTACAAAACATCGATTCGGAATTTATATATCTATATGTATCTCTTTTATCTAGTTTTCGCGTTGAAAATGCGATAGACATGTAAATAGTAGGATAATTAAATATTTATGCTGAAAATAATTCAGAATAAATCTTCTTTCCCACGATGCTTCAAGCTGATAAACATTTTCTTAGCTTTTCGAATATTATGAGGCTTGTACATGCACTTATTAGACTTAAATATTGACTGATAAAATACAATACTTAAAATAAAAAGTTAAAAATGAAGAAGACTATTTAAAAAGATAAAAAATATTATCTTTACTTATATCAAATCGTAAAACATATAAATGCATTGAATTTCCACAATAAAATATAGAAATTCCAATGGTCACCATTTTGTCAATGCGTATTTTCCGTTTATTTCTGTTTTTTATTTTGTCTAAAATAAAGGATAATTCTGCCGATATAGGCATCAAAATGTAGATGTAACACATATTTAATGAAATCCATTAAGTACAAGAATACAATTAAATTTTTCTCAACTAAATGAAACTACGTGATGTATTATTATTTCTACTTTATTTAAATTCTTTACCTCGACCTAGGTTTCGTTGTATGACATTTTCAGGTGGACAATTTGTAAAGATATTATACAAAATTAATTCCAATATTCAAGTGGGCAATTCGTAAAGATATACAAAATTAATTCAAAAAAATATTCAATACAAATATATACTTATGTAGGTGCCCTTTAAAAGGCATATAAAATCTGAAAAGAGCATCCGATTGAGTACGGATTCAGCGGAACGAATAGAACGAACAGAATTCAGCGGAACGAATAGAATCACAAGCGGATTAACTCATAAATTCGTTCCGCTACAATAACCTTAAGTTATTCCATAGAAAATTTGAAACCAAAAGTCCTACAATAAAATAGTCCTGTCAAGTACGGTTAGAAAACTCGCTCTATGAGGATACACAATTAGACACTTATAAACATATAAGGGTACATAGTATTTATATTGAAGTATTTACAAATATCATTTTTTACGACGTTAATATATTGCATACTGTATCTTTCATAGGCATAGTGTCATGCTGCTCATTTCAAAAATTATAAAATCCAGTATAATAGTTTTTCTGTAATATTCTAGTCAAATTTGAATAAACCCTTTTATATGATTTTTGGTTCAGTACTTTCAGAAATAAGGCACCCCCGTCCCGGTATTCTATATTTTAAATTACATATTTAGAATATCTTCTTAAATATGCAATTTAAAATTATAAAATATATTTCTGCACCCCTCGTAACAAGCTTCGTCAAAAATTGTTGTTTGCTATATTTACTATCTTTCATACTTATATTCATATTTTAATAATAATAGCTAGTCCAAAATATGTAGGTTAATAATATGTACTATTTTGCAAATTTCGAGCTTCTGTATCGTACGGCACCTGAGAAAATCTACTGTGAAAGACGTATAGCCAGCCACGTGAATAGTCTCATAAGGTTTTCATTTTTCCTTTTTTGGTACTTATGCCTAAAAACTAAGGAAAAATTGCACTATATCTCCCAATGTGAACTGGCACTATGAGGTTTCCGCATACACTTAGATATATTAATGTTTCAGGACACATACTTACAAATATAATTTTTCACTATGTAACTTATTTTCAAAAGGTAAATAAAAATCGAGAATTCTTTTTTAGAATCATTGCTACTGTATGACGATATACTATAAGTAGTTTTCTACTAACCCATTTTGTTCGTAGTTTTGACTCTAGATATTTATGGACGTTTTGAATAATATATCTATAACTATATTATATAAAATTCTAAAATAAAATAATTTGCAATCCTCATAAATTAACCTTTCAACTGATCACAGAATTAAAAAAGAATTTGGGTACTTCCTTTGTCATCTCTGAAATTTCTATAGTATAGAAATATTTTAGTTACTTTCCAAAATTTAAGTGTAACTAAAATATAAAAAGTTTTCAAAAAACGGCTGTGACAGAAGTTTCGTCTTTTTGGGGCTTTCATGACTTTTGAACAAGAACAGCTACTCTTTTAAGGAAAATATAGAAGAAAAAACAAGAGACTCAATAGCATTTAAGTATAAACTACTTAATCGAGTATTAAAATTTTCCAACTTTTGTATCTAACTTTGATACAAAAATTTGCGCCCATTTTAAACGACTTCAAAAAAAGAGGTTATCTGTTTCATTCGCATGTACAAACGAGGTATTTTTGAGATTTTCTAAAAAAAAACTGAACAGATTTGGATAATTATTTTACCTGATGCACTCTTATATTTAAAGAAAGGATTAAGAGTATAAAACATAATGATATCAGTCTTACTATGCACTCTTATATTTAAAAAAAGGATTAAGAGTATAAAACATCAAGGTATCAGTTTTACTTTGCACTCTTATATTTAAAGAAAGGATTAAGAGTATAAGACATTATGTTATCAGTCTTACTATGCACTCTTATATTTAAAGAAAGGATTAAGAGTATAAAACATTAAGATATAAGTCTTACTATGCACTCTTATATTAAAGAAAGGATTAAGAGTACAAAACATTAAGGTATCAGTCTGACTATGCACTCTTTTATTTAAAGAAAGGATTAAGAGTATAAAACATTAAGGTATCAGTCTGTGACAGTATGCACTCTTATATTTAAAGAAAGGATTAAGAGTATAAAACATTAAGATATCAGACTTATTATGCACTCTTATATTTAAAGAAAGGATTAAGAGTATAAAACATTATGGTATCAGTCTTACTATGATAATTATAGTTCAAGAACTGGTGAAAAATACACTAATTGAACTTTCAGTGAGCTTCTTGTTTTGATTATGTGAAATCAGTTCATTTTTGATACATTTTTTTTCCATTATAGGATCATGTCATTACGTTTACAAGCCATAACAAAAATACTCGTTATGCATTACTACGCTGCGCCAATCTTTAATCAATGGCTAAGATAACCATTTCGCTTAAATGGTTTTATAAGTAAATTACTAAATTTCGTTTAAATGGTTTTATAAATAAATCACTACTACATTTCGCTTAAATTGATTTATAAGTAAATTACTACATTTCGCTTAAATGGTTTTGTAAATAAATTACTATATTTCGCTTAAATGGTTTTATATGTAAATTACTAACAACACTATTACTATTATAAAAAAATTAATACACTGTTTACTATCTTTCTCAAGGCTTAATCGTTTTAAAATTTCCAAAAATTTGTACATCAACGCAATTACTGTCACAGGTAATACTAGAGGCCTTGTTGTCACGCCTTGTTGACGATTATAGATGCTTAAACTAAAGTACGCGTAAACTCTTTATAAATTAGTTTTCATGGGACCGAGTATTTTCTTTCGTTACAGGGAGTTCTCGCTTTATGGAGTGAGTAAATAAAATAGATTTTTTTAAGAGTTCAAATTACTAATTCGGTTTTATTTACATATATACTTAATCACTTCCCTTATTTGTATAGCTTACATTTGTTTTTTTTACATTTTAAAATCATTTTTTAAAATAACCCGTCAACACTGATTGAATTTGTTAACTATACCATGATTATTCCAATAGCTATTTCGTATTTTCTTATATAAGAAAACGGTAATATGTTAAGGGTCCACTTTATCCAGCAAACAAGTGTGCCTAACGAGAATAGCAGTAAATACATTACACAATAACAACAATAAAACTGTGTCTATTCATTCTTGTTGATATTCGTAAAGATAATTTCGGAGTCTATGTGAGCCTATTGGTATTAAATATGTACTTAGAATAAACAAATTTGCCGCCTAAACAATATCTTCTCATTTGGAATAGAGAATGGCGGGAGAAGAGAATAGAATTCGATATAAAGGTGAATCAATATATATGGCTTAGAACGCAAACCCACCAAGATCAAGCAGTTTACTTTGTAGATAGTTTTCCGTTATAAGGAGTGTCATTGTAAAGAGTTTACACTTTATATGCAATTGTAATAAAAACGATGCAATATCAAACACATCCAGAGACAACGAACCTTTTAAAAGATACTTTCCTTCACGTTTATTCTGTCCAGATGACAATTAAGTACGGCTTGTCCGAATTCTGAGTCTTATGACAGCATCTAAATCCTGCTATCTTGAACACAGGAACAATGACCCTAACATGTCTCAAAATAATTTAATTATGCATAAACTGCAATATCAAATTTACAAAAAATACTCTAAAAAGAGCCGAAATTTTCATTAAAGTCGGGACGTAATAATTTTTATCAATAATGTCATTAAATTATTATCATGTGGGTAAAGACAAAAGTTTAAATAAATATCTCAGGCATTTTTTTTATTTTTCCTACTAAATGACATCAATTTTACATAAAGTTCTTTATTATGGCCAACCAGCATTACAATTGACGAATGCTTATATTTTTTTCAAATCCTCTTTTTAAACATAACTGGAAATGTTTGATTTTGAAAATAAGTTTTGTTTAACCGTTTTGAAAATAACTTTGTAATAAATGTTGTTTTATCATCTATATTTTCCTTTTTTTTAATCTTTAGGTACTTTCTTAGTTTCATCTACATTAATAAGATAAATTTAGTATAATTTTAAAAACATACATAAGTAGTTATTTCATAAACACATAACGATTATTTACCAACGCTGTTCAACGCTGAAGAGTTCGTTTGCGGCTACTGCTTGCGACGATGATGTATGGGATTACATGTTTAACGTTATATTGGAAGAATTAAATTAAAATTTATATAATGAAAGTCCATTGACCGGTAATAAAATACTGATAGAGAAATAAAAAGTCATTAATAACTTGGAATAAAATCATTTCATTGACATAAATAAGTGTGGGATAGTTTTATTTTTTTATTATAAATAGTTTAATTATTTAAATACAAATTACAACAAAAGTGTATAACCTTAAAATAATAACAGCTGAAAAAATTTTATTTTATTTTTTGTCTCCTCAATGACAAAAAGGAGGATAACTAATCACATTGTCATTTTCATATCTATTTCTAATTTAAAACCCGGGATGAAAATTTTGCTAAGCCTCTGTATCCTAGAAACATAAATTTTTGTTTTAAATTTAACTGTAGATTCAAGATCCTTCGCGCAGAAAAAATGCTGGAGTACCTATTTGTACTTTGCTCCTGGTTACAATTAAAGTCAAAACCGAAACTTAAAATGTATATGACGTAATTAGAACATTCGAAAGGTACTTTTCTAAGTACCTAAAAAAACAGCACTTGTCAAAATTTTAGGTTCAGTAAAACAAAATGACCCATCTGAACGAATCATTTTATGCCATTAAAAAAAAGTATGGTTAAACCGAAACATCTCTCCTTCTCAAGATACATTATCCAAATGGAATATTTGAAATATTCCAAATGTTGATTTAATGTTTTTTTCAGTGATCTACCCAAAAATCTCTTTTCTCCTAATTGATCGTTACGATATCTTTTACTCTGCAATTATTTGTTTAAGACATAACTGAAATTGCATTACGTGTAGACAGTGTCCTTGATTTTTCTTTCTTTATACACATCGCTTATTACGATTACGATCTGCACAGATTTACAATATCCACTCACTTTTACTATATTATTAAGACACGCCTGGTGATTGTACAGAGATTTCAGTATATAATGCGTAGCTTGAAGCGAATTATGTATCATTTCGCTTTCTGAAACGAGAGCAGAACCATGAAGGTATACATTTTTTTTAATAATATAAACATTTTGTTTTTATAAACCACATGTGACAAAAATATGCGTTTAATTACACTTCAGATAACATTAAAGCTAGAACATTTTCTCTTTTATTACACATAGGCCAAATACGTATAGAACATTTAAACATATTATGTCATTCTTACTGTCTGAAGATTTAAAAGCGACAAATGCGCCACTTAACTATTGAAGCTAATTTGTTACATAATCGCTAGTTTAAAAAAAAACAATATTGTTTTTTGCGTAGCACAGTATACGTTTATACAGTTCCAACTTGAAAATCATTACTCCCTTATTACTTATTACTTAATCAAATGGATTTATATGTAACTAAATATTTTACCCTTCGTTTATAGGTAACACTCTGCCTTATTGCTTTCTTGGGGGTGGCCAGTGCCGGCTTCATTTCGTTGGGCGGCAGTGGCGGCGGCGGCGGATACAACGGAGGCGGAGGCGGCGGATATAGCGGTGGTGGCGGACATGGTGGCGGCGGATACAGCAGTGGTGGCGGATACAGCGGTGGTGGATATAGCGGCGGTGGATACAGCGGCGGTGGATACAGCGGCGGTGGATATAGTGGCGGTGGATACAGCGGCGGTGGTGGCGGCCACGGTGGCGGCGGATACAGCGGCGGCGGTGGATATAGCGGCGGCGGTGGATACAGCGGCGGCGGTGGATACAGCGGTGGTGGCGGATACAGCGGTGGTGGCGGATACAGCGGTGGTGGTGGATACAGCGGCGGCGGTAGCGGCGGTGGATCCGGTAAATATTAACTATTACTTAATCGAAATCCCATATAACTTTTATGTTATAAATAGTATATGACATATAATAAGCTGTAATCACTTTTACAAGAACATTCAATAGTAAAATATTGTTTGTATAAAACATTATATTTATTTACAATAAGAACAACCCAGACAATACTTCTTTTTTAAATGTTTACATATTTTAACAAAACTTACGTATTATTCAACTCTTTACTTTTAGCATTATTTCGTCAAACGCGACTTATTTAATTTGCATTTTCTATTTAATGTTTTTCTAGTCCGATTTTGAGATCACATTTGAAAACGATTAAATGCTTAATGATGTTCATTTAGTATTTTACTATGTTACGTTATGAAGTGTATTCCCTGTTAAATATTTTCGTCATATTTATTTTTCATCTCATTGCTCATCACGAAACACTTTAATGTCCAGGTAAAAATATATTTTGCTAGCAATAAAACTCGTCTGTAAATGATCTTAAATGGATTTATAGCTGTAGAAATCTTGTTTTAAAAGGCTTTAAGCTTATGCATGCAAGCCTGTGGGCATAAATTATTTAATAACAAAATTTAATAACATAATAAAACACATGTATTGCAAAAGAAAAGGAAAGTAATACTTTATCATTAGAATTTGAAAGCAGAAACATTCCTTTTTTCCAATATTTCAGCAACGGCACCATTAATTAATTGATTGCGAGATGGCAAATATCTAAAGTAAACTTCACTTTTCAGTTGTGAAAATCATTAAAGTGATCCAGACCGGAGGTGGCGGCGGTGGCGGCGGTGGTTACGGCGGTGGTTCCGGTGGCGGATTCGGAGGCGGTCACGGTAAGTTTTCCACTTTTCCTGCCAGCTTTCTATTTTTCCCTGCTTGTTACTTCTAAAGTA
This sequence comes from Druceiella hillmani, assembly GCA_039881145.1. Lineage (NCBI taxonomy): Eukaryota > Metazoa > Arthropoda > Insecta > Lepidoptera > Hepialidae > Druceiella > Druceiella hillmani. The sequence goes on from JAYKKI010000014.1 coordinate 36,540,179, forward strand.
CGTTAAGAAACTATTTTCAATTCGATGCACATTACTTCTTCAGTAATTTTCATTCAGGATTTTAGGATTGACAACGTTTTCAGACAAATCGATGATATGTTTTATTTAATTTCAAATTTTAATAAGAGAAAATGAATATCCGATCAGTTTCTCTGTACCCTTATCAGATCATCTACTATTGAATATTAGAAATAATCCTACGCTTACTCAGGTTACGAAATTTAAAAAAATACCATACCTCGCTCGTTTAACTCTTTATTAAAAGAGACAAATATGATACAAAAACAACATGAGGACCAAAGCCCTTTTCAATGAAATACAATTTTACTACCTATATTTTAAAAAAATTAACCAATTTTTTAATTTCGATTAAGAATTTAATCCAACGGTTTAGATTAAATTGAAAATGTCGCCTAAAATCAAGGTATACAATGCGATATTAATAAAATTTTGTATTCTAATTTTATATTCTCACATTCATTACAATACGATCTTAATTAAGATAAGCATAAATTACATAAAGCTACTGTTAAATATTTTCTAACCTCTGACACAATGAAAAAGTTCATAAAAAATAACATTAAGAGTAACATGAAGTAAAAACATTCCAGCTTCAAGACATGACAAGTTTTGGTGCATTTAATTTTTTCCTTTAATATGTCAGTAAACAAAGTAGATGCTAATAAATAAAATAAACCTTAATGTGGCAAAATTGTTGCTCTAACCGCAAGGAAATACTCATGCAAACAGATTAATATAAGTATGTAACCAAACAGATTATTATTTGAAGTGAAAACCACACATGAATTAAAATAATTTTCTTTTAATGAAGAGGCCATTATATATACATTACAAATTATCACATTATTTTTTGGATGGAAAAATTAGCACATATTGACTAAACTTGTAAAATTATTCCAACATATTCGAGGAATAATACTACAAATGCAAAAAAAGTACATATTTATCTTGCTCAGAAAAGAACACTCGTGACATTCATAGAATACGTGTAATAATTTTCTTGTTGAATTGATTTGTTATTTTTCAAAAAACCTTGGCCAAATGGCAAAAACGGAACCCTTATAATTTCATCCTGTCTGTCTGTTCGTATATCACAGCTATTTTACTTGAGATGTTAGCACTATGTAGATGAAAATCTGGATGGTAGGTGTATTCTATGAACCGCTATTCAATGAAATAGTGGAATTATGAAAAAAATAATATTAGGGGTCCATACATGAAGCTGAGGGATGAAAAAAATCCAATCAAAAAATCATTAAACTGATCCAATTATTGAAAAAAGGTGAAGTAATTGAAAAAAGGAATATCGTTAAATAGGTTTTGAAATGATATAGAATTTCTAAAATAAGTTTTTTATTTAAGTCAATTATTGAGACATGCGCTTCTAAAGTCTTAAAAAGTGTGTCAATTGACATATACTTATATGTTAAATAAACTTTCAAAGAAAATAGGTTTGAATAAACTACGTTGTGTAGTTTTTGAGATATCGAATATTTTCTTAAATAACTTTGTTTTTCACAGTGTCTTCGGAAAAGACAAACTAAAAAATTTAATATTGTTTGGTGCTATGAAATCCTTTGTACGCAAGTCCGACTCGCACTTGGCGCGTTTTTAATTACGACTTCAATAAATCTATCTCTTGCCTTGTGTTGCCGTCTACTCAGTTACAATAAAAATTCATACACATAGGTTTTTTTTATTTAATTAATTTGTATTTTCTACCTAGAATATGGTTACATGGGGTATTTGACATTTTTTACAGCCTAATTCAATCAATTTATACTTTTCTAGGCTGTCTTTTCGTTTCTACCTTCTCCATGTAGGTCTGTGCCACCTAACAGTTTTAATCTATTTTTACGGCTCTTTTAATAAATGTTATCAATTATTTTGACCATCTAAACATAAATCTAAAAGTATATTATTGGACAGATTTTAATGGTTTCGCTTTCCACAGGAGGTGGTTTCGGAGGTGGTAGCGGCGGCGGTGGTGGTGGCTACAAGAGCTGGTGAAGTGCCAATTTAAGTCTGTGATGAAATTTAATTTTATACAAATTTCCTTTTGAAACAAATAAATAACTTATTTGTTCAGTATATGCCGTCTCATATATTTAATCTAATACAAAATATATTAATGAAATCACAACAGTTCATATTAACAGAAATTAAATATTTTAATAAAGCAAATGGAAATTTTGTAAATAGTAAGATCTGGACCTAGAAAAAGTGGAATTCAGTTTTTAAATGTTCGTGTAAAGTGTATGTCATTACATAACACGGATTACTCCAAAACAAGTAAGTGAATACTATGACACATAAAATTGAAAAAAGCTCCATAATGATATACAAAAAAAGTTTTGAGAAAAAATAATAAAGCGGTTAAGGTATTATAAGAGAGAATGGTCAATTAAGAAAAGTCCTTATAACGAAGATAAAAAAAACAACATAGAACATAGCTGAGTAATATTCAAGAGTTAGTGATATAAAGTTCAGTAAGTCAGGAATATTATAAACAAGCGCGAGATAAGAAGAATTTATGCTGCGCAATTTTACTATAGCTATCTAACCAATTTTACGGATCACACATTGTTAGTACCGGTCAAATGAGAAACGTTAGAAATATAGTACAGATGAAAATGTTAACAGGTAGTTATCCAGTTTTCAATCTTTATCCAAAAGTTCATTACGTCGAAGTACGCGAATTTCGGCGGTCTTCTAGTTTTAGTACTCATGGCTCTTATGAATTACCACTATATTGAACAAGTCAAAAAACAAAGAAAACATTTTATACACTTTAATATTGTTTTATCTAGAAGTTACATCTAGTTTTATAAAACAAGAACTATGTGAGTGGATTAAAAAGCTCGCGATCTGGATATAAACATAAATATAGAAGTTTCCCAAATTATATTCATTCATTAACATAGTGTTTATCTACTTTAATGCGTTTCTTGCATTTGTTTATTAAAACCATTACACCATTTTTAAAAACATTTCCCCAATGCCCTCAACATAGGCCTTAACCGCAGCTTATAACTAGTACCTCTTTTAAAAAAAAAATAAAAAATAATTTTATTTTTTTTTGTAAATCCAAAAAAATGTGAAACTGGATAGTACTAATTCTGATAAATGTGGCTGTAATTCGAAAACAATTATGAATTTTAATCATGGTTTCTAAGAAAATTTGAGCATGTGCTTTGTTTTTTTTGAAACCAAACACTGTGCTAATATTGCTGGCCGTTTTCCCGTTATTTTACCCCACAAAAACCAACCGACATAAAAGACGCACATAATAGAGTACAGTAATAATTAAAATTTATGGTGGTAAAACTGACGTCATTACTTCATCTACTGACAAAATAAATTTGTCTTTTTTGAGGCTTTGTCCAGGTTATCTCCATTTTACGACTTCTTGTTTTGACTAAGTATAATGGTAGAGCCAAATTTCATCAGTAATTACAAATTTATTCAAAAATTCTTGAGAATCAATTTTACATTACTCCAAACAGTCGAGCGAAAGAATTAATTTCGTTCGCTTTTATGCGTTCGTTTTTATCCATTGAAAAGCGACGGTAGTCATCTCGCAGACACGTTCGGAAATCCCATTACATTGTAAATAATGTTTTGAGTTCACTCATAAAGGATGCCAGTAACCTCATATATATTAATCTTCCATGTGCTATCTCCGATGACCAAAGAGCATATTTTTCCGATGTTTTCTTTAGAGACGCAGTTGACAGCCATCCAGTACTATAGTTATTTGCAACATTTTTCTGACCATGTTTAAATTTAGCTGACCACTTTTAGGGTAGACTTTTTAACTTAACATCGCCACTAAATATATTTACAAAAATTTACACCGAGAGTGGGGGGGGGGTGGGGAATTAGTTTCGGAGGATTCGCCCTTTCCTCAACTGGTGTTTAATAACGTCCTATTTTCAATATTTGTCACAAATTGGTCACAGACGGTGTAAAATCGGAAACAAAAGCCACAAAAGCAATTAAAGTTTGCACAGTGATCAAGCTCATCATTCCTATATGATGATGTTAATGCTTATTAATGCAATTACTTCATGTAGACGTGTTTTGATATCGTTTAATTCCAAAGTAGTGTTTTCTTTCACCACATATCCTTTCATTTGTACCCAGATCATCTCAACTGGATTTAGTTCAAAGTGACATGGAGGCAATCTTAATATCTTTATCCTCTAATTGTCCTATGTACTCGTATTATGCTAAGAACATTACATAACACGGACTACTCCAAAACCGTGGTAATTTCTGCTATTTGCTCGGTCACATATAAATATGCTTTTTCTTGCGTATATTATTTTCTATGTTTACTACATTTACATACATTTATCAAGGTGTTTTTCTTTTCAAGCTTAAAATGCTCAATTAGTACTTAGTAGAGAACAAACTTAAAAAATAATACACATAATCGTATAATCCACTGTTCAATGTGTTATATAATTATGTGTATTATTTTTATAAGACTATAAACACACAATAATATAATAAACTTAGTATCGTGCAAAATAATTAATTATAATTTGAAACTAAATAATTTTATGAAAGGTCATATATTCAAAGAGCAATATTTGAAAATGGCAAAAGCCGATAGTATTCAATAAGAATGATAGATTAGTGCGCGCCTCGTGGTAGGCTGCGTTACTTAAACGTGTTCACTTGGTATCCGTGCGTATACAGTTAATGAACAAATAATATTGATCTGTTAAATCTATCTACATACTAACGTAATTAGTATAACACCGGCGTGAACATATGGATTAAGAGTGTTGCGATTAATTATACTACCTATGCGCTCAGAATAATTCAGATTAACACTAAGTAGGTACACATTGTATGTCCCACGTATATTTATGTATGACCTCTTCAATGCAATTACCAGGTTTTGAGTCTTGCACAACAGGCTGACATATCGAAATACGGACTCGCATTGATCGTCCTTAAAACAAAAAAATAATAATTTAGCTTCACTAAACACACATATCCGAATGGAGAATAAAAATTAAGAGCATAACGTACAGTGAAACATTGTTGTAATACTTTAACTTATAGTGAGATCAATCTTATATAATTACGTTTTCTTTTGGCAGTCCCGTTCCGACATATTTTTTTCCATATTAAACAATTTTAATATAACTTATATACTGGTGTGTCTCACTTATTATGCTTGAACAGTGCATACGAATTCGTATTGTATATCGTATTGTATCACCAGTGCATGCGTAGTCGTATTGTGGTTGGTATATCCTTGCTTTACATAACCGTTACAGCCATGCTCATCAATTGTCCCACTAAATTTGTAAGTGTAAATCAATACCTTTATCTGAAAAATCTTTATCTGAAAAATTAATAATTTTGGTAAAGTCTGAGGAAACTACGGTGTTAATATAATATTATTAAGTTTCAAGGTCTCAAGACCATGAAAATGGGCATTGTGTTTCTTCCATTTATATCGCCTATTCAAAAATTTTTCAGATTACGCAAGTAGTATAAAAGTTAATAAAGGAATGTCGATTTTAAATAAATATTTAATCATTTGTCCAAGACTTTAAGAAGAAGTAAACATTGCATTTGCCACAGTCAATTGATATACATATATCACTTTTTAAACTATTTGTGCGCAGTGACGGGGCAAAATCTAAATTTGACGAGGGTAACGTGTACATTTCGCGAGGCCCTCTGGCGGAGCAAGAAGACAGATTTTATAAAATAAAAAGCACGAAACTGTTACATTTTTATTCATGAAAATGCAAACTATATTCTTTGAGTTTTAAAAATAAGAAAATGATTAAAGAAAGAGAAATGTATTACTGTTTTTTTAGCCTTACTGAATTCCTTGATGACTGTATCATAATTCAGCTAGATGCTAGATCTGCTTCAATGGACAAAACTGCCAATGCTGAAAGCTTTTCCTGATCCATTGTACTTCTTAAATAATTTTTATTAGTTTTAATTTTGAGAAGCTCCTTTCAGCGTAGGTTATACTTACTGGTATTGTTATATTGAAGCAGCTGTTTCACACTTTTAATAAAGTTGAGTAAATTTGGGATCATTGCTTGTAGTTCTTCATACAAAATAAGGTTGGAAGTCATTGCGCTCACCCACTCGCAGAACTGTGTATAAATTTTGACATTTTTTGAATAATTGCTCTTTGGGAATATTTTTTAACCCGATTAAATCATAGAGAAAAGCAAACATTTCCACATACTGATTGAAAGACATAAATTTTGAATACTTATTACTTATTATAGAATTAATGCGGTATTAAAAAAACCTGTTTCGTACCGGCTTCTGGGAGACTGTATAGGTTTATCGCTGCCTTCATAATCAAACATCCTTTTATTTTTGGCTAACCTTTTATTTTTAGTCGTTTGGCAGATTATTACGGTTTTTTAAATAAATTAACGAGCGGCAGACTAGCATTTTTCGAATCCAATTTGTTGATATTCTTTGATCCAGTAACAAAATGTACGCAAATGTTCAAGAATAATGTTTAATTCGACTTGCATAGATTGCCAAAATTTGCCATGATATTAACCCGCGACAGTATCTCATACTAAACATGTAATGATATGATAAGAAAAAAGCTGAGCATTTCGTTTAAAATCGAATTACAATCACTAAGTGTGTCTGACTGTTCTGTCTGATTTTTTAAACTCTCGGTTCATTCAACAATATCACAACATTGCAACCATATGATTAGATTCTGCTTTCCCACCTTTTTCTTTTTGTGTCTGATAAAGGCTTCATAGTAAGTTTTAATTTGCCTTTGATCAATTCCCAGCGGTTGCTGAAGCTTGAAAATAGTAAATACATTTTCTGAATAAAGCCAAAAAATGTTTTTGCTGGTGCAAAAGAATTAGCTGCGTCTACCAACAGCAGATTCTTGCCATAACAACCAAAAGATGTGAAAAATGTCCTGGGATTAACATTTAATATTCGAATTTTAACTCCGCCATTTACACCTATCATATTTATACCATTGTCGTATCCGTGGCCACGACAGTTTTGAATATTTAAACCATTTTTTCTAGCTCTTGCAGTATTGCATTAGTTAAATATTCTCCAGTTGTATCAGTGATAGTAAGAAATCTGATAAAATTGTCTTCTATTATGCCAGTTGATGTGTTGCAAAATCTTAATACAACGGACATTTCTTCAACTCTACTGCAGTCTCTAGTGCAGTCGAGCTACAAAGAATAATATTTTGCCTCTTTTAGCCCACGAATCACTTCATCAATAACTGTTCTTGACATCAATGTGATCAGCTCATTTTGAATATCGTGGCTTAGTTAATGGTGTGCAAGTTGTTTGTCTTTATTCCGTTCCTGTAACCTGGGATCAAATTTGGATACTAATTGAACTAATTCTGTGAAGTTACCAGAATTGATAGTGTCATCTTATGTCTTGATAGATTCTCTGTGACCTCTAAGCGCTTATGAAAAATTAATTACATCAATTATCAATTAAACAAATTGTGCCAATGTTTTTGAGATTCGTGAATTAGTCTTTCGTTTTTTGGTCTATTGTTTTTCTGTGCATTATCTGATGTTATCTTTTGGAACATAAAGGCTATATGTTCTTAGGTATTCTCTTGTTTATATAAAATATTACTTAACTGTTTACAGTCACAGCACTCTTCCTGTATCATCTGAGTTTATAAATTGTCAAATAGACTACATGGAAAACAGACTGCTTTATTTTGAGAATTTGAATAAATATACCGACGACGTAGAGTTTCACCATTATTTATTTTCCTTGAGAAATGAAAATTAGAAAAATATCTGTAATCATCATCTTTGGGATAGTCTTAACCACTCTTATTTGACAGCTAACTGTGCCACTTTGAACTATATCATGATGCTGAGAATTCGGTACGTGAAACGTCCACACTCCCGGATCCGAATTAACAAATGCTTGTTTAACTATGTACATCACTGACATCGCTGCTAACTGACGGAGAACCTACTTAAATCTGTTCTTCGTGAGCATGAATTATATTGCTCATCGTCAACACAAGAATTTCTGCGTTAGATTCTGATTGGATAAAGTTTAATCCGATTTCCGACTGACTTTCGGTATCGGTATTAAATGCATCTCGAGTACTTTTTAAATTTAATAGAGTTTTAGACGTGGCTCTATGTTTTCTAGAAGTCGAAGCAATCGATTCAGGTGATTCTGTGTTACCAGATGCAATTTGATTGAGAAACTTCATCATATCTGAACTTAAAACCTAACTTGATACAATTCTTTCTGTTATCCTTTTTTTTGCTGACGCAGATTTCCATTTCCTCCCGATATTTCTATCTTTCTTTGGGCCTAAGCCTAATATATTAAAATAGGAAGGTTGTATATTATATCTATAACCTATAAACAATAACAATAGCATTTTATACTTCTTTCTTTACTGAAAAGTCAACATAATTATTGTAAAACCTACTAGATATGTCCACAAAAAAAAATGTGTAATTATTCCATACCTTATTCCTAATAAATAAGTATTAAATCGTTTACAAACAATGACACACAATCACACTTATTTATTCTCACTTCAAATAACATGCAAAACAATATCACATACATAAGTACGGTGCAAAACTGCTTGCCATACTTTGACTAGCTTTCTAGTCATTAGCAGTTAAGAAGCATGAAGTAACGTAAACAAAAACAGAATGGGAAATCTCCAGTTCTGGCTAGCGGGATTTCCCATCCCCAGCTCTGGCCGGCAAGGATTTCCTGCCATGGCAACGAAACGCCAGCAAAATTTGCTAGACTAAATAAAAATGTCAGTATATTTATCGTTTTATGACGAGTAAAATTTTTTCGTCGCGTTCACTTCGAGGTGCGGGTGGTTCGTTTACAAATATTCTCTCTTGAAATGGAATGGAGTATAGGTCTAATAAAGAAGGAATTCATGATATTTATATAGGTATCTTAAGAAGTTTATTGAACTCTTACAAAACTGACGTAATACTGAGATTAATGAGAACTTCAGATAACACAGATATACTGAAAACTAACGAGTCATTTTTATAATTCATTTTTTACTAAGCGACTCAGTGTATAACATCTTTACATACAATGCACTTTCATATCATAGTTTCGTCGCATTCATATCCTGCATATTTTCCTACAATGTTACCATATTTTCTTTTCCTTTGTGACTCGTTAATTTTCAGTATATCTGTATTATTAGAAGTTCTCATGAATCTCAGTATTATATTAGCTTTAAAAGAGTTCAATGAACTTTTTTAGATACTTATATTAAAATCATACTCTTTTTCCGGAAGTAAAAAATAAGTGGTTTACTTTGAATGGATTGGCGGCGTGTTTTTTTTTCAATAGAGAGCTATTGACCTACCTCGTACCGCTACCGTGGTGTGCATCATTGAGCTCAAATAATGTGTTCATCCATATCGAGTAGAAATGCATAATCGGATGCGCGACTACCTTTATACCTCCATTATGAAAGGTCCAGAACCTTTCATAGAGGATATTTATTGAAATTAGTCATTACTTATTATTAGCCAATCCAATAAAAGTTTTCCATATGGTTCTTCATTAATGCTATATTGTGCATAAGTACATGTTTTTTACTTTTTTTTTACGTACAAGTTATATTTCTCCCACTAATTATGACAATCTCTTAACTAAATATTTAAATGTTAAAATAAGTAATCATCTATATTATGACAAAAATTAAAGCCTGAGTGATTAAGTAAACAAATTCCGAAAGTTACCTTCTTCTCGCTCGTTGCCTACCAATCTTTTGCCACTTAAAATGCAAATTTGCGAAAATGAGCGTCCGTTATACATAACGACTTAATGAGCAACTCTGGAGAACATTCCAAACAAAACAAGCAAATGCTGACTTGTCTTACTCAATTGAAGTATATTTGTCTATATCGGCATCTTATTTATAAGTAAATAATGAGTTGGTTGTACAGAAACTCAGAAAGACGTAAGGTTATCGCAAACTAGAATTTAAAAATATATTTTTAAAACTCTTCATAATTATTTATGTCTTAATATATGATAGTGTTTTCAGCTACCATTAATTATTTATTACAATTTTATTTAGCGTATATTTTTATAAGAAAATAATATTAGCTTAACAACGCATTAAAATTATTTGTTTAATTGTAGATTATACTATTAAACAATCTGCTGTTATCTGCAATATAGCCCGTTTAAAAATGGTTTATTACCTAATAAAATATTCTGTAATGATATTTTACAATGATTAGAATCATGTGGTGAAAACGAAAAGAATATGAGTAATTGATGATTTAACAAAAAGCAAAGCAAATTAATGTCAAATTCTTTGTTATTTTTTAAGCAATTATGTATTTCTTCGTGTTAAAAATACATTCAATTTCATATTATGTTTTATTAGCGTGCTAAATTTGATAAGGATCGTTTCACTCTTTAAAAAGTTATTAAGTAACAAAGGAACATAGTCACTTTGCCATTTGTTGTATTAGTAAAGGTAATAAATTAATAAATATTATTTTTTCGGCGATGCGTCAAAGTTAAAGATTATTTTATGTTTATAACTAATAAGCTAACTTTCAAGGCAATTTAAATTTCTGTAATCATGATGATAAAAAAGTAATGTGGTACTACTACGTATCCGCACATTAGAAGCAAAACTTGAAAGAAAAACTCTTGAAAGTTTGTACGTGTATAATATAATTTTTGCTTGTAATTCTCACCCATACAACATGCACATACGTAAAATAATACGAATTTTAAAAAGTAGACATTTAACGCAAACGTCACATGCAACAAAGACGTATGTTAACAGTTAACGGTGTGTTAATCAGAGTTATTATTTCTCTCAAGTGTAATTAATTAAGAGTATAGTATGGAAGTTAAGTAGAGTGTTAAATATTAACACCAAATATAATTTAAACGCTATATCATTGTTATTAAATTTTCTCTGCCGAGCAACAAACAAATACAACACAAACTTAAAAATAAACCTTAATGTTGATATCAAAAAACAGTTTTAAACTAAACTTTGTACATTTAGTTTTAATAAAACAAAATTACATTTTTATCATAACACAAACAGCGGATATGTAGAGTATATCGATAGAAAGTAGATTTAGTATGAGTGTAGAAAAGTGGAACCATATTGCTTTCTCAGAGCCCTGTTTTACTGACTCTCTGTGTTATTTGTTAGCAGGACCAACAGATGGCATTAAGATTGCCTTAAAGAAATAACAATGGGCGTCACACGGCTGTTTTAGTTCTAGAATAACATCCATTAAAATCTTGAAGTGTAACTGCTTTAGAAAATATTTTACTAAAGAAATTACATTTCAAAATTGTTAAGACTTTGAAAGCAAGTTTTTTTATCTCAAGGTGGTAGATAATTAACACAATTTTAAGTAAGATAAACGCTTCCTCTTTCCTTACAAAAGTTACATTAATAATTAATCGTGGAAGGTGCAATAAATTCTGTCTAATAATTTTTTTCCTTTAAATATTTTGTTAATTATCTTAGTAAACTCCTTGCTTAGCTTACAGCTTATTGCTCATAGATTAAGCAAAATAATGAGACATAAAATAAATATTTGTATATAAGATATATACAGAATACTAGTGATTAAAATACAAACATAATTAAAGATAATGAAAGTAGTGAGTCGACTGTAACCACCTAAATACAAGGGGTACTTGGGTGGTTTAAGGTTTCTGAATCAAACAGGAAAATAAATTGAGATGGGTCAATATCTCTAGAAGCGTTGAACCACTTAAGTGCGCAGACAATCTAGGATCGCTAGAGCATATGTAATATGTTAAAATATGAATTTATTTAGCAATTAGAAAATGTTATCTGTAAAACAAATTTTTAACAATATAAATAATCTTAACATTCATAATTCAACTCTAAGATGTATTTCGTTGTCATTATACATGAACGTGTTTTAATACCCTTACCAAAAGAATTTGCTTTAATATCATTTAAATATTTTTTTAGCAACAATATTCAATTAGCTGTTTTAATCAACACGTTGCTTCATTAAGCTATTTTTGACGAACTGCAATAATTAATCACAATTGAAAATTCATTTTGCAGTTCGAATAGAAGCACAAAGTTGTTATTCTTGACCTGGTGGTGGGTACTGACCTTTCCGGTTACTTCCATTATCATAGGATTATCGACCAATTTCAAGAAAGCACATGTGTTTTTTTTTTTTTTTATTTGTTCATGCATAACTTGATATTAACTCCTAATAGAAACGTCTCTTATCGCAGTTCGAAAATGGTATTCCTGTAGTCCCATTATAACATCGTCAACTCACGTATCATAAAAAGTAAACAGAAAAAAAAATTAAGTTTATAAAAAAATAACAAAAATGCAACAAAATAATACATAATACAATTAATATAAAAAATGAGAAATAATTTTAATTACATAAAAAAATAAAATCGGCTTTGATATTTAAAAATGATACTGATTTTAATTTTTATTTCGTCTAATATGTTTTAATAACAAATAATTTTTCTCAGAAATTAAAACACGTGAAAACTTGAAATTTGACAAAGTAATAAAATATATTTATCTACACATATGGCAATATACAGTTAAAACTCAACAATATCCATTTAGAAATTTTATGGAGGACAAATTGCGTATTCTAAAAAAATTTTAATTAGATATATAATGAGTTGTTACATGGATGTTAAATATAATATTTCCCTAATTTTAGGTATTATATCTTCAAAAATATACTAAAAAATGGGGAAAAAATATCCCCAAATCCCCTCCTTCTTTCCGAAACTACTAAACCTAAAATTATGAAAAAAATATGGTTTAAAATCCCATAAAAATTTATAAATATCATAATTTTGACATATCTACCGTGTTTTTTCGCATAATATTCATATAACGATTAAGAGGAGGTAAACAAAGATCTCCAAAAAAGATTTTTTCTCGTTATGTATATCATGTGGAGTATCGTTTAAAACGGTTTATTATGAACAATACAAAAATATTTCTTCAACAATTTTAAATTACTTATTTAAAAAGATATTTTAAAAATTATGCAAAATAAATCATATCACCCCCTTGTTTCCGAAACTACTGAGTGAAAAATTTTGAAAAAAACGTTCTTGGTAAAATCTAAGTAAAAGATTACAGGAAAACTAGACGTTGTAATATATTTACGTTATGAAAAATTAATATTTGTAAATAGTTTAATATAAATACTATGTACACTTAACTCTTTATAAGTACCGAAATATGTACAAAACCTTCATTATCCGAGTTGTGATAATGGCTTGAGTGGTTTTTTTTATATTTTCAAACAATTTCCAATATACTAATTATTTCTTTGATTTACTTTAATTTCGGACATTTTTCTTTTTCAATTGACGACCAATTATAAATTTGTATATTTTTCAGTCTCCGAATTTCCTTATCAACTGTACTTTAGGATGTAACTGGTTGTGGCAGTACTACTGCTATTCTTTCAAAGGGTTTAATTTACCATAAAATTATTTCTAGAAATTTTTTCATTATTTTTTTCAGAAATAAATTTATAGTTATTTTACTAATGAACCATTCTATCACGTAAATAATGTTGTCCGAAGAAGTAGCATTGAGGGTATATAAGAGTATTTCAATACATCCATATAAGAAGACAATATGCTAAAAATATTTTGCTTCATATAAAAACTTTTTTTTCATAAACGGCTATGGTTCACAAAATGAAGCACTTTACCTGTATGTTTGAGTAAACGACATCGATACTGCTTGACTAACTTTACAAATGGTATCCTGAAGTAAATGACATACACTCTCTGAACGTCTTCAAAAATTTCTCCCACTTCAATCCATAGTACATATTTTGTTAAACTCTATTTCTGCTCATTCAAGGTTATGGAAATATTGATGATCTAAATTCAGTCGAGCAATTTCATAACGATTTGAAGTAATTGCGAAATTTGACGCATTCTATTTATCTTCGGCCTCAGAAACACGACAATATTTACGATCAAATTTCGAATCACACGACTATATTTCGAATCTCTAACCACTGTAAGTAAAAATTTACACCGTGTAAGTATATTGCCTAATATGTCTTTCACAGACATGAAAAACTCAAAAACTTTGGAATTTAAAATTCTCGTTATAATTTTTCGGCAAATTTCGGGTAGACTTCTTTTAGCACTAGTTTTTCACAAATGCGGAAAAAGAGGGGGATGAAGGAAGACGAGAACGTTTTTAATTCTCAATTAATGTCGCATACGACACATTAAATGACAAAAAAATTCGTACTTAATTTGTTTCCTATAAAATTTCTAAACGAGTATTATTAAGCGCTGGCTAATAAGACGTGTAGACATTATTATGCTCAATCACTGTGCCAAATTAAAATGCTAAACAGTTTCTGTAGAAAAAAATGGATGTATACGACGAACGAACATGCGAGTGATCTTATAAGAGTTCTTCTTTTTTCTTTTCCAGTAAGGTAAATGAGATGACTTTGAATCATTTTGGCTCGGTAATTTGATAATAATAATATAAAAAATATATACTTTCATCCTCATGATCGTCATATGGTGACGATGGTGGTCAAACCTAACCTAACACATATCACACACATAACCCTTCGCCAAATCCCATCCAGTGAATTCTGCAGGAACCCATGCCCACACAAAGTGCACCTGTACCACATTTCATTGTTTTGTCCAAATTCTCCGCAAATAAGGCAACCGTTTTCTTCCACTTCATCATTCTCATCGTCCTGACATAATATATTAGTATCCACATGTGATATCATATTATCGTTGGTTTCCTGGAGAACTTATCTCTTTGCCTTTTGTGTGGACCTTCCTTTTGCACTTTGTTTTTTCTCCATTGTCTTTCCTCTTTTTCTTTATGGATTTTTCACTTTTTTATTTTTCTTTTCTATTAAGCTCTCTGCGATTTACGTTGAAATCAAAATTGTGGAATGCTGCTTCTTTTGATCTTGTTTTGTGATAAGAGGAGGTGTTTTGGTGGGCACCTTTATAGAGTTTTAGGCTCTAGGTCGGTAGGTTAGGTAAGTGGCGTTAGGTAGGTGACGTTCCTGTTTGAAATGTTGATGCAACCGTTGCTTTAGGATTTGTTGGAGCAACTTAAGTAGCTGTGGTGCCAATTTGTGATCGTAAGAAATTAACACAATCTTGAATTACTATCGATTCAGTTGAAAAATTTCTGGTGCTAAGAATTTTTGTTATGTAAACACGTTGAAATTTATTAGGAAAATACCAGTCGCTTGATGATTTAGACACAACTAGAATATGCTTTATTCAACAGAGACACGACTTCATAAGAAGTAATTTTTCAGCAAGATTGCTATTTAGAAAAAGTTCACACTCTCTTTTATAAGCGACTTTAAAAGATCCAAAATACGAAATAATGGTTGCATTATATGGGAAGTGTACGGGGATAGAGATAAAATATGAATTTGTTGTTTTTGGAAGTATTATAAATATTATTCGAAATGTGACAAGCATAATTGTCTAGAATTAACCAGGCGGTTCCATCTGTAGATGGTTTTGCATCATTTTTAAAATCCTGCAGCTATTGGAAAAAAATATGTTCATTGATCCACTCATTATCATAGCAACTATAAATAGCTTCGAGTGTAACTTCTTCCTATGAAATATAGGTGGAATGAACGCACCAGTTGGGCTCATAGTATACAGCAAGGTAATATTTTTTCCTCTCTCCTAACTTGTAATAGATGCCACTCTCACTTCTCCTTTCGCTTCCTGTACAGATGAGATCTCCGTTTCATTATAAGTTTATATATTCTTAGGGACGAATTCATATTTTTCCAGCTCTTCTATAAGCTTCAAGAATAACGTAACTTCAATTTTATTAAAAGAAGTATTTCTATTTATACTTATGGCTTCTGACTTCGGTACAAATATAACATTTCTGCACAAAAATTCTTCTAAACAGTCGCGTTCTTCAATTTTTATCAATTTATTGAAGTTATGTGTCAAATCCTAATCTTTTGGCATATTAAAATGCTTAATCTGTTAACTGATTAGCAGTTCATCAATAGAATAATTTTGTCTTTCTTGTTTTAATTCAGGAGTGAATACAGTTTTTCTTCCCATACGCGGATTTAAGTAGTTTCTTACTATATTACTATATCTCATCTATAACGTTGAAAATGAGATACCTATTGTTTCAGAAGCTTTTCTCATAAAATAATGCTCCTTCTCCAGAAGCTGTATAGCTTTGACTTACGTTTCTGATGAACCAGCAACATTTTTTTCCCAGATCAAATTCTCAGCACCTAAAAAAACATATTTAGCCAAAGAAATTATATGACTGCCTAAACAATCACATTACGGGCGATTGTGTTGAACTGACTCACACTGCCTCCAACTGATTTATTCGAAAAAAAAACGAAGAAATCTTAAATACAATGTCAAAATGAGTATCAAATCATCATTGTAAATGACAACCACAAACTTAAATCAAATTCTCACTAAAGTTTTCGTAGTAATTAATAACTTAACTTCGATTTTATCGTGATATAAAATTACTTCAAAATAACGTGAAAACAAAACACTCTCATCACTCACGAACGCGTTGAAGTAACTAAGCAGCATATTAACGGGGATGAAGAGTCAGACGTTGCGATGATCGCGTACGTGTAGCATGATTATTTGTTGTATAATCAGCATTGCTGCTGAACATGATTGCCTACTTTTTCCCACACAGATTTCTAATATATATATATATATATATATATATATATATATATATATATATATGTATATATATATATATATATATATATAATCGCTTGTACATCAGTGGCCCGACAGTCCTCAGTGGACCATGGCCTTCTCAAGCAGACTGTTCCGAATTTATTTATAGTAACCAAATAATAATTATATTAACCATTTTATCCCTTCCATGAATTGGTTATTAAATTATAAAATATCCTGATGTTTTCAGACAAATAAATTTCGGTAACGGTAAATAAACAAATGTTATATAAAAATCCATTTCTCCCAAAATGGTAGGAAAACAAGATCATAACTTTCTTAACGCAAATTCTATTTTAGTCTGTTTTAACTAAACTACATATATACGGATTAAAACACTAAAATAAGCTCGTGTTACCAATAAACTCAACTATTAAAATCACATTCAAAATATAATTTAATGTTAAAAATAAAACAAAGTCCAGCGCATTTCGCAACCCCATTCTTACGCTGATCGTATCTACTGATCTTGATTACATTGCTATGAAATGATAGTTTCGATTCATCGTTTGTCTCAATTATTTGCGGATGGCGAAACGTGAGCTCGAGCAATTTGAACTCGAAGAGAACGTCATGATAGAATTACATTGGGCATTGAACATTGGAAGCAGAGTATTAATCAATGATACGTACTTACAAATGTATGTATATGCGAGTACATGAGCAAACAAATGGCAATGCCTATCAATCCATTAATTTGTACTCATCTAAACTTGCTGCCACAATCTATTTACCGCCCCCTCATTGACTGACTCATGAAAAAATCTCCAGAATTATAAAGATCAGAAGCTTGAAATTATGTATTTATTGACTTCAAGGAAGAATTTTTCAAAATTCACTTCCTAAACATGTGAAAATGGAGAGGGAAGATTGTAGGACAAAATTCAAAATAATTCAAGTCAGCGGAAAAGTGTTTTTCAAATTTCAACTGAAAGAAGAATGTTTCATATCTGTACTTTCCACTGTATCATTTCGAATCTCTTTTTTGCTGTGTCGCAGAAAAAAAGAGATTCGAAATTCGTGTGTTTTACTAGTATCACAGAAATAAATCAAGATAGAAGTGTCACCCGTGACACAATGTTTGCAAAATACTGCAAAGTTTTCTCGACCGCTCGGTCAGTGCGTGTCGATATTCTCCACAGTGTGCTTAAGGTGAACTTCGTACAAAATGCCATATTACGCTGTTACCAACTGTTTAAATAATAGTAGAAGTATCACTCGGACAAAAGGAGTCATCTCTTTTCACAGGTAAGTAGTTTTTATTAACTGAAAACACGATTTAAATATAACAATAGTTTATTTATTTACGTGGTCGCGAGTGATCCGAGGGAAACGTCACATGTAACTAGTGATGTGCTTAACTCAAACTTGGATTTATCAATTATACTATAAAGTTAAATTTTTCTTAAAGAATAAATATTTTAAAACCTGATCTGTGGTTTTCAATGTTTAATCCATGGTTTGCAACATATTATGTATATATGTATATATATATATATATATATATATTTATATATATATATATATATATATATATATATATATATATATATATATATATATAATACTACATTTAGAATTAATTCGCAATTCATAAGATAAATATACATATTGAATTGCTCATTAATTCTAAATGTAATATTTGGAATTAATTTACTGTTGATAATGATGACTTTTTAAATGTTTGTTATTTAATATCTTCGGCGTCTATAAGCGGATTGTGTTGATTTTTTTTATCCGAAAATTTGAACCTCCTGTGTCATGCAATATTATTAAGTATCCACAATATTGTTCTCTGACAATTGATGTATGGCAATTAAGCGAAAAGTTGAACGGGACCAGATTCCATGACTACATAGGTACACAAAACAATTTTCACTTTTGCAATAAATTACATAACATATTAATTCCAAAAACCACCAAAAAACTACATAAAAGTTCTCAAAAATTCTCAAGGTCAACTGTTGCTAAAAAGTGATCATAACAGGGGCTTTGTTGGTTTTTTAACTTGTATTGAAAGTACCAGAAAATTATTTTAGCATCTAATAGAAACTGACCGAATACTATTCTTATCATTATAAAATGGTTAAAAATAATGAGAGTCCTGAAAATTCACAATAATAACAATAATAGCAATTATCCTCAACTTTAATGCTGTTTTAGCACCTTTCCTGTGCCTAAAATTGGTGATTGCTCAAGAGTAACAATAACGAAAGCAGATGACATTTCCTGCTTTCTTAGGTTTATGAAACAGTTTTACATAGGAAATTTTTTTGCGATAAGTGGACAATATTAGGTACTAAGTTATAGCCACTAATTAATATAAATAAGTAATTAAATATTTTTGGCAAAACTACCGATTTTATGAAAACATGGTAAACAATGTAAATCTCGGTTTTAAATTTTTTGGACAATACTTTTGCTTACTTGTCCTATAACAACCGAGCCTCTTGTATTATCCAGCTACAATATTGAAGTGTGAACTTTGTTGAAAAATTAATTAAAATTTTCAACAATACTCATCTGTCTAAAAATTTGTTTAGGTCAAAAGTTCCTAGGAATTTTTTTTTGTTTTTCCTTTATTTTCGCTATATAATAAATTCGTTTTCATCAAAACTGGTATTAACAAAGCCTTAAGTTTTTATCTTATGAATATGTTATATTCTTCGAGAGTTTTAAACAGAGAATCTCCTTCAACCTTAGATTACAACAAAAAAGGAAAGATACGGTGCGCTTTAACGATGCGCGGTCCGTGTAAACCACGTTCAATGGACCTGGATGTATTTTATTCAATTCAGTCGTATGCAGACCGGTGGTTCGCATAGACATGAGCTTCTTGAAATTAAAATTGCCAATATTTTCAATCCATCTTCGATCCAAAAATGCCTCCTAGTGTTCTTACCACGTGCATTAACCATTCACAAAACAAAAACAGAACACGGAGTGTGGAGCGCAAGCACCGGACTGTGAGAAACTACGATAGAGCAGTGCGTTCGATGCAAATTGTCAATTTCTGTAATATCTTGATTCACTCGCGCTACAGTCACAATACATCGCTTTGTCTCTTTCGGTTAATTTTACATGTATGCAATTTGTGATTGCAGCTGTGTGCAGCAGAGTTTGTGTGCATGTAGTATACCTACGCCCGTTTTATTTTTACATAATGTACGATTGTACCGTATCTTCCCTTCTTTGTTTTTATCTAATCCTTAAACTATCTGTATGAATAATCCTGAAACAGTTCAGATGCCAATCAGACACCATACTGGAAGGCATTGGAAGACGACTGATCTTTTATACGTAACATATTGTAATATCTTGGGATTCCCAACTATTAAGCTTTGCGTAATGAACTTCGCTCGGACAAGGTCGGTCTTCTAAATACCGCACAAAATAAAGAACATTATTCGTGAAGAAAGATTTGGACAATGAGATTCTTCGACGCGCTGGTCATTCATTAATGTCTTTTCGCAACGTCTTAGTCATTCGAATTTATGGTTTGAACGCTTACGCAACCTGTCAACGTAGCGTGGAAGATGGAATGATGTCGACCGATGATCTCGACGCACCTCGTACTGATGCGAGTTGCAATTTACTTATTTATTGCAAATTATAAAACGCATTACAGAACAAAAGACAGTGCGTGAGGCAACCAAGATTGCGTAACAAATTCTTTATGACACATAGGAATATAATTAACCAATAGCCGCTGGTGGCAATTGGACCACGGACCGCCGGTGACTTGTACGCGTGGAAATCGAAATTTGGCATGTCAACATATTTACGTTGTCCGGAGTTTTAAAACTGACGCCCAAAACCTATACTCTATCTATCCGTTGACGTAAATAGCTATCTAAGATACTTGATAACTTTCTATCTATCTTTAGTTTGATTCCCAGAAGTATTTTGATGTTTTAACTGTCTATCTACAGCCATAAATAGCTTTCTATCCGTACCCTCCAATACAGCGGAGCGTTCCGTTAATACAAACGACAAATTGGAAATTAAAAATATATACGAATCAAATAAATAAATGATAACTGAACAGAAACATTTTGATTACATACGATTAGACGTAACTTAAAAGTTTCGTGAATTTTTAAACAGCGAATGTATTTTTTTATATTTTAACATCGAGAATAATATAAGTTAAAGAAAAGCAATTAAAGTTTTGCGTAGTTATGGAACGCAATCAATTTCTGCTTGTTTATGTCAAATGTCAAATAGGACAAAAGCCAGTATTAATATAACATTCAAGTATAATTGAAGGAAGTAATAAATTAATAATTCCAATTATAATTTATTATATACACAATAACAACGTTATTGTATATTTAAAAAATTATAATAATCGTTATTATATTGTAATAATTCAACAGAACTCTTATTAATCCGAAATTTAGTTTTAATATTACATTCATTGAGATTACACATAGAATTTTCCCGGTGTTTACGTACACGCCGGGCCCTGTTACTTTCATTATCGAAATCATCATCCCAGTATGGTAACGATCGCAAAATTTGCAAATTGCTGTAGCTAGAGCGCCATACACTTTTGGTTTTCAGTAAATTTTTACAATAAACAATTATATAATTTTATTTAAAACAGACCATTAACAGGCGTTTATCCCTCGAAAATGAAAAGAAGAAAATTCGCTTACTGTTGTTAACCTAACCTGTCAAAGATAACTGTCAAGAAGTTGATGGGAAGCAAAATCTGTTATTTCTATACAACGTGGATACCGTGCGGAGATAGTAATTTCTATCTGTTGATATGTTATTGATATGCAAAACTTAAACGTCAGTTAAGTCAATATAAAAGAATAGATAGAACATTGATTTTGGGCATAAATCTACATTTTTATGAAACGGCAGATTTCAGTGACTTTTTATATCTGGTCTGCTACATAATTTGTTTTCGTATAAATTTTATCATCGTGTTTCTTAGTGTATGCTTAGCGTGTTTTGCGTATTGTATGCTTAGCGGAAATTTTATGCTATGTTTCAAGTTGAAAGACATATTATATTACATTCCTCCTATCAAAACTTTGACATCCCTTTTCACTGCCTTAGAGTTCAAATTTTTTAAAAATTATTTTTATATTTACAGATTTTACGGAAAATAACTGTAAAAGATAAATTATAAAGAAAACCAAAATATGAAAATGCAAACGTGAATTGCTGCGGTCATCTCCTTTATACAACCATCTCAAGGTCTTCTAACAGAGATGGTCGGTATTAAGAATATCAAATACTACATTTTAATAGTTAGTTGCTTAGTTATTTCTTTACATTAAATTAATAAGAAAATAAAAAAGCAATCGAAGGCGAATGGAACTCCCACAATTAGTTTTGAAATTAAATCAAAATTGTGTTATATATACTGCTAATAAATTGCGTCTAATATCGTCTCATTCCTATTACTTTTGCGTTTTTTTAGAGATATAGGATTCAAATAAGACTTTAATGTTTGAGTTAAGGTTATGTTTTTATGCCAAGTCGTTTAACTTGAATAATACCGTATCAATTTCGATTAGATTTATAACACAGACACATTTTTAAAAAACAGACTGGGAATCCATAGCAAAAACAATTTGATTCATTCTATTACCTTCCACCTTGCCTGAGCCGATATGTCAATAGCTTTAAGAACCAAATTCTATTATAAAGAAGAACTTCCATTCTACAACATCAAGTCATTTCGGTAGTAATAAAGGTCGGTAGTAAGTTTCAAAACCGATCTCCAACTTTGAGACGGGCGCTTCGACTCGCAAACAAACACACGAAAATATTCTTCACGTCGAAATCCTTGACACATACGATTGCTTTTATTTTGTTATTCTCTTTGTCTATTATAGAATGAAACTCGATTAAATTTGGGTATCTTGATCAGCCTTATAGTATAAATGTTATATGTGAGACCTGTTTGAAATTTATTGCGGTCAACCTAACAGCATAAATTTTATATGCGATGATTCAATAGGTCTCGAGCACAGGCCACTAATATCTATTTGCGTCATTGTGTGCACTTAACTTTTTAATATTTTTTTAAAAACATCCTTTATTGGATATGCCTCATATTATCTTAATATACAATTAATCAATTATTATCAATGAAATGTACTTGATTTTATTTTCAAGTAAGTCGTGTGTGGGTTTACTCTACCCATGTTCAGCTCCCAGATAAATTAAGTCGAATCATGAAGTTAATTCACGAGATTTAACACGTTGTAGTCTTCTCAGCTCATAGGTACTGACCAAAAGTCGAATAGCTTGGTATGGTTGAGGAGTCGTTTTTCGTGTGTAATAGCATATTCTTGGATAACTTCGTTTATTAATTTTATATCTAAGTTGTGAATTTTTTGATTGGTTACATAGCAATGTGCACTAGTAATTATAGGCAAGAACTTGTTTTGGCTTCGTTGAATTATATTACAATTTGACTGCTTGGCACATCCCTGAAGCTGGATATCATATATCCAAATCGGTTTAACGATAGAAAAGTAAAATAGTCGCTTATAGTAGAGGTTAAGCTTGGAATTATGTCCAACCAATACAACATCTGTCGTTGTGTCAACCTGATTTGCTCAGCGTTAACATTAACGAGTGTTTCCAATTAAGCCTACTATCCAGATGGAGTCCAAGATATTTGCTATATCTGCTTACGGGACTTGAATTCTGTTAAGACAAGTGTGTAGATTGCTGTTTGTTCGTCGTAATGCAAATGTGATATGAATGGATTTAGATCCGTTGAGTTTGATTTTCCAAACCATCCGTTGATTTTGTCAAGTACTACTTGTAAATTTTTGGTGGCTTGACTTTGCGTGTCTGCAGTTGGATCAATACTGGTTTGAATATCATGGGGTTGGAATACTGATGCCAGATGTTGAGCATAGGCTTCAGCTTTCTGTTCATTTCTTCATATCCACTGAGCGTGTGTATTCTTAGTAAGTGGCAATTGAGCAAGAGATCGTTTGAAGCTACGTGTTGCTTTCCACAATGAATAGTTTTTGTCTGCGTCAGGACTCGGTCCCCTAAGGTAAACGTTGATAAAATTCTGTTTATAATCTTTAATTAACTTGTTATTTCGGTTGCTCACCTGATTAAAAATAATTTTATCAGCCGGATTTCTGGATCTATGCCATACACGTCTTGCTCATAATTTATTTCTTGTTCTGATTTAGGGAGTAGCCTTACTGGCTACCAGGTGTAAATATTAAATAAATTTCGGTGCCTATTGCTCCAGGTCATCTATAGTGCTGAATCTTGCTTTTAAATCGATCAAGTTGTCAAAGTCATTTCTGAATAGTTCCCAATCAGTATACTTATTGGTAAGATTCTCTTTTC
Source organism: Druceiella hillmani (assembly GCA_039881145.1). NCBI lineage: Eukaryota > Metazoa > Arthropoda > Insecta > Lepidoptera > Hepialidae > Druceiella > Druceiella hillmani. The sequence continues at coordinate 36,564,365 of JAYKKI010000014.1, forward strand.
TTTTTATCATAATTATTGTTTAAGTCAGCGTTAATAAGTTAGATCATTCACGCCTTCTACTTCGAAATAATTGGATGCAATCATATTTAATCAACCATTTTATTTCAAGTACTTGTTATAAATTTTATTATATTAAAGGCATGTTCTTGTTTTTAGAATTCCCTAGTAAACCAAAAATTTCCTTACTTCACCAATAACTCGTCTTGTTAGTCTACAACAGTACGAATCTGGAATTTTTGGTATAGGAAAAAAATCTAGTACAATTTCTACAGTTTAAGATCTACGTAAATAAAATTAGATCTGTACTTATATACTATGTGTGTGTGTGTATATATATATACAATTTTGCAAATATATATTACAAATAAACACATCAATTAACTTTTGACAAAAAGATAGGGCAATCATTGAGCAGGTCTTATAATGTCCCTTTCTCCTACTAATTTAATTTTGCTTATTTCGATTCACTTGCAACGACAATTTGAAGAACATGAATTCTCTGACAAGCACTTAACAAGTTTTATTTTAACAATAAATTATTATATTACAATTATATGATCGGCCATATATCACTAAAGTTTGGTGACGTAAAAACGTTATCCTTGTCCAATCCAATCTAGGCCATATTTTAGAATGTTCATCTGCCATTTTGTTTTTATTCACATTGCGTAAAAATTACGAGATGGAGAACTTTATTTTGTAAAACCTTAAAAGGAATATGTTCCATAATATTGGTAATGATAATAAGATATTCAATAAATTTTGCAGTTTTTCAATAAACAAAGTCGAAGAGATTGTAAAAATCTAGAAACTTCACCGGACAATAAATACTAATTCGTATTATACTCTATCAATGTCATTTGGTCAGTTTACGAAAATATGAATGAATGTGATAATAACTTTTACTTTTTAAAAATTGTAAAGATATCATATTTAAAAATTGTAAAGATATCATATTTAAAAATTGTAACGATATCATATTTAAAAATTGTAAAGATATCATATTTAAAAATTGTAAAGATATCATATTTAAAAATTGTAAAGATATCATATTTAAAAATTGTAAAGATATCATATTTAAAAATTGTAAAGATATCATATTTAAAAATTGTAAAGATATCATATTTAAAACCACAAATTCTTTCAATTTATTAATCCCAATGGCTGGCAACGCTGCAGATAGATGAGTGAGATGTTTGAAAGGGGTAGTTGAGGAATACTCATCTAATGATTTAGGTAGCCGCAAAGTTTTATTAGTCTAAATGTCTTGTAAATATGACTTCATATTGCATTCCATATCAAAAGAAAATCTCGTATACAACACAATTTAGCAAAATATATTAGTAATATTGTTTTCTTAAACGACTATAATCTATCGATTAGCGTGGTAGTAAATACAAGTTTATAAAATAATGTTCTTTGTCTCCTATCGATGTATATATCGACCTGTCTATTTATATATCAACCCACTGTGTATCTGTTACTTAAAAATAAATTCTCATATTTAAATTTTTAAAACTATTTATTCCAAAACCAAGTAAAAATTGAAAATTTAGAATTATTAAAATTACAACTTCCTGCTCACTTTTTCTGAGCAGTAAACAAAACTGAGCCATCAGGTTCGGGTCAATGATGCTGAATCGGGTAAACTCGGCTCCCTTTGGCGAGTTCTAAATTCAAAACGATGAAACGTGAGCAATTGAATGTGCACTACATTGTTCCGGTAAACTCAGCAGAGTAAGTTCGCTGTCTACACGGAGAACATAGAGTTCTATTTTTGAATAATATTTTATTTGAGTATAATTTAAAATAACATAACAATTAATATAACTATTTTTCTGTATTTCTTCCGCTTCCGTATCCGTAACGGGTTACAAAACTTGAATATATGTTTAATAAATTAATCAAAATCTCTTCAGAGAGATGTACAGCCAAAGTCTAAACTGAGACTAAATTTTCATCTTAAGAATGAAGTTTCAATAATTAGATGGGTGACGGATTTCATAAAGGCAGGAGATCCATATGAGATAGAGTATAATAAATTCGGAAGTGGGATGCCAAGTATACCGGCTACATGGACTCAGGACGCTTGAATACTCTTATCTCGCTGAAAACAATCATCTGAAAATCAATTCTCATTGGATCCTTCAATCCACAATAAACAGATTATAAATCTAAAACTTTTCCAAGTTCATTTTCAATACAACGTATAACATCTTTTCGACTTAGTACTAAGCTTTGAACTTGCCGATAAAAACAACATAAAACATTTTTTGATTTGTTACTTAGCTTTGAACTTACCAACTTGCCTAAAATTTACCATTAAGAAAAACGTAAAACATCTTTGGGATTTAATACTGAACTTTGAATTTGCCAATAGGAACAACGTAAAACATTTTTTGATTTATTACTGAGCTTTGAACTTACCAACGTTAAGTACGTTGGTAAGTTCAACTTGCCAATAAGAACAACGTAAAACATTCTTTTTATTTATTACTGAACTTTGAACACACCAACTTGCTTTAAACTTGCCAATAAAAACAACATAAAACATCTTTTCGATTTAATACTCTTCTTTGAACTTGCCAAATTGCTTTGAATTTGCCAAGTTTTTTACAAATGTTAAAATGCAGATCCTTAAAAATAACTTTGCGCCTCAATAAAAATAAATATATATGTTGGTTTTCAATTACAGTATGAGAGCATGAGATTTTTTCTGGCAGATAACGCAAACTTATCCTTAACTTCAAATATAATTCTAACGCAAGCTTATCCCTAACGCAAACTTATCCATAATCCTAACGCAACCTTATCCCTAACGCAAACTTATCCCTGCCGCAAACTTATCCATAATCCTAACGCAAACTTATCCCTAACGCAAATTTATCCCTGACGCAAACTTATCAATAATCCTAACGCAAACTTATCCCTAACGCAAACTTATCCCGGACGCAAACTTATCCATAATCCTAATGCAAACTTATCCCTAACGCGAACTTATCCCTGACGCAAACTTATCCCTAACTTCAAACATCGTTGCACGTCGCCTGTTACTTCGCTCACTTTTCAGTCTAAAAGAAATTCAAGAAGCAAATATCCTAATTTCGCTACGTAAAATTTCCAAATCGTGTTTGTTCTTCGCTCGCCCAAACTCTATTGTAAAACTAAAGAAGATTCAATCCTACGAGTATTATACCCTACTTCGCTGGTAGGGTATAAAGCGCGTGGACGCATGTTCGAGCACTTTTCATAATATTTCATAAATCACTAGAAAAAGTGGCGAATTTACTATTTGCTATCCTAATAATAAACACTTGAAAATCGTCGAGAAATATCGATGTTTTAACGGACTTAAATGGAATATTGCCAAGAAAATAAACACTTAATACTTTTCAATATAATTTTGTTATTTTTGGCAGGAGGAAGAAATATTTTTTATTTTATTATGAAAAATCACGAGATAGTTGGTAACATAATTTAAAAATATAGTGTTTCATGTCAATTATTAATGATATATGAAAAAAACGTACCATATATCATGAATAATTAGGAGGTAAAAATATATGAAATTAACGTCATTACCATGTTATGAAATATAGTAGAAGTTCGAAATAAGAATATATCCTAATAATAATGCAGTTGAAAACCTTGTGTTGGCAAATTTTGAAATTATAAACAGAGAAATGACGGACTGTAAGGGTAATCCAAGAGTGTTAAAATAAGATAAAAAGATAAAGATTTGGCTGGGTACGAATCTCCACCAATGCAAACCATTACCAGTACCGGAAAATATTAGTTTAAATAATTTGACTTATTTTTATGCTTCTAAATGCATGGTTGTTGTCATTAAATGTTTTCTTTAGTGTTTAGTGTTCCGTACCCGAGGGGTAGGAACGAAAACCTATTGGTGTGGCAAGGTAGTATATTCATCCCTCTGGCCATCCATCCTTCTGTCAATGAAGGTCTTCTAACTTCTAAAGAAAATAACATACGGATTTGAAATAAACATACATAATTTTCTCAGTCTGAAACCATTTTGGTATTTAAAATAATTATATTTCGAAGGGACTGTGGGGCATGTAAAGGGAGCTTATTCTTCGTAGATATGGGGGATATACTTGAAAAGAGCTCTTCAAATAAAACGTAAATCTGTTTTCATTTTGTTTTTTACTGAGAATTGCGATTTGGTGAACCTCCACCATTACTATTTTTAGCCATATTCTGTTACCAAGTTTAAGTTTAAGGCCATTACGACGGAAACTATAATTAGGACCTAAGATTTCTCCTATCCTATATTTAAAAGAAAATAGTAAACTAAAGAGAGTTAAATATATAACAGTAAAAAAGTTAAAAGCATTGGGAAATATGTTTATATTATTGAAAAGTAATACATATATTTGTAAATAGTTTAATAGAAATACTATGTGCCCACAAATTTTTATATGAATATGTACTGAAATAAATACAGAACCCTCGTAGTGCAAGTTCTATCATACCATAAACCTGTAATGTTGGACACATTGCAGGTTTATGGTATGATAAACCTGCAAAAGTAATAAAATCTGACAGTCCTTCAATCTTCAATTAAAATACACTTTATTGCCGCCAAAAATATCATATTTTACTTCATCTGCTTAGAGCAGCGTTGAAGATTACTTCACCTACTTCGTGTTTACAAAAACACAAGATATAGTGGATACACAAGGGAATAATGCTATTTACTATCCTTTCTTTACAAAAGGCATAGACTAAGCTATGCCTTTTATATCCTATGGATACAAAAGGCATAGCTTACTCTATGCCTTTTGTATCCACTATATCTGTTAACAAAAATACAAGATATAGTGGATACAAAAGGGAATAATGCTATTTATCTTGTTTATGTTATCATCAGTGAAACGCCGATGACACAATCGAAAGGCGAACCGCAAATTGTAAGTAGCAATAATAATGTTTGGTGTTTTAGTAGCGGGAATATTTAAGTCGCTTTCGAGAGAATGTTATTACAGCAATTTCGATGTCATGAAATATTTCTAAAACATAATCTAATATAAAAAATTAAACGCCAATAAATGAATCAACACTCGCCTATGCACTCTTATGTTTTTGTTATGTAATCAGTTAATATTTACAATCAAATTAATTGAGCTGTTTGTTTAATCATACTTATTACATAATCACGTATTAAGATTAATCAATATTTGATTAGATTCCGCCATCGATATTTCGTTTGTTTATATTCGTCTTGTAAGCGCTTGTTTCGAAAGTCATTCGGACTAGTGATAACATCCTCTATAATTTTTTTATCGATCTGGGTTCTGGGGAAAAATTCGGGCCAACGCCAAAATATTTTTTTTATTTTACTTTAATCTATCGGATTATACAATTTATATTGACTTTATAGAAAATTTTGGAAGCTAATATTATCAATACATTCGTCATCTACACAGCATTTATCTTATTATTTAGATATGTTTACATTCTTAACAATTATTCAATTGAATGAATATTAATGTGATTTGTTGTAATAATCACGTTCTAGATGTAGTGTCCGACAGATTTTTTCTTTTATTTTTTAAAATAATCAAAAAAACTTTTTTACGATCTTCAAATCAGCCATCACATAAAAAAAAATTATAAATTGCCAAAAACATAAAATTGACATGATATTCAAAATTCGATTATTTAGAATTTTCAAAAGAAATTATATCGTGAAAACTTAATGAACATAATAAATAAATATTATTTGCAAAATATTATTATAAATATAGACATATATTAATTATTTTTGGCGAACATTTTCAAACAGACGCGTTTTGCAAAATCGACGAAATATCGATGGCGGAAGTTAATCTAATATTGATTAATGTACACAGAGTTTCATAATATAAACTGATCTATGCAAGAATACTTTGTCACTTCTATTTTTTACATAAAATGTTTGATTTTGTTTTTATTTGATACCTGTTCATTGTAATATATATTAGCATATTCTCGTCATATAGTGCATACAACACTACTCATTATGAAGTGAAACGGGCGCTCGATTAATGGGAACTACGTATTGTTTTCCCGAAACCGACAAAGATAATTGTCTGTTTCCTGTTTCGTATTTTTACATAAAATGTAATAATCGGAAAATATTTCCTCATCTCAAAGTATTAATCATATTTATTGCTCATAACAACAACTTAATAATAGGCTATACGTTTGTTCATCTCCGCGAGTAAACGATATAAAAAAATGTATGGCATATAACCTTGAATACGTTAAATAAATTTGCAAACGGCTGGAAAACGCGAATGCTTCCTGTCTTAATGCTAAATAGAGCAAAAACTCTCATGGCTTTTGTTTATTTTTTTACTTCGGAATTAATTGTCGTCTGAATGTAAGCCGGATTACCATCAATTGAAATCGTGACTAAAATATTTCGTGTATGGTCATTAGGCATAATCGAATGAGATATTCATAATATGCGAGCCACAAAAGCTCTTATGTCAAGGCTAGATATTTGCAAAGCGCGTCTGTTTGAAAATGTTCGCCAAAAATAATTAATATATGTTCATATTAATAATAATGTTTTCTAAATAATAATTATTGTGTTTATTAAGTTGTCATGATATAATTTCGTTTAAAAATTCTAAATAATCGAATTTTGAATGTCATTTTTTTCTGCTACAATAACTTGCTTAACTTAGAATATTTATTAAAAGAGTAATATACCCTTTCACAATTAAATGAAACTACGTGGTGTAGTATTACTTCTACTTTCTTTAAGTTCTTTACCACGACCTAGGTTTCGTTGTATTACAATATCTTCAGGTGGTCTATTAGCAAAGATGACACAATCAAAAGACGAAACGAAATCTATGCTAAATACCCGCCTGAAGATGTAATACAACGAAACCTAGATCGTGGTAAAGAACTTAAAGAAGGTAAAAATAATACTACACCACGTAGTTTCATTTAATTGTGAATAATGAATTTCTACAAAATTAACGGCAAATATATTCAATATACCCTTTATTTAAAATAGACTAATAAATGATAAAAAGTACATTAAAAAATTACGAAAATAATTATTTGTTTATTTATTGACACACACATTTATCGATACATTACAGTTAACCTAATCGTAACGATAAAAATTAATGTCATAAACAAATTAAAATTAATATTAACAAAAACTTCAAGAAAAACGATGACACATTCCTACACATTTACTTTCACTCATCATCAACAAATTACACTCAGGTGTGTCTGCGATCAGGTGGTTGAGCTATTAAATACCACGAGAAACTGGAGAGTCCCGATATAATTCGGTTCCAGAGAGTGGTATAGCAAAAAAGTGATGATTGCTTGAAGGCAGGAAATTGTCGGGTACGAAGAATGAAAGTTTACTCAATAATACGGGGCATAGATTTTATTCCTTCTAATAGCTAGAAGATAAATTTCTTGAGCATAATGTCTCTTCCAAGTTACATACAATGGTAACCCAGCATATCCAGCAAGAAATCGGTGGGAAATAGAAAAGGGAAGTAATCATACTGCCTCATATACAGACATCGGGGGAAGGTCTTTTGCACACGTTAAATCATGAATGTAAAATGCAATGGCACTACGATCTATTCGAATGAATCATTCGAATATCGATCAACAGTGTAGGTAGAACATGGCATTGATCACAATGCGCTTTCATTTAATATCCAAACCAATATAAATGGTAAAAAGATATAATGGTATGCGTAAATTAGTTTCTTTCACCCCAGCGTAATAGGTCGCAACGAAAAACGTAAGGTATCAGTCTAACGACACAACATTTCTAGTAGATACTGTAAAGTACACTCTTCTGCTGAAATGCAGAAAGTCTTAATATACATATATACATATATATATATATATATATATATATATATATATATATATATATATATTTATTTATATATTTATATATAATATATATATATATATATATATATATATATATATATATATATATATATATATATATATATATATATACATATTACTAAGGAAATGCGATTATAAATCCATAATTGATGATTATAAACTAGCAGACTAAGACATTAGTAACTTCCTTCCAATATCGATTACGAGATATCAAACAAATATTTATTTGCATAGGAGAACTTTTTCTAGGAAAATGAATCGTGAACATATTTTGGACTTATTTGGAAATACAGAAGGTACGAATAAATAGTGGCAGACTATATATAAATATTCAGCCATACATAAGCACTTATGTCGACCATTTTCGATATAGTTTTTTTTCCATTTTCGATCAAGTTTAAGGCCAAAAAACAACCAAAGCCCATTAAAACTGTTCGATGTGATGGACTATCACTACTGTTAACTGCTTCGTGACAAGAAATATTATAGGACAAGTGAACCCATGCTCTTCACAAACAAAATTCCTTTCAAAAACAATTTTTTTCTTCAATAAATTCAACGGTGAAAATAAATAACGATAAACTTAAAAGTTACGTTCTTAGTTTATTTTAATGACCAAAGCGTGTGATTGACAAGATGTTTACTAAAATCAAATATAATCTTCTTTTGTGTTCGTTTAAAATAAAATTCAACAAATATCATAATAAACTAAATTTGAAGTATTGAACCATTAGAAACTTTCGAGGATTCTTTGATCATTAGATCGCCGCATAATAAATATCTTTACACCTTTAAAAGATCGAGCACCGAGAAAATTAAAAGCAACTTTTCTAGATGGCTGTCCCTGGCTTGTTTAATTTCAATGCAAATGTAAAGGTGATCAAAAATCTAAATCATTCCATTTCGATAAGAAGAAGAGAGTGTGATGAAAAAAAATCACTTTTGGGATAAGAACTATTTTGCTTGCTTTAGTTAAAATCTTTTAGCATGATGAACTGATGCAAAGGTGTATTATCCGAAGTCGAGTTCCATTAATCAATAGTTTAGCAGTATTGAAATTCTTCATCCATCCTGGTTTCCTTTCGTATTCTACAATCACCTTTTCTTTTGGAATTTTCTACTTTTGAATTCACCTTTTCTTCTTCTTCGTCATCTAGACTTTGTTTTGATTTCTTTCTTTTGATTTTTTCAAGTCGTCCAAATCCGAAAAATAATAAAAATATTAGTCAATCATAGAAAAGGTTTTAAGCATGACAAATAACAACTTCTTAACTAACCTTAAATAATATCTGTCAACAGCATATACTAGTATGATAATAATCATCAAATATACAAACATGCCACAAGCAGATTAAGCCACAATTGGACAGTTGCTGACAGCTGAGTACAACATACAATTTGAAGAGATGTATTTCGTTTTCTTTTGGAAGGAGACAATTACCATACATTTAAAAGCGACGATGAATTTTTATTTCATAAAAATTAATAGGATCAAGGTTCGTTATGTATAATTGTATTTCCTTATTTTTGTCTTGATGCATTGATTCACATATCATTCACCAAAATCAGGTTATTTATTCATCTCGATTTGATGAGACACAAACATTGAATTCACAAACATATTGTGCTGACAACAAAAAAAGTTGAGATATTGTCAAATTTTAACAATATACCAAGGCTTCTTCACTTACCTTGAACTCCAAAAGCTACAGACGAAAGTACAAGCGATCCAAATTTGTAAGAAATCAATTACGGATAAGCGTCAAACCATAATATCTTCTAAATTTATGACCACGACAATTAAATTTAACATTGCATTCTGCATAAACAATTATAATAAATGTTTAAATGACCTCTCCTTTCTTACTTGATCTATATACTCGTGACTTCCTGCTGACTGAAGTATCCTCGTACGAGTATAGTCTTTTTGGAAACACAAAGGGTTCTCCAACAAACACTTTACAAAGGAGACCGTAATATTCATCATTCTCGATCTATTGATGCTAAACACGAGGTCGATTTCTGACTGACCGTAATTGCATACTCGTATTTTAGCTGCACCTGCAATAAATAATAATAGCGTTACGGAAAATACTTCGCCTCAGTTAACCACAACTGTAGCTCGTAGGCCGAGCGTTATCTTCGGCTATTATCTAATAGACTTCGATTTTTTTATTTTTTCAGTTACGTAAACTGTAGAGGATATGTTACACAAAACCACGTTTTTTCTTATTTCCGGCTGAATAAAATTTACAGCAACAAGATTATTTTTTTACTTCTAGAAAAATACATGAAAAAATGCTTGTTAAAAATAATTTTATTCACTGTGAATTTGGCCCAATTCACATTTAACCATTATCAATTTGACAACGAACCATATTAACATCAAATCTACAATTTCTGAATAATCCGTTCTAATCAGCTTAATAAAAATCTGAGACTTTTATTAAGCTGCTTCGCCAGTAAAACAGTAAGGCTGTGGTATTATTATTAAGATCAAATCTCGTGTGTCACAGTAGTGTAAGTTTGCTACTTAATAAACAGAAGCGTAACGAAAAATGAAACAATTATTAAAGGTAGCGAGGACAGCGTGCGATGGGTAATGTAAGAACACTTAATGCTTGAAGAAAACTAAAACGCCTAAACTGGCCACTCATGCATGCTTAAGTATAAAACGGAAAAAGGTGAAATGTTGACAGTTCTTAGAAATTAATCACCATTAACTTTTAACCACCGTGTAAGTAAATAGCCTAGAATTCTCTTATTACAAAAATTTTATTAAAATTCATCCCGCACGTCACGTGTTTCATACGTCAAGAAGTCTAAAGAAATTTCACTTCTACTACGTCGGCGATGCGATATTACGAATAATAATAGATAATTACGAATTACGCAATTTATTTATTTCAAAAACTCTCTCTGTAACTTTTTGTATTTTTGATTATGAAAATGTACAATTATATGTTATACATGCGTATAATATTATACATGCGTGCGAGTATCGTCCTGTCTAATTTAATTAATGGATTTTACTTCAGAAACTATTAAAATCATAAAATGTAAATTACAAACATTATGTGTTTCATAGGTTTTAATCTGTAATTTATAAAAATTTGTTTAGTTATTTCAACGTCATGGCACAATAACCGAGCGATGAAGTTAGGGATTTAAAATTATTAAAGTGAAAAAAATCGTTAAACGATTAGAAATGTATTAAATTATTTTTTTCTCAACCTGACGTTCATGTTTATTTGGTTTAATAAAATATGTTATAATAACATATCGATTTTAACATTCGACTCGTCATTCATGTAAATATTACTTAAAAAAATTACAGAACTTCAGTAATAAATTGAAAATTAAAATAACATTATATTTCAATTTTTTTAAATGCTTCTAATCAGCCAAATACTTTTGAACATTTGTCTCAAAACTACATATTTTTTATTATATTTTGAAGATGATCCTTCCAGTTTCAGTCCATTCGTCTTCAGAGATTATGCGACTTATAGAACTCAGATTGGATATAAGTAGTTATACTTGTAGTAATCCAAACATGAATAAATCTTAATACCCCATTTTGGCGTTAGGTTATATTGGTAATCAGATGAGTCACCAATTCCTTTTATTTTGTTTTCAATTTCATCATATGAGATATTACATCAGAATTAATAAAATAAATAATGTGATGATTTAATAAAACTCATTTATAAATAAAAAATTTTCTTTTTACAACATTTTCATGTAATGGGACAAAATATATAGGAAAACCGGAAAGGATATCATGGGACCTATGGTTAATAAAAATGACTAGCACTTATCCGTTTTTTGTATTATTCTTCATAAGATTTTGACTTTTTTGAATTTGTGATTAGGCAAAATATTATCCTTCTTCAATATTTTTAAAATATTTTACTATACCAATTCGTCACTAACATATTAAGATTATGAGAATACAAAGTGAATGCTCATTTCAACGCCACATAGTTTGATAAAACATTTATAAAAATTGCATAATTTTGTAAGAATTTTCACATGGACAGATTCTGCATTCTAATTATGAAAATAGACATTAATAAGATCTTTGATAGAACTTAATTAAAAGCAATAAAATTCATATAGCAAAAAGTTTCGATATAATTAAAAATTTATTTCATTTGTGTTTCAAAACATTACGTAAATAAGACATAACCAAAACAACTTTTTCGTCTCATTCTTTGATACCTACAGGTCCTTGTAATGATGCTTTTCTTTTCTGTCAACTTCGCTTACGACAGATGTGTCAGAAAAATCTTATGATGCTACTATCATCATAAGATTTTTCTGACACATCTGTCGAAAAAATCACACATTTTTCATGACAAATATTGTCCGTAATGGAAACTTATAGAAAAAACAAAACTATATATAAAATGGTACCATAAAGATACATTATTGATTTAAGATGATAATAAATTATTTTAAATTTGAAATTTTTGTATAGACGTTATTCACCGACATCATACAGCAGTGAGTAGGTTTCTATTCTCTATCATTAATTTGGAAAGAGATATTAGTTTGATGGAGTACTGTATCAGAACAAAAGCGTGCGACGTCCGAAGGCCACCTGTGTACAAATACGCGAACTGTAGACCAAAGATAATTGTGAACAATACGGGACAGAATGTTCATTAAATATCATGAATGAATGTACAAGTGCGCTGCAATCTATGGCCGTCTGAGCGAACAGGCTTCGTGGAACTGCGCTGATTCATAACTCATTTTTATCTCATCAACTTCAATATCGATATTGATAGATGTATACGGAATGGATTCCATATATCGAGCAAGGTCCATTACTATTACATATAACCCACAAACGGTAAGTCGTGTACAAAAATTTAAACATAAATTAAAAATATTTGAGTACATTATAGTTTTCGCAGAATATTACATATGTAAGTTTTCTTTCCTATGCTGATATATATAGGGACATAATATTTAATTAATTGGTTATAATTACCGGATAACTTTATAATTACCGGATCTCTTTATAGTAACCGAGGCTAACAAGTAGAAACTAAAAATATTTTAACCGTGTAAAGGATTTGATAAATTTATAGTGAGAAAAGAAGTCTTTCTTAAGTGTTTAAATACCTCAAACGAATTATTCATATCCGTGAAAATGTTAACTTTTCAATGATTAAGTTAAGTGGTACAGATTAAACCATTGCCGAGAAAATATAAATAAAAATACGTACAGAGCATCCTTTCATTTCAAAATAATTAAGAAGCCTGAAATACTCGTCCACGAAGATAGAAAGAAAAACATTTTTTTTTGTTCGGAAAAATATAATGGAATATTTACGATCCTTGTTGACGAAGATAGAAAAAAGGACGAAATATTTATATTAATAATATAAGAGAGTGCGCTTTAATAAATTGACCAAAAAGAAGGTTTTTTCTGTTACAGTGATATGAGTGATAAATTATATGTTTATCTCATTTTAAACTAAGTTTTTAAGTTTAAGCAGCCCAATATCCCTTATAAGGGATAAGGGCGTCAGAAAAGTTAATGCTTCATCATAAAATAATATTTAGACTACAATCAAGTAAATAATTTTTCATCCTACCAACAGACTATTTTTAGGGTGGATCTAAAATTTAGTTACGGCAATCAATCGAAGCATAAAACATTAATTGTCTAAAAGCTAAAATTTAATTTAAGAGCATGCACACATCGTATGTGTTATACACCATTGACTGTGACCTACAATGTATTAATTTCTATAATTTTATTTTTTCATAGTTTGTAGATTGAGCAACCGGACGGTGAAGATAAACTATTACGCATATTACTCATATTGAGTATATTTGGCGTTAATTTTGTAGAAATTCATTATTCGCAATTAAATGAAACTACGTGATGTAGTTTTATTTCTACTTTCTTTGATTTTTTTCCACGGCCTAGGTTTCGTTGTATTACAACATCTTCAGGTGGGATATTAGCAAAGAAATCGCTAATAGCCCACCTGAAGATGTTGTAATACAACGAAACTTACATCGTAGTAAAGAAAGTAGAAATAATACTACATCTCGTAGTTTCATTTAATTGCATATCACTCACTTAAGTGTGACTAACTTTTTGAAAATGCTTTACTGTGTTATTACATTAGGCGCATACTGTTGTTTAACGTTGTTTAATATTTTATCTGTAAATCAAAGGGCTTCTTGTAATTATACATAAGCTGTAAAGTAAATATTCACCTGAATACATACTTTAGAATGACATTTAATACAGAAAAACTTATGATAGTTATATAAGTCAAAAAAGAGAATTTTGTTATAGTAGGTGCACAATCTATATTTGGCATGTTTGTGCCAAATATAGATGCAGTGTTTTTCTATATTAAGAAAGAAGAAGTGTTTTATGTAGTACTATATATTGCCAGTTTGATTTGGAAGTAATTTAATTTACATTTTAGTATATGCAAATTTATACATCATCTGGCTCGCAATCAGTGGCTGACTATACATTCAATTTGCTTAAGCCCTTATAGTATGTGCCTTAAAGAACGACCCGCAATAGACTATTTTTTTATCTATATCTTGATCAAAAATCTATGTTAGCTTTATTTAAAAATAAAAGTATCTCGATTCCAATTTCCATTTTAAAAGTAGTTTTTTTTAACTTTTTGAAATTAAATAATGGTTTGGTTATAATATAATACTCATAGAAGACGTTATACAGTCTTTGAAAACGTCAAAGTTTCTATGTACTACATGCCAATGAGAAATAGAAATATTATTTACATAAACGTAATTATTATTGGATATATAAATGCTCTGTAAAAATTATTGAATACATAAACGCTTTGTAATGATCAAACACATAAACTATAAAAAATGTTGAAAACTGAAAATAAATATCTTCATAAAAAACGTATATGTCACTATGTAATAAAATATAAGGTAAAAATTTTTTTATAAATTTATGGTCTAATGAATTATAAAAAAATATATATATAAATTGACTGCCAATCTGTTCATTAGGAAAATATGTGTATATTAAAGTTTAACAATTTCCTTTTTAAAAAACTAACGCTATTATGCCACCTACCCCCATATTTCTGAAACTATCGGAAAAAATTCGAAATATTCAAAGAATGTATAAGAATAAAATATAAGATACAAGTTTTTCTTTTTTATAAATTTATGGTCTAATAAATTATATAAAATATATATAGAAATTGACTGCCCACCTGTTCGTTAAGAAAATATGTGTATATTAAATTTGGGACCATTTCGTTTTTAAAAAACTAACGCCGTTATGCTACCTACCACCAAATTTCTGAAACTATCAGAAAAAATTCGAAATATTCAAAGAATCTATAAAAATGAAATATAACATAAAAGTTTTTTTATTAATTTATGGTCTAATAAATTATATAAAAACAAATATAGAAACTGACTTTTTTTTAAAAACTGACGCTGTCATGCTACCTACCACCATATTTCTGAAACTGTTGGAAAAAATTCGAAATATTCAAAGAATGTATAAAAAATATTTTTATATTGCATTTTATAGCTTTATTTTCAGCCAAAATGTAATATAATGTTGCAACTTTGACGAGCTGGATAAGCGAGCTAAACAATATAAATGTGCTACTAACACTCACTCGTTGATTGACAATGCTGCTCATGAATTGGACTCTAAAGCCATAAGAGTAAATGTCTGGTAGATGATGCTTGAAGCACCTGCAAGCTGTTCATCACTACAGTGTTTAATATTGCAACACATTTCTTAGCTGCGATTATATCTAAATATGTAATATATGTTTCAGTGATAACAGAAATTTAATAAATAAAATAAAACCCTGTTAAGTACGAATCGAACTCGCACTACGAGGGTTCCGTACGTATTTAGGCATTTATGATAGATAATATTCTTATTAAACTTATTATATATAATATTTAAAAAAAATTAATTTTTTTATTTAAAAAAAATTGTTTTAATTATTATAACTAGAAATTAACGACTTTTGTGCTATAAAGGCATAACTTCTTTCCAAATTTTATGTTCAATAGAAGGGACTATAAGTGATTTGATTTATTTGCGAGTATAAAAATATGAGGTATAAATGGCCGTATTCTTAGGATTCTTCTTGATTGTGTTGTATCTCCACTTGTTCCAGAGAAAAAGGGTTTTGACAAACAGAAAGACGGACAACGAAGTGATCCTATAAGGGTTCCTGTTTTATAATAAATCAATTAAAAAAATCACGCTTTTGTAATAATATGTGGAAACGCGTCAATAAGTTTATAATAAATAATTTTATGATGCCCTGCCCTACGCAGATTTCAGTAGAACCAAAATAAAAAAAACAAAACAAACGGAAAAGTTCAAAACATTATCCGTAATTTAATTTTTTTTAATTACCTCATTACAAAATTAATTTTTATTTAACATTATCTGATTACAAAGTTGTACTAAATGTACTTTGCGATTTACATAGTTTCCATATTCGAATCGAGAAACGCCGGGGAATATTTCTCGTTTGTGCATAAATATTTCATATTTATATTTACTGATAAACTTAACAATAACATAGAAATGAATCCTCATCAAAAATCGTAAAAACTATAACGTATTAATAGGTCGTTATCTTCTTAAAGTACCTTATTGCATTTATTTGAGATTTGAAAAATATTGAATTTTATTACATCCACGGTAAGGAGTTCAAAATTGCATCCTTAAATGTATTACTTTATTAATGCGGTAACAAATGATTAAGCAACCAAACAATTAGAAATTTAATTTCGATCTAAACTTGTTAGCGTCATAATTTGATTAAAAAGAAATATGATTTCAAAGTTAAAGTGATATAAAAAAGTAAAATGAAAAAGTTGGTAGTGTTTATTATCCGGTATTAGTCCAGTAATAAATATATTCTTCAACGCATGGTAATATTAGATCGCACATGGATTTGTCCGTTTGATACTGGTACATTTAATAAGTACATAACTATAAACGTTAAAAACTGAAAACTTCTAGCTGGATTTTGAAATAATTTTTATCAACCGTTATTAGTTTTGGAGTACTTATGTTACTTAAATGGTTATTGAACAGAAATTTTAGTTAAAAACAAATAATTATACTGATGTTATAGTTTTCCAATATTTAAAACGAAAAAAAAATTTACAATTATTAAAATTGTTTATAATTTAGAAAACTCTGAAATTTTCCGAAGCTTAATGAATTCTTAAACGTACCGAACCTCTCTGTACCACTGGCGTAATCTGTTTAAAATTGTAGTACATTAAAGTTTTTAGATTTTTTTCAACAGGCTATTGAATTAAAATATTTATATAAGAACACAGAATGACGTAAGCGCCATTATATCTTTACAAATAAATATAATTTTGTCAAAACCAACTCTGTGAATGTTAGAGTAAATAAACAATATTTCTGAAAAGTTCCTAGCTAATTCCACAAATTAATGAATAATTAACTTGTTTAGTAATTTGTTTATAGTTGACAGTGTGTGAAATTTCAGGTTCAGAGTGGTGTTACATATCATATAAAATCAAATTCAAAATGTCTTCAAAAAATCCCGAAGGAACGGAAGCTGTCAAATATTACTATAATAAAAATTATCGAATAATCCCTAAAGGTAAATAATGGAAAAAAATTACGAAAGTTAGTAGTAGTATAAAATATTGCATTTAAATTAAAATTTAAATCTAGTCATATATTATATTAATTACCATTCGAAATTGGCATAAAATTACAAGGTTTTCAACTACGTCTTTAAAAATTCCTGACACGATGCTGCCAATTTGTTGTTCCAATTCTTGCCAATTTTTTGTTTATGTATGAAGGTGGAATTCTTCAATCTAAATGTCGGAATCAATTGTTATAAATAAAACCTCAAAAATTTAATTCGTCGCAACTATGCGACAGATTTTCTTATACGTATGTATACACAACGCAGATGTATAAAAGCTTTGGTAAAACCGCCGTAAAACTCTAAAAACATCGAGTCATTATTAATACCGATTTTTTTATCAAAACACATTGAGAAGACTTTACTATTTCGAAATCTTATAAAGCCTATTATGCATAAAATAAAATTACTAGATAACAAAAGATGAAACAAATATTCGATTGTAATAACCACAGATTTACAATAGAAGGTAATAACTAAATATATACTAAATTATGATGACGAGGCAGTCAATACATTAATTATTTTAGTATATTTTTATTTCTAAAGAGGCAGCCATTTTTTTTCCTACTGAAGTAAATAACTTTTTAAATATAAACTATGAGTTTTAATTTATATCTTTGCTATAAGCCATCCGTTACATAATATTAAAAATGATTGAACCTCATGTGGCAGTTGTAAAGTGGAGAGAAAAAATACTACAATGCACAAAAGACAAAATAACTAATACAATCTTATAGACAATTGATACGAAAATTAAACCAAAAATACTTAACAATTACCAATTAGTTATTTCCATTCCTAATTAAATGCAATGGAAATGCAAATAACAGAATGATGTAATTTTTAACGAAAACCACGAGAATTATTGCAATTCATAACGCATTAAATGTTTAATGTTTGTAATTAAAATGCTGTTCTCTTAGTCATTACGTATGAGTAACGTAACACAACTCAGATGTTATGACTGTCAAATATAACATTTGAGATTTGTGTACCATGACGTCATGTACGAGGCGTACACTCTCGGCTTTTAAATCTACGAAGATTCAGAAACTGGGTCACGGCTCAAGTTCAACATGCTCGAAGCAGCAAAAGCGTTTTCGGCAGCGTCACAAGATTGTTACACACGAACGGAACAATCAAAGGATCGGTCCTCGCCGTATTTCAAAGTCCTTTGTGTATACTTAATATTTTATTAGTGGTGTTTGCAAACTCAGTGCATGGTTTGGAAAAATATAATATATGACCATATAGGTTAAGTTATATTGTTGTTTTTTAAAATAAAAAAAAACAAAACATTAACCTTTCAGAAATCTACATCCATTACCGCGGTAAACTCCATGACACAAATTAAATGAAAATATAACATTTTGTTTTTAACTTCTTTAAGTTATTTAGACTTGAAGTTTATGTCTAATACCCAATCAAACAAGACCAATTTGATAATGGAATATACGCAATGTTCTCAGTTCAGCAAACCACGTTCTCGTGCATGACCACGATGTACCACAGATAGTGGATAAATAATTAAACGTAAGTATATTGAGCTAAATGCTTTGCACTATTATATAAGCACTGAATGAGATGCATAATCGTGCTAGATAAAAGAACGTAGTGTTTGACAGTTAGTTTTCGTAAATAAATAGACAAATATTCAGAATCAAAGAAAAAAAACAAGGCCAATTTGATAATGGAATATATGTAATGTTCTCAGTGCAGCAGACCATGTTCTCGTACATGACCACGATGTACCAAAGATAGTGGATATATAATTAAACGTACGTATATTGAGATACATGTTTTGCACTATTATATACGTACTGAATGAGATGCCTAACAGCGCTAGATACAAAAACATACTCAATGTTCTCACTGCAGACATGACCACGATGTACCACAGATAGTGGATAAATAATTAAACGTACGTATGTTGAGCTAAATGCTTTGCACTATTATATAAGTACTGAATGAGATGCATAACAGCGCTAGATAAAAGAACGTACGCCATGTTCTCATTGCAGATATGACAACGATGTACCACAGATAGTGGAAAAATAATTAAACGTACATATATTGAGCTAAATGTAGATATTTGAAAATATCACCAATGACATTTGTATTCTACATATTTTCATGTAAAAATGTTCAAATGATAGCGAAAGCATACAGCTATAATTTCAGTTCCCACAAATCCGTGCCCGAAAAACTATATTGTTCTCACTTTTGTTACTTGTTTCTATCCGTGAATTATAATAAAATACCTTGTAAATAAAAAAAATACATAAATTTATCTTAGTAGTTAAACTAATTATCTCTAGACACAAAATCTTTATAGGAATGGTTTTTGTAACTAATATTTGTGCTGTTAATAACATTGCTGCTATTTTTATAGGAGTATATTTTTTTGCAAAACATTGTATGTGTTATAGTACGAATGGAGAATTATTAATTTTTTCTTGGAATATTTTCTTGGGAAATGTAGTTTATTAGGTGTATACAATTTTATATAACAAAAAAACTATCGACATGTCGACAGATGATAAAATAACAATACAATTCTAATAAACAAAATTTTGTGATCATCGCGTATCTTTAAGCCGATCATGACTTAAACAGAAAATCTTGAATTAGTCCAACTATATTCACATCGGCCCTCGGATTAGATCCTACTTAAAATTCGCTCACGTACGCTCGAACTTAAAGAAATCGGCCTCACGGCCGCTTCAAATGAAATCGTAATACGCGAGATTCTTGACCCCTAGATATAGATAAACAGACAATTCGTAAGTGAATGATCTTATATACGAGTATTTGGGTAATTAATTACTTATTGGGTGTAATCATTCACTCGCGTTCGATCTTAATTCATTATGACTGACATCGACCTGTTTACCCGATGTCGACTTGTGAAATGTTACCCATTATTTGAAGGCCACGTTCGTTTTTAACTTGAAAATAAAACATTGCAGTAAACAAGCTTGTAGAAAGAGGAGACTTGTAGTAAAACTAATATGTTTTGCAAGCAAAACGTTTAAAAAAGTCCTTGCGTTTAGTTTGTAGTATCAGCTAATTGGGACCTCTTTTTTATGTACATAAATTAATTCGATATATGTATATATATATATATATATATATATATATGTATACATATATATATATATATATATATATATATATATGTATATTAATTTGCTATTTTCTTCCTCTACTTATAATTCTCATTATTTTTTACTTCTTTACGCGTAAATAAAAGATGTGGTGATTTCGTAATACGGCTAATATTTTATATAAGGATAGCATTTTGCTTAATTTTTCAGAATGCCAAACCTATTTCTAAAACTTTTGTGTACTCATCGTTCTGCCCAAATTAAATTTAGAAACGGTTAAATCTACATTTACGGTTAAATCTGTATTTACACAGTAGGGCTATCAAATAAATTATCCAAGTAGAGGTTGCCACGTGATACATTTTAATATCAAAGTTGTTATCATTATTTATCTTCGTTATTCTTTTAACAAAATTTACCCGAGTAAACTTAATACTATAACTGCTCAACAAATATTCCTTTCTCTTGAAATCAGATATGTTTACTCTATTTCCAGTGTATGCTTTCACTTAGCGTTGATCGCGACGGTAAAATTAGTATTTGATATCATATAATACAGAGCGCGAACGAACGATATAACTTGCATAATGCAAATTCGAATTGCGCAACGAGGATTCGAGAAACGAAATGCTCCATTAATTTTATAGACTCTAGACCATATGGAGATCAATGTTGTGACACAAGACAAACTTTATCTCGCGTTAGCCACTCAGATCTGTAACGCGATGCTGCGAAAAGACCTCATTATCGCGAAACTAAATCTACAACCTAAACTGTATCATAATGTTACATGATATTTGTTATTATGAAATAGCCTTGTTAGAGACAACGAGTATAACGTGAAGCACGTGGTTTACACATACACGAGATTTTAAGAAACATAACTTTTAAAGATCACGCATATGTCCATCCGTCTGTTGCAGATGTTTTCTCGGAAATCGTTTGACATAGAAACTTGAAAACATTAAATAACTCGCATTTATTTCAGTGGTCAACATTCAAAAATATGGAGAGAGGAATTTTAGGTATTGCAAATGAAATAATCAAATCGTTTTTTTAATTTTTTTTTGTGGTTCCGTATTTCGGGGTTCCGTGACCTTATAATTTCGTCCTGTCCTCATGTCCCGTTGCCTGTCTGTATGCCACAATCATTTTACTCGGAGACTTTTGGCATTATGTAGATGAAATTTGGATGGTAGGTGTCTTGAACAGCTATACAATGAAATAGTGGAATTGTTATGAAAAAAATAATATTAAGTGTGGCACTCCATACATGTAACTAAGGGATGAAAAAATAATTCAGTGCACACAGGCATGTGAGGTATCGTTAGATATGTATCATCATCATCATCATCATCATCATATATATTAATACGCTAAGGTTAAGATGTTACTCTCCCTTTTTAGAAAAAACCTCACAACTAATCCACATAAATTATATATCATTTTATAGATAATTGCTTGCTCTACCGGCATCCACAACTAAAAAAATTATTATTGCTATTGTTTTTGCAAATTAATTAATTATTAAAATTATATACACAAAACAGCAATGCTGCCATCTAACGGCTCAACGTCAATATGATTGACGGTCGGTAAAATTTTTGTTTAATTTCAAATCCACTCACGTATAAATAAAGTGGCGCTTTAGCTCAATGCTTTTGATACTTGCGCCTCTATATGTCAATTTTAGTAAAATATTTGTTTGATCTGTCATCTGAGCTTCATAATGGAATAAATAATGCGAAAACTTTGCACGGGTCACGCTAGTTGTTTTTAATTACATCCATTATTAATAAGAGAGCTTTAAAAGACAACTGAACAAAATCTAGAAGTGAGCAATATCTCCAATCACATATAAGTTTACATTGCTCACCTACTTGTCATATCCATCGTTTGATGTCAATTATGAAAAATACTCAACCTAGTTCATCGTACGATACATATAAACATAGCGTTTATATGTCAATTTTAGTAAAATATTTGTTTGATCTGTCATCTGAGCTTCATAATGGAATAAATAATGCGAAGACTTCGCACGGGTCACGCTAGTTAAAAACTTATATAGAGTTTCAAAAATAACTTTTTTATTTAAGTCAATATTTGGTGAGATATGCGCTTCTAAAGTCTAAAAAAATTATCCACCCTCTCTAACTTTTCAACTAACGTATGTGAAATTCTGAAAAAAATTAAGGTATTAGAATTTAAAATAAATTTTCAATGAAAATTGGTTTGAATAAGTTATGTTATGTGGTTTTTAAGACATAGGATATTCTCTGTACCGAGCGCAGCAATAACTTTGTTTTTAACAATGTTTTTTGATAAATACAAACTTATAAATTTACTATCGTTTGGTGCTACGAGAAACCTTTCGTGCGGGAATCCACCTCATACTTGCCCGTTTTTCCATAACTCTTGTGGGATATCATATGAAATTTTACAGTTTTACAATTTGTTTCTAGAAATATCCAGAAGATGGTTAGATCGATAAAAATATGCCCCTCTAACCCATCTACAAAATTGCTGAAGTCAAAATGATGAAGAAACAAAGCATTACCAGAAGTTTACCTAAAGTTTACCAGAAACTATAACAATGTTGATCTCAAACTTATCAGAAATTCACGATATCTTTGTGCTTGTGAAATAGACAAAATGTCCACCTGATGAAAAATCGTGTATTTACAAATATTTATTTGTAAACAACTTAATAAAAATACTATATACCCATAAATATTTATACGTCAGTAAATATTAGTAAGTTTATTTCTACTTACTTACCACTCAAAGCTAAAGAATAGTTAGTTTCATTAAAATATGTTCATTAATTTTTTTTATGACATTAGAAACAAATCTGCAAAAGGTCTCTTTGACATTACTTATACTTATTGTTGAAATAAACACCCGAAGAGATTGGTTTTGAAAAGTATCATCTTTATGTTTAAAACCTTCTAAAAGAATTCAAAATTCTGCTATTATGTTATGTATTTATATGTATTGACAAATAATGGTTCCTCCGTCAAGAGCCTATGCAATTAAACAGTGAGGAAAAGTGGAATGTAAAGTGATTTTACATAATATAATCACAATATCTAGGTGCACGGTAGTTCACGACCAATTTCCGAGACACACTACCGGACACTACACAGTTGATCAAAACGCTTCGCAGCTGTTTTAACACCACTGTAACGTAATTTCAACAAATGTTGGCGGATACGGAAGTCTGCATGTGGAGGAAGAAATACTTAAATATAACTTGGTGCAAATTTCATATTTGTGCCTGTGGTAGTTCCCGAAATATTTGACATCAAAGTCGTCAGTTTGGTAACTTATTCATACACTCACTCACTGACAGGCAATCAAAGCCTAAAGATCAATTCAAAGAATTAAAACCACAAAATGTGGTAAATGTATATAGTATTTAGGATACAAAAAAATTCTGAAATCTCGAAATTACTGTCTAGAACCAAAGATAGCTTGCTATCTAGATATAAGATAAAATATATAGAATAAAATACTGTCTAGAACCGGAGATAGCTTATTTAAAATAGAGATGCACGATACCTGCAATTTGAGGTAATAAATAGTTGACAGCAGACAAAATTTTCTCTATTTATAAAATAGTTGACAGGTTCGATATTACATGTTTAATTTCTTTGTAACATTTGCGTGTGAAAGTGCTAAGGCTAGCATACCCATCAAGTTTCAGACATGTCTATAAAGTTTTTATGGCTCTATAAGCATTTTGTAATATGTTTGGTTCTAAAAAGGATTAAATAAAAAAGAAACCATTTGTTAAAATTTGTAATTGTGTTATTTTATATTACTACATATATTTGATTTCTTTAAGTACATCAGTCTTTATATCATTTGCGACGTTTTATAACTGTAATAGCATTCTGATTTTAAAACCTAACGTTTTGGTTTTGAAAAACGGATATGGTGTTGCAAATAATTTTTTTAAATTTGTAATTGTTTTATTTTATGTTACTACAAATATATGATTTCTTTAAGTACATCAGTCTTCATATTATTTGCGACGTTTTGTAACTGCAATAGCAATCTGATTTTAAAACCTAACGTTTTGGATTTGAAAAATAAATATGGTGTTGCAAATAATTGAAAAATGTATGATATTACTTAGATTTGTTTTTGAAATACATTAAAAAAAAAAATTTGATTCATTGAATGGAAGTTTGTCTATAAGAAAGCAGTTTGTTTATTTTTATATATTACAAAAGTAGATACATACTTTTTTCTAATGCAGATATTATATTTACAAAGATTATATATTACAAAAGTAGATACAGACTTTTTTCTATTAAAATGATTCACAGATATAGATATTAGAAAAAAGTTTCTACATATGTAAATCATTTTATCGTTAAAATATCAAGTTTAAACGTTGGCAATGGTAACAGTAAATTAACTTATATAAAAATGTTTCCAATTGCAAATTGTTTTCTCGATAATCACATAATATGAATTCCTTAACGGCGACGTCCTCAAATTGCAAGTAAACCATGAAGTAACGTGCATGTGCAAGTAACGTATAATTGCAAACAATTGATATACAACACGATAACAACTACAGCAAGGCGAATTTTCAGTTGCCTAGAATTACAATATTTTAACTGACATGTAATCCGACATTGTTTATTAACAGTTTTAGATCAAATTACAAAAAATGCTTTTCATTGAAAAATTATATTTACTCTCAAGTTGGAAAGGGTTTGAAATCAATTAATTTAATTTTAGATGAACAATCAACTCTCAATCATGTTTATGGTATCTAATTACCAGAATGTAATGCAATAATTAACTCAAATTTAATGTTTGTTCAATGTACTTAATACTACACCGACAATGGGCCAAAAATAAATAAGCATGTTTAGATTAAGAAAAAAATAATATTTCATATCGTGAACATTAATGCACGGCACGTGTTAAAATCTCACATCATTAAGGTCATAGACCAATTCAAATTAGCCGACACCACCGCATCCTCCAATATTTGTTTATGTACACAAATTCTCATGCCCGATAATTATTTATCACGGATGTACGCGAAGAGTACTCGGCTACAAGGGCATGAGCTGGTGAAGCCATTCACTAAGCCAAGGTCCATCTTCGGACGTAGACCGACTCTAAATTGAGCTATGCAAAAGCAGCTTGCTTCTTTGAAAAGGAAACAAAGTCGAGTACTATTTGGAAAATTAACGCTACTCTTTGTTTGTGGCTTAAGGTCGTTGCGTATTTCGACGTCAGGTCAAAAAACCACTAGCATAGTCTTTGTTGAATAAAAATGACACTTTATTTAAATTACTGCGTTAAATGCTTCAATTTCCTTTTATGGAAAATATGACTTGACCGCATTGCACGACTGAAGCTGAAACCTTCATGACATAAAAACTAGATAGAGCGTCTTATGTTTACACACCAAAAATGAAGATGCCTCTAAATACTCGTATGTAATGTGCATCTAATTAGACAAAATCATTTTTTACATTTCTATGGTGTTATGCTCAAATGACCCAAATCATATAGACTGCAATTCCCTAAATCTCAAATATGACCCTTGTTAGATAACAGCATGTGGAGAGATAGCAAGCACCTATTTGCTATACCAATATTAAAGACTATATTTAAAGATATGTTCTACAAAATTTTCATTTCAAATGGACCTACCATTAGACTAATGAAGTTCAGATTTTAAGGTCACCTTTTTAATTTGAAACTGTTTATAAAAAAAAACCTGCTTTTTTAGATTCTAATTTAAACTATCGCTTTTAATTATACACACTCAATTCAAGTTTTTTACTATAGTGACTATTAAAAGTCACCAAATTTTTAACTGAAGGTATATTTCAACTACCTACTAGATGAAAACAAGTCATATATAAAGCGGCTGAATGCACAAATTGTAACAAAAAAACAAATCTGTTTTTCACATGTGATTTTGGGCATCAAATTTAATAGAAAATATTAAGGAACTATGTACAATTCTCAATCGTTTCTGACAAAATCACTGCCAAAATTGCGATTAGATAGAAAATAATTTACATTTTTAGAGAAACACGCTTCAAGTAGTTTGGCAGACAGAATCATCTAAATAATAGGCATGTTTCTTGTTACATCAAATAAAGTATACTCAGTTTGATGCACAGTCACCTAAATAATAGGCACATGCCTATTATTTAGGTGTCTTACTTAGTTTTCTTGTTATATCAAATAAAGTAAAAAATATTAAGGAACTGTGTACAATTCTCAGTCGTTTCTAAACAAATCACTGCCAAAATTGCGATTAGATAGAAAATAATTTACATTTTTAGAGAAACACGCTTCAAGTAGTTTGGCAGACAGAATCATCTAAATAATAGGCATGTTTCTTGTTATATCAAATAAAGTATACTCAGTTTGATGCACAGTCACCTAAATAATAGGCACATGCCTATTATTTAGGTGTCTTACTTAGTTTTCTTGTTATATCAAATAAAGTAGAAAATATTAAGGAACTGTGTACAATTCTCAGTCGTTTCTAAACAAATCACTGCCAAAATTGCGATATGATAGAAAATAGTTTACATTTTTACAGAAACACTCCTCAGTTTGATGCACAGAATCACCTAAATAATATGCATGTTCTTTGTTACGTCAAATAAAGTAGAAAATGTTATGGAACTGTACGACATTTTCTATTCTTTTCAGAAAAAAATTACTGTCAAATTTGCTATTATAATGAAAAAATTTTAATTTTTTAAAGAAACAACCTTTAAACATACTCAGTTTGATACACAGAATTACATAAATATATATTTGCAGGTTCTATATTACATATATTAATATTACTGTATAGTTTAATGTATAGTTTTCTTGGTTTTGACCAACCAAATATATTTAATTTGCAAACACATTCAAAAATAATTCAAGACTTCACCCAAAATAAAAGAGTCCATTATACGAGCAAATTACACTAGAAACCCAAAGCCGATGGCCAAGTTTTAATGAATGGACAATAGTTGCTAGAAGAGAAGGTGTGAAAATATCAGTTAGCATATTGCATTAGCAGCGACTGCTGTGCGAAAAGTAAACGTCTATACGAAACTATGAAATAACAAAAAACAAATATATTTTATTTCAACATTATAAGAAATACCTCTTTATATTGATCCGCTTAGCCGAGCTTGTTTAATAACAAAATAAAATTACAATTTAACAAATTACACAAGTGTTACAAAACTATTGCATACATCCAAAACCATTTATCAAATTTAACACAACACGGAAAAAATTGTAAAACCTGGTTTTCTTAAAAACTTTTTCTATGACTTTTCAAATTATTCATATTTCAAGTACTTTGTAAGATACAAAACCATTTATCAAATTTGATACAACTTCTTTACACGGAAAAAAATTTAAAACCTGGTTTTCTTAAAAACTTTTTCAATGACTTTTCAAATTATTCATATTTCAAGTACTTTGTAAGATACAAAACCATTTATCAAATTTGATACAACTTCTTTACACGGAAAAAAATTTAAAACCTGGTTTTCTTAAAAACTTTTTCAATGACTTTTCAAATTATTCATATTTCAAGTAATCAAAATAATATGCTGTAGCTTGTTTTCCTGAAAACACCTTATCTATTAGGGTACCTTTCATAAAAAATTAAAGCATAGGGGAACGTCCACGCCACTATAGAAAAAGAGCCTCATATCGAAAATGCTTGTACTTCAAAGAAACTTACTTTATTTCGTCGTATTCGATCAATGTATTGAAACGGATAAACAATTCTTAATCAAATCTTATCGATAGTCGTATCGTTTAATAGATAACTAAATATCGACCATCGAAGTTGGGTAATATCATTAACGCTGGTTCGCTATATTTTCAATACTTGTAAATACAATGTGGGTAGTGTAATGATAAAATCTCTAACTACATTGCAATACACCAAGCTCACTAAGTAATAATAAATAGTTATTAAAACGAGCATTTCTAAAAAATCAAACAACTCATACATCTCTGATACATTTACTCAACTCGGGAAATCAAGGTCAAGATTATTATGATATATGTAACACTAGCAACCCGCCCCGACTTCGCACGGGTGCAATGTAGGTACTAATGTGGTGTAATTGTGGAGCTATTAATATTACTGTCTTGACGCGTCGCCGCGTTAATTTTAAATCTGTGATATCTTCGATAATTATTGGTAATTATTTGCTGTAAACAGAAAATTTTATCTACATTAAATTCCCAACCAATATATTTAATTAAATAAATATTAATAAAATATTGATCAAAATAACTTCGAAAGTATAACCCACAAAAAAATTAATACAAATGATCACTGTGGGTTATCCGTAGGATATAGATATATGACATCACGGACTTTTTTGTAGATATTTTTAAAATACACAAGTACATAGTAAAACATTTTGATATGTCTCGTAAAGTTTAGTCAGTGTTAACAATGAAAGCGCCCAAAATTCTACTTTTTTACGAAATATTGACTTTTTTATATAACATGCATGTATTATGTATAAACCTATAAACCTTCCGGAAGATATTATCTGAATGAAATTGAAAACCACATCAAAATCCGTTGCGTAGTTTAAAAGATCTAAGCTTACAGAGGGACAGAGAGACACGGGAAGCGACTTTGTTTCATATTATGTAAAGATAAACAAACACATAAAATGGGTACAATAACTATATTTACTTATATATATAAGCTGTAAATAACCAACAATTATTTCGAGGTTAAGTAACTTTAAGTTTATTCGACGTAATTACCATAAAATGGAATCTTCAGAAGCAAAAAAGTTCACACGATACTTTAGTCTATTATTAAATTATAGTAAATTAGAAATAACCGG
Organism: Druceiella hillmani; assembly: GCA_039881145.1. Lineage (NCBI taxonomy): Eukaryota > Metazoa > Arthropoda > Insecta > Lepidoptera > Hepialidae > Druceiella > Druceiella hillmani. Next base: position 36,593,972 of record JAYKKI010000014.1, read on the forward strand.
TACCACTGGTGGGCATCCCTTTTTTCAAAGTCAAGGCATTCCGAGGGTCTTCAATTATTAATTGTTTTGTAAGCGCAATAATGAAATAAGATAATACAATTTGACTGCAACTTTACAAAAACATATACAGCCTTTTATTCAAAACAGAAAATATACGTGACTTGGCTGTTCCATTCACATAAATAACTCGTCTGAATATATATATATATATATATATATATATATATGTGTGTGTATATATATATATATATATATATATATACATATATAATTTTTAGTAACAAAATGATTGGTTGCTTGTTTCATAAGCATTTGTATAGGTTACATAAAATGTATATTTTTTACGGAACGCTAGTTTTTTGGAAAACACTTTTATCTTTAGTAATGCAAGAAATACATAATTTAAAAAATATTATTAAAGGATATATTAAAACATATGTTGCATTATATTCTGTGCGCTAGCAATTCATTGTTAGATTTCACATCATAGTAAATAAAACCAGTTCTGGTTATATTCATGTAAATGTGCATTGAAGTAGTGAGATAATGATTAGTCTTTATCTTTATATTTTCAGCATAAAACATATAGCATACATATCTCAATCACATAAGCTATAGTATATATACTCAGTCAATTGATTTTCCATGATCTTACTATATAATTAAACTACAGTTATTGAAATAAGAACGAAACAAAAAGGGAGTCGTCAAGTATTCCAATGTCCCCGTGTCCACCACCACCTGGATTTTCTCAGTACTCATCCAGGGAAGCGTAACGATAAGCTTCATACAACACACGTATAAGAGTTCGAATCTCCCCCCTCCCCCCCTCCTATAGTGTCTCGTATCGATAAAAAATGCTCTCACCGGAATAAAGATTATATAGAATAGGAATAAAGATTGACCTTAGGCAATGAGCCATTGAACACCTCCATTTTTCTGAGAACTTACTTCGCGAACACTTTGAACTGATCAAAAAGGTCCACCATCAAACAACAGTCACTTCTATCAGTGAACAAGTCACTTCTAAAGATTCCTCTTATGCTACTCAACCATTTTGGTACTTATTTTTTAACGAAACCTTACGAATACTGTTCACATCACATAAGATCAAGATATTCTCCAGGCCCTGCGTTTCCAAATTATATAGATCGGTCGTGTCTTCTTAACACAAATAAATGGCGAAGTATATCTCGATATTACTGTTCCAAACCACCACCTGGATCATCGCAGTCTTTCGTGTCCTAAGTATTGAAATCGCAGGAACATGCCGGCCTACCTCAAAAGCGAAAAGGAAATAACTTCTCCAACAGGAATGGTGATACATCGTTATAGAGTCACGTCTTATTTAACAGCTCAGACGCACTGGACAAAGACAATTAAATAATTTCACCTCAAGAATCAAGGAAAACAAAACTTTAAGTACCAGCTGAATTAGCACTAAGATGAATAGTTTTTTTAAATATTTCGTATGAATTAAATGCCCGTCGTATTTGCAGCTAAAACATGGATAAATATATTACTGAATATTAGAAACTTCCTAAATAATAAAAACAACAAACAAATAAATTGCTAGATAAGTAAACATGTCCAAAAATTGAACGTAATCATTAAATGCGCAGTTAAGAATCACAGACGAATATTTGCACTCGAAGGTTGTAGATAAAACAAAAAAATGCCCTCTCACCCGTATACATACTCGTAGCTGTCGAAAAGAAAAAAGCTACTAATTTCTTTAGAAAAAATTAATTTTATAATCATTATAATAGATAACGTTACGTACATTAATCTTATAGTTAACTTAATGATATTTCCTAAAGACCCCCTTGACTTTATTTCACGTGTGCAGCTAGTTATGAATATGTGACTTGAAAAATCTTAAAATCCCATTTTTAGTGAGACCATAAAATGTGAGGCGGCATCCATAAACACACAAACATATCACGCCGAAGAATCACGATTACATCTACGACTACACACTAGGCGACTGCTTATCTCCCAAATCATTATGTGTAACATATAAGAATATTGGGCCAATTATAAAGAAACTCGGATTATGACTGCAGATAGTTCAAAAACTAGCTTTCAATTGACCAACGGGAACGGAAACGGCCTCTACCTGATAAATAGGCGACGTTGAGGAGAATTTAAAATTATAAAATTTAGAGAATTGTGATAGGTTGTTCTGGATAGGGAATGCAGGAAACGTGTTGTGCAGGCAGTCAAAATCTATAATAGACCGTAGGGTTCAAGAAATAAAGAGGAGACAAAAGAGAATAGATGCATGAAAATGGAAGCTCTTCTCGACTTTATTATTTATTATTACCAATATTTAATTTCAGCATACAATCGATGTCCGTATTAACATAAGAGATAGTAAATAAGAGAACATGGCCTCAAAACTAACTAAAAAACTAAAATTTGTGACTGTTCAATACCTAGAACTAAACTAGTGCTTGAAGAACAATCTCAAATAATCTAGTAATGTATTTTGTAATTGCTTCCCTCAATGTTGGTTACATTCTTATAATTTAATATAAGGCACAACGTATTCCACAATTTGGAATAATCCTCTCAAATCTCTAATGATCCTCTCGAATCGTAATCGAAATATTTATGTTGTATTTACCTAAAGTAACAAAAAATATTGTTAGGTTCATAAAGAGATAACCAATTTCTTATCCGCTAATTATATCTTGAACATAATAAAGGGAAAATAATAAAAATTTGGCCATCTATAATAGATTGACCACTACATTCGCTAGGCACCTACGTTCTGATCGGAATCTTGTCCTATATCAAAGTCAACAATATTCCAGTTCTCCAAAATATTAAATAATTAAATATTTTGTCAAGTTTTTCCATTACTTTTTAGCTCTTAAATAATATTAAGTCTATGGATTATATAAGTACTATATCATTAGCAATGCGTGGATGTTTCTTATTTGCAACACGCCATTCATACCTAGAAAAAAAAATGCTCTGAAATATCTATAACCCTTGTGGAAACTTCAACCTTTAGTTCATAGTGTGAAAAGTAGAATCCGTCGACATTTATATTACAGTATGCTTATTTCATAGGATGTTCAGCTAGTTGCCAGACGTTTTTTGCGGGATACAGTTTTGTTTACCATTAATGTGTTTAAATATGTCACGCTAGTTAATTTACCATGGAAACGGATGACTTATATTTTCTTTATGAAACTTTTTGTAAATAGCTGGTATGAAAAATCCGTATATCTCTGGAATCTCAAGGAAACCCGTCATATCCTTACAGAAACTCGCCATTTGTTGATACACTCGGCATAAGTGTCACTACTGCGAACTTTTTTAAATATCAAAATATTTTTATTGTTTTAAATTTCTTAACAGCTCTTAATGCTAAAAATAATAAATACAGGTTTTCAGCCTTTCATATTCTTAAATATATGTATATTTAGAAATTAAATTAAAGCAAAATGGCGACTTATTTTTTTTATTGATTGAAATAAAATAATAAAAACATTTCCGAAACTGACGGTTTTTCCTGCGATTCCATGATATGAACGGATTTTTTAAACCAGCTTCATACAAATTTGTCCTAAAAGAATTATGAGTCATCCTTTTCCATGCTTAATTTAATGGTAAACGCTACAAAAACACGACCCTTAATTTTGTAAATTCCTAAGTCTATGAAAATCGATTTTCAGCTCCCCGTGCGATGGACTAAAAAATTTGGCTGTTGAATTAGATTCAAAAAATCTCAATGAAAAATGTGTGATCTTAGAAAAATATATTCTTTCGAAAATATATCAGGACTGTGGTAAGAGTAGTTTGTTATCCACATAAATCCATATTGGTAGCTGTTACATAGACTGTAAATAATACCCAAAACTAGAAAATAATTCACTGAAATGTTGTGTGGCCATCTGTAACTGGCCTAAAACTTATATTTAAGCACAAAAACAAAAGAATCTTTAAAATTTTAATTCAATATGAAAATTAAAGTAAATTTTCACATCCAAAGTCAAAAAACAAATCGACTAAAATGGTATTCTGTAACTTGTAATCTTACAATAATTTAAAAATATTTCTTCATCTACACCTTCGATCATAGTAGTATTTCCTTAACTGAAAATTGTTTACGATATAGTAACATCAGTAAAATGATTCCATAATACAAAACGATGCCCTTGCTTCTGGCATATCCACTTTCCAGTTCCTGAAAACTATCATAGTTATGAGATGTACAATATTCTAGAGGTTTTCTTCAATGATAAATACTAGTAGTCACCATATAAAATACCCTAATGGGCGGATGATCATGACCTTTATCCTATTTCAGAGCAAAACATGAGGTAGATGACAGAAGTATTCCTAAAATTACTCGCATCGTTAATGTAGGCTAATGAATCACCACATATCATAAAATCTAACAACCTTTGCCTCAGCACCTGCCGTGAAACAGTAGTTTTAATCTATTGGGGCCGCAATCTCACGTGCATATTTCACACGTTCACAACAATCCACAGACTCATTTGGTTATCTGGAAGGCTATCGGCTGCCGCTGCCGCGCTCGAATGCATTGTGTTCCTTATTATCTTTTGAAAACTTTGTTTCGTGTTTCGCAACATTAGGTAATTTGTAATCAGGAGAATACTGGCAAATTTTAATTCTGAGAACGTACAGTTGATAGTTCGCCTATCGCTGATTCAGTTTTTGTATATATAGCAGTTAATGGAGTTTCCGAGCTAAGTAGCAGCTAGAAACATAGTGCTAAGCACATAATTGCAAACTGCTGCAACAAGAGCACCATTCGCTTTTGCGCTCGCATAGGCTTGCGAAGCAAAGAAATGATCGTTGTGGAGCATAATCAGGAGTAATAAATTAAGACAGCACCTGGCATAGTTTGAGCTAGTTACGGCACTTTGTTGTATAAATAATAGTTATGGTGAATGGTTAAATTATTATCCTCGAAAGGTCAATAATACATATTTCGAAATGTTTACAAGAGAGGGAAAGTCAAATGAATGGAACATTGACAACTGAACCCTAAAATAAAAATTAATGCGATATTTAAGGATATGTGTATAAACGTAAAATTATTTTGACAGACGTTATAGGAAATGAGAATATTAAATAAAATATGGACTGAATCTTGATTAACAGTTTTGTTTAATATTTGAGGGAATACGGTATTACTACAGGAAGGATTTATTAAGACAAGGTTTTTAAAAGAATCTGATATATTTAAAGTAAAAAGTCGGACACTTCGATTGATTACCATGAATTTAATTAAATTTATGCACAGAGCACAGAGCGAGTGAGCGCCATAGACAATGTACCTTACTTAGTTCGTTTTTTTAACACAAATTTAAAGTTAAAAATCAAGCACTTCGATTGATTAATACGGATTTAATTAAATTTACTTACAACTACATACAGTACAAGAAATGTCACCAAGCAGAGAGCAGACCGAGTGAGAGCCATAGACAGTGTACATCGCATAGTTCGTTATTTTAACACAATATAAACATCACACTAATATGCAACAATAAAGGCTCGTAATTTAATTTATATTAATATATTAATATAACCAAATACACAATTAAATGAAACTACGTGATGTAGTATTATTTTTACATTCTTCAAGTTCTTTACCACGACCTAGGTTTCGTTGTATTACAACATCTTCCGGTGGGCTATTAGCAAAGATATTTTCTACAAAATTAACGCCAAATATATTCAATATAAACAAATACATTTATCTAGAAATTATAATAAATTAATATTCTTGATATAGTACTGTTTAATGTTGAAACGAATAAGGTGTCAGCATCTCTCTCATATGCTACATTTAGCTATGATTTTAATTATTTATTATCTGCAAGTAGTAGTCTCTTTAGTTTCAAAACTAAAAAGCAGGATTTCGTAAACAAAAGACTCATTGAGACAAATCGAATGAGCCCAAACTTGATTGGTTTACTGGTAGAAATTGACAAGTTCCCATGGCCACTTTCTTCTACTATCACTGGGCCCTCGTAATTATAATATCCAACCAAAGGTCTCATTAAACCAAGGCGAATGAACCCAAACTCGGTGGATTTACTGTTCGTCATTCATAAGTTCCTATAACAACCTCCTTCCTCCGTCATCAGATCAGTTCGGTATATATTATTGTATTGTCAATACAATTGCATAAGTTTGCACAGTTTAAAATCGATAAGACCTTTAGAAATGGATGAAAAATAAGTTCTAAGACTCGCTTGAAATGTTAGGAAGTTTATTAAAAAATTAAACATTTTAAGTCTTGAAATAAAATTTTTTATATCTACCTATCTGTCCATTACATTCATTGGCCAGAAAAAGAAAAGAAATAAAAATTTAAAATTTGCAAGGAATAAATTGGGGCTAGAATATTTATACAAAAATCTATATAGTCTGCATGAACAAAAACTGTAATTCCACGACGCTTTTTATAATATTAGTCTTTAGCTAAATTAAATATTTGAAAGTATGAGACCTCTTTGAGAGCCCTGTAACGCTAGTCTTCAAGAGAAACTTTGAGCGTCAAACGGTATGAAAAAGCAAGTTTAAATATTAATGTTAACTTTTAAAGTTCAATGTTACTTGTTAAACGTTTCCAAATATTTAAACGATGAAAATAGAATATATTAAACATTGACATATTTTGTACCAAATTAACGAAAGATATTTATTCCAGCTCTTTACCTAGACATGCTAATGCCGTGAGCAAATACTTCTTAATTCATAAAAATACTTGGCATTTAAACATAACATTACTTAACTGTTCTGCGGTGATCATTAGCTGTATTTGTTCAACGCACGTTGATGTCCCGGTCAATAATGAGAAACGTATATATGTATATGTATGTGCATATATATTTCATAACATTCCATGCGTTAACGTCTGACATGAACAATAAGCCTACAGAACCGGTTTCAGCGCATCGCCGTCTGTGGAAAACCAGAAAATGACGCGTACGACCAGTCCTTTCGTCGTTTCTTAGCCCCTTTGACACATAATTGTACTTAAGTACGTACGATTCTATCATTGCGATTGAATAAAGTGCGACTCTTTAAAAGTGAGCACTAAAGAATTTCGTTGTGCCATTTTCAAATACACATTATTTAGCGACAATTTTTCTCAAAAACATGTATATTGTAATAAAAGTTGTTGTTTATTTGTTTATTTCTTGATACCATGACGCCTGATAACGTATTTCGTTACGTTTACGTGTTGAGATATATGAAAATTAGACAAATAACGACACCTAATTCACAACCGTTAAAAACAAACTAACCAGCTTTGTCGGCTAAATAAAATAAGTGCAACAAATGTTCCAATTTCTACAAATCTTCCTTAAATTATATCGGCGATAATACTGTAATATTGATGAATTAACAAAGGTAGCAAAAGTAATACTTTACTTCAAAGCTTTCAAAGTAACAAACAAAACTCTACAAACTGTTACTTTGAAAGTAATAAATCAAACTAACAAAACAATAAAAAATCAATGTAAGATAGAAAATTATTTCATTTTATTTAATTTCACAATTTTTAAATGTTAATGACGCAATATTCCAAATAAACTTATTGATTTTTAGTAGAGTACCTAGTATTTACTTTCCGGTTACATTCAGGATACAAAAAATCCTCAAAATTTCCGGATGCGGTATTAACAAAAGCTCTATTGAAAATCAATTGAAAGAATAATATAAATTATAATTAAAACTCTTCTTAAGATTAACTCTCACATTATCTGGAATTAAAACATTTCTCCTTTCCACATTACCAAGGCTTTGACATCTAGAAATTCGAAAATTAGTGCATATCATTTGAAATATCACGTAAATTCTTTATTTTCAGGTAAATTACCTTGACTCATAGGAATACTTTAATTTTTACTACGGAATTTTAATACTTAAACGTCTCTTTTACTAACATTTTGAATCTTTATGAAGCTGGAACAGTAGTTCATACTTTTAAACTTTGTTCACAGGACCGCTTTTATTTATATATTAGACTATATAAATAATTATCGATCTCAGCTGCAATGTTATTTAATCAATTAATTTTTATTTCAATTAAGGTGTTGCGAAAAATATTCTTTACTTCGTTTAACAATGCGTATTATTTATTAATATTATATCTCCGTATCGTGAGATGAAATACAACATCATTACTTATGAGACTCAATGCGAGGCACCAGTTTGACATTATTTATCGTTTCTGAGTACAGCATGACTAATTTGTAATTATCATCTTTATTGTTAAACACTTCGCAGTCACAATAAGCATACTTAAGTTCTATATTAAAGATTTCATAATCGCTACTGTGCATCTATACAGTAATAATGTGCTTATTTGAGCTGCATTTGAATCAGAGGTATATACAATGCTCAAAAATGTATACAATAAAATGGTTTGAAATTTTCGTACCTATTCCTTAAATACATATGTAAAAGAATATACTTCGCAATAGCGAGCCATCTTTAGATCTCTTTTTCTGATAGTTTTAATATGATCGTGTTTTGTGTATTTGTTTTAAATATATAAAAACGTAAATTTTTCTTAATAATAGGTGCATTAAGTGTAAGTGTGCGGCATTCGTAATTTTTTTTGACCATATCTATTACAACAGTCAATTTTTTTTCTTTTTGACCGACAAGGCTTTGTCAAAAATAAGAATTCTGAAGTTAGTTCTATGTGTGAACATGTATAAGAACAAATTCCGTATGTCCCAACTTAACTCCTAAACTATAAAGCCAATTTTCACAAACATAATAATATTTTTTATTTTAATGACAAATATGATAAAGGCCATATTTATTTTAAATTCAATATAACGACTATAGGACGATACATACTAGAATTGTTTTTAATTACATTCATTATTAATAAGAGAGCTTTAAAAGACAACTTAACAAAATCTAGAAGTGAGCAATATCTCCAATCACATATAAGTTTACATTGCTCACCCACTTGTCATATCCATCGTCCTCTACTACTAGATCCCGTATACCACAGATAGCCAAAGGGTTGTCCCCATTGGGGCATAGGTTTGATGTCAATTATTAAAAATACTCAACCTAGTTCATCGTACGATACATATAAACATAGCGTTTCGTCAGACAGGAGATCAAAACCGACGGAGACAAATACTAGACAAATTATTTGTTGGATTCGCAATCCTCATTAACAATAAACATCTAAATAAATAGAAAAGACTAATTGAAAATGTATAGCTCCTATGGGAAAAAAAATTGAATTATAATAGGTAACAAGGAACAGTAACCGCTTTTGGTAGTTTTACCGAAATATGCAGCCGTCAATGAAACTCATTTACCATGATAAATATTTATGTGAGTAATTTTAATTTTGTATGGCGAAGATACTGTAATGCGTGGATGTCTGAGATGAGAGAATACTGGGAATCTATTATAGTATAAATAATACAAATTTAACACAATATCCAATAAGTAATAATCTCTGCACGTAAATATCTTACTTGTACACTTTTTATTATTTATACCAAGGGCTGGCTATTATTAACAAAATTATTTGTTTATTAACAAGAGCGGCATAGCTATACAAAAGAACTACGCATGTTGGCATATATTATTATGAGATAGATGGCACATTAATTCCACTAGCTATGTCGGCTTTGTATTATATTTTGAAAATGAAACAAATGCAATGATTACCCCACTAATTACAAAGTCGATAATATAAAAAAAATCTGTCAAGCACGAGTGAAACTCGCACTAAGAAGGTTCCATACACATTTAGGCATTTATAAACTATTACAAAATTTTAATTGTTTAGAAAGAAAATATATAGCCTATTATATCTTTGACAGACGCATATTGAAAAAAAATATTTTTTATATAATATAACTATAGATTAACGATATATAATATAACTACAGATTTAGCTATGCTATGAGACCTTGCTTCTTGCCAAATTTCGTGATTCTAAGTCATGTACATTTTGATTTAATTGCGAGTGTCAAAATATGCGGCATAAACGGTCGTATATTTAGGTTATTTTTGATTGCGTTGACTTACAAGCTTAACTTATGTATTTATTTCTAATACAGCTCCAAGAGACCTTAGACCTAAGTATTTGATATTAATTTCAATTTGATACGTTCACGCGTTCCAGAGAAAAAGATCTTAACAAACAGACAGGCGACGAAGTGATCCTATAAGGGTTCCTTTTTTCCCTTTTGAGATACTGAACTCTGAAAAATATATAGCTTACCTGTGCCCGACTTACTGCCAATGTGTCATTAGCTCACGCTGACATTTGCAAAATTAGACGACTCCATAGTAAAGCGTTTTTGTCAACACCATAGTAAAGCTCTTTGGAATTTATTTTTAAACTTTCTCTGTTGTCGCCTTTTGCGCTTTCATCAATAAATCGACTTTTGTGCTTTCATCGATAAGTCGAATTTTGTGCTTTCATCGATATGATGAAAGTACTGTGTTAGCGTTCAGGAGTAGAGGTGGGTATTTTCAAATTAAATATTAGAGGATAAACACGAATCATATCGGAGTGAATGTGAATGTATAAATGTATGTACGTAAGTAAATAAGTATGTAAGTTTTCAAAGACTTGTATATCTGAAGGAAGAATCCGAATACTTACGGAATTTTTTATTTGATAATGCTTAGAGGAACGAACATAACGATATATTTCTGGACTTTATAATTTGTTTCACCCATCACTTATGTTACCGAAAAGTTAAAACGTACGTACGAAAACTAAGTAAAAACTAATTGGATTGGAACTTGATAAATTGTAGGATATTTGTATTGGTCCATAGATGACACATATTGTTTTTAAGTGTAAGCGGAAAAGTATTTCCGGAGATAGAAACCTGTCAAAAAAAATAAATCCTCTTATTTTTTCTTTCGATCTAATTTATTTTAAATGTTTATTTAAATTGTCACTAAATGCCATTTTGATGAAAATTCAGGTGGCTTTACTCTAAATAACTCATTTCCTTTTAAGGAGTGTAACTTGCATACTTTCTTTCTTTTTATTTCTTTATAAACAAAATCCATAAGCATGTATGGACGACAGTTTTGTATTATATGGATGATTTGCAAATATTTAAATTTGTAAGGCTGCTGAATTTTCCCATTATTTAGGTAAATACAAGATTAATTCGTCACTAAATCACGACACTAAGTTCTACTTTGTTAAGAAACAAATGGGCTTGTAAAATATTATTAGCATTTTAAAGTTTTTTTTTCATACAGACCTCGAAGTAATCGTTGGTACATAAACAGGCAAAGGTGATTTAATAACAGACAAAGATGATTTAATCTAAATCCACGGAAGTATGCGGTGGCCGTGAACGCTGAGAATGCGTTTTGTGTAATATTTGTTTACGTTAAGAAGTGCACATTCATCTTATCTTCACAACAGATTGCTTCCACGCTTGATGACGAGTGTGATGTAATAAAAACGTTATTAAAATATCTGTATAAATATTAGTCAGATAAATAAATATAATTAAGTCACAAAGTAAATTGACTTCGACGAAAAAGAGGTAACCGTATATACGATACCTCTTTTTCGGTTCAATACTTTTACCGTAAAATGGAAAAAAATGTTAGTATTTAGGCATTTAAATTTTCTGTACGTAGTTTTTATTGTGTAAAACTAGAGTAACCTTGAATACTGAATATAACTCTTTTCGTTTTTGTCCTTCTCATGACTTTCAACATGGAGCTAATAATATGTCAAGCACGAGCAGAACGCGCAATACAAGGGTTCCGTACATAAATTCTTCATAAATATTAATATTTCATAAAGTAAATTTATTTAAATATTACGTGTTATAGCTAAAATTATGAAAAAAATATTTTTGAGAATCTAAGACCCTTATAACTGAGCCCTTTCAAAACTAAAAATTATAGAAATGCTTGGAAAGAAAATTTTATTTGATTTAAAAACAATCAATCCAAATCAGATAATCTATGACAAAAATGATGTTTTGTAACTTGAGATAAATGAAATTCGTTGCAAGCAATGACAGTATATAATAATTTTGTATACATTGATTGTTTAGTTCGAATTTAAATTTTCAAGTAATTTAATTTAAAGTCTACATGCAATGCGTCCACCAGTTACATGTTGAGTGAGCACCATTGACATAGATTAACTATGGTTTTTCTAAAAATTATTCTTTGCTTTCCTAATAGATAAAATGGGTATTTATTGATCCTTATTTATAATACCGTTAAATGAAACTTATGTCTTATCTAAACAGATTCTAAAGAAAATTTATTAGCGCTGAGCTTCGAAACATGATTGTACTGATTCAATAATAAATATGTTTAACAAGATAAAATTGGCTACTTGACGTAAGTTATTTCTCTATTTCTAAAGATTTCACCGGAAACCTGAAAATCTAAGTACTAAATAAAGAAGTGGTAGATTTTAAGTTTAACAAAGAAGATAAATGTTAACAAAAAAATTATTAAGATTCTTTAACCAAAACAAACGAGACAAACACCACATCAAAATTTGGGATAGGTTAAAGACAGAAAGAAACGACATATGCAAGTGACATTAACTACCAGATTAGGAAAGATAATAGGACAAGTTTTTTCCTAGTTCGGTTGTTAATATTGTGACTGTTTCTACCAATAAATTAAGACTATATAAGAACAGTGTTTTACTCTTTAGAGCTAATTAGTGAGAACCAATAACGTGCGCGTGCTACTAAATATTAGAATCTTAGTCTAATTAGTGGAAACCAAGGACGTGCGCGTGCTATTAAATATTAGGATCTTGATCTAATTAGTGGAAACCAAGGACGTGCGCGTGCTATTAAATATTAGGATCTTGATCTAATTAGTGGGAACCAAGAAGGTGCATGTGGTATTAAATATTAGGATCTTGATCTAATTAGTGGGAACCAAGAAGGTGCACGTGCTAGTAAATATTAGGATCTTGATCTAATTAGTGGGAACCAAGAAGGTGCACGTATTATTAAATATTAGGATCTTGATCTAATTAGTAGGAACCAAGAACGTGCGCGTACTACTAAAGAACAGAATTTGTTTATTATGTCAAATAAAAATTATGTTTATTGAGTTAGTTATTAATGTCCACCAATTGGGACCGTTTCCAATTTTCAGAAACCTAATAATTATATTACCTGAAACTTAATCATATATAACCATAAATAATTAGAAAGATTAAGTACATATTTACGTGATTGTGGCTGTGTTTATATACAAATAATAATAAAACCCAGGGTAATTATATCAATAAACGCAGTTATTTTATTCTTTTTAACAATATAATTGTATGTGGATACTTTATGTTCTTTCATATTTTGCTGTAGTTGTAATGTAGTTGCTTCTTTTCATGGATATCTTTAAATGCGTTTTATATTTTGAAACTATCCTACATTCCTCTCTTTCAACACTGAAGCTAATTCAACCATGACTCGATAAAGAAGGAAATATATATTTAAATTTTAATACAATGGCAAGTTTAGATTGAATAACGTTCTTTGTTACTGATTTGATATCCGAAATGATAAATTACAAGTATGATTTGAAATCCGAAATGATGAATTACTGGTACGATTTGATATCCGAAATGATGAATTACTGGTACGATTTGATATCCGAAATGATGAATTTAGACCAAATTTGATTTCTCAAATATGACAAATATCAAACATATTTTAACACAGTATTTTTGTTTTCGACACAGAGTATTGTTTAAAATAATCTTCTAAGGTGATGCTTAGGTGGCCTTATCCCAATTTGTTACATAAATGGATATTTTATACATTTTATAAAGCTGAGAAACATCTTTTTTTAACTGTTTAAAAGATACATAGCCGTAATAGAAATAACAATAAACGAACAGCTGACGGTTAGGAAACAGTCAAAAACAAATTCTTGAAAAAATATACTGAGAGTTGTTGACTAAGAACTCACCGAGTATTATTTTGACTCATCAAATTACGAAAGTGATAGTCTTGTGACTAAGCCATTAATGTTTAATAAAATACTCTGCAATGGCGCAAGAATGCATAATTAATATGCGAATAAAATTAAATAACAAATGCGCCGTAAGTGCAGGTACCTCATTACGTTAAAAGTGAATTAAATTATCAAACATTGTGAGGTAATTGGCATTATAACTTCATTGCATTTCCCGCACAGCATAATAATTACAATCAAGCGTTCCTGATCTAGGCCGATCGATCCGATGAAATCATTGTTCAGACAATTGCATTTTATGAACAATCGATACGTTGCCTGCATTTTACTCGTTCGCGGCTCGGGCATCAAAGTACCGAGCTTAATGCTGATTAATGACCTCCGTAGTATGTCAGCGCTCGTATACGACTATTCGTCGCTGTCACACTTATGGACAGTAAACAAGTATCCCCCGTTATGAGTAGGGTTACCATGAAGCTTCTATTTCAGTGATCCCAAGGTAAAAGCGTAATGAAACTAGAATCTAAAATTTATTGTTCAATAATATTAAGTCGTTTTGATGGAAGGAGAAAAAGCTTAATTATCCAACTAATATATTACAATAAAGAGGAACATTTTGTTAGCTTGCTTTTTAGAGTTTCCTACCTACAAAAGAAAAACGAAAACTTTATAAGTTTACTTACGTGCCTGCCTGTCACGGCCATTGTCATTTTTTTCTCAAAAATTGTTCGACGTATAAACTTTGGCACAATAATAAAGCCGCATATATTTCAATACACAACATAACAAACATAGCCATATGAAAATTTAGGGAAGAAAAATTAAGTACTAAAAAAAATATATAAATTTCCATATACATCTAATACAGGTTATTGTTTGAAAGAGCTAGTTATAAAGGTCTCAAAAATACCTTTTCGTAGATTTAGGTATTATATATATATATATATATATATATATTCTATATATATATATATATATATATATATATATATATATATATATATATATATAGAAATATACTGAAAACCATGCAAAGAATATATCGTCGCCGTCGTCCCCTGCACTGTTTCCGAGACTATTTAAACCTAAGATTATGAAAAAAAAAACAAAGTGGATCGTCTCAAAAGATTAATTTTTTTTTCGACGCGGGATTCGTAACACAGCCCGAAAGATGAAAGAAAGTAGTGGCCAGCGATGGACAATACTTTAATAAATGTAAATCCGGTATTTTACAATAAATTCAGAAAAAAACGGCGGAAGCAAAGTTGTATATTTTTATAGATCTAAAATTACACCTATCTTAAGTTTGCTGCTGAATAAACATGTATGAATCATATTCAGAATTCAATATTTAATATTTGTTATGAAAAAGAATGTCTTAATGTCAAAAGTAATTTTTATTTTGATAAGTCATCTTTTTTTACATCAAATACTTTATAAACGTGCATATAAAATATTGTGAGTTGTTATTTTAATATATCAAAATAAAACAATACTAGAAAAAAATTTAAAGAAAAATTACATCTAATTTGCAGATAAAATATAAAACATATTCAAACATAAGCATAACATATTTCAATTAAATAATTTTAAAGAGATATATTTTTCCGTTAGTCCTTACATTGTATAAGTAATTATAATAAATAACAACTGAACAAATTAAACAACTCTACTAATACTTGTTTTCCTAATAAACAATAAAAAAATTCGAATTCCGAATTCAAAACCAGTTATCCAATAAACACAATCCTCTTGAAATAAGACAACCAAATTGTGCTCGAATTGCTTATTTGTTTATTCATGAAATTGAGTAATTTGAAGACTCGTTGAAATATTAATCCGTATTTCGTTATGTCACAAAACATTTTAAAAGCATATGTGCAATGACGTATCCAATTTACGGCATCCTACTTAAGTCGTCATCTTACTATTTCGTCATTCGTCATCTTACTGTCCCCACAATGATGTGCAGCGGAAACGTGTTTAGCGCACACATAAGATTACTTAATTATAGTCACAGAAGTAAAAAATTTAAACATACAAAAAATGGCTGCAAAACATTTTTTCCCATATGCTGTAACTTTGTTGACAACACCCAATCCGTCAATAAGAAATCTTATCTTACAAATGTTTATTATAACTGCGGCCCGTGGTTTATGAACATTTGATTCATGCTTAACCGAATGCTGATTTAGATTTTATTAAAACTATATTTTCTTTATGATTATAATTTCAATTTAACATTTAAATAAGATTACTTAATCATCCTGCCGTCACGTCTCTTCCAATAAAAAATAGTTAAAAAACTAATAATAAATTAAAGCACACACGCATGCACGCATAGATTAAAGTTAAATAAAGAAAAAAAGTTATATATGTGCGTGTGTGGGTGCATGTGTGCATGCGTACATTTGTTTTCATTTTTTCATTTTCAAGTTTTCATTTGGAACGTTATGGAAATTTACTGTTAACCATGAAGAAGTTCTTGTGACTATCTCCCTCCTCCATCATCAGATCTTCCTGGTTGCAATATGTAACCAAAGGGCTCATTAAAACAAATAGAATGAGCTCAAAATCAGTTCTCATGACCATCTCTCTCCTCCACAATCAGATCCTTCCGGTTACAATAGGTAACTAAATGATCTTTGAGGCAAATCAGAAGAGTCAAAACTGTAAGTACTGTTAGCCATTGAGATTTTCTTATAATCACCTACCTTCTCCATCATTATAGCATCCAATTATTGTATTGTCATCAGAATTACATAAATTTGAAAAGTTTCAAATAGATACGATAATTAGAAATGGGTGAAAAGTGAGTTGTTATGATGTTAAAAAAATCAAGAATATGGAGCAGAAAAAAATATAAATTGGATATGTGCAATAACCCTAGTCTATTTGAAGTACAAAGAGATATGTATCTAACGTCTGACTTCTTTCTTATATGGAGCAGAAAAAAATATAAATTTAATATGTGCAATAACCCTAGTCTATTTGAAGTACAAAGAGATATGTATCTAACGTCTGACTCCTTTCTTATATGGAGCAGAAAAAAATATCAATTGGATATGTGTAATAAACCTAATCTATTTGAAGTACAAAGAGATATGTATCTAACGTCTGACTCCTTTCTTATATGGAGCAGAAGAAAATATCAATTGGATATGTGTAATAAACCTAATCTATTTGAAGTACAAAGAGATGTATATCTAACTTCTGACTCCTTTCTTATATTGAGCAGAAAAAAATACCGATTGGATATGTGCAATAACCCTAATCTATTTGAAGTACAAAGAGATATATATCTAACTTCTGACTCCTTTCTTATATGGAGCAGAAAAAACTATCAATTGGATATGTGCAGTAACCCTAATCTATTTGAAGCACAAAGAGATATGTATCTAACTTCTGACTCCTTTCTTCAGTTACTTCGTTATTTATTTTTGATTCTCTGAAATGCGTCCACGAAAATATTTTATGGTGACTCTAATAAGTATCAGTTGAAATTTGTGTACCAAAATGTCTCATTAAACTGAGGCTCGCTCCTCCTCATTTAACCGTATTATCTTCCCCTCTCTTTAACCCTCCTCTTATGGGTCATATGCTCTTGTACAAGTAATTGTATTATTTCTTATACATACTATGATTTATAGAGAATTTGTTTAATTAATAATTAGACCTAATTCATTTCCATGTCAAATTCTTATAAGTAATTCTGACCACTTTTGTAAAACAGTTTTGGGCAATTTTTTCTTTAGACTTCGAACATAAGTTTTGTCCGAATTATTAACAAATAATTTACTTACTTCGATAAAATATTAATCAGGTCTCTGTGTCTTGATATGTTGCGTAAAATTTGGTGGTATTCAAAAGTTGCCAATGCCTTAACGACGATTAATTATAACAAATATAATTTAATTGGAGGCAATTCACGCCTTGCATTAATTAATTTGCCTTTAATACATACGTGTTACATCGTATTTCATTCCTAATAGAAATCATTTTAAGTTTTATTTAATATCATTTTTTATATTTTATCTAACCTTTAGCCTCGATAAAGATGTGCGTGACTATTTTCCATCAAGACAAGTATTTATATGTCTTCATCGCATAAAGTTTGTCTGGCCTTGAAGGCAAGTATTAAATTTAAATACCAATTCTTAAAACGCCTCAATGAAATTTTAGAAGAATAGACTATAATTTTTTCTGCAGTAATTTTTTTCTAAATTCATTCTATAGTAAACATTATGTAGTACAAAAAACATATGATGAATTGAAATTTTTTACAGAGATTCTGCATGATGCTGTGTTTTAGAAATTGTGTTCAACTCCACAATAATTAAATTTTTCATTTTCATCTTACATTTACATTATACATATTAAACACGACATATAAAGGACCAACCTCAATCACTGATCCTCGAAACATGAAATTTTAAGGACATATTCTTTTCATAAGATAAGCACCGCTCAATAAGAGCATAAAAAGGAGTAATAAAAGACATATTCTTTTCACAAGATAAGCACCGCTCAATGAGAGCATAAAAAGGAGTAATTAAGGACATATTCTTTTCACGAGATAAGCACCTCTCAATAAGAGCATAAAAAGGACTAATTAAGGACATATTATTTTCACAAGATAAGCACCGCAAAATAAGAGCATAAAAAGAAGTAATTAAGGACATATTATTTTCACAAGATAAGCACCGCTCAATAAGGGCATAAAAAGGAATAATTTTGTTTTGAAAATTTAAACATTCTTATGAAATTTAAAGACAGATATCTATTAAGGGCGTTTTTCGAAAGAGGAAAATTTCCAAATAGCTTTTTCCTGGGCGCGATTATTTTATTTCAGACAGGTTTGTTTCTCTTATGACCGGTTTTACGTAGCTTTCTCGAGAGAGAACTCACCCAGAACCATGGGTTTCCGAAGCTATAAAGAAAAAACCAGAAACTACAAAAAAGTACTATATAAGGAATATGATAATGGTAGCAATAGACATCTATTAAGGGCGTTTTTCGAAAGGGGGAAAGGAGTAAATATTTGTTTCTATGTCCAACTATTTTATTTTGAATAGGTTTAATTCTCAAATGTCTTATTTTACATAGCGTACTCAGAAGATCTCCCAGCAGCCTGGTTATCCGACACAAGAAAGAAAAACTAGACACCTCAATTAAAAAGAAGTACTTTAAATGGAACATGACAACACATCAGTCGAGGTATTATTAGCTGCCTATAATAGAAAATATTTTTCAGAAGTATTCTTGTGTACTTTTGGTGTTGTGGCGTGTTTTTTTTGTAATCTTGGCGGTATAATGTTCTAAAACTAAGAGTGGAACTTGAATGCATCACATATTATTTACATTTTGAAAAAATATTTCATTTTCTATACACACTTAGCAAAAACGAAGTTACCTGAATCTGTAAATTAATTGAAAAGAATTTTCCTAAAGTCTTTTAAATAGATCAATAAATAAAAAAAAATCTCTTGAGTCACTGGAATGTAATTGAAAACAACGAAGTTACAATTTTATATCGTTTAAAGGCTCGCTAAATTTTGGTGGTAATTACTTGTTGATCTTCAATAAAAACGATGTGATATGTGAAACCTCAACTTCGTCGCTAATAGTATTTGCACAGGTTTAACTCTATTACACATGTACCCTGTTATATTTTGTTTCTGTTACCAATAAGCAATATTTGAAGATACGAGTAACTTACTTCTCTTTGTGCTCAAATTTTATGTTTTCGATAACCTCTTTATAAATCTGTCTAATAAGGGAATTTTGATACAATTTCCTTCCCCTTTAATCTTTACAAATTTTCAGATTTCATCAATTATAAATCTATATTTTTAGGATCAATTGCTAAAATATCAACCTTTAAAATAATATTTCAATACCCTATCGATTGGCTGTTGTAGTATCCTTGCCTCTTGAATCATAATCATGTTGAATAAATCCATACAAGGCACAAAATCCCATTTAGAGTTGCATGTTCACCACACAAAATTCTAGGACCACCAGCAATTAGAGATCCTAACTGACAATGATCTACCAATATATCCGCATTTCATTATAGTGACGGATTCTGATACTGATTTTTACAAAGTACACGAAAAAGGTAACTTCAAGTCATTATCGGTTTAGATAACCTTAGTTTTTCTATGTTTTGCTACTTTTTGTTTGTAAGCTAAATCGATAACATCCCACAGTAACCATTTTAGACTGTAAATTTAACATGTAATTTAACACTGTAAATTTAGGTAATATTAGCTTATTCCTATTTTTTACTACATTTTCCTGTATGCTAAGGTGACAACACCTGCAATAACATTATTGTGAGACACTGTCAAATGAAGTAACCTCGGCTTCTTCATATTTCTGCTATCTTTTTGTTTGTTAGGTTAATTGATAACATTCCACAATGAATTTATTATTGCGGGACCTTGTCAATTTAGGTAACCTTAGCTTATTTTTTTGTTGTTTTTTTTGTTTGTAGGCTAAGTTGGTAACATCCCGCACTAACCATATTATTGCTTGACGCTATCAATTTTAGTAATCTTAACTTAATCCTAACTTTACTGCTTTTTTGTTTGTTCACTAAATTAACAACATCCCAAACTTATTATTCCGAAACACTGTCAATTTAGGTAATCTTAGTTTATTCCTATTTTTTGCTAACTTTTTGTTTGTAGCTAGCTTACTCCTATTTTTTTAACATTTCGACTGTAGGTTAAATCTTATAGCTTGAGCATCGATTTTACCATCTCAATCTTATCATGGCATTTTCTGTCAAAAATATTTGATTTTATAGTAAATTGCCCATTTCTTGGTTGTTCCATTGTAATATTATTAACCTTATGTAATTATAGTCGTATCGATCGGATATAATTACTTAATGGTGTCCATACACTTGACTGCCTCTTGATATTTCCGTTGACTGCCACTTGACATTCATTTAGTACGCGCATTCAATAAATGTAACTAATACTAATTTGATAAAAATAAACCTTTTTACGATGCTTAAAAATTGCATTGAAGGCTACTTCTTGGCTCAAAGTCTCTTATATGTTGTTTTAAGATCGTTAAAGAATATAAATTCTAAGATGAATAGAAATACAGATAAGTAAACATTATATCCTCAAAAATAAATTCATTAATACCATGTAATGCTACCGATATCTGAAAATTCCTTGGCTCTCATAGGAAAGATTTGTAAAGATTTTCGCTTCCTATTACACATTATTTTGTTCAACATAAATGGGTTTAATGACTTGACGGTTATTTTCGGATCAATTTTATTTATTTAATAATACGGATTAAGATTTTGTTTTTAAAGTTAGCTTATTTTGAATTAAATATACGGCTGCAACCAGTCAAAGCAAATCTTTTTGCAATTAAATCAGTGACCTCACAGAGTCGAGCAACTACTACTGTAACAATATTTACTGAACTATTTACTGCGGAGTAAGTTTCATTGAGGCACAACCGATTTTGATACGATATTTGATTCTATGATGGTGTGGACATACGCCTCTTTTATAAAAATAATTTCGTCACGTCCTGAAATGTATAAGCATCGAACCGCACTAACAAACTAGTTTGTGAATAACAACCGATGCATCATATGTTTTTGTGGGCGGACATGCATTATTATTTCATCTACTGCAAGCTTACATGCTGCAATATTGCCCAATATCGTTATTGACATTTTAAAATGATAGCCGAGGAAACAAACCTATTCAAGATTCATTACTGCCCCCAATTTTATATAACTATCCTGCTTAATTCGTCATCAACGTTATTACGTATTTAAGACAGTTAATCTAATCGTTTACTGTGTACTTGACCTAAAGCATATTGTACGCATTCGTATACTTTAAATCAATTAATCTTTCACAATTTTCGTTGTCTATATACTTGACTTAAATATATTTTACGTATTCATTTACAGTACACACGTAAAATAAAATCGCAGAGGTCGAATCAGCGCATTGTATTTATTTTTTAGTGATTGATGCGTATTAACCGAAACTAACAGAAACCAAAAAAAAGTTTTCAACATTTTTGTCTTTCTGTCTACATGTTTTCTGGACATGTATCATGCGAAAACTATTAAACGGCTTTTAATAAAATTTAGTCCAGTTACAGTTAATATCTCAAGCTAACATCAAAGATGAATGTTTATGTACATTCTCATTTTGTTGCTCTATTCTCAATATATAGCAGATAAAAATCATAACATTATCACTTAACACCAATCAATTTATTAAAAATAGTTAAATTATTATTTTTAAATCATTAAATTACTTAAATTATTAAAAAGTTACCTGCTCCTTTGAAATTTAAATTCATAATTCTCTACTAGATGGCGATATTTACTTTAAATAAAATAAAACATTTTTTGTAATTCTTCACTAGATCGCCCAATTTAATTTCTATTTAAACTTCATTTTTAATTTGGCGATAATTTAGAAAATAGTAACATTATAATATTTATATATACACAGAATTTCAAATTATCTTAGTGGTAAATTTAAAGATTTGTCTGCTCACAGCCTTGGGCTACGATCTGAAAGTTCACTCACCCTACTTATTCCTAAACGTACCTCTACCACTTACGAAAAATCCTTCACTGTCCAAGCAGCAAAAATTTGGAATCACCTGGATCCTGACATCAGGAAAATCTCGTCTAAATATTTTCAAAGATCGAGTGAAAAAGTCCTGCATCTCCGGAAACTTTTCCTTTGTGTCCTTGCCCTTTCCTGTCTTTCCCATCCCAATCATGTCAATATTCTGTTTTCTTTTTTAATTTACTTTTGTATTTATTTTAAATTTTTTTTTGTCTAATGTGCTATGAAGAATTTTCATTGTAAAATTTCTTACAATATACCAACTAAATTTCAATACAAATTGTTATGGCTGACTGGAAGAGATTGCTCATGTAGCAAAAAGTCCGCCAAATGTACTATACATAAAAGTTAATAAATAAATAAAATAAATAAATAAACTAGGAAATTTAAAGAAGGACTGTTTAGCTTCTAAAGATGTCTTACTCTAAATTTATACATATTTCATCACAATCAAAAGGAGGTTAAAAATGAACCAAAATATATACTCAACAAGTATGTTTGTAAAATTTGCATACATTTTGGCGTAATTTAGAGATGTTTTTTTCCAAATTCGATAAACTTGTTTTTTAGGCAATTACAAAGACAAATAATACAATTTAACTATGATTCACAATACGGTCGTAGATTGAACTATTGCCCAAGGATGACTGTTTTACAATTATAATTTATTTGCGTCTTTATATGCAATAAATTGATAAAATATCTCAACGCCCAAGCTTAATCACACTATCAATTTGTGTTATGTTTCAAATTTCTAAATAAAAAATAACAAAACATGTGAGAAATATGTTACATAAAAAATATTGAAATGAAACATGGAATAAACAATAATATGTTATTTTAATGAATCCATAGTATTTAATATCAACTTTTTGTGCAGACCTACTTTTCCCAGAATTAAACAGAGGTCATTTAAAAAGCGCGATGCAAAGAAAATATGCACTTTGACCCTTCAATGCACTTTGAGCCTTTATATCTTAAAAACTAATAATTATAATCTTATATTGACAACATATTCCATTAGATAATTTGTATAGTCCAATTTACATTAAAATTTTAAACCCTCGATATTTTAGAACCCATATCTTAAAAGGAAAATCACTCGTATGTCCATCCATGTGTCCATCTCCCACAACCTTTTTTTTCAGAAATCATTTTAACATAGACGTTGAAAGTTGGTTTAGTGATAAAACATATTGATAGAACATATTAAAACTCAACATTTAAAGAGAGCAAAAAAGTATTAATTTTTTAAATTATACTTCTTTAGGCACATTATGAAAACATGATAAGAGTAAAATTTTACAATGATGCAACGATACATGCACGATGCATCAAAAATCTACAGAATGAAGTTGGTCACGATGCAAAAAAATCGGCAGGATGAAGTTGCTCACTAAACATATATTTACGTGCGTGGAGTGACTGATAATATATTCATGATAGTTATTGAGTTATTTGTAAATACACAACACTTGTTTTATATTCACACAAATCTAAGCTGTATCTGTCCTTTTAAATCATATTTTTAGTAATCGAAATTAATGGTGGTCCATATAATAAAAAAAAAATTAATTATTGTTGTTAATATTCGTGATAAAAATAGTGCTAGTAAGCTTTATAAAATATATTTTAAGTATATTTTTCTAAGCGAGATTAACTTTAGGTATGTATTTATTTAAATTATAAATTGTTACTTTAGAATTTATTAGGTATTTAAAATTATTGCATTACAATGAATTTTCAGAATATTCAATTATTTTCATTATTACTTAAACTTTATTTAAATTGTTTTAGTAAATTTAACAATTCATTAATGTTTTAATTTTTTAAATTTAATTATTTTCCAACCGTATTTGTAATCACGCTAAAATATTTTTTATTATTTTATTTCCATTAATTATTTGCGTGCCAAATAAAGTTATTCTTGTATTATGCTAAAAAAGTATAACTTCTAACATGTGTGCTTGAGTACACATTTTTTTTTATTTTCAATATTATGTAGAATACCAGTTGAAAGAGAAAGTTGTAAAAACCATATAAAATAGAGTTACCAAACGTTTAAGTGGACTTGAAAACTACAGCGTATGTTCTAAATCATATAGTTTTTGAGATATTCGTGATATTTATACGCCCATGAAAAATATATTATGCGACATATTTACATTGTAAAAAATATATTAATATTTGTAAATTATAATGTAATAGCAAATAATATATACCCTACAATGTTTATATATGTCAAATGTGTACGGAACTTTTAGATTCGATATTCTACCTATAATCTTGAATTTATTAACACTCTCATAGTATCATTAAATACTTAATGATACTATGAGAATGTTAATAAATTTCTAATATCTCAAATCTCAATCTAAACTCTCAATCTAATCTCTCTCAATCTAAACTCTCATATATATAATTAAATACTTAAATTCAATTTCACAATATGTTGTATGGTCGGTTTCACTAATATAATCTATCCAATATTATTAGCACTAGGTTTTATTAAAAAAATGTTCGTTGCAAATCCGTGAGAATAACAGTATAGTTCTTAGTCGATAGTATACCAGTTGCGACACAATTGCTACTGTGTACTTTTCGATCCTTCGAACTCTAAATGGGAGGTACGATCAATATAACACTGATGTTCTCTAGTATGTGAATTATAATTTATATGTTGACATATTATCATTTTGCTCTAACATTGCCCAAAATTTATCTATAAAAAGTAAACCAGCGATGACGTCGGCAATTTAATAAACGAGCAAGTGCAATTTTATTGCAAATGCAATATTGGGTCGATACGGCGGTGTGTATGCATCACGTCACGTGAACACGTGTGCATTTTGCAAGAATGCAGTCACAGGCTCTCCAGCGTTAGCGTTACTCAACGACAAATCTACGTGATGAACTCTTGTCTGCGCGGCAGCGTGACGCAAGTATGATCCGGTTCCCTGAACTACTTACTACTGTACCTGGGCCAATAACTTAACGGTTCAGTAACTTTCTACTGTGCCTTAATGATATATAACATTATGCGGCAACAGTGACACAACTTAAATGTAGCACGGAATGGTTTTTTAATTCAGTCAATTGTATGTAACAGGATATACACTCGTGATGCAGCTTTTGTAACAGAAATATAATTTTTTTAAAAGCATTTGTAAAACTTGACATACATTTTTATGTTAGATCTTCTGTATTAAATTTGATATTGAATATAATTAAATTGCTGCATTAAAAAACTATACTGTACCACATTTAACACAACTTAAATGTGGTACAGAATGTTTTTTTTAATTCGGTCAATTATATGTAACGATTATATGGATATACATTCGTGATGCAGATTTTGTAACAGATATAGTTTTTTTTAAAGCAATTGTAAAATTTGACATACATTTTTATATTAGATCTTCTGTATTAAATTTGATAATTGAATATAATTAAACTGTTGTGTGTCCATAGTATAAGGGAACGATATGTGCTTCCTTAGAATTTCAGATCTAACTCAATATTTTTAATCTCCCATTCCTTCAGGATATCCTTGCTACACGTCTAAAGATTGAATTAATATTATTAATTCAATAATAATAATTAAGGCTTGAATAATTATAAATTTTGGTAAAATAACTAAACTAGGGTCTTTATTTAATGGTTATAATACCAGGGGTAGTTTTTCTGGACAATAGTACCAGTAATTCTATTAAGATTCCATTTTATATCTGCCAAAGAAACTTTCAAAAAGTTATTTTTAAGAAATGTTTTGTATGGTAATTTTTTTGTTGATATATATTTATTTTTGTGTACGCTACAATTACTCAATAATTGTACGTTTTATTTTGAGGGGGTGTTAAATCGGTTTAGTTTATTTTCATTTCAATTTCTATAATAACTTCCTTATAACAACCGTTAAATATTTTTGAAGTCTCTTGCAATTGCAAATTTTCCTCTTTATCGTCGTAAAATTATTTCGATATATATGTGTATATGCATATATTATGTTTTTGCGAAGGTTGTCAAAAAGTAAAAGAAAATGAAATTAAAATAAAAACGGGCGAAAAACTGCATTATTTCCTTAAAGATTAGACATTTTAATTAATAAACCCAAATGATAAACTACTAATATAAGATTATAGATACTGAAACCTATTATATAAGTCTCCCAGTAAAACGGCTGTATCATACGGACAGACAAACAGACGAACAGACTGCGCGGACGAAATTATAAGTATTTTTTTGCCATTTGGTTAAGGAACCCTAAAAATCAGTATTGACATTTTGTTTTCCTTTACTTATGTAGTTTTAAATACACCAGGCAAGATTTGGTACTTTGCTGCTGATAATTATGATTTATTGAGCATTCAGTTTTTCGTGTGCCAGCATCATTTTTTGTCGTTTATATATACTGCTCTGGTCCTCTAAATGATGGAATAATTAAACATAACCCATATTTTAATTTAGCACGTATATTAATTTATATGCAAAGTTTCATTAAAGCCTATTAGCCGTTTAAGCGTAAAATAAAAACAAACAAACAAGTAAACGGAAAAATTTTCACTTTTATTATGTTAAGTTTATTTATGTTAAGGGATTTCTTTATTTTTACACACCACTGGTTACCTATACAAAGTAGTAATGGCTGAACATACAATATACCAAAAAGAAATATTATATTAGGTACACCAAATAATATAAAGTCCTATTTATACTTGTAATATATTTTTATATTACTATTATCAGGGTTCCGTAGCTCAAAAGCAAAAACGGAACCCTTATAACTTACATATATGTCTGTCTATCACAGCCGTTTTGCTCAGAAACCACTTGACGTAGAAACATGAAATTAGGCATACTAATCATACATAATAACCTCCACATACTTTAATA
The DNA here is from genome assembly GCA_039881145.1 of Druceiella hillmani. Lineage (NCBI taxonomy): Eukaryota > Metazoa > Arthropoda > Insecta > Lepidoptera > Hepialidae > Druceiella > Druceiella hillmani. The sequence goes on from JAYKKI010000014.1 coordinate 36,621,481, forward strand.
GTTAACACTCAAAAACATTTATACGGATATGTTAGGGATGGAGAAGGAGTATTGTCAAATTCTGTAATCGACATTTTGTTTAATCCCATAGTTACAAAGGCGCTAGTTACAAAGGTCTCAAAAGTATTTTTTATAGTACGTCTTTAGAGATGTATTGAAAAATAGCAACAAAAATTCACCCTTATTTCTAAAACTAGTCATTCCTTATTTCTCCAACCACTCAATCTAAAATTATGAAAAAATATAGTTTTTAGGAGCCTACGCCAAAGTTTTTGGATATATATAGCCATTATCCTAAATGCTATTATTTTTTAAATATTCACTATGTGTTAACGCCTATGAAAGACATAGTAAGCAATATAATTACACTACGAGAATTTTGTATTTATAAATAGTTTAATAAAAATTGTATCTACACTTAAATGTTTATAACCGTCTGAATGTGTACACAGTGCGAGTGCTATTCGTTCTTCACAAGTGTTTACCTTATAAAATTCCTTACTATTGTTGTCCCAACCCTGTCTGTCCGTCCGCAAGATACCTAAAACTCATAAACGAAAAAGCTTTATTACAAAATAAACATATTACGTATTATTTCATTATATACGCAAGACTTGAAATTATATTTAATTTCATATATAATGTAATCCAGTTTGGGTCACACACATATATAATGGAGATCAAAAAATGTATTTACCTATGCTTGTGGAATATTACCAAAAATATTATTTTGATAGACTTAATTATGGAAATACACCTGAAAAAATAAATTTTAAATCGTTTTTACATAATAATGAACCGATTTCAAATGACCACCGAAAAAAAAAGTGCACTGAAAAGTATAAAATAACGAAAACGCGAGTAGGGACTTTTGCGGTACGATATCGTTTCCGAACATAATAAATTTTCAAGATACTGTTACTGCTAGATATTTTTGAATCATATTAAGAGTAAAATCATGGAATCACATTACGTTTCTTCAAAATAAAAAAGAAACATCTAAATTGCTTGATAAATGCCGGAGATATGTCACACACGATAAAAAACCTGTTAAGGGCAAGTAGAAAATGCAATACGAGGATTGCGTAAATATTAAAGGCGTTCTTAAACATTTGATTGTACATTGTATACTATTAAACAATTTGCAAAATTTTAATTTTCAACACGTAAATATATCGCCTGCCATATCTTATATCATATCATATTTCTACATAGAATTTGAAATCACTGACATTTGGATTTTTCCTTTACTTTTGCAAAGAGACCTCCCATTATGCCATCTTTCAAGATTATAGATTGACCGGATATACCCTGTGGATTTTGATAACCAGTGTGTAATGCACCAATGTGTAATGCAGTAACAATGAAAAAAAAATACCATAAAATTTTATAGCTATGTAAGTCTGTATGGCCTTTATTTTAACTTTATATCTCAAGCAATTTCTAAGAAAAATGTTGATACTTAAGAGCTTTAGACGGAGAGACAGACGGACAATCAGGTGATCCTGTAGGAGTTCTATTTTTTTATATTTTGAGGGATGGAAACCTAAAAATGAAAAAGAAACAGTCTAAATGTGACCCTCGCTCTTTTTTGAAGTAAGTTAAAAAACATAACGATGTGCTATACCGAATTGGACTATATATAACTATAATATTTTGAAAGTTATAAATGATGCATATACAATTTTTTCCCGTAGATCAAGTGTAAAAAATAACACATCACACTCCTTAAGTTAAAAAAAATTACATCTATTGTATTAAAGTGTATGCGTCTTTAAACAATGAACGTGCTGAACATTCGTGGTCAGATTTGTACTTGGATTTTACAATATACTTTTACTATTTTCTCACCGTTAATTTGATATTTTAAAAAATAATAAGCTAGTTATACTATATCTCATTGTTAAGCTAATAAAATCAATATGAGCCATTAAATACTCGCATTATGGTATACGCAAGTTACGAAATTACCATTAAACGCATACATTTCTCACGCATAAGCCAGTTTCATACCAAGGTGAAGGCCGTAGCATGACTGGCAACGCCCGTCTTGCTTGAAAGCATTGGAACAATCTACAATGGGCTACTAGCCACTTGCACAATTGTAGCGCCGCACATAGAAAATATCCTCAAATAAAATGTGTTAAAGAACTGCACCCCAATTTCGTAATCACTCTTTTAAGTTGTTACGTTCCAGGGGAACAGCGTTTATAAATGTTATTGAAGATGATTTTTTATCCGGTTGTTGCTTTTGAACTATACATTAGATTCTTCTGTTTAGCCAAAACTTCGATTTTTTGTCAATGTAACCTATCTATCAGAGTAGATCCGAAACTTCTTCTGTAGATGTAACCTACCAATCACAGTAGATTCTAAATTTTTTTTGTAAATGTAACTTATCTCTCAGAGCAGAATCGAAAGTTTTTTTGGAAATATAACCTATTTATTAAACCAAACTCGATGTTTTTTGTAAATGTAATTTATCTTTCAGAGTAGATTCTAAACTTTTTTCTAGACGAAATCTGTCTGTCACAGCAAATTCGAAGTGTTTTTGTAAATGTAACCTATATATCTGCGCAGACTCAATGTTTTTGTAAATGTAATCTATCCGATACAGAAAATTCGAAATGTTTTTGTAAATTTAACCTATCTATCAGAGCACACTCATTGTTTTTTGTATGTGTAATCAATCTATTACAGCAGATTCAAAGTTTTTTGGAAAATGTAACCTATCTTTCAGAATAGATTATTAACTTTTTTGTATATGTAACCCACCTATTACAGCAGATTTGATATTTTTTGTAAATGTAACCGGTCTTTCAGGGTAGATTCCAAACTTTCTTGTAGACGGAACCTACCTATTACAACAAATTCGAAGTATTTTTATAAATGTAACCTCAGAGCAGACTGAATATTTTTGTATATGTAACCTGTTTATTACAGCAGATTCAATTTTTGAATATAACTGTCTTTCAGAGTATATTATAAACTTTTTTATAGACGTAACCTACCTTTATAGCAGATTCGATGTTTTTGTAAATCTAACCTATCTATTACAGCAGATTCAAAGTTTTTTTGTAAATTTAACCTATCTATCAGGGTAGACTCAATATTTTTGCATATGGAACCTATCTATTTTATCAGATATCAGATTATTTGTAAATATAACTTATCTTTCATAATGGATTCTAAAATTTGTTGTAATGAAAATATTACAGCAAATTCTAAGTGTTTCTTACATATAACCTATCTATCAGACCAAACTCAATGACAATTTCGTCATATTTTTACTTCTGGAAAACATATGCTGGCAATATATTTTCGTAATGAAAAATAATATAATATTTGTAAATAATTTAGTGTTAATACTTTATACCCATGAATGTTTAAGTTTTATCATGCGAGTTCTGCACTTACACAGTTGGTTTTACCAGCACATTGTGGAAAAAAGTGAATAATGAATAGAAAAATCTAAAAATGTAATCAATTTTAATGACACTGCAGGAATTTTCCAGGATCCGGATCATCATAAAAACGGTAAATAATATATATTTATTTGTTTAAATTGAGTTCATAATCAATAAAACAAAGCTCAGTTTTTTATGGTCTCATCCGATTCAAGGTTGTCAATAAATAGATCAATTAACATACAAAATATAGAAAAATAACTGTTGCCCGCGGCTTCACTCGCATATAATTACTTTTCTCCAACATAAAATAAGGTCCTATTTCCATGAAAAAGGCTATACGTATGCAAAATTCCATGGATATGGATTTAATAGTTAAGCAGTGAAACTGAAACAAATAAACATACAAACAAACTCACTTCCTCATTTATTATATTAGTTAGGGTTATCAGTTGAAGTAACGTCAATCATAAATAGCAATATTATATTTATTATTCATTTTTTGGGAAAAAAATTTGTTCGAGAAAAGATTAGTTTTTGCCCCAGCTTGCATAAATTATAAGCGAAATGTGTTTTGAAAGTAGCTTTATATTGCACTATTATATGGTCAGAATACAAAAACTTGATATATATCTATGTATATATATATATATATATATATATATATATATGTATATATATATATATATATATATATATATATTCTTGTCATTCATGGCCAATACCCAAAAATACATTGTCTCGTCGTATTTAAAATATTTCTTCTAATAATTTCACTATAATAATCACATTAAACCATTGATTTAAAAATACAATGAAATATTTATACTTTTCATAGTTACTCGTACGATTATTAATAGCGTATGGTAATAATTTAATTTAAAAAGAGGACGAATGTTTATACTTTTCATAGTCAATCGTACGATGATTAATAGCGTATGGTAATAATTCAATTTAAAAAGAGGACGAATGTTTATACTTTTCATAGTCACTCGTACCATGATTAATAGCGTATTGTAATAATATAATTTAAAAAGAGGACGAATGTTTATACTTTTCATAGTCAATCGTACGATGATTAATAGCGTATGGTAATAATTTAATTTAAAAAGAGGTCGAATGTTTATACTTTTCACAGTCAATCGTACGATGATTAATAACGTATGGTAATAATTTAATTTAAAAAGAGGACGAATGTTTACACTTTTAATAAACAATGTTACGATGCTAAATATTATGTGATACATAATCCATAAAATTTAATTTAAAAATATGATGTAATTTTTATATATTTCATAGACAATCGTTTAACGTCAATGTTACCATAATACATAAGATAGCATAAAAAAACAAAATATTTTATTTAAATCCTTATTTTTATATATTAATGTGACATGACTATTATCGTCACCACTAACATAGTGACTGGAAATAAATTAACGGTTCTTTTAAATAATCGAAATATAAGGCGTAGTTTACGCTCACATTTCGACTGTTTATAAGACTCGTTACTTTTTGGGAAAATTATTTAATGGCCTGTCGTATGACTCACAAGTTAATGAATCATTACTTTATAAGTGAGAATGAAGATTATTTTTTGCATATTGCATTTGTCGCATTAGCATATTGCACTAATGGCTCGAGCCCCGAAGACGTTTCGCGTGAAGACGATGTCCTTACAAATAGCCATTATAAACAAACAATTTACCTCGTTTACTTTCGTATCGCCGAAAAAAAATTGTAATAACTTTAATTATTTTACTAATTATCGTTTAAGTTGAATGTTGAATGTTGAAATTTTTTCGCAGAAATTAATTGGTCAGAAATATATTTTTTGGCAGAAAATAATTAACTTGCTAACAAGTTAATTTCTTGGTAATATATTTAAATCAAATACGAATGTGTTTAAGCAAAGAAATTTTATGATTCTTAAGGTCACGAAATATAATAAATGAAATAAATAATTTAAAATATAATAATTGAAGAATAATAATTGAGACAACTAATTTCAATCTGTATTAAGATGAATTTTATGACTTGCGCCAAATACTGGAAAGAGCGGGAATCCAATTTACAAAACCATAGAGTATATGAAGTAGTTCTTATTTTAGATTAAACCTTTAAAAAAAGTATATCTTATTTTAGATTAAAAGAACAATTCAAATTTTAATAGTCATAAAGTATAAAAACCAATAAATTCCATTAATTATATTTTACTTTAAGAAGCTTCCGATAATTTGCAGTTCAATCTACATTCTCGGTCAAAATTATTAGGCCTCCATAATTAATAAATTAATTTCAACAATAGACAAAGCAGCGAGTTATAACATCTACGATCAACAAAAAGTAAGAAATTGTATTATTATGTTTCCGTACAGCAAAAACGGAACATCCAGCTACGTTCTTATAATTGCGTCGTGTTGACAGTTATTGACACTGAAACGTAATGTCACAGCCTTATTTCAATTTAAGACCGATCGCTCCGAAAGTCTACAGGAAGATGGGGTTTAATTACGTGAACACGTAAAATTAGAGATAAATAATATTTCTACTTTTTTTTAGTGTCTTCGCTTACGTCATCAACTTAAAGATGATTTTTTTTCTCACGGACTATATCTAGTAGGTTTTCATTAAAAAAGCCTTTTATAATTCAATGGAAAACGTCTAGTAATATTTTCTCCCCCCCCCCTCTCTAATTTTTAACCACATACCTTAAAAATCTAATTTAATATGGACAACGGCATTTAGGGGATGATGGATGCAAAATTAATTCATTTCAGAGAAATAGCATTAAGAAATTTAAGAAATAAATGCAACAATGTAATAAATTCTATAGAAACTTTGTAAATAGGTGACTGAGAAGACAACTTTGCTGCAAATAACTTTGTCAATTTAGGCAGTCTGTCGCAAATAACTCGGTCGATTCAAGCGATTTTGTGCCACACTTCATTACGAAGCCCTAATCGCCCCGATTACCTATGAATATATATATATATATATGACATATCTACGAAACCCTTACGGCATTAGTTTAATGCGTGTCCCACGTAAACTTGGGAAATATTTTGAAAAAATATTATCCGTTAAGATTAACTATCAGTAAAGGCGATAAACCCATAGCGTTTAGTATTTAGAAGTACTTTTATTACTTAAATATTTTCTTCCAAAAACACCGAAGAAAAGTGAAATCATCACATTTAGGCACATCACGTCAATGAATGTACATCTGTATTTATAAGACAGTGATAGCAAAACATTTATTCACCAATCAACCATATTTCGAGCTAGCTGATGATCAACCTGGAGAATTTGAAAGACAAACAGTGGCAATATTAACAGAAAATAAGACATTAAAAGCTTGCAACACGTAGAAGAAGCCACGTCAGTCGCAGCAAAACAAAAAGGCTCGCCTAGAGTGAGTGCTATGACACCAAAACTGGACCAAGGATTATCGACCAAATGTCGCCTGGTCAGATGAATCTAACTTCAAGGTGAACTTCATTTGCTATTATTTTAGCATTCAAGATAGACTTGGTTTAAAACTATCCGATATGATATAAACTATAAGCCGCATTTAAAACGCTACTTTTTTATATGTTTTCTTTTGTTTGGTGCGTCTAGTGTGAGATGCAAAGATTTGATATACATATAATGCACAGAATGATATATAAATACAACAACCGTTGAAGCAATATTTTGGCATCATATAAGTTCTAACGGTATTCTGTAGACAATGCCTGTTTTGCCACAAATCGATAACCACCAAATATATACATAGTAAATAAATACTGAAAATAAGAACATAATCTTGTTAGGTTAACTTGCCAATCACTAACCTCATTCCAATCGAATATCGATCGAAAAGCTAAAAGCGCAATATTCGTGATAACGAAGGTCTAAATAATGCTGAAAACAGTTATGCTGAAAACATATGCTATCTATGGTTTTAAACAGTATGTTATAAAACCATAGATAGCATATCCCAAAAATAGCAATTAGCTAGATAGCATATCCCACTGTAGATAGCATATCCCCAAAGAACAGTAATCGAAGAATGAACCCTTAATGGTTCGCATAATAATTTATTTAATAAAAATTTAATTTATTATATATAATTTTTTGTTATTAGGTTTCGATCCAAAATATTTGTAAATGTTAAAAGAACACTGTTTTGCAGGAAACTTTTGGCCAAAGCTGTAAATTCTATCAGACGAGTCCTTAATTTTTTTCAGACTTTTTTTGCTATTAATATAACATACCTACTAAGGTCTATAACAACGATATTCATAATATTTTTAAAATTGTTGTCCAGGAAAAAATTAATAATTGATATTTTCTCGAACAAAAAATTTCTAAAATTCATTAAAATAATAGATACTAAAGAATAATATATTTTGTATTTTATATTTTACCACTATTAATTTACAAGTTTTTTTCATATTACAAAATGCAATTAAAAATGTAAACAATTGAACTGAACACTAATCATTAATAGATTCAAAAATCAATTCATCCCCAAAAACATCTACAAATTTGGCATTTTAAATAAACTCGCCGTCAAGTTAAACTCGCCCTTAAACTTATTTTTGTATTATTTTATTATTTAATTCACCCCATATTAAAGGGTAACTCTATTTATATCTTCGTGATATTTCTCTTTAAAACATGACAAATACACGAGAGCACCACATCACATTTTATATTCCAATACACCACCTAATCATGTTTTTAGGAAGCCGCCTTAAATCCGATACTTCCTTAAGGTAATCGAAGTGTTGGATTTTCATATATATATATATATATATATATATACATATATATATATATATATATATATACATATATATATATATATATATGTGTGTGTGTGTGTGTGTGTGTGTATGTGTGAGTGAATGTGTTTAAATCTATATCAATACGGATTCTATTACTTAACGAATTTCGTCTGGGTCACGATGCAAATACTGCCACAAATAATATATGTCATGCGATGGGCGAGGCCGCTGTGTCTTATGCGACAGCAAAGATTTGATTCAGAAAGTTCAGAAATGGGGACTATGATATTGAGGACGAACTCCATACCAGACGTTCTATTGAATTGGACGTTCAACGATTACGACGCCTAACTGAGGAGGATCCTCGACTTATCCTTGACACCTGCAGTGACGCCACCATAGAAACACGTTTGCACGAATTGGGAAAAGTTTTAAAATACAGTGTGTGGATACCCCACGAGTTGTCATAATATCACCTTTAGTGCAGAGTTGATACTTTGCCAACAGTTATTGACACTGAAACGTAATTTCGACTGGCTGAATCAGTTAGTAACTGGCGATGAGAAGTGGGTTATATACGTTAACCACACACGCAAACGTCAATGGCTGGGTATCGAAAAAACAGGAGTTTCAGTATCGAAACCTGAAATAAGTGCTAAAAAGATGATGCTCAGCTGCTGGTGGAATGTAAAGAGCATTATTCATTGGGAATTGCTTCCAGAAGGATCTACAATTAATGCAGTTATTTACTGTGAACAATTGGCCCGATTAGCTAACAAATTGAGTAATCAACAGGATCGAGTTTACTTTCTACAGAATAATGCTAGACCACATCGGCTGGGTTCTACTCACGCATCCATCATATTCGCCGGATATCGAGCCCTCTGATTACCATTTCTTCAGGGCTCTAAGTAACTATTTACGTGAAAAAAAAATCGGGGTTAAAGAAGATCTCCAAAACGACCTATATATATATATATATATATATATATATATATATATATACATGTGTGTGTGTGTGTGTATGTGTGTATTTTCAATATTTTATTGAAATGGCTTACAAATAAGTATTTAAATAACTAATAAGAATAATATAAACATATAATCTTAGATTAGCTTTTCCCTAAGAAAAAGACATTATAATCACGAAATTTCTTGAAAGTTTAAATTAAAAGATACGTTGCCACCCGGAAGACGATTTTACGACTAAATTGTAGACTAGAGTAGACTTACGAGCTGCGACACTGCTTCTCACACTAGGGGTTTAGTCTCTCGATTACTGTTGAAATGTACGCGTAGTATATATTATTATATTATATCATAATACTTGAATTTGTTGTTTTACCAATCAATATGTGACGTCAAATAATTGTGCCTACAACGTTACGTTTTATGATTGGTACTGCTGCGAAGCCTAATTGATTACGAAAGGTAGAATTTCTCCAGAAGAATGTATCTGCTTCTGTTCGATTTATAGCAACGAAAACATAATTGTGACGTATTTGAGTAAGTTATAGCTTTATTTATTTTTTAGCTTCTATTATAATTTTTCATTACACACAGTTGTTTTTCAATTGTTTTTTTTCTCATCCTCACTTGTATTTAACACGTTTACCACTTACTTGTTTAACATTTCGCCTACAAATTGTAACTTGTATAATCTATTTGTGTGAATATATTAATGTAATAAAATAACAGAAGAGAAAACTCTATACATGTATGGGATATTAAAATAATTAATTTAAGGGTCCATAAGTAGACCATAACAAATTAAGTAGCTTCTGAAATGTTTGTCTCCCTCTCTCTCTCTTTCTCTCTTTCTGTCTGTATGTTCGATTCTAGATGCTTCACGTAAAAACTGCTATGAATATGAATTTAAATACACGTGAAACCTGGGAAATTTCACGAAACCTAAATATTTAATTTTTATGCAAAGTTAACATTTCAAAAGTAAAGGTAAAAATGTCAATTTACTGATGATTACAAAATGTTTAAATATTGACTGCACATCTCACCGCTACTAACAATTGTCTTTTCATAACCCAACATTCCACATGAACTCCATACGTGATGTAACGTATGCATGAGTACTTGAAAGTACGCGTAAGTATTTTATGTGATACCGCCTCATTCATGATATAATTTTTTATTAAACGTACGTACTGTCGTTTTCTCGTTATGCTTTGTACGTGCTTTTGATCCTAATGATTTTCATACTACATTCCGCACGCTTTATTTGACTTTTTCTCCTTTTAAAAAGTTTAATAACGGATAAGAAAGTATTCACCACTTATTTTGTTGTGAGTACATTCCCGAGAGCTTACTGAGATGCCTTTTGTAACTTGGGTTTACAATAAATTTGGGTTTACTGTAGATATTAGGCGTAGAATACTAATGTCAATTTACAGTCGTTTTATTAATTAATAATACTAATACTAACACGAAATAATACTTACGATTTATGTAACATGTATGTCAGATACATATATACTTACACATGATACAAATACTCTTTTCATAAACGCTTACAAATATTTCACTTTATATACGGAAAAGAAATACGAATAAAATACTTATGTTACCGTTTGCATTTGAGTAGTCACAACAGTCAAAATCTAAGATTTTTATATTTAAAAAATTCATTCTTCATCGTATACTGTGGTATAATTTTAATAAACATGTTTAAATCAGGGAATCTAAATATAGAAAATTATCTTTCTCTCGTTATTAATTTATTAACACCATTATTGTTATTCTGTACAATGATTTGGTAAAACTTTAGTGTCTTTACTCTTATTAACAACAATAATCTAATATAAGACAAAAACTTTCGCTTTCAAATATATCCAATATTTATTCTATATTATTAGCTCTTCCGCCACAAAAGTATATTCACGTGACCAGAGAAATATACTCCGTATAACTAGGGACCGTAGAATAAAAGCCGCTGATGTTTAGGTCAGATAATCTTCTTAATAGACGATAGGTGATGGAACAAGTTCTCCCGGCCAAAAAAGACGATTCACTTCCAAAATTATCTATTTTTTAATTAATTTATTTTCTTAATTTCAAACCAGGGAAAAATCATAAGTTTTCATTTCAATATTACGTTGTAATAGAAACTTGGTAAAACCTAATAAAAAACTTAACACTTTGTCCGAGTGGCAAAACTATTACCTAACACTATTTCGTTCAATGAACACATGGAGACAATGCCATAAAGTACAGCAAGTACAATGCCCGCAATTAATCAAAGACGTGACAAGTATTTAACGTGACACCTTGAGCCAACATCCTACACCGGCTTATTTAACCATTGTTCTATCCGCCGAGTACACTGTCCAGCGATTTCTAGAAATAAAACCACCTGACACGTATATGGCCTTCCACATAGTAATTTACTAAATATTTTTGTATAAACTTTTGTTTTAACATCACAACTTTATATCTAAACAATATTCTCTTTCATTTCATATTATTTAACCTGATTGGTAGCAGAATTGTTAAGAATTCGTATATCACTATATGACAATATTTCCAGAACCAGCTAGTCTAGCCATCCTTTCTCTCTACGAGCAGTGAGATGTTACACACTGTTGACAATATGTGTCAAATTTGTCTGAACTTGATTACATACATTAAGAGAATAATTTAAAAAACCAAGTTTAAATTATAACAAGTGCAACTAAACATAATTATTGCTATGTAAATTAGGGTCACTATAATCTAGCGATAAACACTTTCGAAATATGTTAAAAAGTCTATGGGTTCAATCCCCTACTCAAAACAGAATGTTCTTGATTTATAACGATTTCCAATTTCTCTATAATATTAAAATGAGAAATTTACAACTTAATGTCACTACGATTTCTTTCACAGACCGACTCGGCTTAAAATGATATTGCTACGCCAATAATTATCATAATACGTCGTAACAGTTAAATTAAAATATTTAGGTGTTACTATTAAATTTGAAATGTTACCAGAAAACTCGTTTCCGGTATAAACAATACGTGAATCCATTACGGCAAAGTATCCCCTAAACTACTTTTCCTGAAACTATTTTCAACAAAAAAAAAAGAAATGGATTCGTGTACATTTAAATCGTTGGAAAACAAATTAAAATTCAAAAAACTTAACTTTCGGTACCAAAAAAGCAACTTTTAACGTTCAGTTTCTTCGAAATTAATTTTAGCTCACTTGATTAGATATTACGGATATTCGAAGAAAGGTTTATTTTTTTTAATCAAACTATTACTGTAATTAACAAAATAACACTTAAATTCGAAAATAGTTATTAAGATTAGAAGGGAATGTTATTATTGGCGCTCGTTTTGACAACAACGCTCACGAAATCGATTTTTTTTATTTTCATTTTAAAAAGTTACATTCAGACACTAGAGAGCATAAGCGATAACACTGAGAGTTTGGATGGACCACCCACAGATATGGATCTTTGCAATGGACCACCCACGGACATGGATCCTCTGCACGCCTCAGCAGATCGCCGCAACGGCACGCGCGAACATCATACGTGTACCGGCTTAACATTGGCATTTAAATTTAAAACAAAACGTACGTTTACGACCTTTTTGTGATTACTACAATTGATGATGTTACCCGCCATTACGCCACAGAAGCACGCTGCTAAACGCACCGGCCGCGACAAAACGGGCCCAAGCACCCGATTAGGAGCGTAGGTACGCATGATAAACGCGAAACGCGTCTCTTACGAAAGGTAACGTCGTGGATCGAATGGCGGCTGCGGAGGTGTGTTGCGCCCGCGGCCGCGGTAGCAGCGCGCGGTCGCCGCCCGTGCGTTTACCTGAGATGAATTCATGCACGGGGTAGGATGTGGCAAGCATCCGATGGCCGTCAAACGAACATCCATGCGACGCTGGTGGGAGAAGCGGATTTATCAAAAACCTATAAATGGCAAAACAGTGTCCGTTTTAGCATCAGTTTTAACCCGAGTTGTTCCATAAATTCGACTTCACAAACCATGAAGGTACGCATACGAAATATTAAATAATAAAATTATTACGTAAACTTATAAAATAAATTAATATCATATAATTCAAATAATTGTCAAATAACATAGTGAAACAATAAGCAACTTTTAAAGTAGCCATAGCGATGGTTGAAATCCATATTCGCGCCATTTATCCTGTATCCGTTTCAAATCATTCGAATTCTACAACCGTTCAGTTGTCAAAGTAACGTTCGAGTGTTCGACTGGTGTTACGGTTGAAAAGAAAATTTATTTTTAATATACTGTGATAAATTTGTTATTTTTGTTAAATGTCTAAAAATAAGTTTTGATCGTGTTTATTAATTAGTATCGCATTTTCTTCCAAAGCAAAATAACATTTGTTATTTTTTGTATGGTTTAATAACATCGTTAATAAACAAATCCAATTTGATTAAACTAGTGTCAAAATGTTAAATAAACAACGATATTTCGAACATCACGGCTTAAAATCGGTAAAATAACTTGTAAAAAACTTTATTTAAATAAATATTTATATTTCTCTAATTAGCTCATTCATTCATATACTTTAATTGGTTGCATAGAATAAATTTAATTATAATTGAAAGCAGTAAAAAATTTATTTGACTACAAAAATTTATTTTCATTAAAACTAATATAATTCATTAATATTAAAAGTTGTATACCTACTTTTGATTGTCATGAAAGCAAAAGAACAATGTATACAAAACAAGATTTGCAGTCAACAAAAAGTTGTCCCAGATATGAAGTCGTTCAGTTACCTCTATCTATTTATTTATAAACCTCAACGTGGATTGTAGCTTTCTACATTAATTTCTTCTTATTACGTTAAGCTCCTTTAAATTCTATATTAATTTCTTTACTGCTTTCAATGAAATCGAGAAGGTATGTACTTCCGTGTTAAAACCTTTATGTATGCGTTGGTCTATTACTCCAAATTTTGATAAATAAGATCACTCGATATCTTTAATGTCGGAACTATTAAAAAATTATTTGAATATGATAAATACATGTGACAATATAGAATATATTGTCACACTGCACTTAAAAATGTTTTAATTTTGTTTAAAATAAGACTTCGATTTATTTGTAAACATCCTGTCAGCCATACACAGCACATACCTTTTAGCCTTTGCCGAATTTCTCCAAAAATTATAATAACAATTAAATTAGTGAAGTAATCGTTTAAAACTTATTTTATACCGTTCGATAACAGATATTCGTGTGCTTGATGGCACTGGCGGCAGTTTGCCACGCCAGCTCCCTGGGCTGGTCTTCCGGCAGCGGCGGATACGGTGGTGGATACGGCGGCGGAGGCTACGGCGGTGGAGGCTACGGCGGTGGAGGCTACGCCAGCGGCTGGCCTAGCTCAGGATGGTCAAGCGGATGGAAGCGGGGCGGTAGCGGTGGCTGGCCTAGCTCAGGATGGTCGAGTGGCGGAGGAGGCTGGCCCAGCAGCGGTTGGTCAAGTGGTGGCAGTGGATGGAACGGAGGTGGCAGCGGGTGGAACAGCGGTGGAGGTAAATTGGAATAATTACTCGCTATGTGACTAGTATATATTTATTTATATATATGTTCATCGGTTCCAGATCGAGCTGCTCTTTGATATTTTAACTACTGGGATTCAAATTCGAGGATAGCCCTGTGATAAGCGTTTATATTTTCCAATTTTCAGTGAAAGTCATCAAGGTTGTATCCAGTGGAGGAGATTACGGAGGTGGATACGGAAGCGGATATGGTGAGATAGTTATGTTGCTGCATGAATTGCCTGATACGACATCGACAGAACTAATTTTATTTACATTTTCTCATAGTTATACGCAACTCCATTTAACATATATCGTAATAGCGGTTATTATTACACAGCACAGATAATTGTTTTTCTGGTGACGTTATAAAAAAGAGAATTTGAAAAAAAAACGAATGTCAATTTTTGAGGGAGATACCATAATGAAGATGTGATAATAAAACATCACCTTCGAAAACGTAGCTAGATTTTAAATATGACAAACGATTCGTTTCTGAGTAAATCATTCTGTCTCTCTTTGACTATCTGAATTACATAAAAAATTATTTCATTACCATAGAAGAGTACTCAAAATGCAAAAGTTTCATCAAAATTAACTTTATAGTTACTAATATTACCGCAGACCCACAAACATGCATGAGAATTGAAAGATTCCTTCTTTTTTTGAAGGTCCATTTTGCTAAAAAACTATATGCATGTTAAATAAAAAAAAACTACTTCGCCATTTCATTACTTTAATAAATTGCTCGCTTATTAAATACAACATAATATATTCAATATTTTAAATCTAAAACAAATTAAAAATTCGCTACAATTTTACTTAAACCAAAATGCATGAAATAATGACATAAAAGCATGATGCATGATCAATACCTGGCGTGGACATGACGAGTTTTTTCTTTTCCGTTTTTAATTTACATTTAAAATGAAAACTAGGTTATGGAGGCTGGCGCGGCGGTAGCGGAGGTTGGCCGAGCGGCGGCGGTGGCTGGTCGAGTGGTGGATGGCCCAGCAGTGGCTGGTCCAGTGGAGGCGGTAACGGTTGGAAAAATAGCGGGTGGAAGAGCAGCGGCTGGTGGTAATCCCTTGCATCAAACATAACCAGAAAAACGAATGATTCGACAGTTCGATCGTTTAAGTTTCTACTTATTTTATACTCGTATTATTTGCCAATTGCCTTTTTCAATACTTTTCTTTTGTAAGATAAATAAATGTAAATATTCTTAATTACATACTTTGTCGTAATTTTATTTAGTATATAATTAAGTATTTGATTTTTTCATGATAAAAAAAACTATCTATCTACATTCACATTTTGCCAACTTAAGTAGAGGTAAATATGGATGAAAGGAAGCCATATATCCTGATAAAAGTATTTTCCTTCATTAATTCCTATTTTTGTGATTAGGTATATCACCTTATTCATGATATTCATCTTTTTTACCTGTATTTTCTGCCATTTTTTATATCACTTTCCTCTATAACTACATACACTTTTTGGTCTCCATTTTTTGTTAAATTCAAACAATTTTCATTATTATTTTCTTATTTGTCTCTCTCCTACAACGTCGTATGTTCATTCTTATTCTTTACTATACACTATGAAGACAAACAATCAAAGACAAAAGAATCATTACATAATATGTTAAAAATAGGTATAACAAATTATGTAGAACATAAACTTAATTAATTGTGATCTGACCGGCAAAAAAACGAATTAGTATTTTGTTTCACGATTAATAAAAAAATCTGTGTGGTTCTAATACTGCAAAGTCTGATAATTTAATGGAAACAAGGTATAAAGTTAGACAAGAGCTCAACCATAAAATTAAAACATGAAATTTCAAAAGATCCAGAATACAATATTTATTTCAATCAAATCACAATGTCTTAAGATCGATTAGATCAGAAATTAATAGTCTAGAGCAACGTTTTAAATCTAAATCTAAAGTAAATTGGATTTTTGATCAAAAAATATAAAATAAGCATTCTTTTCTGACAACAGTCGATTGAAACTCATCATGGCTGTTATAAACTAGCAATGATTCAGTAATAACTGGTAAGCAAAAAATTCATACATACAGGCTTCGATGTGATTCGTGTTTATCCACTAACATTTCCTTTGAAAATATCTTAATTTATTCCCTTACTTTCATAATTTTGATGAAAGTAAAAATATGGATTAAACGTGAATTATTAATAACTAAATACATATAGGTTATTATTTCCTATTAAACTCTAACTCTAACTAAAAAAAATTGTAATCGGAAGCCCATTTTTTTCGTACTCCGTATGCTCCGTATCTGCTTCTAATAATAAAAATACATACGTTTTCTTTACGCAGGCATAGATCGGTGTCACGATTTTAACACACTCACTTTGAAACTCACTTTTAGCAACATAGTTTTTAAGAAAAAAACCTTAACAAGGTTATTTTTTTTTCAAATATTTTATGTCATTTTACCAGCAGTGATCATGAAATTTTGTACATTACATTCTTGTTCTAGTTTTGTCAAATCAATAGGTAGCTTTTGAATTGGATTTCGAATATGCACATGGATATAGTAATATTACTTCTTCTTTTGTTCAGTATCTACCATAGGATTCAAATTATTATATAATTAAAACGGAAATTTACCTACTTTTTTTCATGAATTGGGTCACGAATGGGCACATGGATATGGTAATAAAATTTCTTATTTTGTTCAGTATCTACCATAATATTCAAATTTTATCAATTATCTACATTTTTTTCTTTTTCCTGTATTATCTGTTTTAGCCAAAACATCAGATAACACGATTTTCTTTTACTATTGATTAAAAATCATAATGACACACCACTGATTAAATTTGGAACCGTTGTTTTGTATTTCATAAATTAGCGAACGTAACTTAAACGTATATTTCTTAAGTTTTCGTTGAAAGTATTTAAGTTAAAAATTACGATCTCAATTGAACAGACATTTTGAAAGTTTTAGAAAATTAAAGCGAGAGGCACACATCACAAACAACTTTGGATGTTAATTTGTAACTAACAATATAATTAAATATTGTACGATGTAATTTATTGTATTTACAGGAAAAAATCACTCCAAATTTAAATATCAAGCACGAAGGTTACGTACACATTTAGACATTTATAAACATTTAACGGGACATAATATCCCTGTTAAACTATTTACAAAATTTTAATTTTTTAGAACGAAAATATATATTTAAATAAATATTTTCCTTTACTTTTTCTGTGAAAACCCCCGCTTCTTGCCAAATTTCATTATTCTAGGTTAACAGGAAGTACTCTATATGTTTCGATTTATTGGCAAGTGTCAAAATATACGGCATAAATGGCCTAAATGGCCGTATTTTTAGAATTCTTCTTGATTGCCTTGACATAGGAACTTTATTTTACAGCTACAAGGGACGGTCCCTTAGAGCTAAACCTAAGTATTTGATATTCATTTCAACTTGAAACTGCAACTTGCAACTCTAACCTAAGTATTTGATATTAATTTCAACTTGATACTTCTACGCGTTCCTGAGAAAAAGCCGTGGTATCGACGTGGTGTGTCGGTTGATCACAAGGCATGCGGCCTTTGACGATGAGGCGCACCGCGAGGACCCGGGTTCCATTCTCGACCGTTCGTCGAACGGGGCTGGACTGGTGTTAAGGTTGGCTGTAAGAGATTGCTCTTGTAGCAATAAGTCCGCCATATGTATTAATTAGACACATAAAAGTAGATAAATAAGTAAATAAATAAATAAAAAGAGTCTTGATAGACCGACATACGGACAACGAAGTGATACTATAAAGGTTCTTTTTTTCTTTTTGAGGTATGAAACCCTAAAAAACATACCTTTCAGTTTGATAAGGGACCAAGTCGTAAAGCTTTCGACATACGTACGGAGAGACATACACCGATTCACGTACGAACAGACATACGTAAGTAAGGACGGAGATAAACTTATTTACTTCAAGAAGTCTTGCATATTCTCCAGCGTTGACGTGACACATTAAAAATGATATAGGTACATACTTGTGGGAAGTAAGACTCGCCTAATTTTAAAGTCATATATTTTACACAATTACCATTTTCAATTTCTTCCGCCAGCAACGTCTGTCGCCAAGACTGCTTCTGACGGCCACGTTTCCTCTTCTCTTGAGAACTCCAATGCAATGCCTTTATGAGGATATGTGCGACATTCTCTTCTAACCTTATGACCAACCTAGATAAATCCATTTATGTCCTTTTTTGGAGGTCAATCGGAATATGCTAGCATCGATTTAGCATGTTATTAGAACGATAGAAATAAATCTAAGTTAGCAACTGACGAAGGCTTAGGTTTGCAATTAGAGATCTTTTGTCGCCTGCCATGTTTCACACCCATATAGCAGTACTGTTTTGACGTTGGACAGGATATTTTTAGTTTCACTCTCCGTGTCAGTTTCCATGACTGCCACATGGGGTGAAATTGGGCGAAAGTTCCCTTAATCTTGATGTTTCGTGCAGCGATATCCTCTTCAATTCCTCTTGACTCTGGTATAATACTACCGAGATACTTGGAGTGATAGATACGTTTCATTTGCTCTATGCTTAGTGGCAACAAAGTAGCGTCCTTCACACCAAATCTAATTTCTTGAGTATTCTGCGAGTGGATTCTGAGCCCAATATGCACTACCTCTCTCCGCAAGTTTTTCAATTTAAGTTGAACATCCAAATGATTATGGCTCAGCAGGAATAGGTCATCAGAATAGTCCAAGCCTTCTGAGACCTCTGACAATCCCCATATTATACTGTTTTTCATTATTTGAGCGGTACATAACCCATCAAGAACAATCAGGAAGAGAAGCGTCGAAAGTAGATAGCCTTGTCGAAAACCTGCCGGCATAATAATATCCTTTGAGATAAAGCCCTTGTGTGTGACCTTTACGAGAATACCTTTTCTAGACGGCTTTTAAAATATTTACGATCTTCAATGAGATACCAATCTCGCCGACCGGGTCAATCTCAAAGTACAATTTAAATTTTAAAAATGTATGATAAATAATAATTTCGTTTTATTAGGAACTAAAATAACTCTGTTAAGCATGAATAATGTTGTTCTATTAGGAACTAAAATAACTCTGTTAAGCATGAATAATGTTGTTCTATTAGGAACTAAAATAACTCTATTAAGCGTGAATAATTTTGTTCTATTAGGAACTAAAATAACTCTGTTAAGCGTGAATAATTTTGTTCTATTAGGAACTAAAATAACTCTGTTAAGCGTGAATAATTTTGTTCTATTAGGAACTAAAATAACTCTGTTAAGCATGAATAGTTTTGTTCTATTAGGAACTAAAATAATTATGTTAAGCGTGAATAATTTTGTTCTATTAGGAACTAAAATAACTGTGTTAAGCATGAACAATTTTGTTCTATTAGGAACTAAAATAACTCTGTTAAGCGTGAATAATTTTGTTCTATTAGGAACTAAAATAACTGTGTTAAGCATGAACAATTTTGTTCTATTAGGAACTAAAATAACTCTGTTAAGCGTGAATAATTTTGTTCTATTAGGAACTAAAATAACTCTGTTAGGCGTGAATAATTTTGTTCTATTAGGAACTAAAATAACTGTGTTAAGCATGAACAATTTTGTTCTATTAGTAACTAAAATAACTCTGTTAAGCGTGAATAATTTTGTTCTATTAGGAACTAAAATAACTCTGTTAAGCGTGAATAATTTTGTTCTATTAGGAACTAAAATAACTCTGTTAAGCATGAATAGTTTTGTTCTATTAGGAACTAAAATAATTCTGTTAAGCGTGAATAATTTTGTTCTATTAGGAACTAAAATAACTCTGTTAAACGTGAATAATTTTGTTCTATTAGGAACTAAAATAACTCTGTTAAGCATGAATAGTTTTGTTCTATTAGGAACTAAAATAATTCTGTTAAGCGTGAATAATTTTGTTCTATTAGGAACTAAAATAACTGTGTTAAGCATGAACAATTTTGTTCTATTAGGAACTAAAATAACTCTGTTAAGCGTGAATAATTTTGTTCTATTAGGAACTAAAATAACTGTGTTAAGCATGAACAATTTTGTTCTATTAGGAACTAAAATAACTCTGTTAAGCGTGAATAATTTTGTTCTATTAGGAACTAAAATAACTATGTTAAGCATGAATAATTTTGTTCCATTAGGAACTAAAATAACTATGTTAAGCGTGAATAATTTTGTTTTATTAGGAACTAATTATATATAATAAAACAAAATAGTTATAATTATAACAGAGTATGCATGAATAAAACTCACGCACACTATGATGTTTCCGTATACAGTTCAAATTTAAAGCATTATGTAGTATAGCTATTAAATTTATATAAATGTTGATATTATCATTCATTATTTAAATATATTGCTTGCAACTCCTTAATTTGATGATGGAAGTTGACCGAAATAGCATTGACGAACATAAAGACGTAATCTTGATATTTTTTTTCCGATTTTTGACATGCGTGGTTACAGGTTAAAAAATTGAAGTGTATCCACCATTGCAAACTGCCGAAGACACTTTCGTCTCGCGAAGGAGGTGTCGTCCACATCAAAAAATATTACTGAAAATTTTCAACTGCATTTTAAAATATCTCTTCAGCTATATCCTGTTTGGCGGGATCAGTACGAAAAAATTTAACATTCAGTGCGAATATTTCAAGACCAAGTTTTATATATAGAGACGTAATTCCACAAAAAAATTTAAGGCTGAATATAATCTATATGAAATTTATAATTATCGCTATAGTTTTCCAATAATATTTAGGTACACTCCTGGTAACAAGATTTTTTTCGTAATTTTAACTCCAATTATTTTGGAAATAAAGAGGGAACATATATTTTGACATTTTCGTTAATATCTCTAGAATTATCGTACATAAAATTCTTAAATACATAGTTTTCTTAGTTAATTCCCACGTCAAACAATTCCTGAGAAAATGTTTTTTAGACGTTTTCAATAATCTCTTTCGAACTACCTCACATAAAATTGTAATAATATTTTCGACGTGCAGAGAGATTGATTGATAGTATATAACCGAACTATCAGGGTGCCAACACTCCTCTACTTGACGGACATTTTGAAAAAAGTTTACATTTGTTTTTTTCTTATTTATCGATAACCGTAAGTCTGATAAAAATTTGGCATAAATTTTTTTGTAGAAAAGGAAATTATTTAATAAATTATCTCTTTTTTATCATTTTTTCAACCTGCAAAACTCATTAATTCTATTAATGAGTTTTGCAGGTTGAAAAAATGATAAAAAAAAATTGGGTAAAAGGATTTTTAAGGCGTTATAACGTTTTTATTTTGAACTTTATAGCAACAATACAACAGTACTTTTTTCTAGATCAAGGCAAAAGTTTTTACTGCTTACATTTTAAAATAGCTCTACTTTTTATTTTAATTTTATAGTTAGGAGTTGCCTAACCTCATTTTACCCACTTTTTAAATTACAACTTTAAATTGAAATAAAAAAACACCATGACTTAATAAAGGGTTGAACCCTTTCTTTAATCTAAAGAGAACTTGTCCCATTTTTCACATTTATGTTTTTGATGGGATAAATCTTTGCAATACGATAAAATATATCTTAGTTATTAAAAGAGATGCAAATAGTAAACAATAAAAAGCACAAAAAATGCAACGCATAATAAAAAATGTGCGATCATTTATCAAAATTAAATTGTAAAACCAAGCTATCTATAAAATATCATTGGTCGCAATAGAAGAATGGTATGTAAGTGATATGCAGCCGCTTTGCCGCCATTGTATCAATCTATATAAACGTGAAATATTAAACTAATCAAATGAATTTAAATACAGTTTCTATCCCATGGACCTTATTACATACCGAGCCTTATTTGTAGTAGGTATCTTACTTCATCTATAAACAAATCCCCGCTTTAGAGTATTTATATTTATACATATCCCATTCACATAACCTCAGAGACCACGGTCGCTTTCATTTCCATTACCTTTAATTTGATCACACTAGTATTTTTACTAACATCTAAAACATATTCTTTTAATAGTATTGTATGTCCAATACAATTTACGTGAATATTTAGTTTATCAAAATCATTCCATCTTAATCTGTTTGAACTACAAAGCTACAAACATACATTAAACATCTGGCTTCCTAAATTTATTAACTCTAATATCGTTTTTTATTCGAATATATTAAATGTGTATATTACAATGAATTAATAGCATAAAATGTGTCTATTATACCTATTAAAGCGAAAGTACATAGTTTATTTTATCAGTCGCTCTCACGTACAAGTTCATTAGCCTGCGATCTCAAAATGGACTTGAATTGGTTGTATTCTAATCTGTTTTAACGATGACTCTCTCTGTTTTATTTCTCTGCATTCATGAACTTCAGAAACACCATCATAGCTTGTCAGAGTAATACGCGGTCCAGGATAATTTCATTTGACTTTAATTTGTTTTTGTTATTTCATTTACATATTTACTGCTCGTTCAACGCTTTGTTTTTTTGGATTTGGACAACAGTTTTCATAAATAAAAAGATTAAAATATACTTGAAGAAAAAAAAAACATTTTAAATTATATAAATGTAATTATCGACTAAATTAAAAGAAATATTCGCATGTTATTTAGACGTAATAATATTTGTAGCATACATCAATTAGTTTAAATTAAGTTTCTAAGGTGTTCTTCGATTGAGTTAGCAAAGTAGATGTAGAATTGCAATGAGTTGAGGCAATTTTCAACAGCTTTTCCGTCGTTATTGGTGGCAAAAATGTTTTATTCCTCAATAAGGTATTATTATTCGTCTCCTTCGTCTTAGTGCGCTGCATTCGAATTGCATCAGATATCGAACTGAAATTAACGAAATAGATCCTTATCGTAAAATAATTAATACTGTGTGTAAAACGACAACGCTATATTACTTAACTAAATTTATCTTAATTCCTGATCACTTGTGGTTATATCAATAAATAAATATATGATAGTAGGAAGTCCTAAACTCCCTCTAACGCCAAAATGTACCACACACGGTCCAGACTGTCAGTCGAACTTAATTAGAGTTGAAAACGTATTTGTTTCTCATTAACTGTCAGTCGACTCGGAACAAGAGTCTGCTTTTCCGACGGTACCCTATTACACGATCCATTTCCTAAAGTATCCACACAAAATACGTTTTTAACTGTCGGTAAATTAGACTGACCGTGTGTGATGCATACGGGCGTAAGTCGTCGTTGACCGCAGTCTGAAGTACTTCTGAAGTACGCACAAAGTGTATTGAATTACCTCTCTACACTATTCTCTACGCCTAACTTCGATCAACTTCGCGAGTAATGTGGTGCAGATTTTACATCTTAATATTTGTTGTTCAATATATTTTTTCGATATGGGAAATCTAATTCTGTGCTAATTTTATTTAATGAATATGTAACAATATAAAGATAAGAAATAATATACGATCAAACACGTTTATAGTCTATAAAGCCTAGATGTTTGTATGTATATAAGCTTTTTTATGGATACACACATATAGGTATGCACGTTCATATAGTATGATAATAATATATGATGATAATAATATATGACGTTTGATGTGTATAAAGCCTAGATGTTTGTATGTATATAAGCTTTTTTATGGATACACACATATAGGTATGCACGTTCATATAGTATGATAATAATATATGATGATAATAATATATGACGTTTGATGTGTATAATGCCTAGATGTTTGTATGTAAATAAACATATCTGTGGAAACACACATATAGGTATGCACGTTCATATGGTATGATAATAATATATGATGATAATAATATATGACGTTTGTAGTCTATAAAACCAAAATATTTGTATGTATATAAGCATTTCTATGTATACACATTTATAAGTATGCACGTTCATGTGATATGATAAAAAGAAACGACAATTATTTTTTTTCTAAAAAATATTATTGCTTTTTCAGTATTAATTTTGTTCCTCCAAAAAGTACTCATAAGATAGTATACCCTTGTGTTGTACATATTTTTTCTTTACTCATTCCATTCACTAAAATACGTCCTCTAAAAAAGCACAACACGAACAAAAGTTCCTTTAATGACATTGTCGTAATCTCATCTACACATATGAGCGTAAAAGTCATTTTTTTCAATACCGCTTTTAACTTTGCGATCAAAAAAGTCTACCAAGTACGATTAGGATTCGTAGTACGAAGATTTCGTACACATTTAGATGCTTATAAACATTTAAGGCTACATATAGGGCTTTTATTCAATTATTTTCAAATGTTAATTTTTCCGAACGTTTAAATATTGTCTACTATAGCTTTCACAGACATAAAAATAAAATATTTAAAAAATTATGACATCTAGAATCATTGCTATAATTTTTTTACGGCCTTTCCGTAGGCTTCCAAAAACTCTTCTTCTTCTTCTTCAATGGTCTCACAATTTCGGATTGTTTCATTCAAATGACATAAAGTTTAAGTAAGACCAACGACTAATTGATATTATAAAAATCATAATGAACTGTGCCGTTGAAATAGAAAAAAACAATAAGAAGTGACTTTACATTTAATCAAACGGGTGAATTTTATTTTTTCTTTACTCTTGTGGAAGTTTCTGTAGGGACAATTTCAACTTTGATGTTTCATCAAATTCAGGTTGTTTGCAATATCATCTGACAGTATCCTAGCGGTAATTTTGCGATTCGTTTCTCGTTTAACAATTTTGTTTTTCATTTAATGCCTAGCCAATTTGTTTTTCATTTAATAGGCATATTATCTTCCTTTTTTCATATAATTATTAATTGCCAATACTGGATTCCTTGCCCTGTCTTATGTGATCACAGTCTTCTCTAAAATATATATGCCGTTCACAAATTATTCTTTGTGGCATTCCGTCTTCTCCGTGAATCTTTTTCCGTATTTGAACCAACATGTATTGTAACTCCACTAAATTGACTTTATTTTAAACACAAAATTTAAATCTTCTAAGTAAAAAATGCGAAGTGACTTTGGACTGCTTTATAAAAGCTGTCAAACAAATATTACGCATCAAATATAACCAAGAAATGGGAAAAGACAAGATTCATCCCAAACTAATCGCGTATGAAATTAAACAATTTTCTATCTTTTCTTTGATCACACCTCGTATGTGTTGTACATATTATATTATATATTTCATTATAAAATTGTAACAAGTTGATCCTCTACATTGAAAATATTTTAAAAAAAACTGTTCGGGGTGTCTAAATAAAAAAGGAAATATATTTTTTAGAATTCTTGTCTTTGTCTTTAAGGAAATTTCTAGACAAATTTTCACGCGATTTCCATTGTTTAACATCTTAATATCGTACTTGGAAAGTGAAATATGCATTATTAAATAGTAAGAAAACAAAAATAGATTTAAAACATGAAAACTATATTTGATCATTACCCAAAAACTTTTAGCCGAATTTTGATTGATGTCGCTATTAGAAAGCTCAAGATCCAATTTAACAATTTAGTTGTCTATATTAACAAAAGGAAATTTAACCAATCATTAAAATTAAGTTAAAACATTTATCTGATAATACTAAGAAAATAATTTAGAGAAAAATTTTAGAATAAGTGACCACCACATTATTAAATAATTTAAGGAAGACTGCTTGAACGCAGAGGTAGTCACGAGCTATTAATGTACAAAGAAAATGTTTAACCACTTCTACAGAAAGCATCAGCTAACTTAAATATGAACACCTATATCTGGAAAACGCATTAGCACTAATTCTACCTCTTATATTACTTATTTAAAACGAACTGTCTATGTATTTCTTAGCGAACTGTGGATGACAACGTATCATAACATAATAAATAAATAGATAAATAAATACAGAAACTTAAAATTTCATTGAATGTAAACTTTAACATTAAAAACCAATAAATAAATTTCAATGAAATTATCACAAATACATTCTTTGTTTCTTCGAGAGTTTTATTTAAAAAACATACGATAAACGTTGTATTATATGGTTCTGTAATAGAAATATCTCTTACTTACAGTGACATTTATAATATAACGTCATTTATAACCTAAATAACTTCATTTTACTGGCACCTAATAAATTAACAATTTATTTCTGAAAATATCATAAACTTTAAAAAAGATATAGTGAGTGATATTGCTACCAGTGTCTGGAGAAATCGCGTCAATCTTTTGGTATGTAACTGATCTCACTGGCTATTATAATAAGTATTATTAAATAAAATTGCATATAAATGACTCAGTTTCATATAATAGGTACTCGTATACCTAAGGTGTAAGTAGATACACAAAACAAATTATCTAATCAGATAATACAGAATTTAATAGACACTAAATAATATATAACAAAAAGGGCTGAATTTAGTTAAATGAACAATTTATTTCTTAAAATATCACAAACTTCAAAAAAGATATAACGAGTGGTGTTGCTACCAGTGTCTGGAGAAATCGCGTCATAATCTTTTGGTCTGTAACTGATCTTTCTGGCTATTTTAATGAGTATTATTAAATAAAATTGCATGTGAATGACGCACTTTCATATAATATAATAGGTACTCGTATACCTAAGGTGTAAGTAGATACAGAAGACAAATCATAATGTTTCAGAAGGCAATTGAATAATGCCAGTTTGTATTAATACAAGTAATATAGGTACGTTTTTTTTCAGGCTGTTTGTGGAAGGTGCCCAATGTAATTTTTACTTACCTACATTACAGGTCATATTTATTTTATATATGTGTTAAAAGATTTCCCTTTAATTTTCAGTAAGTAATAATGAGTGCGTTTTATTTAAGGACATTATAATTTCTAGTTAAAACAAATAATAATCCCCTAATCGATTAAAGCTACTATATCCTTTTCATATTTCAAATACTCACTCGTGTATCAGCGTAACTACATAGCATAAAAAACAACACATTATTCTTCAAAATAAATCGATTAAAGTGTCACAACAGTCGTAAACTTTTTATTCAAACAATTAATATTCGGCAATCGTCGAAATCAGAAACTTTTTAAAAAATAGTAATGGCCAGTCACTTTTCGTAACGATTTTTGAATGTATTAATATACTTATTCGTATTGCAGATAATTTTATTACTAACATGTCGGTACAGATTAATACAATGATCGTCGAAAAACAATGCTATAAGTCAGCATGCAAATAGCTGACGATACAATCGAATGCAAATATAATTCGCAACGGATTAAAAAGAAAAAAAACGGAAATTACACCATTGTCTGCAAATCTCCAGGGTCAAGAGATCGAGAATAGAAAGTTTTATGTATATTTAAAGACAGAATTTAAGACAATTATTGTAAAAAATAACTGCCTGGTTCAAATGACTGAAATATAATTCGTATTGTATTTAATTAAACAACTTGTAGAGATTTTATTATTAAATGTCATAAAAAATTGTTGTTTGACAAATCGACTTATATTGCAAACATGTCTTGCTTATGCAGTGTAATAATAATTTTTCTCTACATTACAATAACGATTTACCGAAACGGTTACGACAATAACGATTTAACGATTTTACCGAACCCACGAATAATAATAATTTTTTTCCATAAAAAATAATAAATTAACAACCAATATGTTGTTAGGAACAGTTGATGTCTTTCGTTATTTTTATATTATTCACGTAAATATTTACCAGAACCGTTAATTTGTAGCGTACGAATAAAATTGAAGCGCCTATAAAGCTGCGGACGCTAGGCGGCGCTGATGTCACGCACCTAACCAATAGATACTTTTAGTTTACTCAGAGATAGTTCTTTTTCAAATTTCTTTTAATTTTTTTTGAGGTTATATCAATATATCTCTGTTAAATTTCAAACTTCTTTCTATCGTAGGAACGTTTTTTACCACCATCCCCTATTATTAAGGATGTAATTCTTAAGTAGCTTTTTATGTTCATCATTCCCTTTACTTATTTCTTTCAACAGATTAGGCACATGTATACATAGACATGTATACATGTCATACATAGACATATGTCCTCCTAGAAATGGTGCTAAATGACGAAATTAACAGCGTTTTGTTTCAGTTGACAATTTGAATATCATGAGTATGTTTATCCTGAAAATAGTCAAAAATTGCCGGATTTTTAGTAAAAATATGTTTAAATTACATTTCGAGAATTAAAAAAAAAGCTTGATATTACCATCAATCTGTATGTTATCTTCAATTAATAATCGTTTCTCATACATTTTGTTTGTTATTTATTGAAAAAATAATATTTTCAGTAACTATATAAATTCCAACGTTGTGACCTTGTAAGGACGTGTTTTCACACATTATCTTTTTTAAATATACATTTTCTTTTGTTTTGGTTTTTAGCGGTGTCAGAAAAACAGAACCTTAGAAGCAAACTGAATTAGTATTTGTCCATCTGTCTATCACTTCAATAACTCAAAAACTTCTAAACCGATAAACTTAAAACTGAAAATGCAAGTATAAAATTTTCATAGATTTGAGTCATTTAGTGATAAAACATAGCCAACGCATATACTTTTTGACAAAGCCTATACATGAAAGACACACAATTTTACACACGCGTTATGTTTTTAATTAATGAGAGCAATATCTATGTTATTAAAATCATTTTCCAGTTTGTCAAGTAAAAGTAAAGTAAAGTCAAAAAAAAAGAACAGCAGTATCTCCTCAGTTGAAAATTTTAAGCAAATAGCTGTACATATGCATGTATGTATGTATATGCATATATATATATGCATGTATATGCATATATAAATATATATATATATATATATATATATATATATATATGTATATGCATATAAGTAGGTATGTGTGTGTGTGTGTATGTATGCATGCGTACATGTGTGAAAACTTCTTTAGAATTTTCTGTATTTATATTTTATTTTAGAATTTTCTGAATTTTCTGTATTCGAAGTGGTAAAATGGAATTTAAATGTGATCCTGAATGAGTTGATATTTTTCTATACATTGGTATCTTTCTATAGATGCACATTACCAATTTTGCACTAAAGTAATAAGCAAATATTTTAAACTAAATTAATATAAAATACGAGAACAGGGTGAACTATTATCGAAAACATGCCGTGGCATATAAACGGAGAGTATTATAACATTTTAATTTCTTTAAGTAAAATTTATTGTTTTAAATCTTAAGCTTTCATCACTGATGATGTATACATCGGTTTTTGCATAATCGTCTTACCAACGCTGACAACCATAAGTACACAACCTTCCGCTACAGAGAATAAATTAAAACTAATTGACACAGAATGAAGTTGAGATAATTAAGCTACCTTAATTTTAACATATCTATGTAGTATAGTGCCATTGTATCTATCTATTACATATAATTACCTTCTGTTATATAAAAATAACTTTTGTCATTACTTGACATAAATTCTAAGCTATTTAAGTATTATCATATCAATATACATGCATACAAATTGAGAACCATTTTTTTTAATTTGGTTAAAAAATATTAAAATAAGATAACGCCATGACAAGATTACATCTACATTCTCATGCAGTCGGCTATGTGACTGACGAAGTAGTTTCTTTTAATCGCAATAGATGGCGCACATGAATTGGTGTTGTCATTTTCTGTTTGGTTAATGTTCCTTTGACCGTATCTTGATATTTAGATCAATGTTAGGTACATTTATCCCGAATGGAGCCGAATAATAGTCGGCTATGGCCTAATACGTTTGTTACATCTTTAAATGACCGACTGTCAAACTGTTTTCCTTTGTTCAAGGTTTCGAGATACCTACCCAGTTTTATGTACAAGGTTTTCGAGATACCTACCCAGTTAGGTCTGGAATACACATGCTATTAAAAAACATGCTTGATTAAATCATGGTCTAGATGACTAACTACTAGCTAACGTGTTTATTTATGACATGCTCTCAGTGTACATGGGTAAATTCTATTTAAGTAATTATTCTGCTTGTTTAAAAAAAAATATGTATCATAATGTTAATGATTTCTTGACAAATTTTGATGCAATATGGTAATCAAATAGTAATTATGAAAGTGGCAATGTCAAACAACACGTGTTTTGGAAGAAAATTACATTTTTCTTTTTCTTTTGAAGATGGTAATCATAGATAACCATAACCAAATATTTTAATAAAGCTACCCAAAATTATCACAATTTGTCGATACAATAATATTTCACGTTTTCAAATATAAAATGTTGCCGTCATTATCTGCGCAATAATATCATTCCTGTCTCATTATTTATCATCACTGGCAACTCCATAACATTACCATCTCCTAAATGTTAATTTTAAAAAGAAGGTGACAAAGAAAACGGCAGTGACTAATTCGCAGCCTTGATACAATATTTAAGAAATTTGACGAAATAATTTGCGTCATCAAATCGTCTATCAAAAAAGTACGAATCGAACTATAACTTGCTTTTACAAGAATTATAATGCATATCCATACATACCTTAAAATATCACTGATGGAAATGACGAATTTTCGTACCAAAGCAAAGCTTGAAGGAAATTTTCCCCTTTTTCTGTAATAAAAGAGTTCTTGTTGAATCTAATTATCAACCACGCAAATAGAGTAATAAACCTAAGCGTAGGTTTATGCTAATAACGAAATACAGTCTGAGGCCTTCTTGTTATGAGGATGGCTCTTTTGCAAAGCATGTTTATCACGGGTTTGTTTTGATCCCGGGATAAACATGCTTTTGTACTGGCAGCCATAGTGGAGGTGCCCCATGTATACAAAAAATTATTAATTATAATTATATTACTTTTTCAACATTGATCTAAATACCGAAAACGAAGTAGAAAGCTTTTGCTTGCTTTTACTGCCTGATTTTTTCGTTATTATTTTCGTGGTATTCTATCCATTTTATTGCAAAAGTTATCTATTATTTGTGTTATTTATATTTTAAATCTATATTCCCTTACGTCCGAAGCAATATTCAATCAAAATTGTTGTAAACCGTGTTCTCTTCGATAAGTTCCTTTTTTTGTTTTTTTTTTGTTGTATTCTCAAACAATGTTCTCTTCGGTAAGTCTCTTCTGTTGTTTTTTTTATTTATTTACCAAATTGAATTTGCTTCAGCTTTGTGAAAATGGATTTACATATTCCTCCTAAACCACTGGACCCTTTTAAGTCTCCACTTTCCAATAATGAATTTGCTTGTCCTACTTCCCCTGCTAGTTATGTTATCGTAATGAACTTCCGACACGAATTAAAACACAAATCCAAAAATTGTAAAAGAGCTAATTGTGTAAAAATAAATTTAAAAATCTTCCTTCTTTCCATCCTTCTGACTCCTCCTGCACTGAAACAGAGGATACAATTTCCCGCAAGACCCCTTGCACTCCTATTTCGAAAGCAAATTCTGTTTAACTGCCATTATCCCCGACTTCATCTTTTTCCTCCCACCCTCCGAATTCTTTTAAGGGTCGCTTATATGACTCTGGCGACGTTGGACCATTTATTGTCCATGTTCAAAGAAACGAACCCCAACCCAATTCCGGTATTCCGATTCATGCAATTAAATTTGGTACCATCTTAAAAATTGCCACGTCGGTGGCATATTCCAAGACGCAATTAAATAAATTGACAGAAACAGGATTTCGGTGGAACTTTCGTATGGAGACGCCGCCAACCGTTTCGTAAACAACTCTGCTTTTACGAGACAGAATAAATTGTTCATTCCCTTCTTAACATCAGTTGTATGGGTATTGTTCGCAATGTTGCAGTCGATTGGTCTGACGAGGAGGTCTTACAAAATATTAAAGTCCGCCGGTTAAACTTTAAAAAAATTAACCAAGTCAACCCAAATATTTTCCATCGGAGACGATGATCATCACCTTTGATGGCCAAGTCCGTCCCCAACGCATATTTATGGCATATTCCTCGCTTCCAGTTTCGAAATATGAATTCCTTACGATTCAATGCTTCAAATATGAAAGTGGGTGATATCTTTAAAAGATTTGGACATGTTGCTGAAAAATACCGGCTTTCCGAGTGTTGTTTCTGATGTGGTGAAGGTCATGTCGGAATAAATTGCCCTCTTCCTACTGACAAGGCAAAATGTATATTTTGCAGTGGAAATCGTGATCGAGTTTGTCCGGAATTCGAGAGACAAAAAAATATCAAATTTGAAATGTCTGAAAGAGACATATCCTTTGCGGAAGCGTCCAAAATGATCCCTTCTGCAAGAAAATCATAGGCCTCAGTTGCAGCTTAATCCCCTACCCCCAATTCTTCCTTCTCGGTAGCGTACGGGATGATAGCGAAAGGCAAGGACGGATTATTACTTGACAAATCCCTTCTCTTCTCCCAAATTTCTCTTGGCTCTCGCAGTTGTTGTTGCTGCGGGAGTTAAAGATATCACCATCCTCTCTCTCTCCCTCTCTCTCTCTCTCACTATATATATATACATATATATATATATATATATATATATATATATATATATATATATATATAAATATATATATATATATATATATATATATATATATATATATATATATTATTATGGGATATTTTAACTTCAATCCCTGGCCAAATTATTGGGCTTTAAATGCTCATCACTAAAGTGGGATCCCACCCGAACCAAACCCCTAGGGGTCTCCTTGATAGAACTCTACTGGTTCTCCAACACGAGTTCCTGTTCCATTTCAGAACCCGAGCACAGTAGATATCTCCTTTTGCTCTTCATCTTTAGCATCCTTCGCTTGCTGGAATATCCTGTTTGTGTCTTTTGGAAGCAACCATTTCCTCAATTTGATTTTTTCCCTCGTTTAAATTTAAATATTGACAAAATTTCCCCTCTTCAAAAATACAATCTACAAAGGGCAGATTGGGTGGGATTCCACACTTTTTGCAATGACGAAGTGGATTCCTACCCTCCAGTGCACTTAAGAGACTTAACTACAACTATAGATCGTCTCTCGCCTGGTGGAAATATAAACCTAATATGTCGGAAGCCTATTTCCTCTTGTTTCGAAAGACCCAAGGACAGACTAAACGACTTTTCCTTAAAAAAAGAGGGAAGGCTGAAAGAAATTCTGTAAATCCCTCTCTCCTTCTACTCCCTTTCTTATTGTCTGGTCTTATATAAAACGCTTCCCGTCTATTTTTCAGCCTGATCTTCCCAAAGTCCAAAAATCCATACACGGGAATTGGATAGACCAATTTTTAAATAAGCTTATTAGCGCCAACCATTTTTTTGGAAGAATATTTCTCCATTAATGAATTGGATTTCACCTCGCATCATCTTAAGGACTCTTCCCAGGGTAATGACGGAATGTTCATTGGTGAAAAATACTTTATTTACCATTTACCCGTTGGTATTTTCTATCCCTCATCTACTATATGGCAAATCAAGTTATGTTCCAAAGACATGGGAAACTCAAATAATAATGCCCATTCTCAAACCTCATAAAGATCCCGGTGTAGGTTCGCCCTGTAGATTACGGAACACGTAATTAAGGATCGATCGGTTTACAGAACACCATTCCATTTTTCTTAGCAACCAATTTGGCTTCAGAAGAGCTAAACATACGATGGACAATTTCAGTATCCTAACCACTGACATCAGACTTGCCCCCTCTTGACAAGAGTTCCTCGTTGCTGCTTTTTTAGATCTTTCTTCAGCCTACGATAACGTAAACCTTCTAACCCTTGAGAATATTCTTCATAACCTTGGGATCCCAATGGGTCTATCATTCTTAGATCCCCCAGATCTCCTCCCTTAACGAGAAGTATATGAAGAAATCTTCCCAAAGGCTCTGTTTTAAGTCCCTTACTTTTCAATATTTACTCCTATATGATCCACTGTAAATGCGTTCTGTAGTATTTTACAATGTGCTAATGATCTGCTATTATATTCTTCTGATAAGTCAATAATGGTTGTCGAAAATGCTTTGAACTCTGCCCTTGCTAAACTAAAAAAATGGGTGAACTCCCATGGTTTGGATTTATCCATTTCCAAAAGCACTGTCTGTGGTGGTCTTCTCGAGAAAGAGAATTTCTCCACGTTTATCTATTTCTTATAATTCCTCCTCAACCCCTACTCAATACTGAATTCTTAGGTATGTTCCAAGACTCAAAATTGTCTTGGAACATTCACAATGAACACGTCATCACACGATGCCAGGCTAATATGAATATTCTCTGCGCACTTTCTGGAGTATGGTGGGGCTCACTCCCTACCACATTAAAGTTAATACATAATGCTCTAGTCCGTAGTCATCTAGACCATGATTTATTTCTCCTTGATCCTATTTCCCAATACAATGCTACTAAATTGACCCGCATTCAGTCTCAAGAACTGTGGATCATAGCGAGTGCAACGAAATCCAGTAACATAAGTGCCTTACAAATAGAATGTATTGATCCTCATTTAAATCTCCGGCGACAATACCTAGCTCGTCGTTATCTACTGAAGGCAGCTAGGTTTTCTACTCACCCCATTTCCCCAAAACTCACCCTCCTCTCTAGGCTTATTGAGCATATTCCTTTTTGTCCTAAGTCCGGACCTCTTCTTATCGTTAGCTTTCAAAGATTCAAATCCCTCTTTAACCCCGTTTATGAAAATTATTCTCTGCCTCTCTATAGTTTTCCATTTGACTTGCTATTTCACAGGTCAAATATAAATTTGTGTTTTGGAGTTGTTAAAGAGTACAAAATGCTAATTTGCCGTTCAATTCTGCCTTGAATTCTTTTTGGATGGATTAGACGCGAATATATACAGATGCATCATGTATGATGCATCATATAGAATAACCATATAGAATAACCCTGAGAGGTAGCTATGTCGGAGCATCATTTTACTGTTCAACCACCGCTCATTCAGTATACTTCCGCCTTCCCAACGAATTTTCGATGTTCCTTAAAATCCATAAGTTGCTTACAGTCCCTTCTCGCTAATCCATTGTCTTCGAACTGTAGCTTCCTTATTCTCCAGATGAAGCAACTTACGCTTGATTTGGAGAGATCGAGATCCGATGTCGTTCTTGCATGGATCCCTAGTCACTGTGGCATAGTAAGTAATAAAATAGTCGACGCTCGGTTTGCCGCCGTGAACAGGGATCCATGTTTCACTATTAATTTCATTGAAGATCTCCTTCCCATGACTGGATGACATCTGACTGGCAGAGGACGTGGGAAAGATCATTCCAGATTACGGGAGTAGGATATTTCCAGATCCAATATTTTATACCCTCAAAACCTTGATTCTCAAAATTCACTTTTTCTCGTAAGGAAATCTCTGTGGTATCTCGCACGCGTTTGACTTATTAGTATATTCTTATCCATGTGGCTAGACTGCGTGTCAGAGAATCTCCAATTTGCGACTGTGGGTTTAGAGTAGGTAATCTTAATCATCTCAATTTTGCATGTCCATTGAATAATAAATTTACTGCGTTTATTTACAAATTATTAAAATTTAAAATTAAATTGTCCATTAACAGAAGATCACTTTTATTTATTGCCCACAATATCATTAGTACATAATCATTCAGTACATAAGAAAGAACAACATCAATATATAGAATCTTTCATATTTATATTCTTATTTATTTTTGGCACTATACTACATATTTATATCAGGAATGATTCAAAATTAAGGTGGCTTAATTAACTCAACTTCATTCTGTGCCAATCAGTTTTAATTTATTCACTGTACTGTACGATTATGCAAGAACCGTTATATTATATTCTTAATCAGTTATGAAAGTTTAAAATTTTAAAAAAAATTAAATTTATTTTAAAGAAATTATAATATTATAATACCCTCCCTCTACATACAGTTGCATATCTACGGCATGTTTCCAATAATAGTTTACCCTGTTCTCGTATTTTATATTATTTTAGTTCAAAATATTTATCTATTACTTGAATGCAAAATTGGTAAAGTGCGTGTATAGAAAGATACAAACTCATTAAGGATCACATTTAAATTCTATCTGGCCACATAAGAAAACGCGAATTTGCGACAACTCTGTCACAATACAATTCATAGGTTATATACCGAATATTATTAAATCTACTTCAATTGCGTTATACTTTCCTGTTTTATTTACCTTTAGAAAAAAATTCCGTTTCTAAGTGTTCTTCCCCGCTTTGAAAATTAATCAAACATTTGGCACAATCAATTTAAATTGGTTTTAGAGAGCAATAAGACATTGTCGAGTTGTTCGTTCAAGGTATACTTTGACTTCGTTCGTGTGAAATTTAGAATAAGAAAAGTAACTACAATTTTTTTCCTCACATGTTGCTCTTGGGTATAAATTATCACCATACCAAATTTCATCAAAATCCGTTTAGTAGATTTTACGTGATTGACGCATAAAGTAACAGATGAAAATTCTGAAAACTTTTTCTGGTTTTTATTTTCATTCTATATGCAAAATCAATCACTCTTTTTGAAATATTTTATGTACAGAATTCCCTATGTAACAATTTCATTATACGTATAGATAATTATTATTGGGAAGGTTAACTATCTAGAAGATTTGTCGATCCTGTTTTGTAACGAAAAGCAATGGTTTCAAAAATTCATTACATTAACCCTCTTCGGGCGTGTGCGCACACACACACACACACACGTATATGTATACCCGCATTCAGTAATGAAAAACGTAACACGTGTGTAAACCTGTATTTCTTTCATGTCTATATGACCTGCAGATATTTCATGTTATATTTAATCTCTAAATGACTCAAACCTATGAACATTTTATACTTAAACTACGTTTAGACTACGGCATTTTGGTGTATACATCAAGTGTCTGTGTGTGAACACCACTGCTGCGCTTGCGATATTTATTGCGACACTTGGTTTAGAGTCACGACACCAAAACCGTCTTATGTTAGAACGACCAGACATTAGTGTCAGACATTTGTGTCGCAATTAGTGTAGTAGTATGTGTGGGTCTTTATATTTCCAGTTTTAAGTTTATCGGTTTAGAAGTTTTCGAGTTATTGAAATGACAGACAGATGGACAAATACTAATTCATTTTGCTGCTCAGATCTCCTGTTTTTCCGGCACCGTCAAAAGCCAAAATAAAAAAAAATGAATATTTAAAAAATATAATGTGCGAAAACACGTCACAATGTTGGAATTCATATATTTACACAGAAAACACTACAATTTTTTTCAATAAATAACAAAAAATATGTATGAGAAACGATTATTAACCGAAGATAGCATACATCAACCTTTTTTAAAATTCTTGAACTGTAATTTAAACATATTTTTACTATACAATCCGGCATTTTTGACTATTTTCAGGATAAATATACTTAGGAGAATCAAAACTGAAACTAAACGCTGCTAATTTCGCCTTTTACCACCGTTTCTAGTGGAACATGTTTTGGTTGCGATGGGCCTGTCCTTACGAAGTAACATAAGACTAAGCTTTTCAATGACGAAAATCATTTAAAAAAAAAAGGGAAGCGAAAGAGGAAAAAAGGAACGTGAAAAACTAGCATCATAACTCACTATATGTTTATAGATTTTCATTCAGACTTGCCTAGGAGCATACTCCCCTCTGCCCCTGGCATATAGTGCATCTTAATAAGCACAGAAAAATAGACCATTGTGTGAATAAGCAACATTATCTTTTACGAGCATACTCTTGTCATATAGTTTTTCGCTGCAAAGTAGCTTTTACTCAAAACCAACTTGCATTCGTGCTACTGAGTAGCATGTGTATTGCAAGCCTTGTATAACTCAAACAATTTTCTTTAGGAGAATCCCAACGATCTCTTCTACATTTTTCTGAAATATAAGAACATGTTTTTTTAGAACAAAAGTTTAGCACATAATTAAATTAAACGTCTTTAGTATGAGTAGAACTTGCACTAAGAGTACTACAAGCTCACTGTAAATATTTATGGATTCACAGTATTTCTATTAAACTATTTACACCATTATTATTTCCCATCAAGTACATATATTGCCTATTATATCTCTAATAGGCTTAAAATATCATAAATTTTTCAATGTCTATGGGATTTAAAATCATTCCTGTAGTTTTGCGGTTAATACAAAAAACATTATTTTTTTAAATTTTGACAGTAGCAATTTCAGAGATTGAGGGAGGGATTTTTTGTTTCAACAATATCTCTAGAACTATACATAATTCTGAAAAAGTTTATAGTTTTGGAATCTTTATAACTTTCTCTTGCAAATGATACCGCACACAACACACACCGTTGAAAAAAATTTGATTATTTTATGTGCCCACTCCAAATCTTGTTTAAATATCTTTGAGTATTTATTATTATTATTATTAACCTACATATATGTGCAAATCAATATACTTTATCACTATGATGAATAAATAAAAAATTTCTATATCAAATAAATAAATAAAGTTTCTATATCAAATGATTATGGAGAAATATGGCTATGAATGACAAACAGATGTGCACATGAGTGATCTTATGAGGGTTCCGTTTTTTCCTTTTGCAATACAGAACCCTAAAAATAAAACTAGACATATTTTCTTTATATACATCCATTCATCATTCTTCGGTATAAAAACATATATTCTTATATGCATGTATGGCTATGCTGCAGCTGCTATGAGAATATGCGTATTTCAAACTAACTACTAAGGAATAACTGGGAACAATGTCAACATTTCTATTAATATGGTAAATCGAAGAAAAAAATCACACCTTGGCAAGTCGATTAAATTTGAAATATATATTCTAGATATAGAATCAGATATAAAAACAACACAACTCAAAGATTTCACCACTATTTATCGACAACAATTAAAATAGCAACACATGACAACCATGTGCTGGAGCCCAAAAACTCTCTTAAGAGTGGGGAGCAGACGGATCGTTATGCTCCCCATCCCACACCCCCATCATTGCCCTATGCAAATACAGTTGTGGGGTAACTTGTGTGTTGATATTCTAAAGTAATTCATACGAAATGGACAGGTATAGATCAAAAAAATAATGAAATAATCCTGCACTTTAAAACAATAATTAAATAGTAATCAACGTAGAGTCGGGTAAGCTCAAAAATTTCTATCTAATTACCAACAAGGTTTATGAAATAGGTATAAATGTGGTAAAGAAATGCACTGACAATCTAGACTAAGAGCGTTAGTTCTGAGCACTAGTCAGCAACGCTATAAGCTGTTAAACTCATGTTATCTGTCCAAGAATTACCTAAATTACTCCTAGTCTGCTAACTGCCTTAAATACACCATGCACTAAAAACTGGAATTCTTAAGTTTAAAATCAAAATAACTATTAATTTGGGGCCAGCTAATAAAAACAAAGTAACCAGCTAATAAAAGTAACTAAATAAAAAGAAAGTAATTATTCAAACAGTTCCAAATTGGTTTAGTAAAGGCATCTATTACAGACTTAATCTGCTCCATGTGATGTAAATGAGTAACAGTATGTCCCTTTTTTAAATAATCTACCATGACTACACCTTTTGCATCCCAAAAAACTAACGCCATAACCTTCCTACCAACTTATGACCTTGATAATCTTAGAAGATGGCCAAGACAATATTTTCCAAGTTTTGTTTTGGGATCATATAGGTGAGACAGAAAAGCATTTTTAGTGATTCTTGGTTGATATTACGTGGTGAATAAAATCAAATATATGAAGAATGGTTTAAAGAGTGGAATTTTATTATTCTTATCAGCCAATTGTTTATACTGGGAACATATTTACAATTTGGAACTATATATAATAAAAATCGCATTCCTTCTAATGTTTTGAATTCTGCCACCCAAAATTTGCCATACTCACTTTACTCACTTGCTTCTACATTTACCTTTAAAATATTTAGCATTACCATTAACACTATCATATAATTTGACAAGAAACCGATGATCTCGCCCGTGTTTGCCTTTGTTGTACTCGTCCCTGGAATCACTGGGTCAACTGGAAATGGAGTTAAATTTTCAATAAAACACATAATACATTTTTGGCGAAGAAAAATTTTTTCCAAGAAATATTTAAAATATCTGCTGTCAATAAGTTCCAGCTACTTACTAGCATGAGAAAGTAAACTGAAACAATAATATATAAATTACAGTAACAAAAACTTATAATGCACCTGCATTCGATCGATTGGTGGTAACAAAGTAGTAATTGCCCATGAATTGAAAGTATTTTGAAATGTGACAAACATAAAATAAATAATTGAACTTTATAAATTAAATCGTCTCCCACAGGATGAATCCCTTGACCACTCAGCTACTTACTTTCATCTTACGCATTCTGTCTGGATGTACACAGTCATCTTTTGTTATTAACAATAATTTCATACTTCCACTATCATCACACTCATATATAATTCAATATCCTTCCATGTTACCCTTTTTTCACGTTCATTCCCAAACGATAAGTCATACTGTAACAATATGGAGCAAAATCTGTCATACCTCCTACAATGCTTCCTGCGTCCTCAGCCATGAAAACCTGGAATATGATGGAACAATATGGATGAACGCCTGGAATTCATTGAAAAAATTATACATTGTACGGTAAAGGACATAAATGTGAAAATTAACATCTTTCCGATAAAGAATTTATATTAACATTGATCTTGACTAGGCGCAATTGAAACAATTGCAGTAAGATACGTACCGTCACTAGAGAAAATGTCAACGGCTGACGAAAAGATATCAATGAATGAAATAGTTTCAAAAATATATATAACATAGTAGATGAGAAAATGTTAATTCAGATAATTTTTTATATAATCACAACCAATTTTATAATCTCAAAAGTTTTTATACATCTGGCACAAAATTAAATATAGGCGATTCTCAAGCAGTAAGGACACATCAGGTGATCCAGTTTCAAATCTTTCTCCCATTCTACCCGACATAAATTATACCTACGTCAAATCAAAGAATGAACTTGCAACAGTCTATAAATTATTATTTTGAATTTTGTTATTTAGAGGAAATAAAATTTTATATCTAAGTACAATTAAATAAAAATATGATTATCGCCAAATGTGGTAGGACCTGCATCCTTTTTAAGTCTTCTGCAGCTTTTGGTAAAATATTTTGGTTCGAAGTGGAGATAACAGACAAACTTGCATTTTAAACCTGAAACTAGTAATATTTTGAAGTTTTCAATTCTAATATTATTTAGCCAAATTGCGCATCTATTTTAATTTTTTGTAAAATGATGTAAATGAGTAATAACACTGGTTGATTTACAGCCTGGAAAGCAACATTTATAATATAGATAGGTAGACAAAATTAAAAAATGACAAAATTATTTTAAGATTGCAAAACTAAATAAATAGGAATGAAATCAATAAAAACAGGAGATAATATTAAAATAAATATGAAGAAAAAATTTATAAAAAAATGATAGTAGACATAGGGCAAAAAGCACAAGTCTTGATGAACGCCAATTATGTTGTGATCAGTTTTGAGCGATTTTGACAACAGTACAGACAAAAGAACTTCCAAGAAGTTAAAGTACAATGAAGTTGACTGTGTTAGAAAGAGAAGGCATTCGTCATCAGAAAATTTATATGAAAAAATACTTTTGAGTGGCAGGACCCTGGTAGCCGTAATTACCACGTAATCTAACATGTTTATGCTTATTACTTGCGCTAACTAGTTTTTAATTTTTTTTATACAAACATTTTTTTATTATGGCAGGATAATTAATTAAATTATAAAAAAATTACTGCTTAAGAAAAGCTATGAAATATGTGCTCATGACTTTAAAAACTGCCTTGATTTATTATAATTATATAGCATAAATTATAGTTGCGTAATTATTGCAACATCTTCAAAATTGCCATCGTGCATGAAATAACTAAGAAATTAAAATTTTGCCCAAACTGTACATCAGTTCTTCTATACATATCTTTTAAAACAGTTATTTGAACCAAATTTACATGGAATATTTTCTTAAAACTATATGGAATTTGCTAGTGTCACATGAAATTGAAAATAATTATGGTATCACACTAGGCAATGCACAATAAGCTGCTAATACAGTGAACATAAGCCGGGGCCAGAAACATAATTCATATTATTATTCTGTCAATGTAATAACATCAAATTTTCTAGAACACTACAATGTTAACTTGTTGAGTGGAATTGTGAATCGGGGATTTATAACATTCATTTAAATTACCATCTCATATGAATGAGAACTTTTCGGTAAAAGAACTACCAAGCTTTGTGTGGTATATATGGCTGCAACATGATAGTGCTGCTTGCTACTTTCCTTTACAAGTAAGGCAGTATTACGACACCACCCATTCACATGATTGATAGGTTGTGGTGGCATCATCAATTTGCCTCCATTACCGGATCTAAAAGCAACTTACACCCAAAAATTTGAGCCAAAATAATGACAATCTGCTAAAATCGGCAACCATTCATTAGATTAACAGAAATTTTTTATGAAGATGTTAGCTATACATTGCGAATAAAACAATTTGAACATTTATTCTATTAAAAATGTTTAAAATAGTATTTTAAAATATTTTACTTAGACCT
This sequence comes from Druceiella hillmani, assembly GCA_039881145.1. Classification (NCBI taxonomy): domain Eukaryota; kingdom Metazoa; phylum Arthropoda; class Insecta; order Lepidoptera; family Hepialidae; genus Druceiella; species Druceiella hillmani. The sequence goes on from JAYKKI010000014.1 coordinate 36,664,772, forward strand.
TAGTAGTATTTCTCACCCATTAGTTTTGAAATAAGGTTTTTTTTTAGAATGTAGCAGTTTTAATACAGTGTAAGAAAGAAATCAAATTTGAATTAGTGAGACCCTGCGAGTTAGAAAGACAAAATATTATTTTTTAGCAGACTGACAAAATGAGTCGCAGTTTTCCCATTATCTATGAGCCAATAATTACTAACCTGGTAATACAACAATTTTAGGTCTCTTAAATCTTATGGCAGAGGAATACTCTTTCTCACACATTTTGAAATTTTGAAAAAATATTTTTTAAAGTCCATAAAAGTAGCCTTTTTAAATAAAACTTCACACGACCTAGGAAAAAAAATGTTTTTTTGAGGTGATTTCATAAGTTTCGACTCTTAGAATGTCTGGACGACAATGAAATCCAACACTAAGCCAAATTCCAACTTTTCACACCGCACCATTTATGAGAAAAACAGCAGCCAGGCAGACGTGACAGACGTGATCTCAGAATGTTTTGTCTTAAAAAAATTGCTTTTAAAACATTATACAAAAATTTGTTTGTAAAAGTTACCTCTTATTTTTTGTTATTATTTCTTTTTTAATAAAAATCTTTTGAAGTTGGCGTTCGACTTTACTGTAGAAAGAATCAAGTAAGAAAAATAATAACCGAAATTAAAATTTAAATATGTTAACACATTACTCGATCTTTGAGAATATTTGAGAATACATAAACACTTATTTCATATTTATAAATTACATTATCCTCAAACCTATATATACACAAACATAATGTCACTGTATGCAAAAGTGGCACTTACAAAAATTAAAAAAAATGGAATTTTCAAAAAAAAGACATTTCAGGCCAACTGCTCACAATCACCAATCATATACTAAATCACAATGACATGTCCTATTGTGTGGGCCTACTAATGGTATTAACTAACTGATGTTAACTTCATGAACTTTAAGCCATGCTCAGCAAAATATACAAGTACTTATATGAAAGAAAATGTAAGTATATCTAATATACTTACATTTTCTTATATATATAATAGTCTAGAATTACATACTAATTTTGTTGGTTTTTCTATCCTTCCCTTTTTTTTCCCATTTTCTTTGCTTCTCTCTTCTTTCCATAAAAAAATGTACCTACATATTTATATATATGACAGCATATGTATGTTTGTAGGCACGCTTATCTTTGTTTTCATATACACATAAATAATTTTAAGTTGAATAGTGATGGCTCCTTTCAATTTATATGATTAGTTTCAGTTAACTATATAGTTATATATATATGTTAACTACTGATATTTCAATTAACTGTAACATATTGGTCTTGGAACATAAGTTCAATATAAAAAATGTAATATTTTTGAATGCCTATGAAAACATTAACTGAGAAGAATACGTCAATCAGCCACTAGACTGTACATCCTACTACCATTCAATTCAGAATTAATAAAAAGTACAATATAGTCATATAATTTGTGTACACACCATCCAACAAGAAGACTCAAACCAAAGGATAGAAGAAAAAATAAAGAATATAGAATAATATAATAAGGTAAAAATATGAAAGAAAATATAAAATAAGACTAGTAAGAAAGTATAAAAGTGAATGAGACAATGATATTAAAGATATTGCAAAAAGCGAAACTAACATTTGTAAGTACAATTATCCCTCGCTACTCACTGAGGTTTGGTTTCTTCAAATTACCACAAAATACAAAACCGTGATTAGTTAAAATCTCAAGTAATAGAAAAGTTATGTGAGGGTTCAGTGAAGTTTCTATTATCAATAGTACTGTGATAAATTATTTTTTAGTACTTTTAACATAAAATCATAAATAAACTTTGGTAACAATAAAATTACAATAAACTCCTATGTACCTAGTTAAAAAATAACATGGAAATATTTATGTACCTACATAAAATTTTATGAACAAGTTTCTTCTTGTATCAACAATTTGGAAATTATTTGATATTTTTCTCCAGCTCTTTGAATTTCTTTTTGAGGTAGTCAACAAAGTAAGTTAATATGTTTTATTTTTTCCTGTATATCTATTCACCAATAGGTTTTACTCTTTATTTCTTTTAATAGATAAGGCGCGCATGTTGATGGGTGCATGCCTGTGTATGTGTACATGCTTGAATGTGTATGTGTCCGTGTTAAGATCCTTGTTTATAAAAAATAAAATTTCTAAAAGCACAAACTGCGAATACTCAACACAATAGTATTTAAGATAACGGCAAAAATCTGCAAATAGCATGGGATTACTGTATACAATTGTAGTGAAAGATAAGAAAATGTCTATGTATAAAAATAAACATCTTATGTATAAAGAATTTTCTGCTCATATCCAAACATTTACAGTGTTCTGATTTGTTCTATCGTTGCTTTGATATTCCATACAGTGAAAACAAGCAACAGCAAAACAAAGTTAGTTAGAGACATAGATGTCAAGATTATTTTTGAGGAATGCTTGGACATAAAAAAAATATTTGGTCTATAGTGGTATTTTATGGGGGTAACATAAAGAAATAAGGTAAATTCAACAACATTTCCTTCTAAAATTGGACTGCACGAAGCTAGTGTATATATCTAGTGTATATAGCTAGTGTATAATATATCCTTGTAAATTTTGGGCACGGTTTAGTAACTTTGTGAATCTTGAATGCTTGTGACATGCTTTGTAATGTAATTTTAGATTTCAAGCATGTTGTTAGTGTCATTTTTATAGATAAATTCCATGTTTACGAAAATATTTCTTAACCGGTGTTACAGCATTCTGTGAATTTTTTTGTTGCTTAGGACATTAGTTAGATCCTTAAATGGTTAACTCTGAAAATGTTTTCCTCTGGGCGTTCGAGTTTTTCAGGATGCCCAATTCATGAAAGTTCAGTGTCTCATTAAGAATAGCTCAATACATAAATAGAGTTGTTAAAAAATTGCATTATATATAGTGATACGAAGGATTGACATTTTTAACAGTATGTTGATAAGGTAGATACTATCCATATTACCTACTTAATACCCACAAACAATTTTTAAAAATGTTATTATTACCAAAGTTAAAAATATTATAAAATTTAGTGATTTAACAAGTTACAATTACGTTATTTTAAACAGCACCAACACATGGTGATTACCTAACAGATGTACCTTTAGCATGATGATTTCCCACAGTAACGACATGCCTGTACCACAACTACCTCAACATTCCAACATTAGTTTTGCATCGATAGAAGTTAGTAACATCATAATTAATAAATCAAGTACTCCGCCAAGTGAACATTTATTAACCCAAAGGAGAGAAAATGACTAAGTATGCCATTTAAATGTGTCGAAGCAGTAGACAGAACTTCTAGAATTAGAAGATTTAATTATTATTTTATTGAAGTGTTGGAATTTTTGACAGCCTTAAAAAAACAAAAATGTGCTATTTTAAAAAATATCCTAAAGAGCTGAAATCTATTTTCATATCGTTAATATGATAACAATCACATTATTTTTAAGGCTGTGATGAAAATATTAGGGTTACAGTACAATTTGAAAGAACGACTATAACATATTTTGAGTTCCCCCTATTAAGGGGTTACATATCTTTAGTAACCATAAAAATGGTTCACAAAACGGACGTTAAGGGTAAAAGGACTGAAATGCATGTAAATAAAAGTTTTCACTTAGTACTTCATATCATATTATGGCAAGATGCACCAAAACCCCCGAGAACAACTCTAGTAGAATATTAATTAATTATTCTGAACATTGTATTAAAAAAATTATTATTCTTAATAATAATTATAAATTTCAAAATCTCACATAATACATCTTATATCCTTAATATCGTCTGGTCCTAAGCCACCAATCTCCCGTTTTTGGAAAGGGCTCTAAAGCTACATTTAGACTACGACACTTTGATGTTTACACTCAGTGTATACATGAAGTGTCTGTGTATGAACACCACTGTCTGCGCTTGCGACACTGGGTTTAGTGTTGCGACACTGAAACTGCGTTATGCGTGAATGGCCAGACATTAGTGTCAAACACTTGTATTGCAATTAGTGTAGTGCTCTATATAGGTCTTTACACTGTTAATAAAATTGACAGAAGGGGGGGTTTTTTTAAGATTTGAAATCGATCTGTCATAGTGTCTTGTTCAGAAAATTTTGTTTTAAATCTAGGCAATGCTCGACCACCCAGAGTCTTAGTATTACACTGTTAAAATCAAAGTAAATACCCATATCACAATGTTATTTATTGTTATGTCTGTTTTTAACTGTCCAGGCCGTGAAACATAGAACAATGCACATTTTACCCTAATGTACAGTTTTAAGTAAGAAATATGAATACAGAATGTTTTACAGACATGGCTGAAGCATAGATTAGAAAGCTTTGCTCTTGGACTCGAATGCAAGAAAGGAGGTGATCTGTCTTGTATTGAACTGATGTGTATTGGACTTCGAGTCATCTTTTAAAGCTGCATTTTAAAATATTAAGCACAATGGAAAAATGCTAATCGGTTATGTGTCTATTATCTGTTGACGGATAAAGGCAACATATTCGGGAAGAAACCATTGCTGAGCGTCAACCCAACTAACAACATATGTACGAGAACATGCTTTGATACAAATAAAGCCAAGTATTTCGTTGACTTTAATTTAGTCACATTTTGTGTCAATTCTCAAGTAATTTATACTAATTGGAAATTTCATTTATATTCAGTACTATTTGTACATGTAATTTTGTTTGTGCTGAACTTTAAAAAATGTTTTTAAATTAACTCGCATATGGCACAAGAGACTGCTGGTCAAAGTCAAGGAGAAACTCTCACACTCTATCTTTGCTGATTGAGTCATACCTCACGGAGTGATCCTTCGGACAATAGTAAACACCCCTTGGTACACGAGTAACAATGAAGCACACGAGTACCTTTAGGTGCCGACAGTGTCATCAGAGATCGAAAGATACAGGCATCATCATATGGAGCATCTGTCCTTACACACCAACCCAGTCATCATCGAGTTGTTAGGTCCGTCACTGGTGATCAAAAAGCTTAGACGGGACCAGCTTATCTGACTGATGGGAGACTGATGAGGACTGATGGCTGGATGCTCCACTGTAATACCAAACGAATGCACTCAAAACATTTGCTTATGGTTCTAGACCGATTGAACACAATAAAACAGACAGAAATAAAAATTTTTAAAAAATTAACTCAAAGTACGAAGGCAATCGCTACCCACCTACCCAGCATTGCAATTAGAGCATATCCTTCCTTTGAGAAAGGCATATCAGTAGACTGTTACAAGATGTAGATGTGATGTGATTATTACTGAACGTAGATAATAAATAACATGTGGATATTTTTCCTATATACTTTGGTACTACCAGTGGTTTGACTTGACTTAACATATAATTATACTATTATCATATTTTCAGGTGGAGTTTAATAATGTCTATTCGTTATGCTGTAGATGTTGACAACAAGTTAATAATGGTCTACGAAATGTAGAAGAAGTACAGCCCCATAAAATTGTGCAGCACCATGAAACAGTGCAACCCCATTAAACAATGCAGCCTGTTAAGTAGTGCTACTTCATGAAACAGTGCAGCCTCATGAAGCACAATGCCAAAGCAATCAACCGGTTTTAATCAGAGCCCCTTCATGCCTTCTCATGCCACACATATGTGCAGATACCTTTTTGAAGGGCCTCTATAATGTCCCTTGTATACCGTCAAGTGTGTCCACCCAACAGGATTAAAGACATTCCTTACTCAAAGATCCATATACCACCTCCATTTCTACTAGAACGCTTTTTCATATGCTTTAAATGCCTCAAAATCAGTTTACTCTCAATCAATTCACGGTGACTAAAATTCCCATATCCTAAAGATTTGCATAATTCTACTCTACTAGGTTGATTCATGCTCCCAATAAAAATTCTACACACATTGCCATTCTCACCTCAATCGTAACCCGAAAGGGGCCGTACCCCATAAAGAACTGCGAAATGTAGCAATCATCATTGAGCCAAGTGTTTTTCAACTGCTCAAAAACATTGAGGAAAATAATCTAGTGGCCTTGTATCAGGGGAAGTCCAACTGGACTGTCAATAAGCAGAGATCTCTAAAATATGTCTCTTTCTAAAAAGACACTTCTTTTTCCCCTTTTACAAACTCAAAGCGCACTGGACCTACATCAAAATTCCTATCCCAAGTCAAAACAAAATTGACGGCACGTTCTACGATCACAAGATCGGCAGGTAGGAAACCCGCCAAAAACTGATAATGTACCCATTGAACAAGTCCTATAGGCATTGATCAGAACCATAAGCTGAGTGCATTGCAATCTAAGCACAACCCTCGGAAGCACTATTCCCACCTTCCGCCTGGATTGTCTCAGGAGCCCATAACATCACATGACAGAGAAGATCTCTAAAAGTCCCACAGTAATAGTAACCCGTATCTACCATCAAGCGCTTCCACCTAACTGGATTCACGACAGTCCATTCATAATAAACCCTTTAAAGCTTCCATTTTTCAAGAACTCATTTAGTGAACACTAAGTCTCGAAACTGCAGAAACATGCCAAGCTATCTCTCAAAGCAAAACTTAACAAGCTGGCACAAAAAACACGACGCCCCATCAAAGACTATGAAGTGCAATAGTTGTAATAAGCCACATTTTTTTAAACTCCTCATATACAATAAATCGGAGAAAAACAATCTTGTGGTGTCCACCTCGGAATCAAGGTAAGTCCACCTAGACTACTAATGAGCACAAATGATCTCTAAAATACAACTGTTTCTATCAACAAGGTTTTCTCTGCCACAAACAAATCCACGTCGAAACACTCATGATGTGCCAAGACGAAATTATTCAATGTTATTGGTCCTTACACAGCGACTACATCTGATGTAACAATCATGCAAGGCATTGTTAATAATGGAAGTAGTGCCAAATATTGGCATTTTGCACAAAATGATGTTTTTTTACTAGATGTAAGTTTCAGCATGAACACTGCTATGCATTTACCGGTTGCTTCAACAAACATATTTTAACGGAGCACTTCCACATTTATTTCACAATTCTGAGATTGATGCTAGCTTATTAAACGTTTTTCATCCCGGTTTTGAAAATAATAGATTCGCAGCAAATATTATAAATTGAATTAATGACAGTATAATAAAGCACAATCTTCTGTATGATTACACCGAAATGAAAAATTTAATCAAGGACTGCATAAAAATGGACGCAAATCGTCTATTAAATTATTTTCCTAGTTTAGCTGTGAATTGCATAATATTGCACATATTGGGATATATTATACCACATGAAACTAGCCAAATCATATATTACAGAACGTTTACAACAATGACTTGTCTTACTAAAAGAAAATGTAATGTTATAACAAAGAAATGTAAAGTTAAAATTGTGTGATATTAAAATGTTAAAGCATTGAACAAATTGTGAAAAAAATAATGAAACAATATTAAAATAATAATATTACCAAAAATGATTATTAATCATTAAGAATTATATTTTATCCGACCTTCGACTTTGTTTCGCCATAATCCGAGCGATAATGAAGATGAAATACATGTAAACGTTAGACATTATTTAGCCATGCAGTACTATACAATGTTGCTGATTTCCTTACAGTTGGTTTTACACCAGCAATCATAGAAAAATGCTCATTATCCTTTAGTAAGATATTTTGGATATTTTTTTTAAATAATTCAAAAAATTTACATTTTCTCACATTGGTGAAATATATGATACACCAGCGCAAATATATAAAAATTTGTATGAGTGGGATTGTCTTACAGGCCACAAAACTACATTTGCTTGCTTTAAGCATTTAAAATTATAAATTTATTTGCTGTTTTTCAATTTGTTCAATGTTTTAAATAAAATTACTTATTTTAATAAAATTATGCAAAATCCCACAATGAACATTCAAGTATGTGTGAATTTGTTTGTAGAATTTTATTCAGAGAATATCTATTTAATAAACATTTTAACATACCATTTCAAACAGCTTTCAAAATTGCTCTTAAACCCAACGGGGAACCAAATTTTTCACCCTTTAACATTATTCAAGAAGACTAAAAGTATTTGAATACACACAGTGTGATAAAGTTTTGTTTGACCCAAAGTTCAATTATTAAGTTTTTTTACAGAAAAAATTTAAAAACATTTCACTTTTGATTTTTTCATCATCTGTCACAACTGTAAGAATGTGAACAATTCTTGAGATAAATTAGTTATTATGGGATTTATTCGTGCACAGAAATCAAAAGCTTAAAATAATATTTTTTACAAAATCTACAAAATGACCCACATACCTTTCTGCATTATTTTTTTCGAAAATATTTCAAGTCGACAATGGATCAGTACATACGAGTAGTTTATCTATTGCAGTAATAGAACATTTGATCATCTTTTAGAATGTTTTCAGTAAAAAACGGTTAAAAAACAAATTTGACAAATGTGAAAAGTTAAATTTTGTTATTTTATTAAGACAAAAATATTAAGGCAGCTTTTTGCCACTACCTATGATAAGAACCTAAAATTCTTTTATGTAAGCCTGTATACAAAACAAACATAGCAACATAGATTTAAACGGAGTTTAAATCAATTTTGTTCACGGGCATTCAAATGGCTACCTGGCGCGGACCTGGGTGCAATTGCCTCTTTCTCAAATAAATTGCAGACACTCTTGTCTAACTTAAAGTGAAATTACTTTTATCCCATCGTACGCCAAAAGAGTAATTGAACCTATAATTGAAAACTTATCTAATAACTAAAGCTGAAATCCACAAGGCAAGAATAAAATAAAAACATTAAGACAACTTTCCTTTAACGTTATTAGGAAAAAAATGACTGCAATAAATTAAAAAAAAAAACTGTAAACATGGCAATGCTCTTTACGGCAATACTTCAAAATTTGAACTAAATAACTTACTTATAAAAAGTGAAAGATTCACAAAATAGGTAATCTCTTCATTTAAATCGTTAATATGAAGCTGTCATCTAATTGTAATTTATCGCCTCTAATAATTGAGAAACAAGTACAGCGGTCAGAAATTTAACCATTTGAAAACCCATAAAAGCTTCTCTCACACATCTACCTTTTGCTCATTTAAATATTCATTTGAAATTTTATGAGCATTGGTATATTCAATGCTTGTCAATTATTATTAGTTGCAGAAGCTTAAATTTCATTATGAATGATAGAGTTTAAAAATAATAAAACCAAGTTAAACATAAACTTTTTATTCATAAAAAACTTCAATTGCTTAGTAATATTTTGCCTACAATAGGGTTAAGGAATTGTAAATATGATATTATAATAACAAATTTAGTATACAATACAAATATATATGTTAAATACTAGCAGTGCCCCACGGTTTCACTCGTGTTAAATTCAAAATAAAAAAATGTTTTTTTCTCATATGTTCGTCTTGGTTATAAACTATACTATATCAAATTTCATCAAAATCCATCCAGTAACAAAATGACTAAAAGATGGCACCTAATTCATATATTAGTAATAATGTAATTATTTTAAATAAATACCTTTAAAATCATCTAGTTAACCATAAAATCAAATTATACTTTGATAAATATCTATATTTAGGAATGTATAAAACACAATAAAGAAGAAATATATTTATTTATTTCACTATTTACAATATTTAAGTTGTTTCTAGTATAAGTAATAATTTAATGTAATAATACATAAAATATTAAACTATTTATTGCCCCTTTTTTCTCACATAATAGATATTTTCTTTCACAATGTAAACTAAAATACTCGATAGTGTGTAATTTATTTTTAAGTATTAACAACAAATACAATTAATTTTTTTTCTTTCAAATTTACAAACTTGACAAACCAATATGGATATTGACAAGGACACTTAATTTTGACCTACGGCTGAGTAGAGCCGGACAATTAACATAATCTAAACCATATGGAGGTGTGCGTGGGTGTGGAGTTATAGAAATATGCCAAAGTGACATCACTGTGTACAATATATTCCACTAGTATAATTTACAAAACAAGATTGTTTAGAAAGCAACTATCTAAAACTTGTCTACAAAATCACAATCAAAAAACCATTGAAGATAAACTTAATCCCATTAAAACCAATAATGCGTTAGGTGAAGAAAAGTGACAGGTATGTCCAATGTCTATTTTATTGACATAATAGAATACAAGTTTAATAGAACAGAAAACAGTTACTTAATAACATGGTAGGTAACATTAAAGAATAACTTATTACAAGAGAGTTTACCGGGGGATATGGTTCAAAATGACATAAAACAACCTTGATCCTATTGCAATAATTCTGATTTATGAGTGTGACTAAATTCTACAAGAAAATCTATATAACTTTTGTACTCCACAATACTGTTTACATACTTATTTATATTACAGTCCATTTTGTTTATTCAATAAGAAGCAATTATTGATAAGGTAAATATAGACTCTTGTATTATTAAGTGCATTAGACATAAGTTTATTATTTGTATGCAAACTTAATTGATTTTTATACCTTACAGTAGAAATTACAATAATTTTTTAATAATACTTATGTTACTTAAGAAATACATTAAATTAAAGGTTTTTTACCTGATGTAGAAGAGAAATTCTAACTATAAATTTTAACCTGATGTATAAAAAAAGAGAACTAAACATTATGAGTGAGGAATTGAATCTTGCTAAAGCTTGAATCATTGGTCAAATACAGAGCATATAAGATGCAACATAAATGCGTCCCATAATGCAATATCTTACTCGAATAAGGTAATCATGACAATGCACAAATTCAATATAGCATTTCATTATCACTCCTTATCCTACTTTGGAAGAAAATAGCGCTAAAGAATATTTAGGTTGTACAAAGCATATTTAATAATTTAAACATTAACAAAATACACCAATAAAAAAACAAATCAATAATAAATGATACAATTCTCTCTAACAATAAATACAGCATATAACTATTTTAAAGGGTCATGCTGATATTCAATTTAAAACTTTCGTAATAGAGACAATAAATACAAATATTTACAAAACAGGTTATAATTTTAAATAATTAGTCCTTTTATTTTAAATGTTATTAAATTAACTTACAATCATAATTGGATTATATTAGATATGATTGGATTATATTCTAAGTGAATCGGTCATTTATTTAAACATTGGAATTTCACAGACAGGCTTAAATTAATGATATGAAGTATTGTAAAAACCATATACTTTTTCAGAATTATGTGCCGTGGAAAAAATGTTTATAGTTGATTACGGATTATAAAAAAAGTTTCAAATCCATTGCTTTTACTATAAACGACGCTAAACTTAACTATTTTTCTATTTAAATTAGGTATTTTAATTATTTTTTGTTTACAAATGGTATGTTACAGTTCATATCAAACACATATTAAACCTATTTTGAATTATGTTGTAATAGAGTTTTAGATATATGCCGCGTTAGAGGAAATTTTGCAATCCTACTAAAGTTTGATGAGCACCTACCAAAATAGTCATCAGAATTCAACGAATAAATCATGGCACCGCCAAAATTTTCCTTGTTTATAAAATTTGCTTTCTCTGTGCAACTTTTTTTATTATCAAATGAAATCCATTCACCTTTAAATGATATATATGGCACCATTGCTTCCATGTCAAAGTTTAAAATCATATATTTACTATTATTTCTAATAAAATCACAAACAATAGGATAATCCACAAAACCAAAGGAACCTAACTTTCCAAAACCCGAAGCTGGACTACCGATAGCACTGTTTTGAGGATTAACGAGTGTAAAAGTGTGACCAAAGGTAGGTATACCAATTATTATTTTGTTTCGATCCATACCTTTTTCAAGATACATATGAACTGTGCTGTTTATATTTAAGGATGACATATAAAAATATTCACCAGTACGAGGATAAAGCGGAGAATTAAGCCCAGTGACAGGGGTGTAGCCTGTATAGTAATGAAAATCATACGTCATAATATTAACAAAATCTACATATTTATTCATTTCACTCACATCATAAGCTGCATCCACTATAGGCTGTGGAGCTGCCACAGCAACAGTTAGTAAATAATTTTGTTTCTCTCGAATATATTCCATTCTTATTTCTCTTAAAAGTTGAGTAAAATGTTGCCTTTGCCTACCTGCTAAGATACCCCATTCTTTAACTGCTGGAAATTCCCAATCTAAATCTATTCCATCTAGTTTCGTTGAATGTAATAAAGATTTAATCGATTTAATAAATACTTTTCTGGACGCATGGTTTATAACCATATCGATAAATCCGTCGCCTGCACCAGCACCTCCAACGGATAGCAACACTTTAAGATTAGCATTTTTCTCTTTCAATTTTAAAACATTATGTATAGTTTCCAAAAGGGTGTCATCGGTTTGTATTGTTTTATTTTGTATATTTGCAAATGCTATATTTATATGCGTACACAAGTCAGCTTCCAAACACGAGGGAATTAAAGTATCATTGGCACTTGATGGAGTATTGTAATAACAAACAAGTTTCTTTGAGTTCACCGTTTCATAAATGTTCGTCGAAAAATCATCCTTTGCAGATAACGATAAACCATTGTCATAGAAGTGATGGTCAACATTAAAACTTTTATAATATATCACAAGTAAACTTCCAAGAAACAAAAATAATACAGAAATGAAAGAAACTAGTATAAACCAGAATTTGTAACTTCGTCTGGGTGTAACTGGTAATGGTTCATAAGTGTGATTATTAATAAAATATTTCATTATAGATACTTTTACATGAAACTTTTCTTTATTTTTATTATTCACAAAAACAATATAAAGACGTAAAACTACTCAGCCGCGCTGAATATTGATCTGTCAAAATTGACATTCCTGTTTTTGTTGTGATTATCCGTAGCTATGATGTCGTAGTAACAACTAATAACCGATAACATTTAAATCGTATAGATGGTACCATATATACCTATATGGTCATCATATAATCATAAATGTTATTATTTCATATAAAAGCTTACCTTATTAAAAAAGCATATCTTGCTTTTGAATTATATACTATATATAGTATATATATATATATATATATATATGTTATAATTATAATTATTATGTTATAATTTATTTTAAATAATTTTCTTTTCACTAATTTAATTACTTATAAATCAACAGGTAAATAAAAAGTTAATATTAAATGTTAAATTTTTAATTCAATAACTCATACAGCCTCATACTTTAAATATGTGATTTATTATCGTCTTTGTAGTTTCAGGAATTAATATATATTTAATTAAAATGCTGTATCTATTAATTTAACTAAATTACTAAATATTCAGTAATTGAAACACTACATATATCAATTATTACCGCACTATTTTTTTTCTAAATAATTGTCACACTTAAAATATTGATCATCATAAACAATTTAATTTTTTTAGTACTAAGAATTAATTTCAACATAGCGTAGAATTGAATTTAATTACACAAGAAAATGTTAATTTATGAACTGTCAAGTTCACTCAACCGAAACTTGCAATGAGCATAAGGACAAGAAATGATTACGTCTAAGAATATAAATACTATGTTATAAAACCAAAAAAATCAATTGTGCTTAAATAGATTGAAAGTAAGTTTATTTTAATGAGAGAAATTTAAAACTATAGAGGAATCCGACCATAAGGTAAAACTTTCTTCTCTATTGATGATGTAACTCAAAAGTCGTACACTGGTTCTGTCAACCAACTGTCAACCGGAATTCATTAAATTAGTGTAGATTTCTTTATTTGTAGTCGAAAAAATATTTGTTTAGGTTTCATTTAAAGTAATATTTAATAAATATTATTATACCAGTTATATGATATCTAGTGACAAATAACGAATGTACAAAACAAACTGAAATGGAAAATCACTCCATGGATCATTACGAAAAACAATTATACGCTGTATTCAAAACCTTCGATTACGCTAATACAGGTTGTCTTGATAAAGACTCATTAATGAATTTATGTAACACGCTGCAATTAGAAGAAAAAGGTTGTCGTTTAGTCGATTCGCTTATAAATGCTGAAAATAAAGAGGTCACATTCACACAATTCCGGGACGGATTGTTGACAATACTGGGCGACGTCACAGATAAATGCGACGATTGTCAAAGCGAAGACGAATCATCCGGTCGGGAAATTTCTCCAAAATTTGTGTACGGTTCCAAGAAATACGGACGCAGGTCAAGGCCTCAAGATAACATTGAAACGCCCACTAGCGACGTGCACGACGACTCCGACTTGGAACAAAGTGCTAATCGCTCGGAGCGTGGTAACAAAGTGCAACGTTCAGTATCGAATTGTGATGTAAATAAAGATAGAAAAATGAATGGTAACAGTAAGTTGAAAAGGTGTATTTCATTCCCTGGAAACCAAAGAATTAACGAGTCACACGTGGAGAAGGTACCTGAAATAGATAATTATATTCATTTAGGACTCGATCACAGCTCACTTATTAGTTACAACGAGGCTATCACTCTTTGCCACGATATGCAAATGGAGAATGCTGATTCGGATATAATTAAACAAATATTTAATGATCAATGTGACAGTGAATCAACTGGGCATATTACAGTTGGCGAATTTTTTCACCAACTCAATAAAAGATTAATAACATCCATTACACCTGATTCTGCTCACATCATTACGAAATTATCTTCGCAATTGGTCTGTAACGGTGATACCATCGGTGGCTCAATTAGATATCCCATGTTGATTTCAGATAAAATTAATTCAGTGAAAACGGACATCATCATAGAAATGTGGGAGCAGGCGGGCATTCAACATTGCCAACAAATGCTTTACGATCTGGGGTTTAACGATGGGGACGTCGATATGGTAGAATTGTTGAATGTCCTGGATGAAGAAATTAAAATAGCCATTTCTAGCATAAATAAATCCACAGAGTTTAACTCTGCGTCTATGCTGTTACAAGCATCCCTTTGTGTCAATCAGTATGAATTGAAAACAATAAAAAATGCCATGGAGCAAATATTTGGTGAAAATTACAAACTAAAGGCTGATTTGTTAGATGCAAACCAGAGAGCACAGGTCTTGGCGCAGGAAGTAGATGAGAACCACACTAAAATGGAGAGTTCGCTCAGAACACAAATAAAGCAATTGGAGTTAAAACATTCCGAAATAGTGAAAGATATGTCTAGTCAAATGGCCAGTGAAAAGGAGCAACTCAGTGCCACTATTTTACAGCTGGAAGAAAAAATTGAGCAGTTTAATTTTGAAAACTCAAAATTAAAGCAGCAACTTGGTTTAATAACTGTAAAAAATGAAGAACTCGAGAAGCATGTCTTGTCTTGTCAGGAGCATATTAACGAATTGGAGAAGATAAAAGTTCAATTAACCAAAGAGGTTAAAAAGTTAGTAAGCGAAAAGAATATGTGTACTGAAAAACTGGAATCTGATAACAATGAAACTGACGTCCTTTTAGGACAGATATCAAAATTACAATTAGAGAATAAGTCCCTCAGGGATCGTAATGATGAGTTATGTGCTGAAATAGAAACTTTACAAGACAAGTTATCGGGATCGTCGCGAAGGCTATCTTTGACAAGGACAAAAACAGTCTGTGATGTCGACATATCTAGTGAACAAGCTATTTGGTTGCCAGATTCTGACGCTGAGTCAACAGACCATGTACCTTTGAATTGCATACTTGAACTGCGTTGTAGTAGCGCAACTAAAAGAAGAGGGGATTCACCTTCAAAGGGAAGCAACTGTTTATTTGAAGAGGAAAGCCCTCGAATAGGAAAATTAAGAAAATGTCACAAAAAGAAACAAACATCTAGTACTGCTTCTGATGTTAATTCTGGATCTATTGTGAAGGGGGAAGAAGTATACTTTGATGTTTATAATGATAGAAAATTTGAAACGATCAACAGCCTTCCTGTAGAAACAACTGACGATGTTGATAAAGACTTATTGCACTCAGATCAAAATATTGCCTTCCACGATGGCCAGGTATACATCATTTGTTCATTTCACTTGTAGAACTAATTTTATTTTTAATAATGAATACTGCCTTTATGGTGACAGCAAATGGAGCTGAAGGAAAGTAGTTTGCCCATAACAGTTTATCGTAATGGATATGGTTGCTGTCAGATATAATAAAGTAAGTGCATACCGAAATGAAGTATGTTGTAAAATAATAATTATCAGCCATATAAAATGTAGGATTTTCATAAATTCGAATTAGTAATTATTTGAAATTAGTAAGCTTTTAAATATTTGATATCAATTTACAAAAACAGCTAACATATCAAATAATCTGCAAGTTGATTATACTAATAGTCAAGATTGTCACAGTTGATTGGATTGACATAATATTTAAATATGCTGAAAGTTGCACACTTAATTATCAATACTATTCTAAGAAATGACATCAGTGAGTCTATTAAACACTGTTGTTTATGTAGAAGATATTGTAATAAGAAAGAGCTGTACTTGCGAAAAAGTACCATATAATGATAAAAGATTTAATGACTTGGGAGCAACAAAGTTTATTACACTATGCAATAAAATATATTGTAAGAAACTGAAAAACCTCATTGCGTTTAATTAAATCTTTACCCCATTTTAGTCTGTTAGGATTTTATCAGTAAAAATATTTCATGAAGTCAAAAAAAATATTAAATTATCCTTTATTAACTTGAATATGAGTATTGTTTGTATTGCAAATTGGGTGACATTGCTTATATAAAATGTTATGTCCGTAAAATACAGAATGGACTTTTGTGGTTTTGCAGAATATTAATACTCACATAAAGATCTGATTTACCTCAAAAAAATGTGTTATAAATGTGTTATAAGGGATTTCAAAATGACATTAATTTACTTAATGATGTGCACTTTCCACAATAAAATTTTGAAACAATTTCGTTGCCAGGTTTTAGGATTATTAATAGTTGCAATTTGGCAGTTATAGGTTTAAGCTCTGAAGACTCGCTAATCTTTACTATGCAACGTGGCTTGTTTACTGATAAGATTAGATAAAATATAATAATAATTAATACGCATTTTGTCCTGTTGCTTCTGGATAAACAGAGATATTGTATATTTTTATATCCACCTGTTATTTGTTTGGAATTTTCAAAAGTTTTGGAACTGGACAAATCTACTAGAAAATTTTGTGACTCATAATTGAAAGTTAAAAATAAACTCATTTATGATATAGGGTCAAAAATGTTCAATACTTTCTACACATAACATTGAAAAAATATTTGTAATTTTTTTTAATTTAATTAGAACGCCAGTACTAGAACTGTATTGTTTCAATGAAGCTGTTTGTAATGTGATGAGTTAAAGGTTTGAAGACAATGACTTTTCTTTAATGAAATACTGTCCTAATTGTAGATGATAACTAATTTTTTTGTTTGTTTCAGAGCTTAAACAAAATGTTAGATAATAAAGACAGTGTAAATATCAGAGAGGCTATCTCGGATCTAATGTCTAATATTGTAAAAATGAAGGAGGAAGTTGAAACTACTCAAAGCGAAGGTAACCATGCCTGTGATACATGTTATAAACTAAAGGATAATTTCCAAGGCTTGGAAAAGTCTGTTAATAGCATTGAGATATTATTAGGTAATGATCGGTTAAATGAAAATATCAACTTATCTACGAATAGAACAATTTCAGTCAACAATGACGAAAATTTAATGTTGATAGAGAGTTTAAAAAAGGAAATAGAAGAGACAAAACAAAAGCATGAAGCGGAAATGGCAAAGATGTCTCAAGAATGTAAAGATTTGGAATACAGCTTAGAGCAGCTCAAAATGGAATACGACAAATGTGAAGATTATTGGACAGGTAAACTGGACGAAGAACGCACAATTTTTGACGAAGAGCAGCAACTATCAGATAACAAGTTTGTCGAATTGTTGGCTAAAGTATCAGAGTATGAGGAACAGTTTGCAGCCCATAGTAAGAAAAATGCTTCCTCGGTCCTTCCCCCCATTGAGGAAAAGTATAATTTAGAACAGCAGTTTACAGACTTGGAGGAAGAATTTGAAGACTATAAAATGAAACAAACTGAAGTTCTGAACGAAAAACTAAATGAAATTAAGTCATTAAAGGAGCAAATAGAACACTTAGAAAAAACCAAAATAAATGTTTTAAATGAAAACTATGAGGAGGCTAAGGAAACTAATACTAATATTCAGTCGAATATACGAAATGCTATACAAGTAGAATGCTTATCACCGAAGGTTGTAGAAACAAAAGTTGAACAGATCAGTCATGTACAACCAGCAAATTCACCAATCGGATACTTATGGACACAAAGTACCATCAAGTCTCCTGTCATCATCAAGCAGGAAAGTGTAGATAAGAGGTCCGTTAGAGATTATCAGAACCCGGCGTATGTGCCGCCAACAATAAATTGCTTGCAACAGAGCAAATCGGAAACCAGTAACTGCTGTTCATGTTGTAGTACCAATGTCAAAGCAGAGAGGAGTCCAATCAATCCTATTAAAAGACCAGCGACCCCGAAACGTAATAATGAGGCTCATCAAAATATGATGAATTTTTCAAATCCAACAATGGATAAGAACATTTGGGCTACTAGCAAAACATTTGGATCTCCTAGTGGCATGATACAGTGCTCGGATTTGGAGACTCAATTACGAGGAGCGCATAACCCTCAAGTTATACAGGTTTCTATATTATTTTTAATATATAATATATATTTTTAAAAGTACTTTCCCATCTCATAACTGACCTGTCAATAATTTGTGCAATTCATACCCTTCTTAGGTTAGATTTTTTTTTATTGAAATTTTTGGCCATTACAATAAATAATCAAGCTGTTTTAGTTGTGACAAGCCATGAAATGGTAGTTCAAAAATGTAATAATGTTTGTGTGAAATTTCTTGTCTAATTTATTAAATTTTTTTTGTTAGAATGTGAACAGAGGTTGGGGTGATAACATCAGTGTAAACAAAAATGCTGAAATGGCTTGTATACTGCTGGAACAGAGATGCCAACAGCTACAATCTACATTGCGGACGTACCAAAGCTACTTAGAAGCCATACAGTGTAAGTACATTTATAACAATAACGGTCGCACTTAGCTTTTGCAATACAACACTTTTGATATATTGTATATAATGCTAGCTTCTTGTTATTGTAAATAATAGTGCCTGCTAATAGTTATGTGGGTAAATACACGGGGGACTGTGTAAGTTGGTGGCACTAACGGAAACTGACTATATAAAATTTGATATGCGGAAATTCTTCCATTTGGGGTCACCCCATTGTGTTCAACTGGGTAGGTAGCTAGCCATATTTCTTAATTCTATACTTTCAGTGCTATATTTCTATTGAAAGTATAATTTATGTATGTGAAAAAATCAGTTTTTAGTTGTTTTCTTATCATTGATGATCAGGTTTCAGGTGACGTACATAAAATAATTAATACATATAAACTGCTTCCTTTATATATTTTTTCCATATTATTAAATAGTAACATTACCTAACTTCTATATAAATACTCAAAGAACTGTATCCCGGGTGCTATGTGGCCCTGGGACATGAAAAGACTGGAGATAAATTATATGACCATAGAGAATACACAATCCATATAGTTACAACATAAGGTTTTTATATATGATGTGTGTATATCATATATACGTACCTATATTTACAAGGGTCATAGTCAGACTATATAGGTACCTATTTTTTCAATATAAAGAAATAAGTATCGACATCCAGGCTGTTGACTTTGGCTCTAGATTCAATCCATAGATTGAAGTACTGGTTCCTCTATATTATTGTTAAAAGGAAAGATACAATCTGGACATATCAGTAAAACGAAATACTATATTTTTTGCTGCCAGAGAAAAATGCTAAAGGAAAGACTCCATCAAACCCGTTATTGTACCTGCAAAAATAGCACCCACGTAACGAAAGTAACACACTGTCAAAGGTATACAAAGCACCTTAATAAATCCATAAAAGAACTGTCAGCGGGAATAGAACATGTATTTATAAACTATGATGTTTCTGATGGAGAACTATCTAGTATAGATCTCATTTTTAAACAGTTTGTATAAACACATTGTTACACCGATTAACAAAAACTATTTTTTCATTAAGTCATATTCCTAAGCACTTATCAATCGGTATATAATTTGTAGAGAACACACCGTGGCTCAATATTTACATGATTTTGTTTCTATCTATCTTTCAATAAATACTTTCGTAGTGCACGCCACTCTTTCAGAGTAAACACCGATAAATATAGAATGCCTAATATCTAAAAGAAACACTTTCTCACCTCGTTAACTTGCGTACATAACCTGTTATAACAAACTGTACTATTTTTTTTATATATTTTCATTAAATATTTTCCACAATCAACATTTTGTGTTTGTACATAAACACTAATAAAAAGTTGGCCTTATTAATTAAAGAGCTCATTTCATTATAAAACTATCACAAAACTAAAAGGAGGGTAATTTCTTTCATAATTACATTGTTATGTAACTGTATCAAATAGCGTTTAAATTAATTTTAATTTTATTGGTAAGGTACAGTTAAGTTACATATAACTTACTTTGTACATGAACATTTTACAAACTCAGTGCGATAATCATAAAATTTCTTTAACTATAACAAAAAATTATTTGTCAAAACATTTGTACATGATAAAAAGTGACAAAAGGAGATAATTAAACATTTGGATAATGGCTGAAACATATTCAGTTATTCCAATATGAAAGATAAAAATAAAATGCTCAACGTTTGTTGTTCTTCTTTTGTTGTAGTACAAGAACATAAACAAATTTTATCTCTTAGGCATAATTTTATTTATTTTAGAAGCTCCTTAACTATTTAAGAATTTTTACCACAGCATTTTTTTTTGTGAATAATGCCTGCTGTTTCTAAAGTTTCCTTACGACCATTATTATATAAATCATGTTTAAACAAGTTTAAGTGCTGAAGTATATTTAACATTAGTTTATATTAATATCAAATGATGCCACTTTCACTTTATAGCTTAGAAGTAGTTCAGATATCTGTGACCTATTCTGAGTCTGAAAACGCAAAAACTGTGGTAGCATCAGCTTCCTCTCAATTGGTCGCAAAAACTTTATAAAAATTATTCACTTAAAAAAATAACGTGGTGAAAACTTAAAAAAACATGGAGAGCAGAGGGAGTTGAGAAGAGCAAACGGGATCCCAAGCAGGGTGAGCTTATACAGATAAAAACTTTCCCTTCTGCTAGTTTATGAAACAACAAATAAGATGCGAAAATAGCATAGTCATCGTCATCAGTTAAGTGCAGATTTACACTTAATTGTATTTATTGGCCAGTTATCTGGCCAGCATTGGGAGTGAAACATATTTCCCGGAAAATTACACTACTCTACCATGAAGTAGACAGCCGATATACTAATCAACTATCTGATGAATTTCCTATGAAAACTAGAATCCGCCAAGAGGATGTGGCCTAGCCATTATTTTTCAGCATTGCGGTAGACGTTATTATGCGAAAGGCTTTTGAAAGCAGGCATGGCGTCCAATTCAGTTTACCTCTAGGATCTCAGTTTTATGAGGCCTGAAAATAAATGCCGATAAAATAAAGGTGCTCATGACAGATGGATCCTTTGTTCACCTCAATGGTATCCACTTTGAACAAGGCCAGGTGTTCAAATGTCTTGAATCGCTGATCCAGGGTAAGCAAACTGTCTCCTCTGTTGTGAGATGTTTAAATAAGACAGGCATTCATCTCGCTTAAATGGTGTGTGGGGATAAAAATATAATATCACCACTTCGACTAAGATCTGCTTCTGTCATATGCTTATCTTTGGTGGTCCTTCTTTATGACTGGAGCCTTCTGAAAGTGGATCTCTACAAACTTAAAGTCCTTCAAATGCAATGTCTCCAGTAGATCCTGAGAGTTTCAGTCCGTGGTCTTATCATTAATTACACCATTGAATCTTGCTGTCAGAATTAACTGAACATTGAGCATGAAATTGAGCAGAGTCGCTTAAGATGTATTGTACACGTATGCCACATCAGCGAGTCCTCACTTCCTTATCAACTTCTTTAGAGAATTAGACTTGACGAATGGAAAGTCCAGCGACATGCACAAAAGAAAACATTGTTAAAACAACTTGATATTGAAGAGTAGACTTAACTTATATAAAGCAAAAATTGCAGCTTCTGATTAGAAGAAATGGAGAGAAGTAGCAGAAAAAGCTCATGAACCACAGCAAACTGGCTTCGAGGTCACCCTCAGCCAGGTGCTAGCTAAGGATCATTCATTCATTCATGACTTTCACATTTTCTCTTGAACTGTAATTTGCCAGTTACTCATTGCAGGTCTGTCCTCAACAACATGAATTCTATTGCAGAAACTTATCTCGAATGTGAAGCAAATATCTAGTAGTTTCTCGAGGCTCTCATGTTTCTTCCTGGCAATGTTACCGAAGACTTCAAAGACTCTGTTTGACCCTAGGCTCACGTTAATTTCTTAGCAATACCAGTAAACACATAAGATTCAATGGGATTTTTCGCATAATACTTTTTTTATATTGGTCCCTATGATTACACATTTTTTCCCTATGATCATACATTTTATCATGCTTAACAAGACTGGTCTTTCCACTTATTACGCTACCTATTGCCGTCAAGTCTTAATGTATCGTTCTCATGCAGCACTGGCAACAAATGCATGTGTCGCTAGCACACATTCTCTACAGTGTGTCCTGCGTGTCAATTGCTTGAATCTCCTCTTCCCAACAGACTGCAGTTGGTTTTTTTTCTTCTATTTCATTAGTTTATTTGTTTATATTTAGGAAAAATAATTAACAATAACATATAAAGTGTAATTACTTCAATTCAAAGTAAAGAAAAAGGTACCTTGTGTTTCACACATTATAATAAAATGTTCATGAAAAAAAACTTTAGTCCAATTTTTTCAAAATTCAAAACTAAACTTTGGTTTAACTTATAGTAAACTAGTTACATTCATATAGAATAATAAAGGAATTAAAGAAAAATGTGGGTTAAGTACATTAAAGAGAAAAAAAACTTAAGTAAAGCGTTGTAAAGTTTGATAAATGAGAACAAGTTTTAGTAGAGATTTGTTCAAGCCCAGGCGTTAAAAGTACTGATTGGTATTCTCATATCATGTGAAATTGCCAAAAATGGCATCTAGCAGTTAAATTAATCATTTTAAAAGTTGTCACCGTGTATTATCAAGTTAATTTGTGTCTGAACAAATGTCGAAAACTTAGAGTATGAAACAATACTTCCTAAACTGTTGTAGAATTATGCATCTTGAGACGTATTTAATGTATGAATTTAGTTAATTTGTTAAATTGAAGCCTAATGAAAATATATTAAAAGTATATTCAAAGGAGAAACTTACCACTGTAGCAAAGCAAGCAATGAACTATCTTGGCTTGTGCCAACTCTTATGGGCATGAAAAGGTTAAGAAAACACTTTGTTAAAAATCTAAGATTATTCCCTATAAATATTATCCACAATCTCTAGCCTAGAAATGGCTTGTTTGCATATTACCATGTGGTTAAATAACTTTAGATTACACCCAGATTAAAATAGAAATATTCTGTTCATTTATAACCTATCGATACCACAAGTAAATTGCATCAAGGTATAATAAAATAATAAAGAATTAAATACATTTATAAAATACGTTGGGTAAATTGCTTTCTAAGAGAGGAGGACGTCTCTGATTGCATGATATGTTGAAATGCATGGCGCCATCATAGGTCCCAATTAACTTTTACCCTAAACTTTTAATGAAAAGAGGCAATTTTTTGTCATTTGGCAAAGAATTAACAATGAGTGAATACAATTACCTTTGGCCATTGTTATGAGTGAAAAAATTCTACCCATATGCACCATCGTGCAGCGAACACCGAATGGACTGTCCTACAAATTTATGTTGCCAAATGACACAAAAGTTTTACAGAGGGCAATCACTGTTTTGTTTGACATTGCAAAGGGGACGAAAGCTGGATTGAGTTATAAACCTGATGAAAAGAGGCAATCCACATACTTAGTGCCCTAGCCTGTTTCACTAACAAAGGAAAGTCTAAATTTTTAAAATATCTCCAACCTAGAATAATGTGGCTTATTACCATAACCTCGCTTTTCGTAATTTTTATTCATTTCTGAAAGTTTGGGAGGCACTTGGAAATATTACTTTTATGACCTAGATATTAGTTTTATGGCCATGTTTAAGGCTGTGGCTATTTGGCATAAAAGAAATCCTAAATAAAAGCAGATTTCAATTAGCAAAACTGAAATAATTTATTGTCAATTAAGTTTCACTTACATTTTTCATACAATTTCAGTTGTGTAATTGAAGACAAATATTTGTTGACATTTTTAAATTCAATCTCACATTAACTGTTTCCGATATAAGGATAGTTTTTCTTTTTTTTTTTTTGGTTTAATTAAAATTTTGAGAATAGAAAAATATCTTATTTAAATTAGGATTAACTTCCTGTCCTAACTTAAAATATTTGGGTATTCTTTTCACTAGAGTTTTAAGAAATAGGATATATAAACGATAAGTGTTAAGTTATTATATATATACTACGTGTATATACACGTAGGATATATATAATAATTTAACGCTTATCGTTTTTTGTGGCCACAACGGGTAATAATAATAGAATAATCAAGAACTCTATACCTAGTTTTATTTTCGAAAATCTAAAAATGTTAGTATTACCCTTAAATATATAATATAGAAATTAAATATTTAATAATTGTTTACAATTTAAAATGATTCAAAAATTATTGGGTCTTTGCGAATCTGAGTTCACAAAAGGAGACCGAGATTTTACAAACTCTGTCACGTTTTATGTCCATAAAACTTCTAAGAAATATGATTTAGGAAATCTTTCGTCATAACTAAATTAACAAATGTTTCATGATATAATTTTTGAACTTAACAATTCACACTGTATCAAATTTCACTGATGTTAAAATTGCTCTAAGTTCAAAATACCGTCATACGACCTGTTATGAAACAAGCTTTTACATTAAGACTCATTCTGTTTACTCCTCAAAGGAATATATATATACTATTACAGTATTTAGGTTATTTTTTATATTATTTAAAACCTTATGTCGGAGAAAACATCAACAAAATTTATTCGAATTCTCTAATTTGTTTTTTGATCTAGATTATTATGTACAAGTTTGAAGATACTCACCATTTCATGTATTGCATGCATGTACACTGTCCAATTACTATTCATGATAGTTCACGCATTCAATTCGATGAACCCTCGATATTGAAGGCAATATACTTCGCTTCGGTTAATTTACCTGTTTTGATTCGTTATTAGTAATTAAATGTATTATTAATATTGTTTCTAATTATAATCGTAAATTTTGTTTTTACCATAGTTTCTGTTAATTGTCTGTTTAAATTTGTTTTTATTTCTTACTAACTTACCGAATGCATTGGCACTGAGCTATAAGTTGAGCAAGGATTGAAAAAATATATGTTAAATCAGTAACGGGACACTGCTATTTACAAGCTAGTGCAATATATCATCATCGCTTACCTCTTCATTGCATAAGATATAAAGCATTTAGGTACAAAATATGATTAATTAAGCAATTTACTTTTTAATTAAGTATAGTCGGTCATTAGATACCAAAATAAATATTTAACAAAAGGTTGTAAATTCCGCGTTACAAGTTTTAATGTTAAAATATTAGCTAAATAATTAAACTTAGGATATTTGATATAATTTCAAAAATCTCTTATTGTCGTTATTATATATTATCTTCAGTCAATTCGCGTCAAGAATCAGACATGCTGCGACAGAAGTTATTTACTGCAGAAGCAGCCATCACGAAACTACAGCAGAGACTGACGTCAGCTGATTTACTTGTAAAGGAATTATACGTAGAGAATTGCCAGCTGACAACATTATCGAATGCATCGAATTCAATATTCAAGCCTAAAATATTATGAATATATTAGGCGTAAGTTTGAAAAGCGAGTACCTGCACTAATTATATTTGTAAGTTTTAAATATCAACTGATTTGTGCTATATGTATCTATGTATTATACGGAACAATAATAATTTTTGATATTATAGGTAATAAATGAATTGTACAGTAATCTGGTTTTTTCACATAGTTTTATAGAAATCTCATTGTTATTACAAGTGGTAATTATGCAGGCTTTGTTGAGTTTTCATATATTTTGTATTCAGGTATTAATATTTTTTTTTATCAGAAGCATGGTATGAAGTAACTCGCGAATAAGCATTTATTAAGAAAAAAGTATATTTTGTGAAATAGTCTTTTCAAATACTTTCTTGTGTCTTCTTTAATTTTGATATGAGGATCGCTATGTAAGTTATATGAAAGATGTGTTGATCAAATGAAACTATAATGCAACTTGGGGTTAAATTAGATTAATAAATTGTTCGAATGTTGTTGGAATGATTTCAATTTATTATGTCATGCTTTGTTGCAGATAATGTTGATTTCGTTGAAGATTTCTTGAATAATTTATATTGTGCAAGTGTTTTGTTGAACAGATATTTTGCTATGCGACTTTAAAATAAAGTAATCTATTTGTTGACATTTTTTATTACAAATTACATATATTTATTAAATCTTTACCTTTTCCACCACTGTGATCGCCATATTCTCCCAATATTATTCTAATTTCCTATCGAAAACAAAATTTTAAATCTTCGACTTGTGAAAAATGGAAAATCCATCGCATTTGCTGCATGTTATGCCATAAAAAGTAAATTTCATTTCTTATGTTTATGTAAATATATGGAATCAAATTTTCTTGACAGATTCTTAATTGATATAAGTAATATTATTCCCACCTAAATATTAAATTATCTGTGTGTAGTTGATTCATGTGGCATATTTTATTTTTATAAAAAAGAAACGTTTTCTTCCATGTTTTATATTTATCAATAACAAGTACTTTACTCAAAATATTCTATTAGCGATACTAATTATTCCTGCCAGAGTTCTTAGTAAATTAGTAGTGTAAACTGAAATTGCATGAGACTTATTCTGACGCTCTACAATCAACAATTGACTTTTCATAAATATTTTTGAAGCTCGCTGTCAGTTACTATTTCTTTATTGTAATATTTTACAATTTTTTCTAATTCTATAAGTTATCATTTAATCTAACGATTTTTGGTATATTGAGATAATTAATAACTGCAACATTTTATATTTATAAAAATATACAGCAGATAAAAGGACATTCTGAATAACATTTTACCAAATATTACCAATGAGATTTTTGTAATCGTAATGTATACATTTATTTAAACTTAAACTATTTCCAATTCATACTTCCAGTCAATCTCTAAAGAGAATTAAAGGTAAATAGAATGTGCAGGCTATTTTTAAATGTAAAATGGATTTTTTTTAAATGTATTTTCTTTATTTGATAATGTTGTTTTTAACCTATAAAAGTGCACATCTTTCTTTCATAACAAAAAGTTTTTTTTTTCATAATATACTGTGGTACTGTCAAGTAAAATTAATATTTGGAAATAAAACGAAGGTATTGGTGATTGAACAAATATAATATTGTACAATCAGTGATTACTAAAATTTATTAGAGGGTTTAATTTTTCTATAATTTTTTGTAGTCATTCGATTATTTTATTTATGCACACAATATTTCCATTTATTAGATCATAATATAATGTGCCATAAAGAGCATTCACTGATAAAAAATATAATTTATGATATTTTTATATTTTGTGTATTATTTTTAATTACCGAAAAAATATAACTAAATTTTAATTTTAATTGTGATCACAAATTTTTATGCTTCCCAAAAGCATATTCTTATTATAAAGGTAATACTTTCAATGTGGATGGTGCTATTGTTGCATATAGCATGATTGCATAATGATATTATCCATATTGAAAGAGATAAATTACAACTGCTTCTAAATTTACAACTGAGAGCAATTAACCGTCTACTGGCAACACCTTATCTTTGTATCAAATGGGCTTACTCAGTCTTAAAGTGACTATTAACAACTTAATTATTCTAAATATTTTGATGAAGAGTTCATAAAACAAAAGTGGCGCCCACTCTTCCATCATAATTTAAAAAAAATTACAGTCAAGGCCAAGTAGAAGTCGGTTCTGTGAATACCACAATCTTATATATTAACATATAGTTTAACATGCAGGTGCATTATTAATATACAAAAATTTAAAAAACACCAAAAAATTAAATTTGCCACATAATAATTCCATATAGAATTATATATGAATGATTTTTGAATATTTTGTGCCTTGTATAAAAAAATGTTCTTCACTTTGCATTTTTTTTATTGCATTGAGTTAGAATCTTGAATTTTTTACAAGACTTTAGAATCATAGGGCTAAGTATTTGATATTCATCTCAAATTGAAACTTTTATCCATTTCGGAGAAAAATTGAGTGATAAGAGTTCGTTTTTCATTCTAAGATATAGAACCATAAAAAACTAATAAAAAGGAACACCGATAAAACATGGTCATCATCGTGCTTACTTCCTCTTGTCTTTTTGCACTTAATATATGTATATGATCTAATGATTTTTATCGGTATATTTAGATATTTAGATCACTTAAATTTCAAGAAAATGTTAGCTTCAAACTTAGAGCTAACCAGCAAATATGCCATATGTGATTTTACACTAATAAATTTCTTGTTATAACTGTTACTTTAGTTTTCTTTTATTAAAATTATAATCTTCATGATAAAAATATTATCTTTTTTTCACACCATAAATAAAATTATATCGCATTCTATCAAAACTATTTAGTGAGAAAATGTTTATATAAAAATTGGCACAATTGACTATAAATATTTCCTGTTTTAATTTGTAGTAGCTATATGTGGCGACAAGTCGTTTGTCAGTGATTCAAAATGCAAAAATCCCCACACACACAGTTAGTTGATTATTAATTAGAACAATTGGGCACTAAATTTCGCTGGAATTTTCTATTTCTGATTTGTAATAATGGCAAGTAATTAGATTATTTATTATTACTAAAATGGAGTAGTTTTTGTTATATTAAGTGGATGTTTTACAATATCCAATACATTTAATTTTTTTTTGGAAATTTGGTGTTGCCATCAGAAGGTTAATTTTGTACATGTAATTTACTCCAGAATTTGAGTTAAATTTTTGTTGAATACTGTTCTTTTTATTTTCAATAGTGGGACTTTAGTTTGAATGAACAAGTGAATTTTCAATGAAAATTTAACTTTTTATATATTATATATATGTTTGATGGTTGAATTTATGCTTAGCTATTAAAAATATTATACAGATGGCATGTATTTTAAAAAAGATAAAGTAATCGAACATATGAACTGAATTTATTATTTAAAATAATTATAAATTAATCAAAACGCTAAACTTGATAACTTGCTAATTAAA
This sequence comes from Druceiella hillmani, assembly GCA_039881145.1. Taxonomy (NCBI): domain Eukaryota; kingdom Metazoa; phylum Arthropoda; class Insecta; order Lepidoptera; family Hepialidae; genus Druceiella; species Druceiella hillmani. Next base: position 36,694,288 of record JAYKKI010000014.1, read on the forward strand.
ATATTGTAATAATTTATTAACCCATAATTTCGGGAAAGAGAGAGACCACCTACATAATCTATACATCTTTAAGTTATTTTTTTTGTATCTGTGGTTTTGATAGTTTTTACCTTGAAAAAGCAACAAAGTTGTACAAAGTTTCTTTCATACATTGAACCTAAAAATGTAATCTAGTGTAGGCACATGATGCTAAAAACTTAATTGTCAGCTCTTATATTAGTCATAGCATAAACAAATTCCAGATGTAACTGTGATTAGCTATTAGTTTTAATTTTTGTTATTAACACATCACAGAATGATTTATTATTTTAATGTTGTGTATAATTATAAGCCAGAAATTGATTTTTTTTTATTGTTTTGACAGGTAAAGAATTTATGACATAGAATTCAATGTTTTTGACTGAAAAATTTTCCATTTCCCTATGACAGAATTCTTAAAGATCCTCTATAAGTCCTATTGGCACATTAACCACAATTTTCAAATTGAAGTAATTATACAACATTTTACATAAATTAAACTTGAGAAAGCCATTATGTTTTAGTTTTGATACTACAATATTTTATCATCAAATAAACATTACTTTGTCATAATGTAAAATTTAAATTGACATATCAGTTTCAATAAACTTTGCTATTTCTCAATATGAATTATGTTTTAAAGTTTTTTTTATCTTAAATACTTAACAAAGATTGTTTAGTAATACTGTTGATACTAATTATAGATGATAATGGGAGAAGCATTATGACAATGTGGGAGCATATGGTTAATTAAATATTGAAGAAAATGTTTCATTCCATTTTTTTTAAGTAAAACAAGACTGTAAATCTGTACATCTTTATGCATATTAGAATATAAATATTTTTCTGAAATTAAGGTAGTTATGAACCTTGTCATAATGGTTTGTTTATTTTTATGAGACGGAATTGAAAATATTACTTTTTCTTATATAGTTTGAAGTAAGTTGAAAACAAAAGACTTATTTTCACAAATTGCCTAGAGGAATTAAGACTCTAATTCGAAATAATATGTTACGATGTGAAATAAACCCAAATTTCTCATAATTTATATGTTTCGATGGTAATTGGCAAAAAGCAAAGTGTTAGCCATTATTTTTCTATAAGAAAAATAATTGTTCAATAACAAATAAGGAGCTAGCTATATGTAAAATGCACTTTGAGTTATGAAATGTATCTTGAATTTTTTAGATCGTGAATTTGGAAATTGACGATAAAATTATATGTAAAAAACTTTATTTAGAAAGTGGCAAACAAAACGCACTAATAGGTTTTGAACATTGTAGTGTGTACTTGCAAATTATATAGTAGCATAATTGGAAGATATTTTGGCATAAAAATTCTCGAGTGTGTTTATATGATCTTATGAAATGTATGGTGCGTAGGCTAGAGCACAGAATTCAATTGTTGCAATCACAGATGTGGAGTTCTTTATTAAAATCCACGTCTTTAAAATGTTCGCTTCTCTTCTGGGCAAAAATTTAATTATACAGTAAATGAAACTAATTTATTGGTAAAGACTTAAAGACATTATGGTTGTGTATATTTATAAAGTTGCAATCTTTTATTTCTAATTTATTTTCTATTTTAGGAATAGTACTGGTGAATGTCGCATGAAGCAGTTAACTTAAAATACTTTCAGTAATGCCGAATAAAATTCGTCAACGAGGAAGCTCAAAATAGCTGCCCCCAATTGAAGTTAGGGTTCATTATATTATAATATCCCTAATATTTTGATGGTCTCAAGAGTTTACATGTCTGACTGTACAAATATCGAACAATTTATATGACTGATGGAATGTGAATGTATCAGACATTCACATAAACAACTTCTATTTTATCAAGTTATAAATAGATTTGAAGATTGTCGATCTACACCTAAAGGGATAAGTGCTAACTTTTGACAATACTCCTGCTTACTAAAATTCAGAAATACAGTAGTCTCGGATCAGTACGAGACATACATTATACTATCTTTATATTTGATGAATATATTTTTAGTGTATCTGTACTAACCCATTAAGATAGATATTTTAATCTTAATCCATGCTTTCTTTTCCATTACTATGTATTTACGGAATCTTTCTACTTTTCCCAACATAAAATATCCAATTTTTTATTATGAAAATAGAAATTACCTAAAATACAATAATGAATAAGTAAGATAAACATTTATAGATAAGTACTGTAGGCATCGACACAATTGCAAAATGGCATCACTTATACTTTGCTCAAAAAATTTAGGTACACGCAACTTCTATTTAAGTGATGAGAATATTATATTTAAAAACTACTACTAAATTGAAAATACTACTAACATGTAAATTAGCATTTTATGATATGAAAACAATATTTTATCCATGATATTTATATTTAGCAAACAACGTTTTATCCTACTTTATTACGCTGAAAACAGATTTGAAGTTATGACGTAATTTAATCTTTAATTGTAATAGTCATTTATTTATTTTGAATTTTACTTATGTACTTATTTTAATATTTATCCTCCATGTTATTTGTATATACATTTATACCAGAGTTCAAGTTGTTTTGTTCAACAAAACAGATTTACTGTCGACAGTAAAATTTAACAAATTCTATAGTAATTAATGTACCGAGAATGAGGGAGGAATATGAATAAAACGGTTTGAATTAATTTAATAATAGTTTTATTTTAGATTGATATCACTATCCCACTCAGTATGGAACAGTAGCTTGTTTTAATCAGAATCATGCCACTATGCTAGCAAAAATTTTTATAAGTATCCACTTTTTCCTCCTATTTTCTTTGACCTGATAAGAGAAGGTTATGAAGATCATTTCGCTTATTAAAATGAGAAAATTTATGCAGTTAGATCTTCAGCCATTAACGCAAACACACAAGTTGTCAAGTGATTTAAGTAGTTGTAGTGAAGAATTTGTATCCTGACTATAACAAAAAAATTGTGTATCCAAAGAAAATATATGAATAATGTAAGTCTTTGTTCAATGAGACAAACATTTGCAGAGTCCATTGTTCGTTCATGTTTATATAGCCAATGCCTATTTTTATCCCATTACTGAAATGTGATTACTGGATTGAATCTCACAACTTCCATGCAATAGATAATTCATCACAGTTTGAGCAATTTTGGGCTAATATGATATTAGTAAATTTAATTACAAACAAACATTTGTAGAGTCCATTGTTCATTCATATTTTTATTACCAATACCTGTTTTTATCCCATTACTGAAATGTGATTACTTGATTGAATCTCACAACTTCCATGCAATAGATGATTCATTACAGTCTGAGCAATTTCGGGTTAATATGATATTAGTAGATTTATTTACAAACATTAAAATATTTTTAACTAACATCGTCTTTTGTCTCTAAATGTTTGAGATCCAAAATTTTAAACAGAGTTAATTTTCAGCAATACTACATTACTGTTAAGAATCAACTACAATTGAATAACTGTGAGGTACAATTGATAAATACACAAAAAAGTTGCGAATCAAAACGTCTAAATTTAGTTATTTTGCAAATTATAGTGGTCATAAATAAAACAACATTTCGGGGTACAGCAATGCACCTTTTATTTATTTTTAAACACCCAAAAGAAAACAATCAAATCAAAAAAATTACAAAATATTTCATTTATCTATTTAACATTAATTTTGCAACGCCCTAACCAATATGCGAGGTTGCCTTATGCAAAATATAATATTCTGTATAATTTGAAATAAAAAAAATATATCTTCACAATTAAACAATTTATATATATGAAACAGTATTGCAAGTAGAATTTAATGGCTAATAAATCCTGCAATTTTTTTTTTACTCTATTTCAATTAGCAAATTATTTTTTTTTATTTATGTGCTAATTTATCATAGACAAAGTGCAGATAAGCATTGAATTCTCCTTACAAGAAACTTGCTTACAAAATTGAAAACAATTTATATATTTGTAGATTTTTGTATCTGTATAATACACGAACAATACTTAACCATTTGAAATTATAATATTTTCCATATAATCTTTGTCTAGTATTTTGTATAAAATATCATCCTCGTATCCGTTATAAATATATACCTCTATACAAATAGAGGTATCTAAATATATACAGAATTTTTCTAAAAAACTAGCTTTCAAACTGGAAACAATACCAATGGCATCATTGCATCGAAGGATTAGAATATGAAATTACATTTAATGTTTTTGACCACACATCTTAAACAACTTTCGTTATGAGAAAATGTTGAAGGTTGCTTTATCATTTCTGAGTCAATCGAAAAGATAATAGTGATGAGAATTCTGGTACAAGCTGTGATGAGAATCCTATTACTGCGCCATTAGCAGTAGTCTTTGAATAAAAACGATACATATCATAAATTAATAAATAAATGACACTCATTTTTAGGACACTAAAATTACGTTTATCGTAATAAAATAAAAAATATTCAGAGAAAAAATGTTATGTAGGCTAATTTTTGTGTAGAATTATATTGAATATGGAAAATTACGTCAAATAAGTATTTAATATAATTTACCATATTTTGAAAAACTTTGGAACAGCTCTTTTATTTTATGATTACTTTTCATATATGACAATAATTTCTCTTGGCCCATCAAAAATTGTATTTAACAAACTTTAGTTATGTTAATTAATTACTTTATTACTCTATGTAAATTAGCATATATCCTCTAGTTAAACTTAAAGGGGAACAAATACATTAATACACAATATCCTCATCATAAATGCAAATTCCCACTTCATTTTTTGGATTTAAAATTGTAAACATTTATATCTGTATATTAGTCGACAAATTTGAAAAAAATAAAAGCAAAATATTGCAGCCCAAGTTTGATAAATTTTCACTCAATTACAAACAATTGTTATTAGTTGTTTGTTTTAACTCTTCAATTTTAACAACATATTTTATTCCTTATATACCTATAACTTGTCTAAATTATTTGAATTCTTATAATGATTTTTAATATTTAACATGTAAACTTTGTGATTTCTTCTCAGACTGTAATCAAAAACAAATAAAAAATAAGCAACACACTATTACTTAAAAAAAAACTCATTTATACAAATAAATGACAATTCCTAACGCAGACAACATGTACAAGACATAGCATAATTTATAAGTACATGCCGTTGACAAGATAGTCAGCGTCGTGAGCAAATGGAGATTTGCCACCTCTCCGCATTCTCCTTCTGGCCACCTTCAGTTTGCACACCAACATTACAACCATTACGCTCGTCATTAGTACACCTGTTTGTAAATAGTATATGTTTACACAAGACAATGAATATAACAGTTAATCACAGCAGGGAAATTATTTGTAACGATCTTCTAACAGAAATGTTATATTTATCTATTATATTTTATCTTTCTTATAGTTAATCTTAAGAAATGATAATGGAGAGTTTCATGATTCAACTACATGTAGAACTTGTTAACGTTTTTTATTCAAAAGAATGTTCCGTTCAACAGACCTCTCGTGCTTTATGTAAAATTGACAGTGTGCATAAATTCCCATTGAAAAGTATAATTCAATGTTTAATCGAGAAACTTAAAGCAACTGTGTATGTTGCCAGTTGATCTATGACTGTAGGTCAATAAACCACATATTGCCACTGTTGAGCAAAACGTGAACGATAATCCATCGCAACCAATTGTCCACTGAAGTTTGTATTTTCACACAAACTAGTTTTTCACAACTTGCAGAATTTTATGTATGAAGTTCCACTTTTACAAAATTGTTTTATTTAACTCAAGAAGTTATGCCTAAAGACCACAGACTGTACTGTATATATGGTTATTAGCCGCGCAACAATTGGACTCTTTAAGTTTGGCTATAAAATCACCTTCGGTGATGAGTTATTTTGACTATATTAACAAACAAAACTATTGCATTTAGAGTAATAAGAACCCGATGGATTTTCATGAACGTCTAATTCATCCCAAAAAAATTACTTTATAGGATAAGTGTGCATTTTGATCTGACAATATCATTGGTCTATTAGGTATTTTCTCAAAAGCGAATGAAGAGAGGCTGTGTCTATTAATGGTAAAAGATACTAAGTTATGATAACTGGTTATTTTTGGCCTCAATTGGAAATTATTGGCTTCAGTAACATGTTATTCAAATAGGCTGCCGCTCCATACCATATTTTCTGTGAAATATTTAAACTGCAAAGGAGAAATTTGAAAAATTTTACTATCTGCATGGTGGTGATATAAACTAACCATCAAAAGCGTGTGAATTAAAATTTTTAGTTTCTGTGTATTATGTGCTTATGAAGCTGTGTTAAATCTCGGGTGTATGGCAATAAGCTACAAATAACTGATCACCTAAAAAATAAGATCATACATATCATTTGTGATATTCAGCCCACAATACATGTGGCTGTAATCGAACATTGGTCTTTGCAGGTATGCACCACCAAACGAAGCCACGATGATCATTTGTCCAAACTTCTTTTTACAACAAAGGTCATCAAATATACTTTAAAATAAAATTAAATTAAAGCTGTATTACTAACACAATTTGTTTTATTCAAATTTAAAACTCTATTATTGAAGACCCTTCACTAAATGTAAAAAATTTTTCAATGAAGTTTATACAGGTTTCATTTCTAATTTTTCCATGACATGTTAGACTTTATGAAAAGTACTATATCCATGACATGTATTTGTATATTTTGTTGTTGATACCACATAAGACCTAAACAATCATTTTATTTATGTATATAAAAATTGTGATTTCTTTTAAGAAATTGGTTGGAAATTAATTATAAATTATTTTCCAGATTGTTTAAAATAATCCAGATTTTTCATATCTTCCTCAATTCTTAAACGATTTATTCAAGTTGTTACCTATAAAAATTTTATGGTCATCAAAGATAAAATATTTGGTATAAAGCAATCTGTTCAAGAGCTGATGAGGTAACATTTTTTTCTGAATATATGAAATCATTCTTTTTATTTAAAAATGACTACTTTAAGATAACAATTTCAAAGCTTTTATAAAGTACCAAAGGTATCGTAGGCACAAAAAAAGAATATTTTACAGCACAATAAAAAATATGTAAAATTAATATGAAAAAATAGGGGAAATTATGTGTTTTCGCATTGAGTACTTTGTTTTACAAGCTAAATGTTAATATCTTATATTGTACAGAATATTCTGGTGATATACGTGAAAGGAAGGAAAAATTTGAGACAAACTATCTGAGACTAGAATTGTCTCATAACGAACTATGATATAATTCTGTAAACGACATCATCCAGTTTTTCTACTATCATCCGGATGAATGAAGAAGCAACATGGCATTGAAATTACGAACCAAAAACTATATACCCTCACGAAACAAGTTAAAATAAAAAGTTTATCCATAAATATTGTATTGCCATTGAAAAGTGTTTTGTAAATTGTCCTTTTTCAAAAACTAGATCTTCCATTGTTTTTTTATTTTTGAGCTAACAACCTCTATAAATTAGCACTTTAGCAAGATTCTTTACCCTATTTTTAATTTAAGCAAAACATCATTCACTTCTCATACCAAAAATTTTCAGATAAAGTCAATGAGATAAAAGTTTGTTTTAAAATTCCCAATTGGCCTATCAAAGACTTTCACCACCACCATGATGTCCCTTGTTCCTGTTGCGTGGTGATAAAATTTAAGTGAAATCTAAGTGATTACCGTCTTGAACTTACCAAGAATGAGTAGTAAAATGGCACCGGGAGGTTTTTCGCTGAGTCCATCGTGATCATCATCTGCCATTTGAAATTTGTCGAATTGTGTATGCTTATGTTTACTGACATCATCTTTCTTTTTTTCAACCGGTTCCTCAGTAACATTAACTTCATCACCATTATCATTTTCATCATCCTTAAGATGTTTCTTTTTTGTCTTATTAGCCTCCGGTTTCTTATTATTTTTATGTGGAGTCTCGTTCACTTTTTCATTATTTTTGTCCGCCGAATTGCTTTCTTCAGTCTCCACTTCGGATTCTGCAGCTTCTCTTTCTTCTGCTTCTTGATGTTTAACGTTTTTTTTCTTTGTGTGATAGGCTGGACCTTTCTTTGGTTCATCTTCATTATTGGTTGGTTGTTTAACGTAAGCAACTGGTGTTTCCGGCATTGTTTTCTGCAGTGAAATATTTTTTTGCGTATAATTATTAAAATCAGGACTTACTATACTGTATGGTGATACATATAGTGATATACTATTTGATATACTTATGCAGCTAATTGTTATAAACAATATTACAGTATGAGTGTGTAAAACAAGTTAAGCAGATAGGATTCAAAAAACTATTAATTCGTAAATCATCATCAATAAAAATTTGGCATAACAGTAAAACATATTTCACATATATTTCAGTAGCTTACACTCAAAAATAATTACATGGAAATTTTTGGGGGGAGGACACAAATGAAAAACTCGAAATTTGTTTTAAATCCCATATAAAGTGTGGAGTATTATTTAACTAGTTATTAGGGTCTGAAAAGTATTTTTTCTATAATTTTGGGAATTCTAAAAGTATTTTTTCCATAATTTGGGTATCTTCAGTGATATAATGAAAAATATGTAAAAAATATTCCCCGATCCCAATTTTGAGACTACTGAAATTAAAATTATGAAAAAATATGGGTTTTTAGAAATCACACAAAGGTTGTGGGAAAACCGTAACGATGATTCTCTGATGTTATAATTTTTGAAACATATGCCATACTTTTACACCTACTAAAGATATAATAGGCAACATATTTTTACATTTTTTTGTATTCATAAGCCGATTTTCTTAGAAACCTTGCAACGTAGATACTTGAAATGTGCATAGTAATACATCTTATTAACCCATATATTTAATACTAACTAATAATTATATAGCAAATACCTTAATTTTTTTTAAATGTTATATATTGTATGGGTATTACTTAATTATGAGGCATACACAAACATTTTTTTTTATAATTTTAAATTATATATTTAAAAAGATATTCCAAAAATAGGTGAAAATTTAGCATTCCCTTATTTTCAAAACTACTGAATACATTTAGAAATTACAATCATTTAATTCTTATCACACAAGTCTGGGATTAAGTATTATTTTACTCTATAGTCAACTAAAAATATAGAGGTAATTATTTGTTATGGATATTCAAAAATCTAAATTTTATAGAAGTTAATTCTTTTATATAATAAATATATTTCTATTACATACTTTATTGCTTATATTAATTTTGTTTTATATATAAATAATTTGTTTTCATTATATGTAATCTATTAAGCCGATCATTTCCAATTTTACATATGATAAACTCTTATTTAGTTTACTGTAGGGGATATTATAAGATATGCTATACGGACTTTGTTTATTCATAAATAAAGTTTTAATTACTAATCAGAGGATTTCTACTTATTACTCTTGCCTTTGATCATATTTAAACAGTTCCACAGTGTATATCTTCCAATTTATACTGTTTTAGTAATTGAAACAGTTCACAATAGCATTGAGTGCAGTTTAGTCTACTGTACACTTTTGTACAGAAGAACTACCAGATCTCAATGTCATAATTTGAATAAATATTTTTTTTTCTGTTTTTCTATTTTGTGTTAATCAAAATTGTTTTTTTATCAAATTAAAAAAGAGGAAATGAGCATTTTACTGTTTTTTTTCACATTTCAAATTAAAATATAATTGTTTTGAATGACGTTCTAAACTTGTCACTCTTTAGCAGTTTTCGCGAGAAATGAGTTGCAAAAAGCCAATTTTCATGAAATAAATATATAAAAACAATAAGAAGTAATCTGCCTGAAATTTAGATGAAGGTTTAATCTACTTCTTCATATCAAAATCATTATACTACAGTTACCCACAACTTAGATCAAACTTGGCAAAAATAGAGCTTGTTTTGTCAAAAATGTAAATACGCCCTTAAAATAAATCTCATTTTTTGTTACATCAGACACAAACTAAATATATAAGGTGAAAATGTACATATACATTATCTTTATGTAATCATTATAAATTCTATGGAATGTTCATTAAGTTTTACCATATGGCACCCTCAATATATAACTTTAATTCATCAATGGCCATAATTTTCAAAATGATAGGAATACTAAACTATTTAGAAAACATTTCTATCAATAACCCATAGACAAAAATCAAATTTAACTAACCATTTTCATAACCGGTGTTTGTGGAACAGCCCACATCTTGTCTCTGTCTGGCATACTCGCCTGTCCCTCCATTTTATCCAATATTGGTACCTGGCCAACTATCTGCATTGTATTTTTAGGGTTATCTATGGTATTCTGCATTGTCATTTGCATATTTTGTTTCCACATAGTTTCTTGTGGGTAATGATACATTATTTGATGCTCGTTCATGGGCATTTGTTCCACTGTAAATAATTTTATATAATCAGTTGTTTAATATTTATATTTTTAAGACAATATATTAAACTTATTATGGCATAGTAGTATAATAGATTTTAGTGCTGTGTAAATTGCTTTAATAAAAGAAAGTATGCGTTTTATTATTAGTCGAAAGACATTTAATTTGTATATACAACAAATTTCATCAGCATCAAAATAAGTGGTAATGGGAAGTCTCTATGTCTAATAAATATGGTAACATTTCAGGTAAAAGAACTTAATTAAAATCTCATACAGATCTGATGGAACCAAATATATATTTAAGTTCACGTCACTTCTGTATGGTATTTGGTTTCAAATTATCTTATAGCAGTACCCTTATAAGCTTTATTTTGCATTCATTATGTTTTATATTATATATGCAGACCATAACTTACTTTTCATGAATAATAGCTTTCTTTGTTCATCAGCCTTACACAGTCAGTTCTTCAGCCTTATACAGCAGTGTTTTCTTTTAATTTTTATTGTCACAATTATTTTTAAAAATAGTTTCATATATTTGAATGTCAACATGTCTCGACTAAGAAATTGAATCTATAATGTTTTTTTCAAATTGAATTGAACCCAAATATCATAGAAGAGAAACATAACCAAAACTCCTTAAATTATAGCGAATAGTTGCAACTATTCACGTTGAGTGACATATATTATTTCTAATATTCATTTTTATTCTAGAATATTTATTGTGCAGATGTAGCAAACCATTTTAGAATGGTTTAGTATAAATCAATAATGCAATATAATTTTTTATAATACAAAGGTTTTTACCTTTGATACAGTACAAATAGACATATCAAACGTCTTTTTATCTTCTCTTTTTAACATAATGTTACAATGTCTAAAATTATTTTAAAAACTAGTACACTTAAAAAATAAGCATAAAGAGAATTTTAAGAATGATATTGATTTAAAAATTTATATAAAAATATGGACATTGTGATACTTTAAGGAATCTAGTTATATTGTAGAAATATAAAAGTAAGATCCTAGAAAACCGTATGAAATTGTTTATTGAACTTGCTACCAGGCATTAAATTTACTGAATGGTCATAAAAATAGTCTAGAAAAGCTATTGGAACAATAAATCTGATCACAGTGAATACTGAATATTGCTTTTATGATATTCAGTATATTAATAAGTGCTATTTGAGAGCAAGAATTTCCCCAGTACTTTTCCACAAATTACCACATTTTTTTAAAATAACAAGTCCAATTATAATTTCACGCATTAGACTCTTAAGTTTGGTAATTCAGAAAACAAACAAGTATCAATACACCTTAAAGTGACACAAGTGTTCAGACAAAAACATTAAAGTACCTGCAATGTTTTGTTTTATACTAACTTGGCATTTGTTGGGGCCATTGACGATGTGGCCACTGTGTCTCCTGCACAGCTTCGTATGGCATATACTGCTGCTGCTGAATACTGGAACCATGCAGGTAATGCAGGCATTGATCATGTACATTGAAGGGTGAAAAGGATTCAAACAAGCTTTAGGTAACTCTTTAATAATGGCTAGGTAAATAACAAAATACTTTTAAGATTTTGATATAAGTTAGGTAATAGGGTATTTGACTTCTGTTGATATGTTTTGTAAAAATGTTTTATAATTGTAGAATAGGTTTAAAAAAAACCTTGGGATGAAAAAAATAATGCATATGACAAATAATTAATATAAACTTCTAAATAGGAAAAAGTGCCATTTTTATTTCATAAATAGAAAAAGTTATTATGAGTTTAGTTTCCACAAAAAAAATGAGAAAATTATAACATGCAATATTTACCTTAAACACAATATTTAATAAGATATTTAAAAAATTCCGTTATAATGAATGCTAAATATGGGCCAGTGGCATCATAATCCAGTGCGTTTTCTATGGAGCATTTTCACACGAATTGTAGTTCATCAGTTTTTAACTTTGTAATGAAAAGCCCTAGGTACGATATATTTATTTTAACCGTTTTTAATGTTATTAGTTATTTTATTTTAGTAATAAAAAAGTATAGTCAAATACCCTATTGTAGGTAATTTTAAACACATAAGGTAATTTAAAATATTTATGGCGGATAATTTAACTAACACTGAGATTACTTTTTAACGTAAAAGTTAACTTACTTGTCACCTTCAGTAAGCAAGCCTCCTTTATGGCTGAATATTCTGGAACTGGCACTGTTATCTGATGCAAAAAAGATATTAAACATGCAAATAAGTTATCAGAAAAAGAATTTTCAGAGATACTTGGATCAAACAAACATTTATGAATTTTAATTTTTGTATTGAATGCAATAGGGCCTTTATGCTCAATGATACATACCTTGTTGTTTTTAACGCGTGCTTTGAAAAAAAAGTTATTCAATAGCTTTTGTTAGCCATTGAATAGAACTTTTTTGGTTCCATAATTTTCAATTTTACATTAATCATGTATATTTAAAGTTAATAATAGAAATAATTTTAAATTAAGGAGAAGGCATGTTATTTTTATTTTCATTCCAACATCTCTCCACATATTTATTTGTTTACACTCTTTTAGTTGCTTATTTAGCCTCCTGTAGCTGCATTTTGTACTTCCCAATAGACATAATTTGCCTGCTAATAAATTAGTGGAGCTCGTTAACTAAAAAAGGCAATTTAAGTTGTGTGTTATCAGGAAAGATATTTTGTTTATTGTATACTAATTAGTGTACTTTTTAAAGCATTTTTAAATATTTTTCTTATTTATTTTAAGTCCCATCTTTATAATGACAGTTCATAACTGTCATATATACAGATATAAATTATTTTATTATATAATTTAGAGAGCTTATGACTAAACAATTTACCGTAGCAATTTTGTGAAATAGTGTTTACTAGTTACGGTCTGGTATCTATTTATTAATATTATTACAGATGAGTTTATCAAAAATAAAACAAAGTAAACGTAGTTAATTTTACATATTTAAAAAAAAAATTAATAAATAAAATATATATAAAAATTAATCAATAATAATAAATACTGTTATGATCAACAATGGTGATTGAAATTATTATAAATACAAAGGAATAAACAATAAGTAAAATAAGTATAGTAAATAAAATGATCAAAGGTGGGGTTAGATAGAATCTAAGAGAAATACGCCATAGATCATGCAGTATGTATGTACATAGAGAACTGTTACGTTGAACATCACTGTAATAGTCGTATTATGTACAAAGCTAATATTGACATTTTTAAAATAATCTGGGAATAACGTATAGAACTTATATCAGACTTCATAAAGCCATATTCATCGAGAAGGAATGCCTTTAGATACCCCTGTTATTAAAAAATATCTGAAATTATCATGAGAATCCCAGAAGTTTACACGTTATGACTTGGAGAAGCAAAAATTGGACAACCACGTTACTCGCAATGTGGAAAATTTCATAGAAAAGTGTAAAATCTAGAATTATATACATTCTTTTTTATTTGTCAATATAAAACCGCTAACAAAGAGTAATTAAATTCAATAAAAACCCATAAGATAATTTCAGTGTGAATTTCCAGAAAGAAAAGTGGAGGAAAACCACATCTTTTGAAATCATTATCTAAGGTTTACTGTAACTCAAATTTGTCTATTCAAGAGGTCTAGTGGATTACTGGATCTCTTGTGGACCACGTGTAAATTATGTCCTATCAGGTATTCTATAAATTTCATCTGAAAACAACGCAAGCAATTCTTGATGGTGACTCTCTGTTGCTGAGTGCTCTGGGGGTGTTACATCAGTGGTAGGTGAGACACCTCACGAATAAACAAATTAGAGGGTTTATTAAATATTTTTTGTGACAAATAAATTTTAATTCTGGTTTTCCCATACTAAAAAGGCCCCAAGTGCAAAAGATTGACTCTAATCACATAAACTTACGCATCTTACCTTGATAGGGCTTTAGTATTTGTTGTTGAGGTTGGGCCTGCATCAATCTATGGGGCCATTGTTCTACTTGCATCTGTGCTGGCCGAATAAATGGTCCCTGTGGTTCAGCAGGCGCTATCTGGTCGAGTAAGTAAGCACATTATTTTTTTTACGTTATGTCTTACTTTGTAGCCAAAAAAATTTTTCAGAGTGTGTGATCAAAATTATATTTTAAATATATGATGAAAAATGTAAATATTTATCTTATGGTTACAGGTGTATTTGTAAGAAATTTAATATTAAGGGACTAATCACACTTATCAGCATCAATTCACAACTTAGTTATGGAAAATTGATTCTGTACGACGGTGCGTATTATATCTCTTCACCTTTTCGAATCAATTTAGTTCTCCTAAAGAAAGGAGTTAAAATAGATACAAGTATCTTTTCTGACAAGTAACATACCTTCTAGGATACTTACGCCAACAAATGCGTGTTAAAGAGCTATTGCTTTCTACAGAATCTAATGAGCTGCATACACCTGCTTAATCACTTTTCTCTGGAAAAGGACAGGTGGAATGACTATTTTGTCATATAGCAACAATATGTTTTTTAACGTCCTAAGTTATTAGCATATAATCGCATTCTCTCACAGCTGACTGAATGTGAAAGCATACTTACATATGCTGTCAAATGTTGCTACAACTGATAGTACCTTTTAAATGTTTTTGCTGCTGAGGTGGTTAAGTGCGTTTAAAGCCATCTGGCAAATTGTAATTAGTAATGTTACATTTGCTTACTTGTTTTAAGAACAGATAAACTACTTGTTGCCGTTTTTAAAAGTAAATGTGGAATTTTTTGGGAATAAAATTTTAATAACATTTTATAAAGCGGGAAAGTGTATGGAAGAAAGCTATTCGGAGATGTTATTCGTGTTGATGAAACATTGTGAAGCTTAATATTTGTTTATTTTTATAACAAAACCAAAGTTTTCATGAACTTGCACAGATCTCATAATGGAATAAAGTTCAATGTAGAATTGAAGGTGTCTTACTATATCTGTGTGGGTATAATGCGGGTAGCACACGTCGCGTATGAACTTGAGCACATGTAAACTTTCTGTTACACGATTTACAAATATTAACATTATCTACCATGTAAATATATAGACTAGCACCTATGTTTTTAACAGGCATAAAATTATCATGAATTTCTCCAAAATTACGAGGTTTAGAATCATTGCTATACTTATTATAAACTTCAAGTAAAGCTGTTTTATCGTAATTTTGTCTGTACTCACGTCAAAAATTGAGGATAAGAGGGCAGGGGAACCTATTCTGTGTGGACATTTACCTACATAAAATTACAAAAAAATTGTTTTTCAAATTCTCAATTTTCTTTGTTGATTAGTACCCCACATGATACATGAAATTAAATACAACATTTTCTATTACTTCATTTGTCCTCTCTTAAATATTCATATAAATACTTTTGTTTATTATTGAGATGTGTAGGCTAATAGGCATTATTGTTGTACTGAATTTCAAGTTTCTAAATTCTTAGACAATTTCTGAGAAAAACAGCTGTGATAGATGGACATGTGAGTGATATTGCACAGGTTCTATTTTCTTTCCTTTTGATATAAAGAATCATAAAAATGTAAATTTGAGTATACTTAAAGATCCAAGTACTATCATAACTATATGCAGTTTATTTATTTAACAGTTACTCACTATGAAATAACAAATAATTTTATATTTATAAAATTTCTTGAAAACCGATCATTGCGATTCTCATAAAATAAGCATAAGCAAATCAGTGGTTTTAAAGACTCCAGTCCAAGACGAGTCAGAAGAGAGCTACTCGTAAATTGAGATACTTATGCTTGCTACCTAAAAACTTGTAAATTTTTCACAAATACAAGTTGTTAAGATTTGGTAATATTGATTTTAAAAATAAAAACATGTAATTTAAATTTGAACACAACCCCATCTTAAGTTGAAATAGTATTAAAATGCATTTTTTTTCATTAATTCAAGAGGGATTACAAGATCAGATAGCCCTAAAAAATGTAAGATATATTCCAACATTTTACAATCTTTTTCCGCTTTTCCCCAGTTGTATTTTTCTAGATGTACTCTTTTCTTAAAATATGTACCAATTTTACAACATTTCACATTTTTCCTGCTTAAAGCATTTTTTTGGGATTCTTGTAAGTTATCCGTCAAGATACCTTCTTCAAGGCAACTTCGTCCTCATTTTCATATACTCGGTCGGGCACTATCAGGTCTCTACTTGGTAATGAGGCCTGATTTTTTGTGGGTGGTGGAGTTGGCACCGGCGGGCAACCCAGTTCGGGAGCCTCGTCACTGCCGTCGGCGCATTGCGGGATGCCATCGCAGGCGTTGTAAATAGCGATGCACTCAGATCCTTTGTGGCATTCGAACTGGAATCTGCTACACTGACGCACTATAAAACATAATTTTATTTCTGTTATAAGCTCATTAAGTAATCAAACATGTTGAGTGATGAAATGTGAGCTACATTTTATTTTTTCTATAAAAAACAGAATTTGCGTATTAAGTTAATTTAAAACCTTTATTGTGTAGATTAAACATATGAACTTCTTCATAAATGTTGATGTTTAATAACACATTTGAGTGTTCTTTCCGCAAAACATTTTTTTCTTATTTTAATTTTGGTTTTTTTTCTGTTTGCTAGTAAATTGTTTTCAGATTTTGTAAAAGTATAATTAGACCCTTGCTATTCTGACTTGTATATTCTGAACATCACGTTAATTAGCATCTGTTATATATGTGCGGTCACGGACGAATAAATCCTCATGCAAGATTGTTAAGTTTCTCTGAAACTACTGAAAAAATTATCAGTAATTAATACAATGTCGGGAGCCTATTCGGTATTTCAAGGCTATTGCAACTATGGGTCATAATTAATGACTTGTAATAAAAATTTCCAATTTATGCAGTAGTATGAAAGTTTCAAATGAGTTTTGAATGAAATATTACATAAAAGATTAATGATGAGATATTTTTTCCAATTAATTTTTTGAGTTAGTTTATTAAAATTAACAAAATAATGAAAAATTACTTTGGAAATCTTAATACATGAAAACTTCACCTTGTTAGGGAAGATGGTGCAAACATAAAAATATTTATATAGTAAGTAGATTTTAAAAATATTTTTAGGAATTACACCACTGCTTTTCCATTTTCCATCTGAACGGCCAAAGCTAGTAGAAAATAAATAAAACAATACTCGAGCTGATACCAGTTACAACAGTAGATAAAAAAATAACTGAAAAATTTAGTATTCTCATCTTTCTTTTACTTAAATTATGATCATCACAGAAATAAAGGAAAAAAATTAATATTAATTTATTTAAAAAATGCGTTAAATTATTGAATTACAAATGTTTTCATGTGATTCAAAACTCAATTAAAACATTCATGTTATATATATATATATATATATATATATATATATATATATATATATATATATTGTCATATAAATTTAAAGTCTTGAATACACAGCCTTAATTACAACCTATAGTTAAGGTAGTGTCAAAATTCTGGATGTACTCCAGTCTAAATAAATAAATTATTGACTATTTTTTTTATATTTTTGAGAGAACTGCAATAATCCAGTACAATGATTATTTAATTTGTTTTTAAATATTTAGTTGCTATAATTAGATATCTCATTCCTAATATTGTACCGTTTTTCTTTTTTAAAAAGCGTGGTGAACATTTTTGAATTCTAACCATAGTTTTAAAGAAAAAGGCTGTAAGCAAATATAGATAATATTATTGAAATATTTATCAAATCTATTGCAATTTTTAATAGCTGTCCATCCTGCTTTTTCATAATTTTCATGGGCTTTTTAAATATAGCACATCCTTAGTAAATATTTTTTCCATGAATACCTAGTGAATGTATTGTTGCATCAACTGTAGCTGGCTTAGATAATTTTATTATTTTAACCACTATTGCAAACTGTGCACTTTATTCGAGCACAGTAAGGTATATTGATAAAATTGACTGTCACTTCAAATATTCATGCAATATCAATTATTGTCTGAGAACCGAGTAAACATTACCTTCGTTCATTACAAAATTTTAAATTGTTTTTTATTTACGCACATAGTTACCAATAAAAAAGTTATAAGCTTTAGTACTTATGAAGATTTAAATTGTGGTTTGGGGCTAATAGATGAGATGAAAAATACAGTGAATTATTTGTAAAAGTAGAATTACAAGCGACAATTTGTTTTTATTTAAAAATATGTAAAACCAATCTATGCTTCATACTTACAAAGATTTATATTCTATCGTGTAAACTCAGTGGTGTTTCTAAATGTGGCTTGTTAATAATACGTATTAAAATAAAAAATTTGTAAAGTAAAAATAATGTAAAACTTTGACTAACCACAAAATATTTATCTAAAAATGATTAGTATTTTATGCGTACTTGCAAATAGTACAGATTTGTATTTCAAGAAATATTCTAGGAATTTTTTCTATTTTATACCTACATTTAAATCTATATTCTATCATTTTAAATGTATAATCACTATAATTTAAAAGTTATTGTAAAACTTTACTCAATTTGTTAATCATCTAAAATGTAATTAATCAAAATTTTCAAGATGGAGCAGGTCTCCTCTTTTCTTTCCGTTTGATATACAAAAAAATTTATGAATTCAATTACGGTACTACTGTATGGTTTACGACGGTTTCGATTATTGTAGAGTATAAAAAAAATTAAATCTTAAAATGAGTCGTTTGTGGCTGAAGTGAAGTTCACTCAGGGTAAATTCCTACACATATACACATATATGTGTAGGAATTGTCAAAGAAAAAATATATATATATATATATATATATATATGTATATGTATATGTATATATATATATTATATATATATATATATATATATATATATATATATATATATATATATATATATATATATATATATATAATATTAGCAAAATTCTGATAAATAATATAATGGAAATTGTCTTATAACAAATCTGTAAATATTATATATATAAATATTTATAAGCTATAAATATATTATAAGCTATAAATATTTGTACCAAAGTTACAATAAAAAAAACATAAAAATAAGAAAAATTTAAAATTACATTAAGACATTGATCAATCAACGCTAAAGAATACAATTCAAACTTCATGTTGTAGTTGCTTGTGCTTAAAACATTTAATACATTATTACTAGTAGCTTAAATTGTTGCATATACAAGGCATAGTCAACAGAAGTGAAACTTCTTAGTGCAATGCAACAGCGTTGAATGTGTGTTGAATGTCAATTCGATTATCCACCATTCGGATGGATTGACATTCAAAGCTGACCAGACTCGACATTGCTTAATTTTGGTAAGCGCAAAACAATCAGATGACTATCTAATTAGGCGATTATCTAATTAGGCGGTCAAAAAGTGAACTGATTATCTAATTAGGCGGTCAAAAAGTGGACTTGATTGAGATAATTGATTTCTTAAGTTCTTTAAAAGTGCAGAAATATTAAAAAATTTGTTAAGTACAGGAACTGATGAAATTGCAAGAATTTCAAATATAAAACCATACAAAAATATTATAAATTTCTCAAAAATATATTAGATCTAGAATTATCACTATAGTTTTCATATAAACTTTACGGAATTTTCCAAAAATCCTGTTATGTTCATAATTTTAATTTATGCAGTTTCAGAAAATTGGGAGAGGTGACATATTTTTCCGCATATTTTTCGGCAGATCTCTCGAGACACCTTTTTAAAACTATAAAAAAAAAATAATTTTGTGATCCTTGTAACAAGACTTTTCAAACAATATCAGACACGGCACATGAAATAATAATTCCAGTACTTAATTTGCACCTCTGTAACTTCAATATAAAAATTTTTTATTGCATGTGGATTGAGATAAATGCAAGTAAATATGCTTTGTTACTATGCCAATTTACAGTTTCAGTTCTGAGAAAATAGCTATGACAAACAGACAGACATATGATAATATGACTGATCTTATAAGTTCTGTTCTTTCCTTTAGAGGTACAAACCCTTTAAAATATTGATAACTCTTTAAATCTTTAAACATGCTCTTGTTTATTCAATATATTAATAATAGTTTCCACTAATATACACCATTCTCTTTCTGACTAAAAACAAAATCCTTATTACCTGGCAGATGAGATTGTGTTGGAGGAGGTGGTGTTTGTGGGTTGATTGGTCGAGCGGTACTCGCGACAGTCAAAGGCTGTGTTATGCGTACTGGCTGTTTCCTAAGAAAAATACAAAAAACTTAAAACTTGAACTTGATTATAATTATTGGTATAAACAAAAATTCACATCCCGTCAAATGCTTTATACATTTTGTAATGTTTGTAATTTCTACTAAATTACTAGAATATTGTATGAGGGAAAAAATTAAGTAAAAAGTAAGGAAAGGAAAGTGAACAAATAAATAGTTTATGAATTATTTGGCAAATCTACAATTGCGTTTCTTAAACTTTTATCATTTTATCTTCTAGTTTGTAGGGTACGTTTTAGCAGCCATGATAGCATAGTTATCATTATATATAAAGTTTATAGCTTCAGAACACTTTAACTATAGAAGCGATATTATAACAAAAATTAGCGCACGAACAACAGACCCCTCGGCACACTTTAGACATCATACAACAGTTAGAAGCGTAAAGCTGCACCAGAGCACGGGGTTATTTTAATTTGGATACATAATTATTTAGTCACCCAAAAATTAAAACAAAAATAAGCAAAGTGCAATAGAAGCGTAAAGCTACACCAGAGCACGGAGTTATTTTAATTTGGATACATAATTATTTAGTCACCCAAAAATGAAAACAAAAATAAGCAAAGTGCAATAGAAGCGTAAAGCTACACCAGAGCACGGGGTTATTTTAATTTGGATACATAATTATTTAATCACCCAAAAATTAAAACAAAAATAAGCAAAGTGCAATAGAAGCGTAAAGCTACACCAGAGCACGGGGTTATTTTAATTTGGATACATAATTATTTAATCACCCAAAAATTAAAACAAAAATAAGCAAAGTGCAATAGAAGCGTAAAGCTACACCAGAGCACGGGGTTATTTTAATTTGGATACATAATTATTTAGTCACTCAAAATAGAAAACAAAAATAAGCAAAGTGCAATAGAAGCGTAAAGCTACACCAGAGCACGGGGTTATTTTAATTTGGATACATAATTATTTAATCACCCAAAAATTAAAACAAAAATAAGCAAAGTGCAATAGAAGCGTAAAGCTACACCGGAGCACGGGGTTATTTTAATTTGGATACATAATTATTTAATCACCCAAAAATTAAAACAAAAATAAGCAAAGTGCAATAGAAGTGTAAAGCTACACCAGAGCACGGGGTTATTTTAATTTGGATACATAATTATTTAATCACCCAAAAATTAAAACAAAAATAAGCAAAGTGCAATAGAAGCGTAAAGCTACACCGGAGCACGGGGTTATTTTAATTTGGATACATAATTATTTAGTCACCCAAAATTGAAAACAAAAATAAGCAAAGTGCAATAGAAGCGTAAAGCTACCCCAGAGCACGGGGTTATTTTAATTTGGATACATAATTATTTAATCACCCAAAAATTAAAACAAAAATAAGCAAAGTGCAATAGAAGCGTAAAGCTACACCAGAGCACGGGGTTATTTTAATTTGGATACATAATTATTTAGTCACCCAAAAATTAAAACAACAATAAGCAAAGTGCAATCGAGTTAAAGATATTGCATCCAACCATGGCTGTATTCTGTATTATATATATAATTTTAAGAATAAAAACAATACAAAGATAATAATCATACATTTTGTATAACAATTTATTAAGATGTTCCCTGTGGCATCCATTTCACGAGTCGATACTCTTGTATATATCACCCATACCCCTAGTTTTAATCAAAATTAAATGCAAAAAAATATGATGAAACACTGAGGTATAGAAAGAAATGTTAGGTAGTGCTGGGCTGGTCATTTAGATTCTAAATAAAACTATTTCATAATGGTGAAAGTTTCAAGGTAGCGTAACTGCGTTACTTCGCAGTGAACGTGTTAAACTTGTTTAACATTCCTTCCATTATGAGGAAATATTTTTGTTTATCAAAAAAAACAGACAATTCCAGGCCACTCAAATAACCTCTAGACTAGAAAATGAAATGAAGTTACAATATACTTGAATTCTAGATAATTCCAGTCAATTCCAATAAACTGTAGACTAGAGAATTGAACATAGTTACTACATATAGGTTATCGTGGGAAATTGTTGGAATAACATATCCCATTACCATTTATAACTTTTGACCAATTTCAATGATAATAACGCAAAATATATAATGAGAATTGCACATTAGTATGCCGAGTCTAGTGCTCAATGAGCTATGCTAACAATTGAAGGTGAATCAGTTATCATAACACAAATAAAAAAGGACCTAAATATCGTTTAATTGTTTCAGCCCATGTAAAATACTAGTGGGCTTTGAAAATTTTCAACAGGTTATAAGATTTTTGGGCTCAAAAGTAATTGACAAAAATTATACTAAAAGGATTGGATATCAACTTCTGACTATTTTATCAAGATAACATAATTATCAAATCGATCAAGTGACTTCTGTAAAACCAAAATAGACTATATCGACATACTATTTTCGATCCACCTGTTTAGATCAACCACAAAAGTAATATAACTTATGATGAAACCATGCCTAGGTATGGCAATATAAAGCGATTTCGAATACTATAGCAAGTATAGATAACGCTGATATAGCTTTATAGTTGTTGACATTCGACTTAGAACCAAAGTTGGGGAAAAGGAGGATAAAACAATTTTTCAGAGGGTGGATAATTTCACATTTTAAAAATATAAGCGATTAGTTGAAGAAAAAAGAGATCGTCCTTGATCATATACTTATTTCAATACATGTACACTGACTTATATCAGTACTTTGGTGTACGTCCATAACAGTTTGGTGCATGTTATGCACATAGCCATAAATTCACATGTTTTGTATTCAACTCGATTTGTAAGTGTAATGAAGATTTGAGGCAAATAAAATTTGTTTGATATAAAATTATATCGATTTTATACGTATATAAGTAATGATATCACGGTTATTTAGCAAAAATGTCAATTAGTAGTATAAATTCAGTATAATTTATCAAAACTTTCTCTTTCAATATACTTTATTAGGAAAATTTATCAACTCTCAAATCTACTAAATGATTCTTATTTTCAAAGATCTCATTTGGAAATTTGTCAAAAAATATATATAGGCTGTCCTCATACTTAGGACATGTTAGATTATGGAAACAAATGTTTTCATATATTTCCATATAATATACAGGAGTAAGGTTCTACAAAGGCTTTTATTAAAAATAAATTTATATTTAAAATCTAAGAAAAATGCAATATTATTGAAAGTAAGTACCAATGTAAAATATTTATTTATTAAAATAATTATTATTTCTTGCTTTCGATTAAGTGATTTTATCATAATTGAAAAAATATATACAAGTAAGAAGCACAATAAATTAGACCGTTGGCGGGAAGAATGCATTAATTCTAGTTTGTTTTGCTTCTTTTTTCTTGTTTTGATAAAGGTCTAGAAAACATTTATAGGCGTCACTAATTTTGTTGTTAACATTAAGATTTCTATCAAAATCATTTTCATCAAAAATCTTCATTGCATTCTTCAAACTTGCAAATGCTTCTGAAAGCTTTTTTAATGAAAGCTCTTCTTCAGTGCTAGCAGCAGATATTACTTTTGTGTTTCTTTCTGCGCCTCAATTTCGATGAGATCCTTATTAAACAGTTCTTGCGAGTGTGAGTTTAATCAATCTTC
Organism: Druceiella hillmani; assembly: GCA_039881145.1. Lineage (NCBI taxonomy): Eukaryota > Metazoa > Arthropoda > Insecta > Lepidoptera > Hepialidae > Druceiella > Druceiella hillmani. The sequence goes on from JAYKKI010000014.1 coordinate 36,718,557, forward strand.
AATATCATCAACAGTGACTTCAATATTGGGCAAATGGTTGGTCGAATCAACAATGTTAGTTATGATTTCATCCATATTTGTCTGATCTATGGTTGAAGAACATTCAGATGACTCATAGAAGTGTGGACATAATTGTCTCCAAACTCCTTTTAAATTGCTGGGTTTTACCTCTTGCAGCAATATTTTTTACACACTGCAAGATGTTAAGGTTACCAAAAATCTCTCAGTTAGTCACACCATTATCTTCATTCGCCGTCACTGTCTGTATAAATGTTCTTCTGAGATAGTATGCCTTAAAAGATGCAATGATTGCTTGATCCATTGGTTGCAACAAAGATGCTGTGTTTCGGGGACGAAATACAACCTTGATTTGGGGAGTAATATCGGTAATACCCGGAGGATGACCGAGAGTATTGTTCAGGAGAAGTGAAGTTTTATGATCCAAATTATTTTTTCAACAGTACTGTTTTACTCCAGGTATGAAATTTTTAATAAACCATTATTTAAAAAGTGCTGATCTTACCCATACCTTTGGGTTATTCCTCCAAATAACAAGCAGAGTATCCTTGACGTAATTTTTAAGAGCTTACGGATTTTCGGACCTATAAACAGAAAGTGGTTTTAATTTGAGATCGCCTTCAGCACTTGATCCCAATATGAGCTTTAAGTGAACTTTAGCCGCTTTAAAGCCAGACATAGACTTCTTTTCTTGCGATATAAAAGTGCGGGTGAGCATTTAATTCCAAAATTAACGGGATTCACCCACATTGATTGTGTCAGTGAAAAATCCCCGCTTTCAATGATTTCTTTTAATATACCGGGAAAACTAGCTAAATAATCGGTACTGGCAGCCTTTCCTTGCACTCGAATGTTATGCAGTGAATATCTCATCTTACAGCGCCTGGGTTATTAGCAGCTGGCAGAAAAACTTTTTTATTTCTTCATTGCTATTTTCACTACGATTGTTTTAAAGTGTATTGATAATACTGAGTGACATGTTTTGAATGATAGCGAAACTTAGCGGAACCCGTTGTTATGTTTGGTCTTGAATCCAAGCGTGTAACAGTTTTTCCATCTCAGAAAATAAAGCGTTTCTGTTACATATAAAAGTGTTATTTAGAGAATTCGAATGTAAAACTGTAAGAAGTTTATTTTGATTGATTGAATTTAATATTGTCTACACAGCTGTACGCGATAAATCAAATTCAAGTCCAATTAATGAAGTGGATAAACCGCGATATTTGGATTTTAAAATCTTAGATTTATCCTCCATTGTTATTTTGTTTCTCACTTTTTTCTGAACTTCACTACTACTGTATAGTTTAGGTGGTGTATTATAATTCAATTTCAATAATTTCAAACAAGTAACAAACAGAAATTCCCAAAGAAATACAAAAAACTACACGTTTAATCGTCCGTTGCATACTACAATATATAGAGCGCGCGCTTTTTAACACAGGGGATCCCCCGCAAGTCGAGACCCGACACCCGAACCAAAGGAGTTGTTTATATAACCCGAACCTGACACGACTACAGTACATTCTTTGACTACAGTGTGACATAAATGTAAACAATTGTCGCTATTTCCAATTGACAAAAGAGCAATGTTATCGATGACAAAATTATTTAAAATTACAAAGAAATTTTAAACTTCGTGACGCGTTTAAAACATGATTAATACAAAAATAATAATAATAGTAGCTATTATTTTGATCTTTTTAATTTATCGTAATTGTGTCGTAAATTGGGTATTTGACAAATGTTTTTTATTTCATTAATCATACTTTCAAGGTACAAGCTAATGAAGAGTAATAAATATTTTTAATAATCTTAAAAGTTGATCGAGTTATAAAAGTTTAAATTTAAAATTTAGAAAAGGACGGCAATACTGCGTTGTGAGGTCATTTTTAATATTGCACATTATATTCTACGAGAGGAAAAGAGACAGGGATATACCCAACTCTATCCGTATCTTCAAATTTAGAAGCCTACAACTGGCTTATTTTTCAATCAATTTTTTAATTTTTTTCAAGACTGGCTTTTAATTAACTTATATTTCACAATATTGTACGAAAAATATCAAAATTTAGAATGAGTCAACTACCGTATTTTGCGCGGAATTGCCAACTATATGAATAATAATAATCAATTTTCATTCCGCCAAGTGAAATTTATATTATTTGTACAAAAAGATTTTTGATATGTTCAGTCACTTATTAAATATATCTACTCTCGGACCTCTGCATATATCCTTTATAAAACACTTACTTGAAACTATGTTAGTATTAAAGCTAAAAAAATCTTACTTAAAACTATGTTAGTATTAATGTTAACTGCACTGCTCCCGAATGGATTAGATGACCTTTTCTTTGATTTAGGTCTGCATCCACACCTGTCATGCACGACACCTCGTTAATTTTGAACAAGCGATCCCATTGTTACTCCCCTTATCTTATAATGAGTTAATTAAATCATACACAAGTATGTGGGAACCGTTAGTAATTAATGTAAATGTTGATAAAAATAACATTGGTGTAAAATGGACAGTTACGAGATTTTTTCAAATAAAGTAACTAATAAAAATGTTTTTGTACTTCGATTTCACGTTAAACGTTTAGCTTTTTTTAAAATTTATATTGCAATAAATTAAACAGGAATAAAGTATATCGTTTGTTATTTTAAATACATTTTACTGCCCGATATACACACGCACAAAACGCTGTGGTTTGCCATATTTCCAGTATACAGGAGAGTAAACGGCGTTAAAATAAGCATGAAGATAGTTCTTAATAGACAGTAAAATGAAGAAGTAAGGTGATACTTACTGTATTGTAGGATGAGTCAAGATGTATTGAGAAAACAAGCATTCTTGCTTTTACTTCATGAGAAATTTATGATTTATCATGTTTTATTTGTCATTCACCGACGTTCACTAATCTGTACTTATTTACATATGTACCTACATGCAGATATTACGTACGTATTTACGGAAACGCTAAAGTTAGCAATTTCTAACGATTACACTTATTTTTTTGATTTTTTCTTCTATTGTCAGAGAGGATAACTATTGAAATTGATCCTTCAAGTATAACTTTCGAGTCTACAAGTTAGAACGGGTTACAAACCTCGCATCCGGCCAATCAAACCAGAATTGTTTTTATTTATAGAGCTGTCCAAATTTATCATTAATTTACAACAGTGTATTGGTGTTGCATTTTATTAGTAATGTGCATAAATACTTACGTGCTACCTAAGTGTTACGTACGTGTACACATATACGTACGTGATACGTACGTACTTGAGTATGTACAACAAAATAATGAATGGAAAACAATATGTACCTAAAAAGTACGCGTATAGGGACACAATATACAATTTGTAAAGCTTGAGGAATTCATCTATTTTTTTTCTTATATTCGTAGTGACAATTCATACATTCGTACTGAAAATTCACAAATTCGTACCGAAGTCAATTATTTTCAACCTGATATTTTAATTATTGTCATAAGAACACCATTTAAAAATCGCATTGCGGAAAATGTGTCATCTATAAAACTGTTTCCCATGTTAATATTGTTATCATAAATTTTCGGTAATATTATTGCATTTCAATAAAAATAATGCATATTTTGACCAAAATACTTTTTAACATACTAAGCCTCTCTTACTGGAAAGTAAGAGATGCTAACGCAATACTTTCACCATTTTGATGAAAGTAAAAATGGTATTCAGAGTGGAAGACGACAGAAAACTAATATCTGACAAATAAGATGTCTCCGTAAATACAAATAACTTGAAATCAGTTTTGAAAAGTAAATAATGAAAAAATCCGAAATGAGTCATGTCCAACAGTTACTATATAAAAAAATAATATTTAATAAAAAATGTTTTTTCGTAATTAAGAAAATGATTTTTCAAATATAATTACATCTATATAACTCTTAGAAACTAAATTTAAATAAGCAGTTTCTTTTGTAAAAAATTATATTGACCACGACTCCAGTCATAATAAACGAAGTCTATTAGTTTAGCGACAGAGTCCTACCTCAAGCCAGCGAGGTCTTGTTCGTGTTTGGTCAGCCGCTCTTGATCGCGCAACTCGGCGATATGGCGGTCTATTGACATGACGGCACTGGAGAAGTTGGTGTGCCGCGTAAACTTACACTTGAAGTCCTCCGGTGGTCCGCAGTTGAATAAGTAGCACGAACCCGGACTCTGTGGGAGAATTATGAAGCTCATTTTAAATAATATAGTCTGGTTCTTGTCGGAAAGCATTTATAATTAGTGGAGGTAATTGGTGGTAACCAAATCAGTAGAGAAAATCGTAGCACTAGACGTAGTCATAATCGTAGAAGTAATCGTAACCGTAAGCGTAGTCGTAATCACAATCGTTATTGTTGACGAAATCGTATGTATTTCTTACTATAGTAAGCTTATGATATACGTTTTTAGTAAAACAAGAATATTTAAAATAAAAAATAACGAATTTGAAATGAAAAATATTAGAAAACTATAATTAACGTCGAGACTGCCGGTAAACATTTAGAGACAATTACGAAAATGTTATAATTGAAAAATCATGCAAAATCAATTAATAATTAGATAACAAATTTGCGGATATATGATAAATTAAAATTATATGATAAATAGTTATATATTTAAATTGAATAACAGAAATATAATAAACATAGTTAAAATAGTTTATGAACTTTAGATAGGACGTACGACAAATTAAAGTAAACGTCTCACAGAAACATCGACTGAAGACGAATGGATAACAATTAATGTACTATTTAATATAGACATAATTATGTTAATGCTATAGTTAATTATATCGATGTTACAAGCGTTTAAAGGCCATGTTACTTTATGTACCGATTAATCTTTAGATTTCTTGGAGTATTAAAAATAAATTTATAACTTAGCTCTTTATTTTTATAAGAACGAAATTATTTAATACAACTCTAACCCAAGCCATATCTAATACCGCAAGAGTTTAATTAATTTAAAAATATGTGTTTTTTGACAAAATTGTAATTTGTAGAATTTTCTGAGTCTTGTAATTATGTAAATAATGTAAATAATTGAATATTAATGTAATAAAAAAGAAAATGATTTAATTTTGTAAATTGATTTGGAAATTACGTATTTTCATTTCGCTTTTAGTATTTCAGGAGAAACAAAATGCTCAAACTCCGCGCTACTGCACATGCCGTCGTAGCTGTACACTGCTTTAGACCATTCTCCAGAAACCGGACAGCCTGTGTTTATATCAAATTTAAAAGAAAAAATGGATCAAACAAAGAAAAATAAACATAAGATTATGCATGGATGAAAAACACATACAAAGATATTTTATACAAGGAAATATTTTGAAGATAAGTATTCTATAAAGGAAAACCTAACTTTAAGTTCCAGACTTTTCCCAAATTTCCATCGACACGCTGACAGTGTGCGCCTGCAGGAATCGACAGGTTATTTTCAAATATGTTTTAGTGTAATTACTTCAAAAACTAATATTAAAATGATAAACAAAAGCAATGCCATTAAATCACTACCCATATATCGTTAGTATTTCAATAACATAGTCAATGCAATTATTACAAAATACTTAATAACCTTCTTTCAAGATTTTAATTTTCATTCTATTGTAAGTAAAACTCAACATTGAAATTGGGTTATTAATTATTAATATTATAGATTAGATAGGACTATAGAAACATTTCGAGCGATTTATACATTTTCGTATTGTGGAAGTAAAAGAATATTTTAATTAATATACGGACATTTCTCTGTACCAAGACCGATGACCTCAATTTTAGAGTTCGTTATTTTTCCGTTTGCAAAATATGCCATGGTCTGTGGTCGTGGCATATTTTTTAGGAAAATAATAATCTCGAAAATAAATTCAAAATTTAGCATATTTATATTGGAATGGGGTTACAAAATTTCTATCGTGATTTGTTAACCTAGTACCAACTTTTTCCCCATAGTCACATTCGATATTTCGTAACAAAATCATTGGCGTGAAAAAATGTTCGCAAAATAAGGATGGTCACAAAATAAGAATGGTCACGAAAAAATTATCACAATATTACATCTAACCTTCTCCTCAAAAACGAAGACATCGCACGTATCCGTTTCGCAGCAAAGTCGGAGGCATTCTTCTCTAGAGCCCACGTCTAATTCGTTCAAATACTTAGCGCCCATCTCTCTGGATTCCTCCGTCCTAATTATTTTGTCTCTTTGCACATCAAAATTGTCGACACAAGTCTGGGGATCCAGATCCTTCCGCTTGTCTCTATTCTGGAAGTCACTCATGGCGCCCTCCCTTCGCTGGACACCATTTAAATTAATATTATTATCAACACCGTGAGTCAACACCAAAATCATGCTCAAACCGCATATCTTAAAAAGGGTTGCGGAACTCATCGCACTGTTTACTGAACACACCCTTATAAACAACAATACAAAACTCTAAACGGATGATGGCTAAATTTCATTATAAGCGCACTTTCAAAGTGACAGAACAACGACAAAGTGGCAATGGGGTAATCAATATTACTGTCAAGTGTGGGACACGCTCGGCGCAAAAGCGCGCATGCGCCCAGTGCACACAAGATCCACGAAATTTGACAAGTCTTATCTCACTCTGGGTTTGGTTCCAATTGCCGTGCTTACTACACTAATATTTATTTTACACCTCATAATAATATAAAATAAAATAAAAGCGCATGAAAAATAAGACGAAAGCCGATTATTTTAATTAATTTCTTCACGCACAAACCGTTTTCCCGTTTATTGTATAGTTTTATAGAATTTTTATTATTAAATTTTGTTATTTAACAGTTTAATTACAAAGTTATCGAGTAAGCACGTTTTTCGAATGAGCGTTGTTATTAGATTAGTGAGTTGTGTGACTTGGCTCCGAAGAACTGCATAAGGGTAGCTACATCCAACTCTGGGCGCGGTGTGAAAAGTCCGTTGACCTGATTACAAAACGACTGATATTCAACGTTTTTTATAAATAAATAATTAAGGCGATAAACCCCATTTTGTTACGAACATCGCGATTTTTTTAATTAAAGTGAATTAAGGATTAGTAAAAATAATTTAAAATAAGAAGCCGATTAAACTCCAAAGCTTTTGACAATGTCGCTGTTCTTCAAGTTCAGAAATGTGAGTATTTTTAAAATAATTATTTCCATTTTTAAATTTTGAATTTCATTTTCGCACAGGTTATATTCTTTATAGCATATATTTTTATAACATCCTTTTTGTATATAAACATATTTTATAAATATTGTAGTTTAAAACTTCATGCAATTAAGATATCATTGTGTTTATATGATAAAATTCGAAGGGAAAGCTTTACCGATTCATTAAAACACTCAATTTAACAAAATATATTTATCATTAAAAAACATTTAAATATGATTTAAAGCTTCGTCTGACTAATTTTAAACACAAGTGGAGACAAAGAGACTGACTGTCCCATTTTGTTTGTTTAATGTAATGGAACTAATAACAAAAAGAGGAACGGACAGAGAGGGAGATTAGTCGAAGGACACGTTTAGCTTTATACGTAGCGTAGAGCAAAATAAACTTGTCCCAATGAATGTAGCAAAATATATAATATTTGTTTGATCTATTGAGCATCAAGATTTTTCAAAAATGAACTGAATACAAAGATATATTTAATGGTTTTCATAATAATTGTAAAACCGTTCACGGTAATATAATGTGAATCTTTATTAAAAACTAAAATTTATCTATTAATTATTAGTTTCATTATCTATCGGGCGGCCTTAATTTTTATTTCAAAAACCAAATTAAATACAAATTTGACGTCTTTAACGGACGCCGTAAAGATGGTAAACCCGTTCGCGATTATGTATTTCTTTTCTTCTTTATATTATATTAAATTTATCCATTATGATTATTTCTTTCCCTTAAGAATTTTCGAAAACGAAATTAACGGAGGCCGTAAAGTTCCTAAAACCGTTTGTGGTAACGTTGTGCGAGTCTTTATAACAATTACTGTTAATATTATTGTTTATGAACAATAATATGTATATAAAACTTGTTTAAAACAATTAGAAACATTTTCTAGCATTTTAAATTGCATTGTAGGATTTTTAATTCTGATTTAAGGAATTTATTTATGAGATTTTTATTTATACAATTGGTGTTTGAACCAGAGAGTAAATTATAAGGACATTACTAGATTAGGATATAAGCCTATCGCTTGTTATTACTATTCTTTTCTAGGGCTAGAGATGATGTGCAAGCATGGATACAGAGAAACAATTTTTCTCTAATTAAACCATGACTTAATTATACACAATTAAAATTCTATTACGATATATTAACATATAGAAATTCATAAAGTAACCTTTAAATGGTTTAATATTAAGATAACGATATAAAGGTAGGAAAAACCTGGGAGTTTGCGCAGACTTCTTCTCAATTTCGAAGTGTACAATCTGCTATAGTTGCAGGATTTATGCATGTATAACTCGTATAAACCGACAATACATACTTATTTTGACCAAATTCTAATGTGATGAAAAACAATTTTGATGAAAATCGGTCAATTGATTTTATTTGCAAAAAACATGGAAGCCGTTATGGGACGTCTGGCAGCTGTGAAACATCTATATTTTTTATGTTTTTATATTGAAATATTTTTATTTCATTCCATTGAAAAGGAAAAAAAAACAAATGTTTAGGTGTGTTAATAATAGAATATTAATATAATTTTGTTAATATATGTTTATGAAATAATTTATCACAGAAATATTTTTTAGCAATCTATTGAAAATATATTTTTAATTTTATAATACCGTTAGTCGACAAGACTCGAAGCTGGCCGAACAGCACGTCGCGACGTGCCATTAGAACGTTTTATCGCCCATTCAAACACGACATTAGACATTCCACATCAACAATCAGACACGGATGCAATTAAAAATAAACAGTATATTTATAATAAGCAAAACGTCTCATATTTTGGCAAATTATGACAAATTATGTTCTGCTAACTATTATAACAGACTCGTCCGGTTATTTTTTAGATTACTATGGTCTAAACATATCAAAATCAAATATGGGCCATTTTCCCCTATTTGTTTCATTTCATTATTTTTTTATAAAGATGAAAGTTTTAGTTTTTTAGGCTTGATCCAAAAAATACTTTCACCATCACATAGCTTATTCATTTAATATATTTCAGATGGATATGGAGTACATAACACCCTTTTAATGAGAGCGGGTGATTAGAAATTACAATTTAAATGAACGAAGTCCAGTGTGTCGAATGCATTTTTAAGTTAAACTTTTAAATTATCATAATTATATTAAAATAATGTAAAGATAAATTTAGAGAAGACGATATAAAAATCTACACAAACTTTTAACGGTGTATATTTCCCAGAACAAATAACTAAACTATTGAGAACACCGCAAATAACTTAACCCTAAGTAATATTATATAAAAAAAAATGTTAAAACAAAATGCAACTATGTACCCTTTTTCTCCAAACGGGTAAATGAATTTTATGCATCCATGGGGAAAAACCGAAAGGGCAACTAGTTTAATAATCAATTTAAAACGAATCCCTAATTTAACGTTAATTTATAAACTTGTTTTCCAAGTAATAAATACATTTAACTTGAATCATTACACTGAATTATCATAGATCTACTACAACACTATTTACTTAATAATTGGCGCTTTAGCTGTGAGCAGTCATCATTATCGTAATAACATCACTCATGTATCGTTTATATCAATAAACAAACGTACTTAATATATTTCGAAAAGGATTTAATAATTACATTTCTATTTCTAAAGTAAATAGTTACATTTAGTATAATGTATTAAGCTTCTAGTTTCAATTTAAACACTGTTTTATTAATCGTAACGTATGGATTTAATTAATACATTCCAGTGATAATACATTAGAAAACATGGAGCGAGTAAAAGGTCAGATCTTATTGTATTTAGTTTGTATCTTTTTGGTAATTAAACTTATGATAATGAAGTAGTAGAATATAATAGTTTTATTTAATTGTGAGTAATTTCTTTATTAGTGAATTATATATTTTAAACTAGTTTTTCCTTTTGTGTTATCTATCAACAATAATAAAGCAGAAATCTTATTACATATAAATAAACAAATCTTTTCCGTTATTCAGCACTGTCGGTCAGCACTGTCAGTCGGACTTACTGACAGTTAAAAATGTATTTTTGTTTCTCATTAACTGTTAATTGAGTCGGAACACAAGTCTACTTTACCGACCGTGCCCTATTGCATCGTCCAATTGCTAAAGTATCCATGCAAAATAGGTGTTTAACTGTCAGTAAGTCCGACTGAAAGTCCTGACCGTGTGTGGTGCATATGGACGTAAGATATGTTAAACAAGTTGAAAGTCGAGGATTTGGCAACTCGACATATTTCCTGTTAATCATTTAAAAAGTTCCGATGACCACCTTCCTCCTCCATCATCATATTAGCTCGATGGTACTGCATTATTGCCTTATCTTCAGAATTGCATAAGTGTACAAAGTTTCAAATCGATATGAAAATTAGAAGTGAGTTGTATGTTTTGCATGCACGTAGTATGCAAGAGAAGGTTGAAAGCCATGTTACCGAGAAGCGATTGTTCAAATTCTATCACAATTTCCTTGGGTTGTAATAGACATAGACCGGACGCAATTCTAGCAAACGGCGCAAACACTAGCGTCTAGTTGGGATCATAAAGTTTGTTACGATTCGTTCCGAATCAACATCTATTAAAAGTCTCGATCAAGCGTATACTTCAACAATCTGTTGTCAAATCGATATTGACTTTAGAACGTCTAAATAATGAACGGACACACACACATATATATATATATATATATATATACTTCCACAAACGACATTTCTTACGATGATTGTGTTATATGTATATTTAAAATCTGCGAATTTTTCTGCGTTGTTGCGTGCGTGCAGCACTTTTTTATAGCTTGAATGCAATGAAATTTTAACTCTCGTTTTAAAAAATCATCAAATAACACAATAGCTCTTTTGGCTGATTCTGGAAATTTCTAATTTAAGCCATTAACTTTTTTTCTTAAGCTACTTCCGCTTTCGGCGTTTTCTAATGTGTGGCTATTAAATCTTTGCTCGATTTGAAATTGTATATCCATCGCAACTTAGAGCGATAATTGGGTACCAAGAATGTAGATAAAAGTCGCTTAAGTCATTATAAGCTGCACTATCATAAAATAAAAAAGCACAGTTGCTTGAATCATTTCGACCCCATCTAATATCGGAGTAATTGGGCGGTTGAATAATTTCACCTATATCGGAACGTATGTGTCGTAAATTGGGTATTTAACAATTTTTTTTTATTTCACTAAACATAATTTCAAGGTACAAGCTGATGAAGAGTGAAAAATTTTTTAAATAATCTTAAAAATTGACCGAGTTATAAAAGTTTAAATTTAACGTTTAGAGAAGGACGGCAATACTGTGTTGTGAGGTCATTTTTAAAATTGCACATTATATTCTACAAGAGGAAAAGAGACAGGGATATACCCAACTCTATCCGTATCTTCAAATTTAGAAGCATACAACTGGCTTATTTTTCAATCGATTTTTGAATTTTTTTCAAGACTGGTTTTTAATTACCTTATATTTCTCAATATTGTACGAAACATATCAAAATTGACAATAACTCAACTACCGTATTGTACATATTTATTTTTTGGCACTTGGGATTAAATATAGACAGAACTTTTACTTTTGAAACATAATTATAAATATTGTTGTAAGACGATCTAGTAATAACGCCTACATCTCAGCAGTGCGCTTAACTGGGACTAAGTTATCTCAAATTAACTAAGTTATCTAAAATATTTTCACTTATATCTTAGTCGGAACATTGAGCTGAGTCATAAACAACCTATTTAAAAAAAATTTAATAGTTTTAAGTGATTTTTAAATCTTTAATAAACAGAGTAAAAAAAGTGAGAGTCATAAACATGGAAAAACTCAGATGGTAAGACAACAAACCAATTCGACTTCATTCTAGGAGATAAGAAAATTTCCTTTCTAAGACGACAATGTGTTTAACTAGGTAAAGCGGGAAAAGGGCATAGTAAGGGCAAAACTGTACTTAAATTTGAAAATTTAACACTGAAAATTGGTAGTTACATTGCGCTCATATGCAGATAACATCTTTTTGCAAGTGTAATATGAACGGTTTGAAAAGAAATTGGAACAAAAACTTACTAATAATGACACCTATAATATAGATCTCATAAATGAAGAACTGATCAACGCCATCAGATATATACACGAAATCAAAATCGTTCAAAAGAAATTTGATACCTACTTTCCGAATAAAAAACACTTTTGATGGAAGTAGGAACTGCCTTACTAAAAAGAACACAATATAATTTTGCCTGAATATAATATAACACATTCGGAAAGTTTTATGGAAAATAAATCACAAAGATTTACTGGAGAATATGAAACAATACCATATAAAACCTTAAGTGTTTCAAAAGCATTTGGAACATAGAAGGGAGGAAATACATACGCTGAATACTATTAAAGGAATAACGATTCGTTGAGAACAGATATTGGAAGAAGTAAAGAGATTCTGCAAGAAGTAAAGAGAGCCACACCGTTCAGCCACACCAGAACCAGAGTTAGAAAAGAAGGACTAACTCTTGGGTTACGTTAGACAGGCATAAAACTGATGACGTTTGAATGTGTCAGAAAGATGTTCCTTCAATAATTGTACACGAGACGGTATGATTATTTCCCTTTTCTATTTCCTACTGATTTTCTCTTGCTAGTAGCTCAGCATGGAGCAGGAGAAATATAAGGAGCAGGAGAAATATATGATATGGGATATAGAAATTAAATTTTTAATTTTTTTTAAAGGAAAATTTCGTACCTTTTTTTGGAAACACTCTCGCTCTCCGTACCTGACATTTTCTTCGCTCGTATAGTCATAACCTTTTTGTAATACAGGCATCTAGAAATGTATAATATGGGTATTCCCCATTTTCCCATGGTACTCGGTTACTCAACCACATGATCGAAGTTGGACCTGAATATTATTAGTTTATGGTGAATGAACTTCTTGGTCGTCGTTATGTATTGTAGTATAATTGACTTGACTGATTGTCATGTTATCTTTATTTAAATTTATGCGTATATAACTGTAATGGTTTTATAAATGTGTGTGAATAAATAAATATCTAGTTTCATAACCCTAATAATACAATAAAAAAGTTTTATTTTTCATGTGAAATGAAAGTTTTGTTTTCCATGTGGGTGACAGTTTTGTTTTTCATTCCCATTACCATACATATTTCCCATACATATATAGTGTGTAGATGTGTTGTATAATGTTTGACATATAATTATGCGTAATAATGTCAACGTAGTTAGAGAAAAAATCGCTAGTCTGGGTGCTTTCGCGATGAACGCTGGTAAAACTGTTACAGGTACATTAATGACATGCATAGGACATTCTTTGTCTTAAACAGGTCTAAAGAAAAGCCTATCTTTTGTATCGATACTTACATCACGTCCATAGACAGATAAAATCTTTTTGCAAGAGTAATATGAACGGTAACTTTTTTAAATTAAAAAAAAAACATGGGGATTCAAAAGTGGCAATGTTTAGTTCAATTTATTAATCCTCATTAAAATAAATAATATCACAGCCATTTTAAGCGTTTTCGACGGATAAAAATTAAACCTTCGAGTCTTATATTTGGATTAGTAGTTTAAGGGAAACGAAATGGTTTTTGAAAGTAAATAAAAGTTGAAATGCGCAGTTTAATGACGTTCGGTGCAATATTTTCGTGCATCGAGAGGGGTGAACCACAAGGTCATCATGTTGTGGTGCATTATTAAATTGTTTTAATTAAAAACACGCAAGACCGCGTTGATGAAAGAAAAATACATCATAAAGTCTTCATCAAATAACTTGATTGTACTAAGAATTCGTAGGGGTCATTTTGGCAACAGCCCTCATTAGATCAGTTTTGATCTATAGCTCTGAAACGTGACATTTCCAGAATCGGATGATGTCCATTTGGGTATTTGTGAAAGAAATGTTTTAAGATCAATTCTTGGGGGTATAAAAGAAACTGATGTTTGGAGAAGGATACACAACTCAGAAATATATAAATTTTACAAAGATTAATTGGGTTGCTCATGTTGTTCGAATAGAGGATTCAAACCCTCTCAAAAGGATCTTTTTGACTACACCGCAAGGGCAGAGAAGAAAGAGGAGACCTAAGATGAGATGGGAAGATGCGGTGGAGGATTTTGGGGTGCTGAAGGTCCGTAACTTGAGATCGGTTATCACACAGGGGGCTGCATGCAAGTCGCTTCAAAGGAAAGCCTCAGCCCACCCTGGGCTGTCGAGCTACTGACGATGATGATGACGGAAACCTAGGGGGACCTAGGGGAAAGACAATAAACGTGGGTTATTTTTGCCTTGACATTATTGCCTTACCTTCATAATTGCATAAGTATACAAGTTTCAAATCGACCTGAGGGGAGACGTACGGGAAAGAAAATAAACGTGGTCAATAAAGAAATATTCTAGACGTTATCTTTGTGAACCCTAAAATGAAGCCGTGCGAAACCGGGGCATAGTCGATATAAATTAAGTCTGACGTTAGAAAATGTATTTTTTTTTATTTAAGTTAATACTTTAAATTGGATATTGAAATCGCTATATTCATTAGTTACGCTAGGCCGCCTTCCTTGAACGGGGATATAAGGAAAGGTTATGCGAATTGCTTTAAAGGTTAAGGTTACCTTCCTTTAACAGAGACATAAATAAGGCTTTCAGTTGTGAACCCTTTATTACACACGAGCCGTGACAGATCTTTAAGCCGTTACTTCCCGTGAAGAAATATATAGACTTGTATTAAAGGTAGAAAACACGTTAGAGTAATAAACGATATATGATTTCCTACACGTGTGAACAGAATAAATATATATCTAGTCGAAGTAAATGGAAAATTCACTCTAAGGATATAAATTCGTGGAATATATAAAAAAGATTTGGGGTAATATAATGTTAGGGTAACGTTATCTCTATGTAGAAATAAAATTGAGTGCAAAAAGTAGATATGAAATCTTTTAAATTTTAAATAGATGAAATATAATATTAGACATGTGTAGACGTTACATTTTTTCGAGTTATCGATAAATGTTTGTTCAATACATCGAACAAGTAATTTCAGGTTTATATGCAAAGACGCTTTCCGAATAAACCGCTGCTGTTTATTCATCGCGCAATCTGCAAATGCAACTACGAATAAAAAAGTTAGCAGATACAACTTTTATATAAAAATAAAGTTGATCTTCAAAAGTAGATCTGAAATCTCTTAAGTTTTACATAGAATAAATATAATGCTAAACGTGTTTAGGTATTAAACGATTTTTCAGGTTATCGAAAAGTTACCTTTCAATTTTAGCTTTATACGCAAAGACGCTTTCCGAATAAGCTGCTGCTAATGTTTATTCATCGCTTAATGTAGAAATAAAATTATGTTTATAAAAATGATTAACTATAAATATTTATATAGAAATGAAATTGACCTGAAAAAGTAGATCTGAAATCTATTAAGTTTTACATAGAAGAAATACAATATTAAACATACGTTACACGATATTTCACGGTATCGATAAATGGTCGTTCAGTAATAAGAGTATATTTCCTAAATCGTTTCAGTTTTAGGCGCTTTTTAAATAAGCCACTAATAATATTTTTTCATCTTATAATGGAATAAAAAAGGGAGAAATCGTATTACTGAAATAAACGATATACGATTCCCTACACGTGTAAACGGGATAGGTATATACATACATACGTTGGTATAGATAGGTAGTCGCTTACTACGAAGACGGACGAGTGGAGCAAGACGAGACGACCCCGGACTAGTTATCTTTTCGTCTCGGTTGTTGACTCCAGAGACACCCGCCGTTGGGATGCTGTTATCTGATTAAGCGACGTTGTCTTTCGCAACCATTTTGGTATTCTTTAAGGGCTTGCATTTAGAAGTCTCGCCAGATCGATTCGACAGTTCTTCATGAGATGAAGCGTCTGTGCATTCAGATGAAAAGTAGCGTAGATGGATTAACGTAGAGATTTATTTATGCGGTCTCTCAAAACGATAGAGAAAAATGGCAAATCAAAACTTGTAAGTACGAGTAGAACTCGTACTACGATATTACATATAAAAGTTTAAACATTTAAGGGTACATATATTTAAGGGTGCATACATTTAAGGGTGCATACCTTAAAATTCGTAAATAATAAGACTTTTTACTGAGGTAAAAGTGTTATTTAGAATATTTATAAAAATCACTCCAGTTTTTTGATAAACAGTAAATAAAGTTCTAGTAATTATTGACTTTCAAATTTGTAATCTTAGCATTTCCGGTGATAGGGGAGATATTTTTTTACATTTCCGGCGTTATTGCTAGACGTAACTTACATAACGTTTGGGAAAATTTGTTTTAGAATCCATATAAGTGGCCCTGCCGATTGATACAGCCACACATTTTAATTTTCCAAATTTCACAGACAAATTTTCTTTAAGTTCGTACAATTATAAAATATACAGGACAATATGTTCCGTTACTATGCCAAATTTCAACTCTCTACGTCAATCGGTTTCCGAGAAAACGACCATGACACAAGGGACGAGTGAGTAATCGTTTAAGAATCCCGTTTTCTTTCTTTTGAAGTACAGAAACCGAATGAACTTTAATAAGCAACTTGCTCTGCTAATAACCCCACTCAGATGCAATGATTCTGCAGACAAAGATCATTTCTCAGTCAAAGATCATTTCTTAGTTATTAGTTCACAATGATATCATGATAAGAATTAACTTGTTTAATGACATAAGACATTTAAGTGCTATGTCGTTCATCAGAAGACTTTGGTTCCTAGGTTGTTTAGTATAAACAAAAGGCAAGCTGCAAACGAAGCCAACGTCTCATCAATTTAAGATAATGTCTCTTAAATAAGTACTTCGTTTTAGAAAAAAATCGATAATTATATATTTTTATTTATTAACACATTTGTCAACTTTAATGTTAATTACAGATGGCGGTGTAAACTCTTCCAGTTAATCATAACGATGAATTAAGAAAAATCGATTGGCAGATTGTAAAAGATGTTAGAATATATACTGTTAATAAAATAGTAACAGATCGAAGTCTGTACAGGAAACAATTTTAAAAATATTGATTTGATTTAACATAAAGAATGATAATAGAAACCAAAAAATCTGGTTTTCTATCTGTATTTTAATTTGTTCTTCAATCAAGCGAAATCTACTGGACGGATTTTGATGAAAATAATTTTTACCAACTTTTTTTTTAAATTTATACCAATGAGTGCTAATAATTTATACCAACAAGCAACATATGAAATAAAAAAAATTCTAATAAATGTTTTATTACGAATCATCGACTGGATTTAACCGTGGGGCACAGCTAGTATAAAATAAAAGTACGATTAAGAAGATAAACAATTATAATACAAATATTGACATGAGTTAAGAGGGAAGAAGGAAAGGAAGTGGGCCTTTTTCTTCTTGATCTGACACGATCCTTGAAAATTTTTTTGTAGAATATTTTCCTAGTATCAGGATCTACTTGTTTATTAAGTTTTGCTGCTTTAAAACCTTTAAATCTGCCAATAAGATAATATGAACTGGGATTTATTTTTAATATTCTTGACTTTTTTTTTTTAATATTCTTGTTCGCATTATAATTTGAGGACCACTCAGATAAATTAACTGTTCATCCCAGATCTCATGACAAGCTCTTTAGATTTTTCTTAATATAGCGTTCACATAAAGAAACAAACTGAGAGCCTTTCCGTTTTATAAACGTAGATATGAAGAAAAAAGAGAAACAAGGAGTTTATGACCTCATTGAAAAGGTATGCGAATACGAATCCAAATAAACATTATTAATGTATCGAAGCCATACACAGCCCGTATATTTAACGTGTGAACCAAAAACCGAAAGCTACATAAACAAAGAAAAACTTCTCAAATACAGGTAAACTTCTCATTTCTAGGGTTCAGTTCACACTTACGTGTATATAAATGTTTAAACATATATATATATATATATATATATATATATATAATGTATAAATATATATATATATATATATATGTATATATATATATATATATATATATATATATATATATATAACCTTTAAGTAAATTTCTAGTATCTATGATTTTTCCTAATTTTAACTGTAGAAATTTCGAAAAGGGGAGGAAAAATTGGGTGGACATTTAGCAGCAATATATAGGTTCTTACTATTGTGAAATATATTTCTCAATAAGATTCGTTACTATGCCAAATTTCAATTTTTTGTATCAAAAAGTTTATACGAAAAAACGGCTTTTACAGAGAGTGACGATAAAATCACTCCACGTGTCAGTACGCCGCACGTAGACACGAAAGTGATCCTGTAAGTTTCCTTTTTTGTCTTTTATTGTTTAGAAACTATATATCTGATTGAAAGCCGCTAAAATTATTTTATAAACCTCTAGAGAGACAAGCGCTATCATCGAAGTGAAACATTCAATACTACTTATTTATTGTTATGTAAATCGATCACTCTGGCAGTTGAATACATTTTAATAGTTTTGTTTTTCCTCGTCAAAAGCACACTCTGCTGTTATAATAATTACTCGATTGAACTATTGGATACCGTGGGAAGTGAAGGGTCATGTTTAATTAAATTCTAGGTAGATACAAAAACAGAAGAATATCTTCAATTAAACAGGTCACACAATTCTTGCCTTTAAAATTGAAAAATATATTTTGTAATACAAAACAACTCTTCTAATTTACAAATAGTAATCAGTAGAAAAGAAAAAAAAGAAAATAACCGTACAATCTCAAGCGTATATTGCACGACCGCCATTTGCTATTGTCTGCGTGAACTTCCAGGTTCCTTCGCAAGAAATGCCAAACGATGAATCCGGATTCTGACTAATGAAGCTATACTTTGTCGTTTCTAGTGATATGGTTATTCTCATCTCTTATTTATCTTTATAGTTGGATCTTGCCCTGGATAAATGCAAAATTGTTTTATGTACCATGTATGGCTCACGCTATTGGACCCTTGAAAGCTTAATATTTAACATTGTCTTATTGTCTTATGCGAGTTGAATAATGTTAACGTTTTTTAAACATGCAAAATTTGGATGATTAAACAAATTTAAATTATTAAATAAATTAGGTTTATAACTAAAACTGTTCTAGACTTACAAACGTGAAATTTAACATCTAAGTCTGAAGTTATTTTACTCTGAAGTTTGTTATCAAAACATCAGTTTGAGGTTTGATCTGTTTATACTTAAGCAATCGAGGTTGACCGAGATTCGCTCGGAATTATTGTAATATTTTATTTAAAATTGATGAACAATGATGTAAGATGTAATTAAAGTAAATTTCAGTAATTCATTGTTGTTATTATAAATTTTAAAAAATCAAGTTGGAAAATAGCATTGTCTTTTGATTTATATTAACTTGAAAACTTTTTTCGCAATAAAAGTATGATGTGAATTTTCGTGTGATGTGAGTACTTTTAATGTACTTGGACTCTTTACACACACACACGCACACACACACACACATATATATTGCCGACATTAAAAATTATTTTGTAAATAAGAAAGAACTCATAAGTTGATTTCCCGTGCCTATGCACACAATCGTTACAGCTTAGAGGTATAAATATTTGGGTCTACGAGTTGAAATTCTATTCCGGTTAAAATATAATAAATAAGCGGGCTTTACAAATTTACTGTTTTTTTGTCAAAGGTTATTTACAACTAAGAGCGTTTTAGATAGTTACAAAGATTGTTAAAGATAATTTATTCAATAAGAATGATTTAAAAAATTTATTATCCTAAAATTTACATCGACGAATTTATTATCCTGAAGATTTACATATTATCCTAAAAGATTACAATGACTAGCTTGGCATATTTCTTTTTACTTAATTAACTTTTTATTTTTTCACTATTTACTTAATACACTAGTAACACCCGAGAGTACACAAATTGCTAAACATAAACAAATCAATTAATCGTAAATAAGGTGTGTCTCTTAATAATACACGACTATTATAATCAAGTAATTTGATTATCGGTCATAGTTGAATAATATTTTTGCTACTTTTTGTCTGTACGACTTTCTTGGCTCGACTATTCATCCTTTCTATGTGTATTTTCAAACTAGCTGTTTCTTGCGTTTTTTCTCACATAAAATGAGTTTGTCATGTCGTGGAATTACAGGTACTCTGTGTTTACTTCCATGATACAAGCTATATACGTATCAAATTTTATGGAGATTAATTTAATAGTCGAGCCGAGAAAATATAACAGACAAACAGACAAATAGACAAACAAACAAACTCACTTTCCCATTTATTATATTAGTCAGAAAATGAAAAGGTCAACGAAAATATTTTTAATACTTTTTCCATCATACTAAACAAAACCTGGATAAAAACTTTTGTTGTTTCTGGTTTTTGAATTCTAATATCCAGACTTAACAGTCTAGTAGACCTTTATGTATGGATAAGGTTTTAATGATAATAAATCGAAAATCGTGAGTCCGTGCTTCGTTGTATCTAAATTGCTTTATTGCTGCATTTTTACACGGCTCCGTCCGCGTAGAAGTTGTGTGGTTCACATCTTCCACGATTGACAATTGAATTTGAACCTCTTTCTGTCAGAATGACTTCTCCCTTTCGCCAGTAGGTACCGCAGCCGTTGTCGCCCCATCTAAAGCGCTAAACGCTTCTTGCCTTTCCGCGTCCATGGTTATGGCTTCACAAAAATGTTAATACAGTTCTATAATCTGTGCATTAACACTAATGTTTCATACATAAAAAACTACCTGATTCTTGAATGAATATGGCATTAAAAATTCATCTAGTAGATCTCAAATTTTAAGGAAACAGATAGACAGAAAAGCGTATAATTTTTGCTTTTTATTAGGGTTTCGTACCTCAAAAGGAAAAACGGAATCCTTATAAGATCAGTCATGTCTCAAAAATTGTTTTTCATAATTTTTCGTACTATATGTTCAGAAAAATCCCCCTCCACCTTTGTTTCCGAAACTACTCAATCAAAAATCATGAAAAAATATGGGTTTTTAAAGGTTCTAAGAAAATTAGATGGATAATTCTAGATGTTATAATTTTTTAAATATGCCCTATATTTTCACGCCTACGAAATATATAGTAGGCTATATATTTATATTTTCTATATTTACAGTAGATTTTACCGGAACTATGCGACGTAGAAACTTGAAATTTGGTATACTAGTACATATTATTAATAAACTTTTAAAAATATTCATGTATGAAATAAAGAGGGGGTAAATAAAGGTTTGAAATTATTTTATCTTAAAGATTTATATGATATCGATAAGATTGTTATGAGAAATATAAAAAAGTTGTCATCATTTTAAATTGCATGTTTAAAACATATTCCAAGAAATATGAAAAAATACAGAATTCCCCACCCCCTAATTCCGAAACTATTTTTGCTCAGTGCCAAATATGATGTTGATAAGATTTTTATGAGAAATATAAAAATAGTTGTCATAATTTTAAATTGCATATTTAAAAATATATTCCAAGAAATATGCAAAAATACAGAATTCCCCACCTCCTAATTCCGAAACTATTTTTGGCTCAGTGCCAAATATGATGTTGATAATATTGTTATGAGAAATATAAAAATAATTGTCATAATTTTAAATTGCATATTTACAAATATATTCCAAGAAATATGCAAAAATACAGAATTCCCCACCCCCTATTTCCGTAACTATTTTTGGCTCAGTGCCAAATATGATATTGATAAGATTGTTATGAGAAATATAAAAATAGTTGTCATAATTTTAAATTGCATGTTTAAAAATATATTCCAAGAAACATGCAAAAATACAGAATTCCCCACACCCTAATTCCGAAATTATTTTTAGCTCAGTGTCAAATATGATGTTGATAAGACTTTTAAGAGAAAAATATAAATAAATGTCATAATTTTAAATGGCATATTTAAAAATATATTCCAAGAAATATGCAAAAATACAGAATTCCCCACCCACTAATTCCGAAACTATTTTGTAGCTCAGTACCAAATATGATGTTGATAAGATTGTTATGAGAAATATGAAAATAGTTATCATAATTTTAAATTGCATATTTAAAAATATATTCCAAGAAATATGCAAAAATACAGAATTCCCCACCAAAAATAATCAAGAAATTAGTGTTGGTATAATTTGACGAGATTTTAAGGAAACTGTAGCGAGTATCCTAGGTCATATCATTTTTTAAACATGCACCATATTTTACGCCTGTGAATTATATGGTAGACAATATATTTAGGTTCTGAAAATTAATATTTATAAATAGTTTAATAGAAGTACTATATACCTTTAAATGTTTATAATTGCATTGTGATTGGTTGTAGTAACAATAACATACATCTTTTGTAATACCGGCATCTAGAACCGAATTTATCACAGTTCTCCACCTTCCCACGGTCTACAATTGTATAACCAAATCACCTGATCGCGGTCGCGCCACTGCTGTGCGATTCGTTTTTGATGAATAAAAATATATTTCTTGGATGTGTCGTTATTATGCAATGAAATGTCATAGAATGTATAAATTTTGTATGTATTATGTAATTAGAACGTGTACCATTACACAAATGTATAGATATATAATGAATATGTAACTGTAATTGTTTATAAATAAAAAAAATATTATAAGACAAAATGTTTGTGATTTATGTAAATAAATAAATAATAGACAACAGGTTGATTATAGATAATTTTTTTATTATTTTTTATTATTAGATAATCTTTAAATTGCATGTTTAAAAATATATTTTTAATGATAGATGCGGAGTCTGTCGGCATTCCAATGATTTTTGATATCGATACTTTAGTGACGCATTGAGCTTTCGATATCAGATACCTAGTGCATATAGTATAACACTAAAACTCGGGTAATGGTTTAATGCTGTACTGAAACTATGATATTTTAAATGCTTGATTGCCCCAACACAGAATTGATATTCTTGCAATGAGTTATAAAAACATATACGTCACCCAATGTTTCACTGATTAAAGCATGTTATAAGTTCATTACCCAATATATTCACTGATTAAACAATGTTCATAGGACTTAAATTAAATATCCCAATGTTAGTTAAACTTATACACCGATATGTCAAAGTCGCTTGCGGGAGTGGAGAAATAAATATGTACTTTCCATAGTAAAGAAATAAGTATACGCTTTCGATAGCTAAAAATTAACTATGTGCTTTAGAGAGCGGAGAAATAAGCATGCGCTTTCGAGAGCGAAAAAATAAGTATGTGTTTTCAAGACCAGAGAAACAAGTATGTGCTTTCGAGAGCGGAGAAATAAGTATGCGCTTTCGGGAGCGGAGAAATAAGGTATTTGTTAATATACGTTTAAACCACTTGTTTATTTATATTAATATAATTTTTCGCCTTCCTATTAAACTGATTATCTAATATTCATGTATATGTATTATCTATATTGATTCACACGACCTACGCTTTCCGAATAGGGAAAATAATGTCCCTGGTAGGCGTATGGTCATGGTCAAAGGTTTTCATTCATTACTTTCGCGTAAAATTTCATTAAAACGCCGCATTTCATTGAGAAACTAGCTTGTGGAATAATCGACATAATGCCGACTCACAGATTCTTCGTAAAGTAAACGATGCGACCGGTAAACGGGTCAGCAAACGGTAATAGGAAAGCGGGGTCGGCGAGGGCAGGTTAAAAATAAAAATGACAATATCACTGTTCGGTTCCGCGGCGCGGCGCGCCGTCCGGTGGTGGAAGGGACTGCCCTACCTCATTCATAAAATATAACCGAATCTATTATACACATTCGCCCTTTACGTAACCCCCGTCGTAGCGGTCTGTCTAGCTCGCTTTATTGCTGCGTGATGCGCGATCGAAGAATTGCGTTCTGACAGGTTTAATACAAGGTTATAACAACAAAAACAAACAGCTTTGCACCTTACTCTATATCGATTTGTTTATGAACGCAATCTATGTTCTATCAATGTTTTTTGTTTTAATTTTGGCAAACCGACGACACATAAGATTCATACAAATAAGATTGACAGAAGACTCATACATATAAGATTCATAGTGTTTATGAATTCTGTAGCTACTCGATATTTGTACGATTCTTCAAAAAAATTGGGGAATTTATTCAGTTTTTCTGATTTTAGGTCTCTTAAAATTGTATATCTATTATATAGTGCTATTGAGAAAATAATACAAATTTGTCGTATTAATAATAGAGCAGAAAAATTGAAAAATACATTAGAGCAAAACAATACATATTAAGAATAGCGAATTTCTGTCGCTTAACACGATTAAAATTTACGGTTATTGTGAAACAAACACCAAGGCTCTACGTACCTTCGTCAAATGATTGTTAAAATACTCTAGTTGCACAGATGTATGGAGATACCTTCCTCTAACAACAAGAAACTTATTTTGCGCCAAGTTAAGAATGAGACAATATAGTCCCTAAAAGTTATTTTGATCTATCTCACTTGAAATTATAAATCAAAAGTGAGTCTATTATAGTTACTACCCGATGGGACACTGTACACATTTTATATAAATTATACGGGTTAGAGTATCATTCTTACCACAGTGGTACACGGTACGCATTTGATGTAAATTATACGAGTCACAGTGTCATTACTACCGCAATGGGACACGGTACACATTTGATATAAATTATACGGGTCACAGTGTGATTACAACCGCAATGGGACACGGTATACACTTCATATAAATTATACGGGTTACAGTGTCATTACTAAAGGGATACGATACACATTTTATATAAATTATAAGGGTCACAGTGTCATTAGTACCACAATGGGACACAGTACACATTTGATATATATATTATACACGTCACGTCACTTTTCCTCCAGCGAAACCATCATTTTCATTTCTTTCAAGATGGCAAGTTTCCTTCATATCACGGGAACTGACAAACTCTCGTTATATAATTGGCACCGGAAAAAAATTACCATAATTTTAAATCAAGCGCAATGGTAAAGAACAAATCGATAAGTTTTCCAATTGGTCAGTGCCTTTTACACTTCACTCTTGTGGTAAGTACATTTCAATAAAACAATTCATAATAGGATTAAAAACGAGGACATTAAAAGAGAGTGCGAATTCATTGTTTTTAATGTTTCAAAAGTGTAACTGTGAACATGTATTATAGTCATTTTGTGAAATAAAATGTATAAAAAGTAAATGTCTGATAAAAAGGTTAATGGGAAAGAATTAGTTATGAAAAGTATTGTTTAAATAAATTTAATATAATGTTTCATAAGCAGATAAAACTTTTATAAGAACACATGAAAATGAATGAGGGGAAAGTCATTATTAATCATTGAAAAGTATTGTTTAAATAAATTTAATATAATGTTTCATAAGCAGATAAAACTTTTATAAGAACACATGAAAATGAATGAGGGGAAAGTCATTATCAATCATTGAAAAGTATTGTTTAAATAAATTTAATATAATGTTTCGTAAGCAGATAAAACTTTTACAAGAACACATGAAAATTAATGAGGGGAAAGTCATTATTAATCATTGAAAAGTATTGTTTAAATAAATTTAATATAATGTTTCATAAGCAGATAAAACTTTTATAAGAACACATGAAAATGAATGAGGGGAAAGTCATTATTAATCATTGAAAAGTATTGTTTAAATAAATTTAATATAATGTTTCATAAGCAGATAAAACTTTTATAAGAACACATGAAAATGAATGAGGGGAAAGTCATTATCAATCATTGAAAAGTATTGTTTAAATAAATTTAATATAATGTTTCGTAAGCAGATAAAACTTTTACAAGAACACATGAAAATTAATGAGGGGAAAGTCATTATTAATCATTGAAAAGTATTGTTTAAATAAATTTAATATAATGTTTCATAAGCAGATAAAACTTTTATAAGAACACATGAAAATGAATGAGGGGAAAGTCATTATTAATCATTGAAAAGTATTGTTTAAATAAATTTAATATAATGTTTCATAAGCAGATAAAACTTTTATAAGAACGCATGAAAATTAATGAGGGGAAAGTCATTATTAATCATTGAAAAGTATTGTTTAAATAAATTTAATATAATGTTTCGTAATCAGATAAAACTTTTATAAGAACGCATGAAAATTAATGAGTGCAAAGTCATTTATCAATCATTGAAAAGTATTGTTTAAATAAATTTAATATAATGTTTCGTAAGCAGATAAAACTTTTATAAGAACGCACGAAAATTAATGAGTGCAAAGTCATTTATCAATCATTGAAAAGTATTGTTTAAATAAATTTAATATAATGTTTCGTAATCAGATAAAACTTTTATAAGAACGCATGAAAATTAATGAGTGCAGTCATTTATCAATCATTGAAAAGTATTGTTTAAATAAATTTAATATAATGTTCCGTAAGCAGATAAAACTTTTATAAGAACGCATGAAAATTAATGAGTGCAAAGTCATTTATCAATCATTGAAAAGTATTGTTTAAATAAATTTAATATAATGTTCCGTAAGCAGATAAAACTTTTATAAGAACGCATGAAAATTAATGAGTGCAAAGTCATTTATCAATCATTGAAAAATATTGTTTAAATAAATTTAATATAATGTTCCGTAAGCAGATAAAACTTTTATAAGAACGCATGAAAATTAATGAGTGCAAAGTCATTTATCAATCATTGAAAAGTATTGTTTAAATAAATTTAATATAATGTTTCGTAAGCAGATAAAACTTTTATAAGAACGCATGAAAATTAATGAGTGCAAAGTCATTTATCAATCATTGAAAAATATTGTTTAAATAAATTTAATATAATGTTCCGTAAGCAGATAAAACTTTTATAAGAAAGCATGAGAATTAATGAGGCTAAAGGATTAAGACAAAATAGTGGCTTAAAATATTCTATCACAGTTTTTGCTTGCCTTATCTATGCTGTGCAGAAGGCAGAGAGCGAGTATAATATTTTTAGCCACAGTTATAAAAATTTGACATAATATATCTTTAGCTGAATAATTAGTTACCTTATTAATATAAACTCTAGTTTACAATGCTTTTATACGTAACATTGAACATTTTCTTTAGTTTACCATAATTAACTGTAAAAAAGTAGTATGGAAATAAATTCGACTTAATTAGTTACATATATTGAAAGACAGTCTATCATCATGCTGCAGGTATTTAGCCTGATATCTTTTAGCAACAATTATAAAAAATTGAGAGAATATATCTATTGCTAAATGATTAGTTACCTTATTAATATATACTCTAGTTTTCAACGTCTTTGTACGTAACATTGAACATTTTCTTTAGTTTACCATAATTAACTATAAAAAATAGTATGGAAATAAATAGGACTTAATTAGGTATAACTATCGAAAGAAGGTCTATCATCAAGCTGCAGGTATTTAGCCTCATATCGATTTCAAATGACTGGGATGTTTATAAAGTTGTTTTACACAAAAAATTGACGAAATGTTGGAAAATAATATATTATAACCATTCACTTGTTAACTCCGACCGTTTTCTGATTTACACCGGAAAACGACACTATTATGAGCGTATCCTAAAATAGATATCGTGTCCAAAACCACTCTAGCCCGCCCGCCTTGACCGCCACACTCGTCGTTTCCGGCCAACACATGACCCATTATACATTTATTTATAAAACAAGAAATGAACTTTATTTTGCATGTTTCGAATGAAATGTAAACCAGAACATATTTTTGAAGTAATTAAATTTATGTATTGAATCGAATATTGAATGTATAAATTGAATCAACTCAATTACATGACTACAATTTTTATTACCGTACCTTATAAAAATAATAAACCTACAATTTGAGCTCGCACTACAGAGTTCCGTAGTCAGTTAGGCTCTAATGAACATTTGAGGATATGTAGCATTTCTAATTAAACATTGCGTAGTGTTAGTAGACTCTTTAATATAGTATACTTATTTGTAGGTTGTGTGTTTTAGTAGGGACTACTCACTTTGCTGATAGAGGGTTGGGACAGGCAACTTTAACAAAAACGGCCACTTTAAAACTTAATATTTCGTAAATAGATCCCTGTATCAAAAAAATGTTCATGACATACTCCAATATTTTTGAAAGACCTCTTTAGCGTTACCATGCACAATGGGTTATGCAAAAGAAAAATTCACTCCTATTATGGTACACCCCTACTGGAGGTACACCAAAGTGTTTAAAAGATTTTATTACATAACTTTGCACTAATAATATACGTATATATATATATATAAATATATATATATATATATATATATATATATATATATTTATATACATGTATATGTATATATACATATATATATATATATATATATATATATATATATAAAATTTTCAAAATATTCAAAACTATTGACTGTTCCTTTGTATATCACAGCCGTTTTATTCGTATATTATTAGTGCAAACAAAAAGTTGGCTACGGAACCCAAAGAATGGAAGACCACACCCTCCTCTGTTTTATAACAGAATGCAAATATGGTGCAATGTGTTAGGGAAAAAATGAAGATCCATCACTATCTATCGATGATTCCACGATGTCAGTTTGTTTGCCCTATGACAACCGACAAATGGAAATTACGAATTAATGTTATTATAAGATATTTATAAAATACCGTTTTCCATGAAAAGTATATAAATACAACAATTTATTAAAATAATATCTTGTGTTATTTTTAAAAATCCTTTCTCATATTCACTCGCCGTTCTACTTATCGAATTTTTCAACAAGTCTCCAACAACTACATTTTATTTATTTCCAATATGATAATAGTTTGAATATTATTCAATAGGAACTGTATTTATTTTAGGATAACTTTGAAAAACTATTTTGTCTGTTACCGTTTTTCTTCCGTGTACGAGTTCATAAAAATAAACGTATTATTATGTAAATTTTATCTAAACGTGCTTTATTTTAAAATAGAAACATGTTTGCCTGCAAACGGGCATGTGTTAACCATTAGCTAGTTGTGAATATATTTTGAGTCATTTAATACGTGCTCTGTTACAGTTTGTGTGACGCAACGGAAGGAGAGCAGATCTTTACTTTGTTGAAAAACGTAAGCAAAATTATGAGAGCTTCTAGTCGAATAGAAAATCTTATAATCCCGGAATCTATAATACTATTTGCTTTGTTGATAAACGTAAGCAAAATTATGAGAGCTTCTAGTCGAATAGAAAATCTTATAACCCCGGAATATGTAATACTATTTACTTTGTTGAAAAACGTAAGCAAAATTATGAGAGCTTCTAGTCGAATAGAAAATCTTATAACCCCGGAATCTATAATACTATTTACTTTGTTGAAAAACGTAAGCAAAATTATGAGAGCTTCTAGTCGAATAGAAAATCTTATAACCCCGGAATCTATAATACTGTTTACTTTGTTGAAAAACGTAAGCAAAATTATGAGAGCTTCTAGTCGAATAGAAAATCTTATAACCCTGGAATCTATAAAATCCATTAATAATTTTCTTTACGATAATATATAAACTACGTAACGGCGCAGACTTAGACAAATACCACCGGTTTGTTTGTGGCGGTTTATGCTACAAATCAATCAAGCTTATATCTAGTCAGTACAATGAAGATTCGATACATGATTTAAGGTCACCAATTCTTTAGGATAATAGACTTAAACTTTTGGATTTAAAGAGCATGATGTGGGTACAAAATTTATTTACTTACATTATAATTTAAAGTAATGTTTTAGAGGACCATGATTATTAAAAAATTGATTAAAAGAAAAAAAACTTATTTTTATTAATTATAACTTACAAACTATTATAGTTCAAAGTAATTTAGTTTGTTTAAATAGAGGATTTTTGTAATATTAATAAGGAATTCCACGTGGAAAGGTATAAAGATTACCGATATAATTCCAGTAACAAAATAGGTTTAAAGGTGCGTCTTTGACATTTTTGCCCAACATTATTCGTAAACAAAAACACATTAACATGAATTTGAATTCTACTCAAAAACTGCAAATATATAAAATTAATGAATATCTTTACATGAATACGCATCCCACTTAATATAATTTTGATCTTTGACTAAAGAACTATGTAGTAAATATAAATTTTAAACTTGCACTACACTACTGGCGAAATTGATCGGAGTTAGTTTTTGTAGTCACGTACTTCGTACGGACTGCAGTCAACTTCGTGAGTTCACGAGAACGAGCACTTCGTTGAAGTAACTTCGCGAGTAGTGTAGAGGGCGTATTAAATTCCTATCTTATTTCGTTTAGAAATTAGAAACCGTGCACACACGGGCGTACAGCGTTGCCGCAGTAAATAGTTCCTTTCGAAAACCTCGGACAGTAGCAAATATGTGTGAAAACACGTTTCTCTGTTATTTTAGTATTTTATATAACATTACAACAGATTTATTCTAAAATAAATGTGTTATCTTAATTGTAAACAAATTTATCTTAACATCGCTATTTTGATTTCCCGGAGTGTGTTCGTATACTTATTATCTGAAGAACTATATTAATAACTTATTTATCAAAGTCAATTGAGTCATTTGGAAAGTAAAATGTTACAAACAATGATACGTATGCGAAGATACAAGAGATGGCTACACGTAAAGTATTTTTGAGTAATGGCAGTCGAGTAATAATCCATCTAATATTATAAATACAAAAGTACTTTTTCACTTGTTTGCTTTTCACTAATAACTCTTTAAGGACTTAAATGATCATTCTCAAATTACCCGGATCCGTAACTCATTGTTCCTTACAGAATAACAAAGCACTTTTTTAGGAAATTGGTAGATGACGCTACTGCGGCTTCATTTCAGTAAGTAATTGCTTTATCAAATAACTAATTTATAGCCTTTACATTTTCGCCACACGATTCCAATCATTCAAAAATACCATTTAATGAATATTAATTTGGGTTATAAAACGACGAGGGTGAGAACGACGTTACGGATAATAGCTTGCGGATAAAGTATTCAGATCGTCAAACGTTGCCAACGTGCAAAGGTTGCCAACGTGTCAAACGTTGCCAACGTGCAAACGTTGCTAACGTGTCAAACGTTGCCAACGTACAAACGTTGCTAACGTGTCAAACGTTGCCTACGTGTTAAAAAAATTATGAATCATTGAGTGTTCTTCATTTAAGAATGAAATATAATCTGTAAACCTTTCCCCTCCAATTTCACCAATCTTAGTAACAGTATCAAATTACTAGTCTGAAACTTTTGGTATTTTTCCATTAAAAGATTAGCATAATATCCATTAAGCGTTTTCTATATAAAAATCTAAAAATGTACCATAGTCATTATTCGAATAAGACGAAAGAGAATAAGTTACTATGCGAATAATTTGCATGAAACTCTAGACGACTAGCAGAAAGGTTATTTGGAATGTCTCCGTAATGTTGGCATTTTCATGTTGAAACGTAATAATGCGACGAACGGCCCTGCGACAATTCGTCCGCCCCTATTCTTGTTAGCTGCGTCGCCGACAGTTAGACACGGCGCAAAACGCGTAAGTTTTCTATTTGAAACATCTTACCAATATAATTATCGAGTATATCAGAAAAAACAGATTGTATTTCTGAAATAAAAATTATGACTTTGTGAATTCAGTACACTATTACAGAACTTACAGACAAGTAGTGAAATTATTGGTCTATGTTCCCAATCAATACAAAAGTTGAAAGGTGCTTTTATGCTTCATTATAAAATTTCAATCTGAGGTTGTAATATAATAAAATTATTTGCTACTGAAAATAGAAAAATTATTTTTATGGCTTTTACACAATAGAGCTTTACTTAGCACCCAGGAAGAAGAAAAAGTCCTCTCACCTTTCTCGGCCAAATTTTAACTGTACATTTGGAAATTCCGTACAAAATCCGTACTACCATTTACTACAGTAGCGAAAAGGATACAAATTTATATGTTCGACGAGATATGTACAAGATAAATGATGATTTTTTGTACAAAATAAATAAAGCGGGATAATGACAGTAAATATGACAGAATTGGTAGACGAGCCTCTGGCTTCTTCCATTTTCCTCACGATACCCTTTCTGTAGTACTGTCGCAGTGAGTGCGATAGTGGTCGTAGTTCATGGCCAAGAAAGGTACTTTGACACCACATTTATTTTTTTTCTGAAATACTGAAGAAAGCTGCATTTGACCTATGTTCTAAATACCATTCTAAAGATAAGTATATAGATAATTTGCTTTATTTTTCCGACGTGTAAGAAAAAAACACCATTTCTATCTTGTAATTACTTTTTATAAGATACTTATACTCAATGTGACTGAAAATAGGTAAGCAGTGGCTTTGTAAAAAGCTCAACTTCTTTAAAACAAAGTGTACAATCCTCTTTACTATTTTTGGCGCATCCCATATCTATATAATAAGACTCTTAAACAATACATGGCTTTGAGTTCGCAATTGCACAGTACAATACATAGTTTTGTATTTTTAATGGTGCTATCAAAATATTTTTCAACGAAGATTGTATAAAATTATACTAAAATTGGAACGCGTTTATGTATACATATATATATATATATATATATATATATATATATATATATATATATCTTTGGCTTAGCAATGACATAAGTTAAATTAAAATAAGTCTACTTACAGTTAAACCTCATTATTTTAATTATGATCCATTACTTTTTAAAATTTAGAATGTATGGGTTATATTATTGCACATTTCCATCATTTTGTTACTATAAATGAATGTTATATTTAAAGTTATTATGAAAAATATGGCAAATATGTTTTCTCATATAAATGTAATAACTGACGGAACGCCAGTGCGCATCATGACTAAGCACAAAACGCTCGTCTACACAACGCCGACAACTGCGTGCACGTCGCAAATAAACATTCGCCAAAAATAAGTTTTTCCTCTTTCGTCTTATATACCGTTTGATATTTATTTGCGATAATATCTGTTTTCATCCGAGCGTACATTTGCGACGGAACAGACAAACTTTCAAGTCGTTTCATAAGTGAAATTCCATAAAAAACTGTAACAAGTCTTCAATAAAAAAAATATTTGCCTCATTTTCAAAACGAAAAAACTTTTTTGTTTCCTAAAAACAATTTTTCCGCTTAGAAAACTTTCGTGTGTTTTTTCCAACAATGTAAGGTGGTAAACAGTCCGAAGGCGGGCGGTCAAAATAGATAACTTGAAAATAAAGCATTATATTTGTATTAAAATAGTTGTAAATGATAAAAAAGTGTTATTTACTTAATTTATTATATTATAGAAAATATTTACCAATAATTTGATTACAAATAACAAGAAAATGATTGAAGTCAATTAATATTAAGTACTGTTAATTGAAAAATTTGGCCTTACATAAACTATGACTACTTACGTAAACTGATACTAAACAGTGATGTCTAATATCACTAAATAAAAATGCAATTTAAAAAAAAAATAAAAATATAAATAAAAAAACGACTTTGAAACTGAGGAAAATCTCTGATTTTTTTTAAGCAATATAATATAACTACACTCAAATATTCTTACAAAAACAATTACAAGATTTTCTAAACTACTAACAAACTTAATATCTGACTATTTAAAAAACCCTTTTTTTTCGAGGCAGCTTCCGTAGACTGGTAAAGGCTGAACTGTAACATGAGTATCTTCATTAAATCGGTATTAGTAAATACCGAGTTATTTTTTGAACATAGTTTCGTCTAAATGCCTTCAAATTTTTAATATTACCTTTGGCAACCTCTTCAGATCATTTCCCGAGAGACACTAATACATGCTTTACAATTTTTCACTCATTTGATAGTACTTTGTGGGCTGAAGCTGGGAGATCGTACCATGGATATTTTTGTGTCAAAAGTCGTGCGATTTCCAAACTGAATTTACTAAATGACTCTACCCTGTTATTGTATCTTGAAGATTAAGCTTGCAAAATTGTAGAACGATGGTCAATTAAATCTCTGTTTAAGCCTGTGATTTCGGCTGAAACATCTGAATTCGAAAGAATGTTCTCGCGGTATTTCCGTCGTTCGTTGTCTCGCTTTCACCACTTCGGGGTTTATCTACATTAAGCTTAATAGAGACCTGAACTGATTTTGAACGTACAATTTCTTATCAGCTAATATTTTTTTATCGTCGTCTGATCTGACCTGCCACTTTTTAAAATAGATTGTACAAGAA
This sequence comes from Druceiella hillmani, assembly GCA_039881145.1. Classification (NCBI taxonomy): domain Eukaryota; kingdom Metazoa; phylum Arthropoda; class Insecta; order Lepidoptera; family Hepialidae; genus Druceiella; species Druceiella hillmani. The sequence goes on from JAYKKI010000014.1 coordinate 36,752,991, forward strand.
AAATGAAGAAAACCCTCAAAGAAACGAATCCTTGAACATAAAGGTGACAAACCGAATTCAAATGGATTTTCATCGCTTTTCTTTCGCAAGCACCTATCTGTGTCATTAATTTTTTAGATGTTGCTTCACAAATATAATACCTGGCAGATGATGTTCCACTTAACATACTACAAGTTTTACTATCGACCATAGTCAGTTGCAAAGTATGGTGGATTTTAAAAACGCATTCGTCTAATTGAATGTTGTCGGACACGAAAAAGCTATCTTTTCTTTAAAATTTCTCTAAAGATTCTTCATTCTTAAATGTAGTAGAATTTTTCTTCACAAACTGGAAACGAATAGGTACACAGAATGTCGTAGAAGAGGGGCTGGCATTTTTCTACAAAAAATTGGTTTCACTATCTGAATTTATTTGTAACTGCAACGGAACGTAAGAAGTTACAAATAAACCACTATCTACTGATAACTGGAATCCGCGAAAGACTGTTTGTACTTGCTATGATGCGTGCCGTCGTTAAAACCTATTTCCCAATTAAAGTTAAATTAACTGATTACTAGAATAGTATTTAAAACAATTTACTCTGACTATAAGATCCGCAAAACTGTGTGATTTAACAAACTTTGCAATTCTATCTCGGCTATTGATTCCGTCACTACCATATTACATATTGTTAGAATAGCACTTTTTCTTAGCTTTCAAAACACTAATACGATGGTAAAACTTTACTAGGAGTCTTACTATTAACAAAGTTCATTATCAACAAATATTGATATCCCGTGTGCTTAACTTCAGCAAAAAGGGATACAACTTCATCCACACTAATATATATTAATGTTGACGCACCTGAGCTCTTGGGTAATACACTAATCACTGAATCGCCAACCTGAGATAATTCCGTTAACTGTCTAGATTTTGATATTTTGCTAAGATTATTAAAATATTTCCTTGTTCGGCTAGAAGAAGACTTACTAGGTTGAGCTTAACCACATTCAGATTTATATTGCTCGTCAATTGTTGCTAATTCAATACACTGAATAGCACTAAACTAGTCACCATACTTTGTGCTTAATTGTGTAAACGTGTGATTAATTTGTGTAAAAGTGTTTACTACATAATTAAGCACACGTTTATTTAGAGGTCTAATGTCTATATTCTCTATATTATATCAAAGTTTTCTAACAACACTGATAAAATACGTTCGTTTTTTTCTTTAGTATGTCCTTTTCTGAATCTCAGAACTCAAAGAAATATGTCCTGTTAAAGGAAAACTTCAGTGAATTAACTGAAAAAAAAACCAACAGTTTTTGGGGGCCTAAATTAGTATGTCTGTATAAAATCTCGTAGACATGCTACGAAAAACGTATGCTAAGAGTTAACATAGAGAGCCATAGCACCCACTGGCTATGTCAGGCTATGTTGAGTCATTTATTTTACGTTAGACTAAACTTATATAAATATGTAAAAACATATTGCAACAATTGCGCATCAATGCTAAACATTTTAGGACCCAGAGAAATCAAAATTATGCATTTTTGTCTCAAATTATATTTAATCTTCCTAACAGTAAAATATTACAAATATTACAAAACATATACGTATTTATTACAAAACATATAGTATTTAATTTATTAAGCACCAATTGAAGGTGGGTTACTTAGGGCGCAGTAGTTCCCACAAATATCGACCTCATACTCCTTCATGCAACGGCTTCCTTCGATCTTTACCAGGTCATTTGCCCAGCTAATATGTGGTTGTCCGTCTATGCCTCTTCCGGTAGGTGGTCGCCACTCAAAAACCTTTTTTACCCAACATTCGTCGATTCTGCGTTGAATGGCAATGAGCGGGCTATATTGCCCGCCCATTGGCATTTAGACCAGTCCTATGAGATGTGTTAGTAACCTTAATTCTCACAGGGATCTCCTCATTATGGATCATAACAGATAGACAAACACCCATCTATAGTTCTCTCCGCAGCTCTCTGAATGACTTGGAGTCTTTTTACCTTAATTGTTTTAATATATCTCCGCATGGAAAATAAATGTTTAAAGTAATATGAAATTATATTAATGTTGTTTATAAAAATATACAAAAATATTTTTCTTCCGTATGTTATCACTGGTAATACACACTGGTTGAAAACTTTCGTCTTCAGACACTGAGGTACTTTAGATAGGGAGATGTGGCGAAGTTTCCCTGCCAACGCTGCCCAGCCGAGTTGAGTTCTCGGATTCACCTCTATCTCGAAAATGGGTTTATCTGGTTGAATTGTTTGTCCGAACATATATAAGGATCAGCAACTTCAAGAGTAGCATTCCCAACATGTACCAGTGCAGGTGCTACATGTAGGTTACACATGATCTTTGTTGTCCGTATCCATTTTAAGACCTAACTGTTGGAAAACTCTGCTTAGGTCACTGAACATTGTGCCAATGTCGTCCAGGAACTCTTCTATAACATCTATGTCGTCGACAAATCGAAGGTAGAAGATGTATTCGTCATTGATATTGATGTCTATCTAAGAGCTCGGTGATATCTTCCAACGCTGCGGTGAAGAGTTTCAAAGGATTTACTTTTCCTCGACTTATACTATACTACACGTTGCAGTAAATTTACAAGCAATAAAGATTCTCAACCAAACTAAAACAATAAAAAGTAACATACAGTTTAAGCAAATGAATTTAAATCCAGTCAATCATTTTACCGTAGAAAATTTTACATATTTTGCAAAAAGTTTACATGTTAAGAAAGATTTTGAAATCATGTAAATGAAAGATTTATCTGAACTTGGAATCAAAAGACCGATTGATAATCTAAAAATTAAAAAACAGTAATTAACTAGCAATAAAAATAATCACGACCTTCCCCCTATCTTCCTCCTATCTATTTCAGTTGACATATTAATATGGAATTTCAATTCTCCTACTTTAAATTCAATTCGTTCAATAATACGAGAGAAAAGTGATTTTTCCATTTTTTTTATTGTTACAAAAATATAATATCCAGCACTTCGTCTGTTTTCTAACGTTCTATTAATAACTAGCGACGCGTCTTTCCTCAACCCCTGTTAACGATAAGCAACCACCTTCGCAATCAATAAATTCCCCTCCCTTGAATTTAAATAAGTCGGGACTTCGCCTCACTACTCGTCTGCAAATCGGACGGCATTACATTATCTCTCTTAATGATTAATTCAACATTCGTTTCAGTTTTATAATTACGGCGAGGCGACTGTGGAAGGCGGCTTATCCATTTTAATCTAAATTGAAATTTAAAAAGTGAACTCTCCTAATGCCTCCGCAGAATTTTCTTCTCTCATAATCGTCAGAGTTTTCGGCGGTCGCTGGCCTTTTATTGTGGACAATTTCATTTGCCAAAATCTTTGTGTGAGATGAACCAAGCGTTCGATTAGAAAGTCATTTAAAATTTCTTCGTAACATGATGGCAATATGAATATATATTTATTTTATTTAATTTCTCCAGCATTACTCTCCCAGTCGACTTTCACAAATGGTCGAACAGTTTACGCGAATATATAAATTACCTAAATATGAAGAAAGGTATAAAAAAGGAAACTATTAAGAAGAAAACAATGAACATTGGAACGTATTTAACATAATGAAGAAAGAGTGAAAATATCTTTTCACTCTTTCTTCATTTCAGTTTAAATAAGAATATATATATATATATATATATATATATATATATATATATATATATATATATATGTATATATATATATATATATACACACACACACACACACATATATATATATATATATATATATATATATATATAATAAATGAATCGAAATGATTATAAGTTAGATGTACGAGTATTCATGATTTATGGAAGATTAACATTTTGTTTGTGTTTTAGATCGCATAAAGTTCTTTTATTTTGTTAGCAAACAAGTATTAACAACGGTGGCCCATGATTAAACATATCACGGTAGTCTGTGGACTGATATTTTTATCTTAATTTTAAAATTTTTAACGTAAATTAATTTATAATAATTAAAACACAACTCAGTTTTTTTTTAAATGAATCGAAATTATTATAAGTTAGGTGTACGAGTATTCATGATTTATGGAAAATTAACATTTTATTTGTGTTTTAGATCGCATAAATTTCTTTTTTTTGTTAGCAAACAAGTATTAACAACGGTGGTCCATTATTAAACATATCACGGTAGTCTGTGGACTGATATTTTTATCTTAATTTTAAAATGTTTAACGTAAATTAATTTATAATAATTAAAACACAACTCAGTTTTTTTTAAATGAATCGAAATTATTAAAAGTTAGGTGTATGAGTATTCATGATTTATGGAAGATTAACATTTTGTTTGTGTTTTAGATCGCATAAATTTCTTTTCTTTTGTTAGCAAACAAGTATTAACAACGGTGGTCCATTATTAAACATATCACGGTAGTCTGTGGACTGATATTTTTATCTTAATTTTAAAATGTTTAACGTAAATTAATTTATAATAATTAAAACACAACTCAGTTTTTTTTAAATGAATCGAAATTATTAAAAGTTAGGTGTATGAGTATTCATGATTTATGGAAGATTAACATTTTGTTTGTGTTTTAGATCGCATAAATTTCTTTTCTTTTGTTAGCAAACAAGTATTAACAACGGTGGTCCATTATTAAACATATCACGGTAGTCTGTGAACTGATATTTTACCTTAATTTTAACATTTTTATCGTATTTATAATAAATAAAACACAACTTAGTTTTTTCTATGCTCTAAGAAATAGTGCAACAAAAACTTTATTCAGATTAGCTTAGTACAATATATATGATACAAGAACAAAGGAAAATTAGAAAAAATTTCATCGAATTATGTGGAAATTAAATCAAAGATTGGGTATCGGTAATATATATTTAGTACTTACAAAGGTCAGTTTGACGAGTCAAACATGGCGATTGGTAATGTTATTTATAATATACATTTCGATGCATCAATATTCATATTTCTCTACAAAACTCGGAATATTTAAAAAAAATTGAATTTGTCCAATTCATTGGGTTGGTATTTTCCTTATGTCTAATTTCACGTACGTAATAGGGGAGAATGAAAAAGCGTAAAATGTCTGCCCCTCCGTCTAACGAACCTGAATTTACGAGAACTATTTGGCGTGGAAAGCCGTTACTAGATATAAACATGAAGAGCTAAAGTGGTTTATTTTTAATCTTATTATATATAATTGTTTATGCGTCTATTACTGATCGTGTAACTTTTGAAAGACTTGACCGGTTGAGGTCAAATTTTAACGATATATCTTTTGCCAAAAGCGATAGTTCATAGCTATGGTAGGATTTTCGACAAGGGCGCTGTTGTCAAGTTATTAACAAATTCTTTATAGATGGATCAAAATGACTCATGTCTGCCGTGCCTGCTAGTTCAACAATGTAGCTAAACGTAAATGAATGCAAGGTGAAGCGCTCGCATTTAAATTACAAATTTTTCGTAATAAATGTAGTTAAACAAAATTTTCTAAAAATCTTAAAGATTAATTGTTCTCCTCAAATTAAAAAGTAATGAAATAACAAGTTCAGTAATCATAGTTTGTGCAAAGACAACATTCTCTCGCGCTAAGCCCATAAACCCGCTCCATCCCGTCGGGGGTGAATAGTCCACCGAATGAACTCTAATTCCTAAAGCAATTATCCTACATTGCAGAATAGAATTAACAAAATAGAGCCAACGAAGCTACGTTGTAAAATGTCTTCACTGTAATTGTCTGCTCTTCAAATGAAAGTGTCTCATCCCATTGTAGTACAGTTAATAGCTTAACTTAGCCGGTACTCTTACTATTACTGTATTTGTTTTACATTCAAAGTTACCTCATTATATTTATTTTAGTAAAATATCAAATATTTAATTAAAACAAAACTGCAAAATAAGTCTTTGAATTAAAAATATGATGTTATGTTAAATTACGAGCTAACAAATGAAGATCAATTTGAATTTATTTACATTGAAAAATCTTCGTCGTGATGAAATGAAAACCATGTTTAATCATACATGTGTTCCAATGCACTTGTTCCAGTTCCCATACGATGTATGGGAAAGTTCCAAACCAAAGTTCTCTCCCTCCACAAATGATATAGGATGTACGTGATTAACATTAACACGCTTTTATTAGGTCGACCTGTATATAACTATGGAATGGAATCTGCGAAACTAAATTTTATGCACTTCTAAATGTTGTATCATTGGGAAATTTAACAGTTGTGTATAGTTCTGATGATAATAATTTTATAAAAAAAATTCTTTAGCTTAAAATAAAGAAAAGGAAAATTTTTAAATTAAATAGTCACCCAGTTCCAGATGTCTGAATGATTTATAATTTAGCTCATGTATTAAGAACTGTTGGCAATACAATAATTTCAACAAATTAAAAAAAAATACGATATCAAAACAAAAATAAAAGACTAAAAACAGTAAAAATATATTAATAGTTTAAGAACCTAAAAGAAAACACGCTTTTACAAAATACTGCACTAAAAAGCAAAAAATAATTATCGAATCTGTTTTCTCTGTCTGCTCAGTGAGGACTTTTGTGTAACCCATGTTTGTTATTGAGTGTAATATTTGAGTGTAAAAGCGTGGGGCGGTTTCCTCAAAAATAAATTATTTTGCTTCTCAAATTGATATTAAGTGAATGAATTTAAATATGTCAAAACAAAGCGCCACACGCTTTTACACTCAAATATTATACTCCAAAACAAATATGGCTTACACTAGAGTCCTTACTGAGTAGACAGAGAAAACAGATTCGATAATTATTGTTTTGCTTTTTAGTGCAGTATTTATGTAAAAGCATGTTTTTAATTTTTTTACACTATTAACTTATTTTTACCCATACGTGTTTATAAAAATATTATTAAATTTATCGACAATAATTTTTTTTTAAATAACTAATTTATTTCTTTAAAACTATAGCTGTTAGAGGCGTCACTCTTTTCTGTAATTTGTCCTGTGACATTTGTTAAACCTTCTGTCAGCAAAAGAATTTTTAAAATTTGCAACTTGAAAACTGCGGAATTATTAGGGAAAACATATTTTTTTTACATTTCACATACAATTTGTGAAACGGAATCTAGAATAAGAAAAAAGGAATATTTAAAAATGTAGAAAATATCCATTTTAAACGATGTCCTCCTCGATAAAATCAATTTCATCACCCGGCCCTTTTAACTGTTTTGTATTTATGTTTCCTAGACAAGATGTAAGCAAACAAGCTTTACAATTGTATGTCATAATGATGGCGCCAGTAAATTCTGGCGAAATCCACTATGACAACACACAGACAGACAAACTGACAAACAAATGACGAAGTCTAACCATACAGATCCCTTTTATAGTTTTTTGGCCAATGACGTTATATTAACGAGTCAATAACGCTCTAAAAGTGGTCCTTACAAGATGAGGTAATCTTTATACAATATCTTCAACACGCCTATCTTTTTTATATACGTACTTTCCTTTTCATATTCTTGGTTCTATCTCTTTCATCAACGTTTCGTGCGTGTCTCTACTTAAGGTCATATTTGTTGTTTGTTTCATATGTATATAACGTGTTTATTGAATACAATGTCATTGTTTTGGTACGAAAGCCTAAAAATTAATAGAATCCATTTCTCAATAGACAACAGAATGAGATACATGTATCATTTGTGCGATCTGACTTATATTAATATAAACAATTTGAAAATATTTTTGGTAAAAAGTTACCAACTTCAATTAGTAACTAGAGTTGGTAATTTCATTATTATAGACCTTGTAATTAGTACAATTATTACGCGGAAGAAGAGTAATTGGTGTATGTAAAAAAATAACAACAGGCAAGCATGAATTGGATCCGCGACGAGGACGCCGTATTATTCTTCACAACTGAAGAAAAAGTTTATGCTATTAGAAAAATATTTAATCAAATGATATATCGTTATCGTTATCGATAAACGATATATCGTTAGAAGTGTGCTTTTCTTAATAAGCATTTTAAACTTATTACATTTTTATTATTAACATAAGATTAACAAAGAATATTTTTTTTCATGTTTATGCAAGTTACTTTGCATCGAAATACATTTTAAAATTATTAGTCGTATAAATTTGAAAATAAAACACATCAAAGTATAATATTTCATTTTTTTTAAATATTTAACTACCGACCCTATTTTGTGGAACATAGTGACCCAGGCTACGTTATCGTGACATACTTATTTTAAAGGCATTTTTTGTTATGTCCGGTATTTTTATTATTAGAACCATGTTCCCCTGGGAGAATATAAATTTAATATTATATACGTATTAATCAAAATGCAAGAATAATTCAAAAATACTTTTTATTGCAATTAATATTTAGGAATACAAAAACAATCTTCTCGAATAACTTAAAAATCTAATAGAATATCAAAGGGAAGTAGTAACTTTTTTAATAATTAACAAGAGTAAACACAACACTTTAATTCTATAATAAAGGTTTAGGAATCAATAACATCACTAGCATAATCTTGGCATACTCTCTGGGCACATTGAAGGCATATATATTTTTTGCACTTGATGGTGGGGTGCGTCTCTTGAGTTTAGATGGACAGATGTTACATACTTTTCTTATGGGATTTTTACCTTCTTCTGCATTGCCATCTTGTTCTTTGAGTATCAAATCCTTACCAGGAATGCGTTTGACGGTCAGTGTTAGATGCTTTGGCAGGCAAAATAATATAAACAAAAAACATACGAAAAGTATGCTACCTCTATTACCAATCGGAATTCGAAAATCTTTTTGCATTTTTTGTTTTTTTCTAATATTACTTGAGTATTATCGGGTTAACAAAAACTATCCTCGTATATACGTACTTTACAAGACAAAGGAATCCGAAGTAGAACCATTGACAAATAACTCATAAATGTTCGTTTTTTAAAATTTTTTTTTGCTTTTTTTTACGATTTCGAAGTATAAAATATTAGCGCACACTGTAAGCGTTAAGATAGTTTTCGTGTGACAGTAATACCCAAAAAAATTTTATAAATTTTTTATTGAAAATTGTTTTTTTCCTGACTGTTTAATGTAACATCATTTTAACAGTTTGTAAAAAAAAATTGCGTTTCTTAAATAAAGTGAAATGTTTTGAAATACCTACATTTCCTGAAAAATATTAATTTTACAATTGTTGAGAGCGATTTTTACCAAAACTAAAGAGATATTTTTTTCCAAATTTTAATATATCTTTATAAATTTTAATATGTAATTTTTCATTGACTTGGATTTCTAGACATTGGATTTTTAGACAAATCGATGGACCTATTTTTAAAAAAAATATTAAATGTGGTGAAATTATTCATTTTTCTTTAATGTCAATTGTACAATTTTTGAGAGCGGTTTATACCAAAAAAATAACATTTAAATGTCAAAATAAGTTAGATTTTTAGTTTGAATAATATATCCTAAATTCAGGGAATTTCGTCGACAACGCGTTTTACACGACAACTACCTTAACAAGACGGATAAGTCGTTGTTTTCCGTATATACGTTTATACATACGTATATACGTGTAGCATACATCGTGTAATGCACGTCGGCTGTAGCTCGGCTGAAGGAAATGTCGGTCACGCATCGTAATGAAGATTACGGTCCTCGTACGAAGCGCGCGCCGAGTCTCGTGCCGACTGCGACTTCTAGGGTTTCGTGAGCGGATCATTGCCTTTGGGAACACATGATTACGAATGTTTGCGTGTAATGCATGGTTTTATCTGTCTGAAGTATTGAAGATGTATTGAAAATGTTGATTCTATTTCGAGAAAAGCAGTCGACCTATGAGTTTAGACATCCGTTTGTTACATTCGGTATATATTTAGAGGGTAAATGTTCTTGGCATCGAACTTAACTTGTTAATTTTTTTCTAGAACAAATTTCTAGAAAAGTTCTTTTTCTAGAAAAATCGACATAAAAAATTCTAAGAAAACTCACTTCAGCTTCAGGGGTTGTTTAGAATCTTGACCTATCCTTTCCTTAGATACGCGCCGACTTGTAATAAGACTTATTGGCATAATGTACGTAAACAAGGAGTACACAAGTTTTTATTCGTGTATTGTTTTAAAGTATTTCAATAATAAGTCTTAGTTAGTAGCAATAATAAACCTAAATATGTTTGTATTAATTAGAAAGAGAATAAATTTAAGTAATTTAGTAAAATACCTCAATATCAAATAAAAAAAACGTAAACGTTAAAAAAAACAAATAAATTGTTAAATGAAATAAAATTATTAATTAATCAAATTATTATTTTGTAAATTTACGTCCTATCGACGTTTATGACGAAAACGTTTATGAAAACATTTCCGTATCCGTTCGTGCATATATCTCTCTCTCTCTCTCCATGTTTTCTCAGGAACCGTGTAATCATCTTTCTTTCTCAGCGTGTTTTCTCAACAACCATGCGCCTGTTACCTCTCTCTGCATGTTTTCTCAGCAAAACATGCTTCTCTCTTTCTCTCTTTCAGTGTGTTTTCTCAGGGACCATGCGTCTTTCCATCTAAATCTCTCAGCGTGTTTACTCAGAAATCATGTATCTATATATCCGTCTCTCTCAGCGTATTTTGTCGGAGATCGTGCGATATAGGAAAACAAATTCTAACAAAATTATGTTTATTTAATAGATCCAAAAACATACAAAATCCTAAAGCCCAAATTTGAAGATAATTAGAAAGTGGAATAGAGGATAAACGAGTCACCATTTGTGTTCTGTTTTCAACCCCATTATGCGGTATATGAAATAAAAGTTGGTAATGTGAGAAGTTTAGAAATATACCATTAATATATAATCCGTCTTTTCTCGAACAACATTTTCAAAAAAGCAGTAAAAATTGTTATCCCCTTCTCTCTTTCTCCTAAACTTGTACAAGAATAATCCCAAACATTCAACGATCATGAAGTCCGTACTGAAAAACAATTACTAGCGTCATATACGTCATGTTGCTAGCAATTTTCCTTCATATTTCAATTATGATGCGTGACACTTATTACGCATGTTCGACTAACGCTCGACCGCTTTTTGATTTTCCTATAAAGATTAATTAATACAATAACAAAATGTAAGTACAACATTATAAACACTAGCGACCAGTGACATTGTTTACTGAGAACTTTCGCCTTTTAAGAAATCAGTTAAAATATTGAAGAGGAAAAATATAAAACAAACTCATGATCACAAATATTTTCAATAACATTATACATACCTTATTTATTTAGTATGTTTATAATTGAAACCAAATTGAAACCTAAATTTGGTTTAATTTTTAACGAAATTGTTCCTGCCTACCGTTTTAACACAACTATACGATTTAATCACGATTATGGCAACAATTGGGGAGAGTGGGGGAATTACGGAAACTTAAATAAAAATAGGAAATAAAATATACTTTTGTCATTAATGAGTATTTAATCAGGAACAATTATAGTTTATTCATTCACCTTTAATATTAACAGGAATTATCATTCAAAATTAACACATTACTTGTTTAACAAATCCTAATTTTGTATTCTTCCGATTGTTTATATATCAGAGAGAAAACACACGCTCAAAAGTATTCACCAATTTTAAGTAGTGGTATGTTATTTATATAATTAAAATACTAAACCTCAAATAATTCTAGATTTTACTTAATATAACTCAAGTGGACCTAACATTGTAACAATTATACCATAAATATATTAAGGCTTAAATCACTCTGAGACGACGTTGCAACAATGCGCAATTTTTGTTTTGATTTCTATTTCGGTACTCGACACGTCAAGGATGGAGAACATGCAAGAAACAAAGACGTCTCTAAAAACAACAAGAACTTTTGGTTACGTTTGTGTCAATGTCAGTGTACTTTTGTTCTTGCGACATAGGTATAGTTATAAAATAGGCTTTCCAGCCGATAAATATTGGCGAATAGGAAAAAGACGACTAATAAAGTAATTATTTAAGGCAATATATTATGGACGTGATAGAATTTAATTATCAAATAAAGATTAAATTTAACCGTCAAGTAGTTACACAGATGAGAATAATCGTAAGCTATGATGTAAATTTGTTGGCGAGTAATATTTAACTGTAATTATTACGTCATTACATATTAAGTAAGTACATTAAACAAGGAACAAATCCCTGAAGTGAATAATTCACTGTTTGTCTTTACTTGATCCAAAACAATTAAACATACTTTTGTATAATGACAATAGCGAAACCAAGTTTATTACCAGATGGCACCTATACAACTACATGGTTCTTATAATCGTATAATGGTATAGTGAAAAGCAGAGAAGTATGAAGCAACCAAATATCTATTTTTCAGATTTACCCCGTGTCCACAGCTCCCCTATTGGGCTTGAGTTGATTTGCCAGGCGAGGGTGTTAATATACCGTTAATACCCTTGCGTGACAACCCGACTAAAATGTTTCAATAACATTTTATTACAAACCAACAAACTTCAGCGTTATAATGATGATGTTGTTAAGATTACTATTTCCACCTAGCATTGACCGGGTCGTTAGCAAAGGGATTGAGAAATAAAAACGAATTCCGTTTTGATTTGTTTTTTTTTTATTGAATGTGATAATATTTAAAGGTATTAATTTTCTTGTGAAACTTATACAAAAAAGTTAGTTTTATTGTTCTAGATTCAATGCCTACAAGATGTGTACTCCTTCATTTGAAGCGCATTTTTTTAAATAGCATGAATGATTGGATGCAAAGGTTTCAATAAAAACATGTCATGGGATTCTTTAACAAATTTGAAGCTATCTTTTTTTTATTTTAGCTAATTTTACAGCCTCTCAAATTTATTATAGGTTATTATTAAGCACTGTACAGCAGATCAAAAAAATATTGGCGAAGGAAGGCAAGAAAGGCAAAAGTTACGTCGGTGCAGTCACAAGCAGAGAGCGTGATGTAGTAGCTACTTGTATTTGCTCCATGAACGCAGCAGGAGAATACATTCCTCTTATGGTATTTAAAAAAAAAGATGACAGATGACTTGAAAAAAAAGAGGGCCTACTAATATTTTCTCCGATAGATGAATTGTATCTGAACTATTTCATGACTGGCTTCTACATTTCATTAAGTATCTCCGACTTTAAAAGAGTGACAAAAAGCAATTGCTGACCATCCTTAATGGTCACGTGACATATAGAAAAGAAGGCTATTCGTCTTGTACATGAATATGGAATCGTCATGTTATCTTTACCAGTGCACACGACTCACAAGTTGCAGCCCCCAGACAGGGCGTTCTTTAAATCATTTAAGTCCACCTACAATCAAGCATGGAGTTGCAAGAATTTTCGCTAGGTTATAAAACAGTCCACCGTTTCTGTTACATAGAACAAATCATCTGTGACAAATCAAGTGGATTGTGACCATGCAACTGCCTTAAAATAAGAGATTACGAATTTATTGAACTTCTTCAGAATTGAATGTGGCTCCGAGGATGTCTAACGTGACTCTATCAACATCAAAAACGACTCCCTCAACATCGACGAAGATTCTGTCAATATCGAACATGGTGGCCTCAACATCTGATATAATTACTTTAATTACAAGTGCTATGATTGCAATGTCGAGTGTGATACCCTTAACTTTTCAATGTCGAATATGACTGCTCCAATACTGAATCATGCTTCGGATGTGTCTCAAGAAAAACCTCCTATTAAATTAGCTTCTGGCATTGTTTCGCAGAAGGCCGCTTTTGCTATACCACATGGTAAGATTTTATCTGGTATGATTGCATGTCGTCAATCAGACCAACATTAAAATTATTTTCAACTAAGAGAAAAATTATTGGAACTAAAAGAAGTATGACAACGGTAGCAATTGTATTAATAGAGTCCATAAAAAATTAATTAGCGAGGAAATTGAAGATCCAAAAAAATATACAACACGATCTCTTAAAGCACGATCAAGGAGCACGTGAGTACGAATTAAAGGAATATATCTAAAATCGTATCTTTTTATGTTATATTTTGTTTCTCTAAAAGTTTAATATTCTTGTTATTTTGTGATAAAGATTATTTTAAAAGAATACACTAAGTTTTGATTTACATTTTTTATAGTTTCGGAACTTGTATTATTTTTATAGGAGCAATTTTTCCTTAAGGGGTACAATTTAAGCAAGTTTACTGTACTCTTTCACACTATAAAATTATTATATTAAAGTTACACGTTTATAAGTAGATTAACTAAAATTAAAAGAATCTGTGTTGTAAATTATATACAATCGTGATCTTTGTTTTATAAATACATTGATATTCAACTCTAACGCCACCTATCTTCGCCATGTTAACTAATCCATTCTGACAATTACCTTCGTCCTGAAATAATCCATCCTGACAATTACGTTTAACTAATGCTTCTGACAAATCTTAACAGACGACTCTGCTAACATTATGTATTCAAAACAATTAGTTGCTTTGTCTTAAAATTACAAAATTATACATAACAAAATGTTAAACATTCCTAAGACAATATCCCATTGGGGTCTTTTATTTCATACGAAGATCATATTTAGCAAATGTAATCATAACTCTTGTTCTGTTATTTATACGCCCGCGGCGGCGAAGTTTACGAAAGCGCGCCGCAATCCCAAAAGTAAACATTAACCCGGGTGTCGCGAGTACGCTCACTCGTTATCGCATTAACATTATATCGTTTCGCATTCGCCATTTATATGCCGAGTGGGATTAACTGCACTGATTTGAGTGACATGCTATTAACCGTTATTTAGAGCTCGATGCTAAGATTACTCATGTTTAAAATAATCATTTGTATGGGGAACCCCATCTTAAAAAGCAAAAATCTTGGCTCTTAACGAAATTATTTGATTGGTTGACTGTCGAAACGTAGACTTTAAAAATTGTATACATGGATTTGCTAAACCCGCAGAAAAAACTCAAGTGAAAATAATGAAAAATAATAAAACTTTCGAACAGTAGATTTCAAAAATTATGTATATGGATTTGCTAAACCTGTAGATACAGCTCAAGTGAAAAAGTGAATAGTAGCCAATAGACTCTTGAACCGCTGTCTTCAAAAATCGTGTAAAAATGGATTTGCTAAACCCGCAGACAAAACTCAAAATGAAAATAGTGGCAAGTAACCAATAAAGTTTTGAATGTAGACTTCAGAAATCGTGTATATGGATTTGCTAAATCTGCAGATAAAACTCAAAGTGAAAATGGTGAAAAGTAACGAATAGACTTTCGAACCGTAGACTTAAACCAATTGTGTACGTTGGATTGCTCAACCGGTAGACAAAGCTCAAGTTAAAGAAAATAGTGAAAAGTAACAAATAGACTTTCGAACCGTAGATTTAAACCAATTGTGTACGTTGGATTGCTCAACCGGTAGACAAAGCTCAAGTTAAAGAAAATAGTGAAACGTAACCAATAGACTTTTGAACCGTAGACTTAAACCAATTGTGTACGTTGGATTGCTCAACCGGTAGACAAAGCTCAAGTTAAAGCAAATAGTGAAAAGTAACTAATCGAACGAATTGTTTTAATTTTTTTTACAATTCAAAGTATAAGCCTATTATTTATGTCCAATGTCAAATTAAACTTAACATATAACTTTTGAACATCATTTTTAGTCGCTTATGAAAAACGAGTACATTTTTTTGTGTAAAATCATTTAAAATATAAAACGGTCTAAATTACCAGAAAATGATTTAGGCAGGAACAAGTTTGAGAAAATTTAATACACTCGTATTTTCAAATACTTTTATTCTGTTAACGTTTAACAAGTTATCCCATTTTATAGACTTTACTTGAGCTATATCGCACTAATGGATTTGCCATCCTATGCTTTCAAAACTTTATATACCTAACAATAGTAAAAAAATATGTATGTAATATATACAATATAATCTTCTGTTTGCCCACATTATGTGTTTTGTTTTGAACAAACCATAGACACATTTCATCGTTAGGATTTAAGTGTGAACTAAATATGCATCCTTGTTTTATTTTAACAATAAATATGTTTACTTTATCTACACATTAAAGCATCATAATTAGTTTCTACCTAATTTTTGAAACTGAAATATAACAAGATTATATAAAAATTACAACAAACTTTTTTAATAAACTTTCATCTATAGTTCTAAGAAATTCAAATGAAAGTTTCAATGCAGTTATAAAAAATGTGATAACGTCTCTACTTCAGTCAGAAAAATTGTGATATACGTTTGGATATTCTTTTTTTAAACATTTTTTAATTATGACGAATTATTACGTAATATTCAATGGGCAAGACTAGCTGTCAATTCATCGTTTTTTTTATATATAGCACAGTTTCATAAAAATTATGTATCTGATAGTTGTAGTGTTATGTATACAAAAGTATAAACATGCTCGACTTTCGACCGGATCAGAATTGTTCAATGTCAGTTATAGTATTTTCTATGAAGATCGCATGAACAAGAAATTTCTTAATACTAAAAAAAATACAGAGCACCTAAATTGAAGATGAAATTTTTAAATAGAAACTATTTTCATGCGATATTCCATTCGGCCAACCGTTTAAGTACCGATTACGCCCAATGTTGATTAATTTCAGTGATTTAATAAATAACATTATAAATAAAATCGACGTGTAATATGTTATCACTTTACTCTACCTGAATATGTCATCATTTTACTCTACCTGAATATGTCATCATTTTACTCTACCTGAAATTGTCTGACGTTAAAATATCCAGCACGAATACATGTTGTTATGTCACATCAGATACTAAACAAACTTCACGTTGTTTGTTGTACGCACTATGTGGGTCCCAGAAATTTACGTCACGAATCTCTCAATTGTCCTCCATACAAATATTACAGTTATTTTTCCTGCAACACGTTAGACATATTTGATATTGAGTAAATATGTCACAATAATGACTAAACTATTATTTCTTCATCCCACAATATGCTATTAAAGTGGGACACTCGAGAATTGATGGCGTGCCCTACAACTTATCGTCTATCTAGAAACTACAATAAAATTAATCCCAACATTTGATGTAAATGATATGTGTTCCAATCATTCTAGAAAAACTACCATATTTTACTACGTCGTTCCTGAAACTCACGTAGACCCGTATTTGAATTAGTTCAATCGATAAATTTAATTAGTTAGCTCTTTGCCAGCAGCTAGGAGATCGAGTCTCGACAAATAGAAGTATTTTCCGATTGTTAAATTGGTGAGCGAAGAGCGAATTATTGTTATACTTCTTAAGTAGAGATAGAGGTTAGAGTAGTAGGTTAGACAGTGCAAATTGATTGTTGCAGCATAGATGAGCTTACTAATAACACTATTAAATATGTTCACAAACCAAAACCTCTATTCTATACAGATTTTGATACAATAATTTTACCAGATATGTTATTACCAAGAAAGAAACCTAATAATTTCGAAAATGAGGAAGGTAACAAAACTTAAGGTTAAGGGGTGGAACTAAAGTTGATCGGAAAAATAGTCATTTATCACTACAGGGTCATCATTATTAGTGATAATGATCACAGTCTTGGCTAGCAGACTATTTATATTTATTGTTTTTTCTCATTATATTTTTTGATTAACTTCATGTGAAATAATTAAAGAAAATAAGTACAATTAAAAAAATTGCGTTATTTAAAAATACAATAGATATATTAATATTATACAATAAACTATACAAAAAAACGTAATTACATTACATTGTTTTTTTTTTGTAAAAACGTCATTGGCCTATTGACAGATGAAAAATAATCACCTTATTAACAATAATAAAAGTATTAAAGTAAATTTTATTCTTTGTTTACATTATATGTGACCATTTAACTAGAGAATCCTTAAACATGTATGTGATGTTAAAACCTTAATCCTTAAATATGGATGTGATGTTAAAACTGCACTTAAAATAATAGTAAATTTCGGAGATCATTTTAGTTTAAAGGCTTCCTAAGTAGGTGACGGATTAAGCGTCCCTTTTGCAAACGTTTTATCTTTTTCGTATCAGCAACGAGGCTTTATTCTCGATGAATTTAACAACACGAATGTTATAAATTAAATTTTTATGATGTTTATAAAACTAAAATAAATTTATTTATAAAACTGACCTAATGGGATACTGGCGGTGTCAACTTTGTGTCTATCCTGTCTATCATAGTCTATTTCTACGTGGCATGGGCAACTTAGAAAGTACAATTTTAACATAGTCAAACGTGTACTTAAATAAATGTCGATACACAATCTTCGCGGAATGTTATTCAAATGGGACACCGATTTGTTTCTTTCTTTTTTTTCCCGCCTCACAGTGTGAAAAAAGGAAATATAAAAATATAATATTTATTTTCATATATTAAACTGTCACGAACAATTTGTACAAAAAAAAATGAAAACTGTTATATTGTCCTTCTATCTCTAGAATTAATACACATGAATTCAAGATTCATGGACATGAATTCGTGTCGCATTTGGATGGTTTTATATTTCAACAATTATGAAGTAGAGACATGAAAAGGGCGGTTAATGCATCTTTTTAATGCGTCGTTCAACGTGCGCAATAAATTTTTAATATTTTAGGTTACAATTTCTGTCAATGTAATAAACAAGCAATCTATATATATATATATATATATATATATATATATATATATATATATATATGAATATATATATATATATATATATATATATATATATATATATATATATATATATACATATAGTAACGAGACTGTGTCTGTATGCGCACACAAAAAAGCAACTAGGTGCATTTAAATAATAGCTGGCAGTTTTATATCTTAAAATCTTAGTCAACATCTGTAATAGAAATCATCACTATCTTTTCTTAGGGGTAAAGTGGATAAAACAATAACTCGATTGAATGTTTTAAAGATTGCGACACTTTTTTCTCTCATACGTATTTATCTGTACGCTGTATTATCGTACGAATTTATCACTATAATTCATAAACGGTTTAAGCCTTATCAGCCTTTTCTGTCTTCGGTTCGAAAGACAAGTAATTATATAAGTAAGTTTCTTATTTACTTAACCAGTGTTGCAACTCGTGAATGGCCCGGGCTTTATGAACCACTTTTCATCTTCAGTTCTAAGACAAATAATTATTTACTTACTTATCGACCACGACCACTCATAGACTGTCTGAAAATTCTCGACCACCTTTTTGTCTTCAGTTCTAAAATGCAAATAATTATTCAAATACCTCTTTTCCTTATTTATCCAATGCTACAGCCCATGAAGGGTGGGTCTGAGATTTGTTGACGCCTTTTCGCGTTCAGTTGTAAAGATAAATAATTATTTACACACCTCTCTTACTTATCCAGCTCTACAACCCATGAAGATTCTGAACCTTATCATCCACTTTTCGTATTCAGTTCTAAAGACAGATAATTATTTAAATAACTCTATTGTTTACTTATCCATTGCTACAACTCATGAAAATCTGGGTCTCGTCCACCACTTTTCGTCTTCAGTTCTAAAGATCAAAAATTATTTAAACAAGCCTTTTACTTATCTAGCGTTACAACCCATGAAGGGTCTGAGCTTTGTCGACCACTTTCGTCTGGACGCTACCAATCTCCTTCAATTTTGAATGTCCAATTTTCGTACGACCTCCCGCAGGAAGGCTGCCTTCCAGTTTCCCTATAAAATGTTTGTGAGAACATTTTATACTCTACCAATAGGTCACGACATATACTGTTACTGATTTTATTTTGCAACCTTTTTCTAAAATAATCTTTTATTTGCATTCCTGCTTAATATTTTTCACATTTTCCATTACGAAATAGCTTAAATTTTACGTTTTGTTCCCCGGGGAAAGTAAAGCAGCGCAGGAAGAATCCAGCATCAACCAAATATACATATACGAACTAAACTGTAAAAATAATATACTATATGAGTTATTGATTAAATTGCTTGCATTCTAGAAATTTCGATCTCAAAAATGAGTCAGATTTTATAATAATAAAAAACTTGTTAGGAAGTAGAAGAGCTAGATACAATGTTTCCAGGCAATCTTTTATATATGTGTATGTATTTCTATATTTAGAAATACCAATAGTGCCATGTTCCTACGTCGATTGATTTCTGAGAATTATTTGACTTTTATATATTATGTTAAATGTTTTATAAACGAAATTTAAACTTTGCAGCGATGATAAAACTTCATAAAGTAAGAAACAGCGAGAACTTAAATATTTAGAAACGGTTTCATTTTATCTACATAACTCAAGCTCGTTTAGTTCATTGTTATTAAATTTTCAGCTTGTAAGTTTTCTGTTTTTAAGCTTTTATCTTTTAAAAAGTATAGTAAAATTCTAATGACTTGTTTCACCCTTATATAGCGATTTCACTACATTTCATTAGGGGTTCATTTCACAAAAAAATAACATCGTATATCCGATTTAAAAGTTTACGTAGAACTTCAAACTCCGAGAGATCCGAATCTTTTTTTTCTTCTTCGGTAATAAAAGTTTCAATCAGGGAAAAATAAGCCCTACTTTTTAATTAATTTTCCTTATCTGTTTGTTTTCTTTACCTGCGTAATAATTACCTTGTTGTTTTTTCTCATTCGGTTTTAACGAAAGGAATTTCAATCATATCGCGGTATTTTTTAATATTTAAAAATTTCTGTAAATATATCGATCGTATCATTTATAAATTTATTAATAGAATTTTATAGCAAGTATTTATTAATAATAGGACGGTAAAACCTATGGAATGATAATCCACGTAGAATATTCATGTTATGGTCTCCGTTAAACTGATAAACTTAGAGAATATCTTTCGAAAAATCAGTTGTAGAATTGTATTATATTATCTCTTATTAACAAACGTATTCGAATGTTTCAATGCCCGTGAGAATATCACACTACAATTTTGGACCATGACGCTCTATACCAAATCATGCCTTAATGGTTTGCGGAATTGAACTGTCAGGAATAAAATTAATACATCCACATTATAACACGCGGATTAAAAACTACACAACGTAGATGCAATCTCATTTAAAAATGTCTGAAAGCCAGATGGGAATGCGATGCTTTAATATGCCAACACTTTAATTGCCGGAAGTCGTAACTGCTTTAATAAAATAATATTTGTTTAGATGAATGAAAAAATTGTATTAATTTATTTCAAACCGGTTTAAAGGTTACTAAGAATTTATTATAAATTATCCGAGAACACCTTGCGTGGTTATTACTTGCAACATCCAGTTGTAATCATTTATGTAAGGTGAAAAATGAATTTGAAGTAATCAGTGTTTGCGACAAGGATGAGATCGGTGAGTTGGACTTATGAAAGTGGAGTGATTAACGAGAAATGTATCTAATGGAAAATTAGTGATAGAAAACGCTTAAATATATTTGGATAAACTATCTTCGCCTTCGTCATTCTATGTACGATTTTATACAGACTTTCCCATTGTTATTTTGTTATTCACAGAGGGTAGAAAATGAACTTTCAGTAAACAATGCTTATGTCAAGTATGCGTTAACCGTATGGAGATTATAAATATGAAGCGAATAACGAAAAGCGTGTCCAATGAAAAGTTGGGTGTGGAAAAATATTACGTACTTTCTAATAAACTTTTCTCGCCACCGTCATTCCTTGTATGATTTTACACAGATTTTTCTGTTGTCCTTGTGTTATCTAACGACCAACATCATGAAGAGTTTATTTTTATCGTCAAACTTCTTTAGCCACGGTAGTATAGCCTCACATGTGAAATGAGACCATAGAGGAAAGTGAAACATATAGGTAGTGGGGAAAATGAGCAATGAATAGAATTAACCTTCCGGTTACCAGTCACTTGTTGTGTTACTTGTTTCACTTTTTGTTACGCTCTCAGTCATAACAAAGGATATATGTTTGTTACGACTTATGTATTAATATTGACACTAGTGGTCGAAATTCGACTGTTACTAATTAAATATTTAAGTTTGCACGTTATTGGGGTTCTTTTGTCAAGGAATATACCTCCACAATCATTGCATATAATTTTTTTTTAATTTTGTTCTAATGCATCAGCTGAGAGCATGTATAAATACGTCATTAGTATGTGTTGTTCGCCTTAATTCCCTGCAATACCTATGAAATTTAAAATATAATGTTAGTAACAATTGAAAAAAAATACAATTGCAGCAGTATTCGTATTAATTTTTTGATGCAATTGATCATCATCATTGAATCAAATAAACTCTAATAACATTGATTTACACTTCTACGAACTTGTCATTCGTAGAAGTGTAAATCCTCAATCAGTACAAGTTTAATCATTATATGTTTAATCTCATACTCCTCCGTGCCGCAATAAGCTTAAAAAGTGGTACAAAGTTTTCTCTTCACGTATTGATATATAGACAATTATATATTAATCATATGGGAAAATTATCATACACATTTTCGTTAGTGTTGGTACGTTTCCTTATTTAACGACATTAAAAGGAACTAAAATAAAAAGCA
Organism: Druceiella hillmani; assembly: GCA_039881145.1. Taxonomy (NCBI): domain Eukaryota; kingdom Metazoa; phylum Arthropoda; class Insecta; order Lepidoptera; family Hepialidae; genus Druceiella; species Druceiella hillmani. The sequence continues at coordinate 36,775,514 of JAYKKI010000014.1, forward strand.
GAAATAGTAATAATGCCTAATAAAAAAAACTTTTCTTTTCACGCGCAGTAACAAAAATTTAAAAAAAATTAAAAAGTCATATCTCTGAAACTATTAGGCTCAGGATAATAAAATGTATTGTTTCGTATGTATAATAACCCCCTCTATCACCGAATTTCGTTGGTCCAATCGTTATGGGACGACCTACAAAGATAATTATGTATTATATGGGAAAATTATCACACACATTTTCTTTAGTTTTCATTTCCTTTTCCGTTATTCATTTCCTCAATTAACGACATTAAAAAAAATAAAATAATGATAATACTGGCGACCTGCCTCGATTTTTCACGGATATATTTTTAGTTACATAAAGACCTTGTTGAAACGTTTTCCTTATACAATACTCTCTTTCCCCCGTGTGCCAAAATGATTTGTATGAAGATTTCGTATAATTAAGTTATTTTCCTGTCCCTTAATTTAATTCACAAAAATATAATAATTTACAGCGACAAGTACCTCCTCCACCCGCCACGTCATTAAAATGTCATTAAAATGCTCATTTCCACTTTTATTTATTTTCAAAACGTTTTTATTACTCTCGAAGTACTAATCGCATTTATGAAGTTAGTTACTTCATTAATTTTTATCTACCGGGAAAAATTTAAAATGACTTAATATACATTTATTTTAATGAGAATTTATAAACTGACCATAGCCACTTTCGTCCCACCCATTTTTTTAATAGCTGCTGATTATCCATAACAGTGTATCTATAACAGATAAATAAATGCTACCTCGTACATTTCTTTAGTTCTATATATAATATTAATGTTCATATATATAATAATCTTGTATGTGTAATTATTTTTCCAGTCTTTGTCAGGAAGTCTCCAAACCAGTTTCTTTTCTCCGACTACGTTCTCTTTCTTTATTATATAAGAGGGATAGATGTATTAATAATATTGAGGCAATAAGTATACAAGTTTAAGTTACACGGATACTTCAAAATAATAATAATATATATTCTGTCAATCAATTAGTTTTCATTATAGGATTATATTAATATTTCCATTCTTCAGTATAATAATAAATATTAGAAATTTATATTATGATAAGATTTTTTTTATTGAAATCTAAAAAACAATCTTGAGAACTTCTCAACAATTCAGAAACATTTATTCCAATTGACATCAACTATACATATTGTTAATTTGTGTATGTTTCCTTGTCACGTAAAACTTGATCACTTTTGTCAAGTGCTGACTTCTAATCACTTATAACTAATAGATTACGACACCTAAATATTTCTTACTAAACAAGAATACTTTACCGAATAACATTTTTAAAGACTCGTTGGTTACAACGAAGTTACTATGTGTTTTGCAGTAAACTATATTCCATACTTTGTATAGTTTATTGATCCATTTGACATACTTTTATCAATATATTTCCCAATCTGGTAAAACGGATCTTTATAATCTGTTTTGTATGTTCTTCACTATGCTAGAACAAATTGAGTTTACTTGCACACGTACATACATCAGTACCTTAAGAACTAGAACTAGATCAAATCAATTCGACATTAAACCTATTATGGATTTTAATCCTACCCTGGATTTTAATTCTATTTCCTTTATTAAATTCTATCAAGGAAAGTCATTCTTCGTAAATTTTGTAATCATCTCGTTTCAATAGTGTCATTCATTTTCATCAGCCTCGCATATATTCTAATCTCGCATATTTAGTAGAGATATTACCTCTTCCTAATATTCTGTTAATAAAATCATTCATTCCATCAATTTAAGGCACTCATTTTTAGAGTTCCTTACATGAAAACGAAAAAAAAGAACCCTTATAGGATCACTTTGTTATCTGTGTGTCTGTCAAGACCCTTTTTCTCATGAACGCGTGGAGTTATAAAGTTGAAATTAATACCAAATACTTATTTTTATGGTTCCTTGGAGCTGTAAAAATCATGCTTCTAAGTGAATGCAATCAAGAAAAACCCTAAAAATACGGTCATTTATACCGCATAATTTGATACTCGCCAATAAATCAAAATTTATATGGTACTCGTCCTGTTGACTTAGAATCATAAAATTTGGCAAGAAGCAAAAAATCCAAAAATAGTTAATTTGTAGTTATATCACATACAATTTTTTTTTAATATGTGCCTGGGAAAAATGCTATATATTTCCCAGACAATATATTTTCGTCCTAAAATATTAAAATTTTGTAAATATTTTAATAGGAATATTATGCACCATTAAATGTTTACAAATGCCTAAATGTTTACGGAATCCTCGTAGTGCGAGTTCCACTCGTGCTTGACAGGTTTTCGTATATTAGTTTTCATCCTTCTATCCTTCTAAATAAAGCTCATTTATTTTATCGTGACCAAGAGTTTACACTACTAATTAATACATTACTGTTGTAAGCACCTAATTCTCTTTCATCTGTTAATTAACGCACATGTCTACTCATTTTCTGTAAGAGTTTTCATCACCTACTTGGTTTATCTAACATTATCTCCTTCCAGCTTGCCTATATCTAGATTAAAATATCGATTCTTCGAAGAAATTAAGAAGAAATCGATACAGTCAAATGAAATCTTTAGTAAATGAACTAAAAATCCACCATTTTTGCAGTAATACGGGTATGTCACTTAGTAAATTACATTATATTTAACTGACTTATATTTAACTTATTCTTTGTTATCTACGGCAACCATTCAATATGTTTTTTTGTTCAATAGGAAACAATTAAAATAAAATATCAGTGCTTGACTAGGTAAGCCTAGGTACAAAAAAGTGCTAAATAACTAAAAATCCTGATGCGATGGAATTTTTTTTCCTGTATTCGACGCTCCAAAATCTATCAAAATCAGTCATCAAACCTGAAAGGGAAAACCATTGTTGATCTGTGACTAATTAACTTACATTATTCTTGAACTGATAGCTAATATCTTAACTAATTTTATCTTTGCATCGGATTAACATGCCACTAAGGATTATCATCCGGTTCTACCTTATAGGCTGACGATCAATATTTGTTAAGTGAATTAATTTTTTTTAAATGTTCCTAAATAATCTTACTATCGAGGTTCATTTGTTAAATGCTATTTTGTATATAGATGAGCTTTATGTTTTTTTTAATTTAAATAACAAAGAAAAAAAACAAATAGAGAAACCTAATTTTCTAATCCGACGAATCTGTCTCTATTTCTTCTCAAGTTATATCGATTTCTTCTCTTCATTAAAAAGGAACACGCGATTATATAAAACGAATAACAAGTAAACGAGAAGATAAATTTCTACCATTGAACTGACGATACAATTAAAGGAACAACAAAAACATAAACAAAGAAGATGCCAAAGGCGTTTGTATTTGCCGAAAAAATAAAAAAGACAAGTTAATTTAATAAAATAAAACACAAACAATCAATTAAATTTCTAGTAACTACTTATCTTATTGCTAAACAAAAAAACAACACATGCAGAAGGAATCATATTTTATTAATTAAGCAATACGTGTACCGGTCACAGCACTCTTATATGTTTATATATATGTACCTTGATTGGCACAACATATTCGTTATATTGGCACACAATGTCATCATACTCGTATATTGGCACATAATGTCATCATACTCGTATAGTGGCACATAATGTCACCGTACTCGTATAGTGACACATAATGTCATCATATAAATAATAAAAAAAAGAAAACATCACTTTAATCGCAACATGAAACGAAATTGTTATAGAAACCTATCATTGTCTAAACAGGAGTAAAACAAAAATCTTGGAACACAGTAAGTGATGACAAGATAAAAGAGTGACAATATAATAAAAACCTATCAAGCACGAGTGGAACTCGCACTACGAAGATTTCGTGCACATTTAGTCATTTATAAACATTTAATGGTACGTAATATTCCTATTAAACTATTTTAATGTTTTAGAACAGAAATATATTGTTTACTATTTCTTTCACAGGCACATATTCAAAAAAATATTTGTTCATGTGATATAACTACAAATTAACAATTCTCGTATTTTTTCCCCTTTACTTGTGCTGTGAAACCTTGTTTCTTGCCATGTTTCATGATTCTAGGTCATCGGGAAGTACCCTATATGTTTTGATTTATTTGCGAGTGCCAAAAAATGCGCCACAAATGGCCGTATTTTTACGATTCTTCTTGATTACGTTTAGTTAGAAGCTTGCTTTTTTAACCTTCACGCGTCCTGAGAAAAATAGTCTTGTCAAACCGACAGACAGACAAAAAAGTTATCCTATAAGTGTTCTTTTTTCCTTTTGAGGTACGGAACCCTAAAAATCGACAGAATTCGAGAAAATATGGACTAAAACATATTTACATAGCAGTCAATGCCTGCACCATAACGATGAATGGATTTTAAGAATTTCGATACTTAATTATTTCGATTTCTGTACAGTAATCCGATTAAAGACGGTGGAAGTAAATAAATGGCAAACAATTATTTAGTAATGAAAACTGTGTAGGCGATTTGTCTTTCACTTTACTAGAATTGTTTTTAGTGAAATCCCTTAGTTCCTCCCAAAATTATTTATAACATGAACAATAAATATTTATAGGAAAATTAGTTTCGATTATAAAAAAATAATTTAACAATGGATTAATCAATATGGTAACGTACAAACGTACTAATAAATAGAAGTACAAAAACGAAATAAAAAACACCTCCCCATCGTTTTTCGACGTGTTTTTAAAAATAAGAATGTTAAAGAAAATAGTAAAATAAATAAACCTGCGATGACAATGTAATTGAATTTCCTGTGGTCTGAATGAATGCCTCGAATGAATGGACCATTGATGACTGGCTAAAAATTTAGACACACCTGAACAGCAAAAGTGCGAAAGATTTATGTGAACAATACCTCAATCTACGACGATTTGATATTGAACGTTTGCCATATACGAACTCGCTCCACATCTACAACATTTCAATCAAAATCGAGGTTATTTAAAACGTTGAATAAGATGAGAATAACATTAGGTCCACGGTGTCGGCGGCAGCGCGGTCCGTCCGCCTCGCGGGTCATTCCGCGCGCAGTCAAGGTCCGCGGGGTCGTCGACCCGCCCGCGCCGCCGCGCCCGCTCCGCGCATCTAGCGACCGCGAGGCGGTTTCGCGCGTCGCGCTCCCGACGGCGCGGGCGGACCGACGGAGAATCAATAATCAATCCGCCCGCGTTTCTGCCGTGAGGCTGCTCTAATAATTTTCGTTCGCGTAATGAACACTGAATATCGAGTTGACTTGTTTGCACACGCAGTCGAGTAATAATTGTCGGAGCGGACGGAGCGAGTGAAATCATATTATTATTTAAGGGAATGTAAATTTCGGGCCCCCTAATTCTCAAGGTCCTAAAGAAATATTAGATGTATTACGGAAATGATCAAAAATATCTTCTATTAAAAATTACTTTGTGGCTTAAAAAAAACACCTAAAATTACTTATATTGGCGCCATTTACTTAACGTGGGGAACGTTTGTATTATATAGTTTAAAATTAATCTGTATTAATGAAATACAATTTTAGAAAACGATTGTTTCATTAAACTGGCCTTTTGTCTCCTACTTTGTTCACCTGATCTATTTCATTTATCCAGTTATTAGTAACAGTGCCATCAACTATTGATGGTATCATAATCATTATTCGACCATCATTATTTTCTTTATTCTCCGATTTTTCGGCATCTTATCATAATATCTTTATCTCTTTCCTAGAGTCTAGTAAATATACAGCAATACAAAAATCTATCCAATTTTTCTTAGCAACTTATAAATGAAGTGAGTACAGACAAACGAACATAGCGACGAATACAGACGAACAGACCGACAGACGCTTAATAGCCAATTTTCTTTCCTAGGTTAAAAACACAACAGTGAATCTCAGTATGATAATTAGTTTTCAAATAAAGCCCGGACAAACAAATAGACAGACAGCGGAAAATTTTAAAAATGTTTCTGTTTTCTTTTAAATTTAGATACGACCTCAATATAATATTACCTTAAGGACCTGTATTTTATGTACTATTCTAAAGTATATTTTTCTAATACAAAGTCTTTCAAGGCCGATTTATGAAAAGAATAAACCACTCCTCTTGTTTAAAAAAAATCGTATAAATACTCGGGCTCTGGAAATCTAGGTTCATCTTTAAAAGATCCATCATCATTTTCTTCATTCTGTTCTTCGGCATCTGTGTGTTCGAATCCAGGTTAAGATTGCAGACCTGACCTCTTTAATATGATCTGGAGGGGAACGTATCTATCTTTTTATTTTAAATATTGTGAAACTTTATGCCTAAATAATGGTTTATGCTATTTGTATTATGTTAAAATAATTTTAATTTTAATTGCTTGCACAGAAAACAATATCCATATAAATAAAAATGAGGCTCAATTTCTAGAATATATAATTTATTGCAACTTAGCTATTAAACTTTTAATGCCCTGTTTTTGTCTGCAAATATTTGACCTCAGACATAAATCTACTTTCTATAAGGCTTCAAATTTGCTCCTCGGTTATAAACTAATTATTACCTCACCTGTTCTGATTTAAGAGAATCACATTCGTTTACGTAATAAAAATTCCGTATTAAGTTATAATTAATATTAACTCCTAGGCACGAATCCATACTTCAGTAAAATTTCACGTTCGCGTTCGCGACGCCGACCCAATGATAAACCAACAGGTATCCACTCGTGACTTGAACCGCTTTGTTAGGACTAATAATTTTTGTTTGTATAATCAAAACTTAATGTCAAGTGCGGTCGCTCTTAAGTTGTTAACTCGTTTATTTATTCAAATACAAGATACAAACAATGTAGCGTAACAGGTTTGAACTTAAACATATTTTAGAGTGTGGGATAATATTAAATCTTCCATGGCACAAGTTGATTCGATTTTTTCCAAATTCCACTCATTAAAAACATCTCGGATTTCCATAATTGTTTGGCTCAAGAAACGAAAATATTTGTCGAAACATTTTGTGACAAACCGGATAAATAAAAGTTATCGTAATTAACATTATTTATTTTTATAATGCTTGTTGTATTATAAAAATTCACAATATAAATTAGTAAAATTTAATAAAAAATTTGGAATATAAAAAATAAAAATATATTTCAGTTATTTTTATGCAAAACCACTTCTATTTTTAATTTTTATTTGGCTACCCAAATATTTTATGTAGGCTACAATGTGAACTTATTCTTAATGTAAAAAAGGAAATATAAAAACAAATTAATATAAGACTAAAATATCCAATGAATCTCTCAGCGTAAAACTACATTATATGGAAAATCTTTTACCGTTAGAAAAATGGAAGATCTTGGAAAATCTTTTACCGTAGGTTATTACATCAACTAAAAAATATACCTTCACCTTCAATAGCTGTCTAAAGACGTCTGAAATCGTGTTATCTAAAATAAAAGGGATGTAATAGGTCGTTGTGTCTTCCTACCTCCCTACAAATCGTATTATTTTTTACGACATATTTTCCCGGGAATAATTTGGCCTGTTATTCTAAATAATAAAAAAAAATTTAAAAATTTGATTTTTTTAATAAACTAATTTTGTTTTATTTTATTATTCAAATTAAAGCGACGAATCACGTTACAATAGAAAATATGGAAAGACATCATGTCCACACTTTGCGAATAGTCGGCTTATAATAAACTGATATTAAGCGATATTTAATTTTGGAAAAGGGTTTTTTGATAGTTTCGAAAGTTTTCATTTTAGACGGTTAGTAATATTTGATGTAACAAATGTTTTAAAACCATTTTATGTCAAGAAATTACATTTTTTTTAAATTTCGGACATTGAAGGCGATTATCTCGGAAACGGTTGGATCTTTCCACATTCACCAAAAATATATTACGTATTTTGATTGATGGGAGTAGTCAAGCGTGTAAAAAGATGCCGTATATAAAAATACACTTGCATATGATATATTTTATTCTTCTTTTGTTTATTGTCTATAACAGTCTCTTATTTGTCAAATTGCGATTGGCTGTGTAAGATTCATAAATAAAGAATCAACCACGGCATTGAACAATAATTGTAATACTTGCAGTACGAATCATTAGACGTTGACAAGTCGGGCAACATGTGGCGAGGCAACGATTCGTGGATAAAAACAAGTAGAAGACTTGATACACAGAGGCTGTGTTTACGTCCTACACTAGATGCTATGATTTTTGCTTCCATGCCTTCATGTTTTCATCTATCCTTCGTAATAAATATATATAAATATAAGAAATAAGTATTGCTGTTTACTATGAAGTGTAGATATAATTATAAATATCTTGCAATATTTTGTCTTTTTTTAATGTCATTGTACAAATCCATATAATTACAAAAAGCTGTGAAAATATAAGTTTCTAAAGTTATGAGCTGAGCAGTGTGTAACGCGCTATCTAAATGATTTTGTCGAATTATTTAAATATAGAATATATTTGGCTTTAATTTTATACAAATTCATTTTTCACAATTAAATGAAACTACGTGATGTAGTATTATTTCTACTTTCTTTAAGTTCTTAACCACTACCTAGGTTTCGTTGTATTACAACATTTTCAGGTGATCTTTGCTAATAGCCTACCTGAAGATGTTGTAGTACAACGAAACTTAGGTCGCGGTAAAGAAAGTAAAAATAATACTACATCACGTAGTTTCATTTATTTATTTAAATATAGTTGAAAACAGTAACATCTTCAATATTCTGTGCCTATATAAATACTAAACATGTTTTAAGTTATCTGTGATTATTTGTGTGCGATCATTCTCTAAAGAAATGGCGGTGTATTTAGATAACTATCGTAACCATAATAAAATCGTATAACGGTGTATATAAATTATCACAAGTGGAAGTTACATAACTGAAATTCGCATTTAATTATATTATACAATCATAATAACGTGGAATTGTAATAAAAATATCTGATAAGTAGATCTCAATATATCCTGTACCAAGAGTGCAAAGTAGAAACTTATAGGTAAAGTAGAGTTAGTTAAATTTCGTGATTTTAGTCATAAATTGACACTTCATCGGACTTGTATATCAAAAAAATGTTTCCTATATTTTTGGGTGGTGGCTTTAAGAGTTCTTTCTGGTGTGTAGCATACCCCTACTGCTTTTAAGTAATGTAACAGGTCAAGATTTCTTACTAATGTGGTTTAGTACAAAATAATAAAAGCAGTCTAGTTCAGTCGGGTCTTGCACAAGATGTTAATTTTTGTAATTTATTTTTTCTTTATTAACTTTATAAATAAATGAATCATCATAATTAAATGTTTATATTTTTTATGTGTTTTAATACAAGAATTAAATGACTAATGTATTTTTTCGTTATCGTTAATGATTTGGTAATTTTGATTTAAATAATTGAATTGTTTACAAAAATTACGCTAATGTATTTTTTCAATAATGAGATTATATTAAACATCCCATATTTATTTTGGATTTTTTCTATTATTATTTTTTAAAATATGATGGTGGACAAGCATTTTTCACAAACTTTCATCTTTCTATCGATAGAAGTTTAGTAAATCATTAAATTCTAAAAATTATTAGTATTTAAGAAGTACCCCACCCGTATATTTTTATTTATTAACGCAGAACCCTATACTTCATATTGGCACCAAAATCAACGTTAAGAATGAACAGTTTTACTAAAATAGTAATCGGAACCAATATAAAAAAACAACCATGCAAAGTTTAAAATTTTGTATATTCTTAATATAAGTATAAGAAATAATCGGACAAACAAATACCAAAATGAGGATAAATGTTCCATTTTTAACAAAGTCGAACTAACTAAATCGAAATATTAAATATATTATATTTTTCCAAAGATATAAATGATTTTTAAGGGCAAAGAGGTAAATCCATGTTCAAAGTTCGCGTCAGGAATTATTATATTACCATAATTTGATATTATTCAATAGGGTAAATACCCTATTGAATAACATCAAATATATATTTTTACTACATTTTGACTATATTTTTTTATTAAATTTTTTTTTAATTATTTAACATTAATAGCGGTTAAAATAAATATATCGTACCTAGGACATTTCATTACAAAGTTATAACGAAATAAAAACTGACGAACTACCATTCCCGCAAAAACGCTCCATAAAAAACACAACTGGCTTATGACGTCACTGGGATGTTATTTAGCATTCATTATAAGGGAGTTTATTAAATATTTTTAGTACTTGTTAAATATTGCGTTTAAGTTATGTATTGCGTATTATAATTTTCTAATATTTTTGTGTGGAAACTAATTCAAAATAACTTTTTCAATTTAATGAACAAAAAAATTAACACTTCCTATTTGGAAGTTTCGATTAATTCTTTGTTATATGCATTATTTTTTTCATTACGAAATTTGTTTAAACCTACTCTGCAGTTTTAAAACATTTTTACAAAAAATATCGACATCAGTCGAATATCCTATTACTATATCATCCTTGTTTGTAGGACATTGTACTACATTACTATTATATAGTTTGTTTTTAATTTTAAAAAGACCGTGTATTCTCTCTAATTAGTGATTTTCGGGAAAAATTATCTTATAAAAAACTATTTAACTACTTGATTCCAAACAAAGCAAAATTGAGTTGAAGAACGCAATCTTGATTAAATTTTTTTAAACATTCTCCAAGCTACCCATTTCAAAAAAAACCACTCGCATGTTAAACTGAAATTCATGTTTTCTAAACTCTGCATCTTTGTATATTGATTATGGATATTTATGCTATTTCTACTAAGCTTAACAGTTTTTCTACAAACTAGAAAGGCTCCGAACCCAGTGTATTTGATTTACATTTGGGCTCAGAAAATGTGGCTACATTTCAAAAGTCACGACTCGAATAGATTGAGATACGCGATTGACGCAACTTACATCTTCCAGCTTTTTCATTTAAAATCCTTGATAATCCTCGCACTTCGTTATTATTCCGATACAGGTACCGATATTTCACAACACGTACTCGTTAACTGCGTGCCGAAGTCAAGAACACCTGATATCCCAGAAATTATGTTGTGAATCTTTAACCATCTACGCAACCAGACTGGTAATCAATAAACTTTCAATACAACTTTTCCCTTATCTCCTTATTCATACCCTAATACTGATGTAACGCGTGTTCCATTTTTTTATTTGCTTTTTCGCCGCTGTGGTGTATTAGGTTGATCATCGACTTATTCCCTTTGACGGGGCGTGGTACGCCACAAGGTCCAAGATTCGACTCTTTGCCGCTCGTCGAGCGTGGCTGTAGTGATATTTGTAAGCGTGTAGCTAAAATTTCCACAGACAATGACGGGTAGTAGAACCACAGGTGCAAGAAGCTGCGTGCTGCGATCACCAAATTGCCTGCTCAGCGCGGTGATTATGAACATTACTTCCAATGATATGCGCATTGGGATAAACTTACGTCTAGCAGTGGACGGAGATAGGCTTTTCTTTCTCGAATTAGAACATTTCTGATAGATTAGGGTTACAAACCAGAAAGATCCGCATGAAAGCCTATTGTTGTTAACCCTACTGTGCATCCATCCTTCCGTACATTAAGGCCTTCTAAGTTCTAAATAAATAAGATAGCGATTTAAAATTTACATGTAATTTGTTATGCCTTCGCTCAAAATCAAAAATCGAATTTGAAATTTGGTTCGAATTCATTTCAAGGGAGTAACCATAGACATGAGTATTTATAGGTTTGTAAAATATTACTGAAAATAAATATTTGAATAGATTAAGAACGTATTTTTAAAAAATATTTTCATTAAAAAATAACAATGCCATCTTAGATCTATTTTGTTACCAAATCTATCTTAATAATTTTGACATTTCTAGTCAAAATTGCAAATATCCTATATTTAATCCGAATTCCGAAGAAATTCCGAAGTTTACATTAGACTAAGATTAGGTACTCTTATAATAATTTGAGTGACACAAAGATAAGTTTTTTAAGTATCGCTATCCTCTATTATTATATTTAAATGTGAATATAACTACTCGCAGCTATTTATATATATATATATATATATATATATATATATATATATATATATATATATATTATGTCAAAGTGTGACTATAAACAATGTAGGCACAAAACTCTCATTGTTCGAACTAAACTCCCACCAAATCGTTTTATTTACACCATTTGCATTGTGGTTGGCTGCAAGAGATTCCTTCCGTAACAATAAGTCTAATATCTAAGTACGTAACTTTCTAATTTTTATTGAATAAACAATTAAAAAAAATCATCCAATAACTAATAAGACGCTTATGTAAATGCAGAAACTTTACCCAAAATAATCTTTCATCTGGCTAAAATGTTTTATCTTTCAAATGCGCCTCATATTTCATCGACATATTTCTAATAAATCAAATAAAAACGAAACGAAAGTCTGATATTTAAAACTTAACATAAAATTTAATACTTATTACGAAAAAGCGTATTAAAGATATTTGAAAAAAATGAGTGCAAGGGGCTTTAAATAAACCATAGAGAATAAATCAACCGTTTTTTTTAAATTTTATAAGTCTTTTTATTTGGTTGTTTGTATGTGTCATACGCAAAACTTCTAAACATAATTTTATGGAGTTTTTTATAATGTTATAGAGTTTGGAAATATAATGAAGGAATTATAGATTGTATGTAAATTTCATGTTCCTGCCTTATTTCGCTTAGAAACCTTATACACACGTAAAGTTGAAATATCAATAGGCGGAAACCTATTCAAATAAAATTTTTCGGGTACGAAACCCTAAATATTGGAGTTAATCTACAGTTGAAATTGCTTTAAATTGCTATGAAACACGCCTGTCTTTTTAATGTTAACGGGCTGAAGATGTATTGAAATATTATTGAAAATATTAATATAATGAGGTTTTAATATTACTTCCGATAGGCTCCAATAGATGGCAATAGTAATAAGTTAACTCACCGTATATTAATAGTACACGAGAACAAAGTAGCCGACAAAAGGTAATTTAATAAAAATCTTATCTTTTTGTTGTCCTTACTGAGTAGAAAACGTTGATAAGTTCGTATAGCAATCTAGTTTCTATGGGTTTTGGAGAATAAAAAAGATGAATATAAACAATAATTTTATTCGTGTAGTATCCTGTTATCGAACAGTACATTATTTCGCATAAAGAATATTTTAATAATATTTCGCAAAACTATAAATTATTTTACTGTAATTAGGGCCAAATAATAAAAAAGGTTATAAATTATTTTTCCCTTATATTTTCGAGAGGAATCCACAAAAAATTCTACCTATAAAAATTAAGCGACATCATTGAATGGAGGGATAATATTTTTTTAAAGAATATCTCAATATCCTTTCGTGTAGAGCGAGGTGTGCAAGAAATTCCAGCGAGACCTTTCTTATTTGGATTACATCTAATATTATTGTAAATCTATATATTCAGCTGAATAACATGTGTTTCACAGCCTATTTGTCAGTTTTGACGAATACTTACGCTTAATTTATTGTTATGGATTCTTCTCTGCCATGTCGATTACTGGATATACAATGAGTTTAGCTTATATGCATGGCATGCGACTGTGCTAATGGAGAACCAATTAGTACAGACAGTGGAATTACAAATGATTCATATATAGTTCAGTGTTCATAGCGTGCATACCTGAGCGCCGAAGCTCACGCCTTTAGAGATTTTTGACCCTGGTGACGCAGTGCGGACAGTGCGTGCTGGTACGTAATCAAGTAACAAACTACTGCGAAATACTCGTATTAATGTTACCCTTTTCAGTTTAAGGACATTATAATTTGCGAAATATTAAAGTTAACCTTTTGAGTTTAACAATATTATAATTTTGTGGTAAATTTGTCGATTAAATTGATATAATATATATACGATGTAATTGCATAGGTCATTGAGCAATATTAATGCATATAGTTTTGATGTACAAGTTGAAATTACTAAAGTCTAACAAAATAATTATCGAACGTAACACTACAATTTCCGATGTCGAAATAAAAATATTTATACACATATCTAAACATTTTAAGATTTAAGAATTTTTTACCTCAAAAGAAAAAAGAACAGAACCCTTATAGGATACTCACGCATCCCTCCATCCATCCATTTTTCTCAAAACCCCTTTGACAACGAAAATTTAATAGCATAGTGACGGAATTTACTGTCGTACACATTGTACAATAGTAATAATTTCAAATATATTACAATACAATTTTAAATATATTTAAAATATTGTTGTTATTTTTTAGTTGCATGTGCTATCAATTGCTGGAAAAGGGAGAGTTAGACTCTAAAACAGTTTTTTTTAAATTTCATATAAGATAATATTTAGGGATAACAGCTGCTAAAAACGTTCCTAAAAACGTGGACATCCTCATCTCCCTCTATCCCACCTTTGAAACTACTAAACTTAAAATTATGAAAAAATTAAAATTTATCCAAAGTCTATGAAACTAGCGATAAATTTAGATCACATATTTTTTTAAAATTCATGATATTTTTACTACAGTATATACTTTTTCTAGAATATACCTTATATTACGCGACATGGTGAAAAAGAATATACTTATATTATGCGACATGGTGAAAAAGAATCTACCTTATATTACGCGACATGGTGAAAAAGAATATACCTTATATTACGCGACATGGTGAAAAAGAATATACCTTATATTACGCGACATGGTGAAAAAGAATATACCTTATATTACGCGACATGGTGAAAAAGAATATACCTTATATTACGCGACATGGTGAAAAAGAATATACCTTATATTACGCGACATGGTGAAAAAGAATATACCTTATATTACGTGACATGGTGAAAAAGAATATACCTTATATTACGGGAAATGCTAAAAAAGAATATACCTTATATTACGCGACATGGTGAAAAAGAACGTTAATAGTTGCAATAAGCCTAACAGAAATAATTTACATTCTTGAATATTGAATATTTTACGAGATTAAGGGTTCTATTTGTACTTAAAAGGTTTTTGTTGTAATAAAACGGAGGCACAGCTGAGATAATCCAAAATGTAATTGAAATAAGAATAATTTTAGTAAGTTAAATTGCCTCGTACAGTTTAATTTTTGTCTTCCTAACCCTTATACAGAAACTTACTTTCAGTTATTGATTCGAAAGGAATCAAATTTCAGCTAACTCCAGAACTTAACAGTTAACAGCCAAAAATAGAATGAAACTGCTTATCGCCATCACAATATCGAACAAAAAAAAACTTAAACTTTACCAGAAAATAATTTTCCTCGTGCACAGAAATAACCAATACAAAAAATACACAAAGAAACAGAATTGAAAAACAACATCCAAATTGTTGATCAAACCGACTAATTAATTTTGTTTACCTTCTTAATAAACCGATAATTTAATTAATTGCTAATTAATTTTACCTTCAAAGTTGCAAAAACTGCTGCAAAAAGATCGCAAAATTAAGTACTTACAATAAATTCGGGTTATAATAAAAGGTTTTTTTCATAAAAAAAATATCAAGAGACATTCAAAAATATTCTTTCGATTAATTTAAAAAAATATTTACATGTTTTAAAACATCAACTGATGTCAAAATGCTACTCAGCTTACAGTGACGTCTGCCATCAAAATTATGAGATAGGGGCCTATTAAAGCATTTTTGTGTTTTCATGTTCTACCGAATTCAAAACGAGAACAGGCATTAAAACGGATTCGATATACCAACCATTACAGAAATGGTGTCAATGAGGAGTTTTCTTCTTATGAAATTGGATTTTTCTAGTATGAAAACCAAGTTAAGGTTAACACAGAAATGGTTATATCTCTCTTCTCAGGAAATCTGGATTTTTCGAGTAGGGAAATAAAAATTAGCCGTTGAGTCAAGTTATGTTTGGTGTTTTATGCTATGTTTACCACTTACTTTTTGAAACAGGTAAGTTATAAATTTATTTTACCTTCCATTTTTGCAATATTTCGGACGATTTATGGTGTTTTACATTATAATCATAGATCGGGACTGTGAGATTTTAATTCTTTGTTGAGCTTTAAAAATATACGACCTTCTTTAAAAATAATATCCACTTTATTATTCCTGATATGAAAAAGTATTCGGAAAAATTACAAAGAATAGACAGAACAATTTCGAGAGATGACTTATGTATCCTTCCTATGTATATAATTACATCGTAGTGGTCGGTACAATATATGATTTTAAATGTATCTTACATGACGAGAATCCCTTCTATGGATTTCCATCCACTTTTTCTGATTTCTGAATTATTTGGCAAGGTTAAAAATACCTAGTTGAGTAGAACGAGCACACTGGCACGATATACAATACTAATCGTATTTTTTAAAGGACCGTTATTATTGCTTGAAGGACAATCCATTGAATAAATTCTTCTTGTTAATCTTTGTTTAATCTAATAATTTTTTAGCTTTAATAATAAATAACGCGTTTTATCCTTTTTAATTATTTTATATCCCAAGGTTTACTTTATTATAAGCTGGTAAAAATGTAACATGCAAGTTCCCTAACGTGTTTGAGACTACGCGGAAAATCCACGGGATAAAGTTATGATTGAAGAGTACTAAATATTAAATGCAAGATTTGCAAGAAGAAATGCAAGATCACTGATGATTCGTTAGATACTCATCTATTTTCATTCTTTTGCACTAAATACAACAAATACTCTATACTTATCGTTTATATTGATATTCAATGACAACCATTTGGTATTTATAAATATATGTATGTGCTCTCTGAGTATATTCTATGTATATACGCTAACTATATGTATACTTATCATCAGTAACTATTTGTATATCATTGATATATCTATTTTTTATTTAACTAGTTAACCCAGTTAATAAAGATACATTATATAAAAATGCAATAACCAAACTACAAACCAAATAACAACAAAACTAAATCAATTGTGGAAGAAAAAATACGGATTACGTATATCGAATCAGTCGTGAACCGTATAAACAACTCACGATCGCAATTCTAGATAGAAAGACATTTCAGCGTTCGATACCACATTTAGTGCCGAATTAAGCAATGTCAGTGCCCGAGCTATCGCAAGTTGATATTTGTATTTGTTCTCTTGACATTGAATAACGCAGGTTCGTTTGATCGCCTGCTGTAGTCCCAAACAGATTGAATACTGGTCAAGTGACATTTGAATTCGTTCACGATCGATATCTCGTATCGTAAATGAGTCAGTATAAACAAAGTTAATTTTACCACTACGAATAAATGCCAATATAATAACAATAAATTTTGACGCTACTACAAATAGCTTATCATCTATTGATAAGAAATTTACGAATATCATTTACCACGAACAAACGGCATAAAGTACAATAACAGTAGCTAAGAATAAAAATAAAGAAAATATATCCCGAGACTGGCGATCATTTTCCTGCGACCCACGCGTTTTTTTCTGCTTTTTTTTGATTGGAAAAAAAATCAATTAGAAAAAAATGTTATTACAAAAAAATTCTAAAGATTAATGATACATTTTTTTCGCTTACCCTTCTTTCCAAAACAAGGAATTATGAGTGTGTACTCATAATTCCTGAAAAGAAACAGAGTTTACATTTACGAATTCCTTAAATCACCATCTTTCAGCACCGTTTAATAGGTTGAAAAGAAAATTACTCGTAAATGCTCGTCGAATGCAAGTAATTATTTATTAATTTTAATTTTGAAAATGATCTTTCTGCTCTTGCTACTGTCACTGGCATAGTCATCAAAATTCGTAAAGATGTTGTGATATTATAGCGGCATATGGCTGTTAAATTATTTAAAAATATAAATTACAAAATTTTTGTCTCATCATTGTCAAAATCTTTAAAAAGAGACTGACATGATATAATTACGTCGCATAAATCAAAAGCATCCATATCAGAAAAACTATCATTCGCAGAAAGTTTTTCCTGTAAACGATTACAGTTAACGATAAGCTGGCTTTTATCTTGAATATTTCTGAGTTTACGCTAAAAACTAAAACGTTTTCGTGGTTAAACAGCAAATCAAACCTTTCCTTTACTGACATTAGAGCTTGATCTAAAATGTAAAAATATACATTGATCTTGAAAGAGGTTTTCTAGTCAATTTCAGCCGTCTGGTATTCATGTTCATAATAAAATGTTTTTGGAGTCTTTCGTCGCCTTAGGGGTCTAAAAGTTTCATACTCAGATTCTATAACTAATTTTTCAGCAGTTTTTTGTCATTATTTCTATTTGAAATTATTTTTCAGTTCGAGATTCATTTTAAAAATTATCCAAATCTATTAAATCTTGTAAAGCGATCTGAATATTCATATTAGTAGACTGTAGAATTTTACTGACATAATGGCAAAAAAGCAAATAAAGATGTAATGTTTGTTATTTCGTATAAAGCATCATACATTTCTGATAAATTGTTATACAACGGTTTTATAGTATATATTCTACTTGACTATCTTGGTTTTAAAGCTAATGTAGTTGTATGTGTTTTTTTAATAAATCCCATTTTTTGGTTGACGAGGAAAAATATTTGTATAATCCTTGAACTATACTGAAAAAACCAGTAGTATTATAATTCAGACAATCTGCGTCGTTCACTATTAAATTTAAGCTACGAGCAGTACACGGTACATAAAAAGCGCGCAGATTAAGCTCCAACAATCTCTTTTGCAGACCAATGTTTTTACCACGGATGTCTGAACCATTGTCTTAGCCCAGCCCCTTTAAATTGTTTATATCCAAATTACGTTCTTCCAGTTCTACTGTGATAAAATAAGTTAACCAAGCGCCAGTATATCGGTATTAGGACAAAAACCTAAAAATACTCTCTTATTTCTAAGTGCTTTAAGTTTGTGTTGAAATTAACGAATCTAAGAATTATACTAATTCACTCTACATGTGAAGCATCGGGACTATATAAACTATTTCGTTTTGAATTTTCTCTCCAAGATATGTTGGCATCTTTGTGAATTTTGAATCACTTGTCGTGCATCTTATATGTTCAGTAATATGTTCGAATTTTCCTAACATTTCGATACATTTTAGAAAATTGCCATTATTGCGATCATAGAATTACTGATTATCTATGAAAAGCCATATTTTGTGAACTAGAAAATTGGACCACATATATAATTATTTTAATTACATCGTACCAGCATTGTTTTTCAACTTCTAGGAGTTTTTGCTGAACGTTGTGGATAGTGGTTTTATTTTTAAAAGACTCTCTCAGCTCTATCCATTTTTTTATAGTTATTGAAATGAACAGCACTTTTATCATGTCTATTTAAATATATAAAGCAAAATGTTGCCAGTCACCAATCCCCTCACAAAATTGGTTATTGTGATCTGTTTCGAAAAGCTTACATCATAAGCCAGGGTCATCTTTGGAAATACTTGATATAGACGGAGACGATTGGCGATTGGCGGTGGCGATTGCATACAGGTCGCAGATATGATTTCAACGCGTCGTCTTCTAACTGTTAACACTCGTCAGTTGCCAAAAAATGTGCAATATTAAAAAAAATATAATTTATTTACATAGTATTACATATACTGTATAAGTAGCTACCTTATAAAAATCGTTAACTTTCATATTATTCGCAACCACAGTCAACACTAGATTAGTACCACTAAATTATTAGAAAACACTTTCCACTGCGTGAAGTATTTTTGAAGTTCCCAAAACATCTTGAATTGATTGATTGCTCTCGAAACATTAAGATAATTTCATTGTACCTGTTTTAATATAAATTAAATATTATTTATACCCTTGGGGTTGGACTGGTCCCCACCAGTCCAACCCCGCTCGACTCCAAGTCATGAGAGCCGACTCTGGCGTGTTGCGTCGATCACAGGTTTACGGCCTTTTACGTCGCACTGCGGAGTCCCGGGTTCGATTCCAGGCCGCTGGTCATCAAGGACATAGATTATTAGAGGATCTCATGACTTGGAGTCGAGCGGGGCTGGACTGGTGGGGGGTATAAATAATATTTAATTTATATTAAAACAGGTACAATAAAATATAAACAGCGCCTCCGGTATTCGAATTTTCATTTCTTAGTTAATTTAAATAATTAAGATAATTGTTTGGAAGTAGATGACAGTGTCGTAAAATAATTACTAATTTTTGTTGAATTTATTTGTTTATCGCCCATTGTCAATAATAAAATACAATTAAAGTGGTTTATTAATTAATACCCAATGGGCTCCGTGACGGTATTTCACAGGATACGCGACGCGCCCTCACTGTTTCACTACCTATTTATTACTGAGATCGATAAAAAGTCAAGATTGATAAAATTAATACTATGCGACTGTTGAAGGTGACAGCGCCAGCGAGTGTATTCGTTGATCGTGAGCAATAAACAATACCGCACGGGGATTTCCCATTTCATGCTGACTCTCATTGCACGAAATGGGTAATTCCTGCCTCACTCAATACCGTGCTCACGCCCCAGCTAGCTTGCGGTGTCTACTTGTTGCACAGAGTCGAACTCTCTCATTTATGAAAACATAGCACCAATCGATGCTCGTTCGTTTGACAGATAACGTCATAATAGCCGTGGTTTAATAGTATAGCACTATAAAATCCCAACAATTACAAAAGCCACGGACTTAATTTTTCTTAACATCACAACTTATATAAACTTAGTCAGGCAAGAGCGCTCCTAGAGTATCTGGCACCTGTGTGCGGCGCACATATCGTACACAGGGGCGGCTCGGCCCTGCTCATAATCTAGGTTTTTGCTAAATTCCTGCTTCTAGCTCAAATCCTTTAACACCTACACCATTTATACCATATATATATATATATATATATATATATATATATATATATATATATATATATATATATATATATATATGGAAAATTCTAACTCGAATTAAAAGAAAATCAATAATGTCACATGAATTCTATTATGAAGGAAATTAATTAATACATATACGTCACAAAAGTGTTTATATAAATTAAATAAACCTAAAAAGTAATGAAGAAAACATTTTGTTGGTATAGTTCAAATAAAGTATTTTCTTCATTATTATGCCCAGAACCTGCGTCTGTGGATGGACTCAATTTTGTTTGTTTCTGATAGAATTTCTTCCACATATTCTCAATGCTTTTTTAATTAATCCTTATTCGTATTATTGATTTTATTCTGGTCTATGTATATTTTTAATTTTAATTCTCCCCAATAAGTAATATCTGATTCAAATCTGGCGGCTGAGATGGAAATTCAAAGACACTTGGTAAACTCCTTGATAACCATTACATCGTAGCCTTGCCTTTATGGTTTGGATCATTTTATTCAATCCTTGTTAAGTTTTACAAGTTTGATGTCTCTACACAATTTATGGCGCAAAATATTAAAGTAATTAAAGCTATCCATATTTCCATCAATAAACATTAGACCTCCTATTCCTGATGCAGTCATCAATTTCCAGACCATAACTCCACTTTCATCATATTTAATGGTAGGTTTTGTTCAAACTTATTTGCTTTCCGCTAAACTCAATTTTTTTATCAATATTTACTTTCATTAGTAATTAAATTGTTTCTTGAAAAAAAGAATTTGTCTTTATATTTGAATGCAAAATCATAGCAGTTTTTTCCTTCATTTCTGACAGCAACAATTTTTTTCTGGCCACTCAACCGTGGTGACCAAAACTTAAAGTTTTACTCGTTTTTCGGATGCAAAATTTTTTAAAGCTGCGAGCGGATAATGTCGACAAGCTTTTCTTTCAAATAACTCTATCATACTTTAGGTTGACTCGATCGATGTTTATTTTATATATTACTTGTTGAATTACACTTTTTATAATAGATTGTAGGTACTGATGGTTGGCTTTTTAAACAACTTTTGCAATTTCATCATAGGTTATTTTCTCTTAAATTTATTATCAGATTTCTTAATTCTTATCCTATTTTTTGTACTTTTTTACTCACCTTTCTATATTTTCGTATTTAAACACGTATACGTAAAACACTTGCAGTCTGTAACACTACTGTGATGTGACTAAAATGTAACATGCAAGCGCTTGTTTGAGGATACGTTCAAACGTCCTTCTTAACGAAGTGCATGAAGATATTTTGCTGCGTGAAACTAAAAAGGAATTAATTCAGATTTAATTAAAATAGACTCTACTATCTTTTTATATTCCTATTAAAATTCCTAGTTATATTCCTATTTAAAAATGCAAATCTACTTGGTTTAAAGCTTAATTTTATTATGTGTACGAAGAGTTTTGTAAATTTTGTCACAAGCCAATAAGAAGGCAGACACCATGTTGACTTCGTAAATATTCTGTTATTTATTACTAACAACTCTGTCCGCCGGTCGAACGGAAAAATTCGTGATATATTACACATTTCTAGATTTACGATCAGTTCCTGTCAGGAAATAAAAATGAATGAATAAATATTTATAGAAAATATTGCCAATATTACTCTCATAAAGATCCTAGGACACACAAATGGTGCTAGGCTCCATGATACGGCTCCTAGAAGTCATAGCTGCAATCAGAATATTGCATGACATTACGAAAAGTATGAGCAACTTTTCTACGAAAGTTTATCTAAACAAATTTATCCGATGGAGAGGAAATAGCAAACACACAAACATACAGACATACAAACAGACACTGAATTTTAATAAAAATACATTGATTATATAGGAAACGTTACAAATACCATTAATCTTAATACTTACTCGATCACGTCGGGAATGAATTTCGTCGTAACACTTTGAAAGAAGAAGAGTATAAGAAATTTGTCTACCTTTTTTTTCAATATTACGTGTGTACAACACCTACCTATCTATAATATTATTTGAATGAACAAAAATATATATACAAAGCTTTAAATAAAAAAATGTAACAAAGTCATTTATGGGATTTTCAAATTATGAAGAAACGATTTAAACATTATTTTTGAGGATAACCTACACGAGAACACCTACATTTCTTGAGCTTTGCATAAAACAATTCTGTTCAGTTTTGACAACTTTAACCAATTACATGGTACATCATAAAATTAGGTCTCATGTCACGTTGGCCTAATTTCCATGACACATTTTGTTTCCCATCGACACACGAGCGTCAGTGACTTCAAAAATCAGAAGCGTAAAATCAACTTAGAGCAGCGGCGTAAAATTAATGAAAATGACCAGTGACATGCAAAATTAAATGCATTTGCGAAGCGTCTAATGAAACTGCGTTATCCAATAACTTGCATTTCGATACAAGTTAATGAATTCGTTTTATAATTCATGAATTTTAACTTGAAATGAATCAATTCATTTGCTTCTATCGTAGTAAAATAAATTAAAACATTTTCGCTGTAATCTACTATACGGCGGTGTTTATATACATAATTTTACTATACAATATGCTTAGCACTTTTTTTATATTTACGTACAAAGTTGCCTGTGATGTACATTATGTGTTACAAATGCATTAAATTATATGTTACAAATACATTAAAAGATTTATTGTTTCGTTCATACTGTCAATGTCAAACACATAATACCCTGTGGTCAAACAGTCGCACAGAGTAGAGATTGTTGCTAAAGAATTTTAAAACCTCAGAGTGACTGAATGAGTTTCCAGCTGTGAATTTTGTGTGATTCCAAATGTTCCTCTTTCAATAATCTGTGGTGTATGCCAAGGCAAAAAAGCGTTTTTATACAAGCTGCAATTGTGTTTTTTTTTCAATTGTTATTAACGTTAAATTATTAATTTCGTAGGTATTGCAGGAAATTAAAGCAAATAACGCACACTAATAATGTATTTGTACACGCTCTCAGCTGACGTAATAGAACAAATATGAAAATTTTTGTTACCGTATTGTAATTGCGGTAATAATTTTTGTTACCGTATTGTAATTGCCGTAATAATTTTAATTATTTGTAATGATACTTTATCTTATCTAGTTATTATTATATTCCAATTTGCTGCTAAACCATTTCTAAACCACCTGAGCCATCCCGTTACATGATCTTACGGACCTTCTCCCATTCCGCTCTTACAATGCTATTTAATAATTCCGGAACCACCAGATCGTTCCATCGCATCATCCTCCGAACTTCTTCCCAGTTCTCGAGAAGACGCTTTTCCGTAAAAGTTCTAAGTTTTATATTTAACGATTTTCATCAAAACTCTCTTAAAATGAAGTCAGCCTATCTCAGTCTTGGTAGACCCCTTTGTCTTTGTCTTTTTCCTGTCGGTGTGATGACGAATAAGTGTCTTGCGGTTTTCTTGTCATCCATTTCTGTCCACATCCGTATCCTGTCCATTCTGTGGATTCTGACAAATTTTATAAATTTCTGTTTCCCCGTAAAATCTTTAGAGTGTGTCTCATTGTCCGCCCTAAATTTATTTTGTTTATTACCTATATTCAATGTTTATAGAAAAACACCGTATTTTCAATGGCAGTTTCTTTCATCAGCAAAATCTGATCCAATGAAAATATTAATCTTGCGTTCCAGAATTCTCGCATAATACAATGCTTTAATGTAACCTTTAAATGAAATTAACTATTGAAAATTATCAATATCCCAACAATGTAATTCGAAGTAAAGCCTTCATGTGCTGTAGGACATAGAAACTATATTTAGAGTTCTGGACAATAATCGTATATCCTAGTTTTTGACTCGGTACTTACATATATCTATACATTTAATAAATCTGTGTTATTTTAAATTTTACTGTTTAAAGGAAAAGCAGTTCTGCTACTAAGGCTAAACATATTATCTTAACTACAGTATTGAAAAATTATAATAAATGGAAATGTTTCTTTAAGTAACATTTTTTGTGATTAAATTTTGTTTTTCATATTAAAACGTAACACAAACATCAAACTAAAAAGGAAGCCACAACACAGCAACCAGTTGACACGGGCATATATCGCAATAATATGGCACCACTTGCAATTTAACTATTAACTCCCAATTTAATCAGTAACATGTCCAAGTTTAATCATTTAATAGAACTTTTTCCATCTATACTTCTGCAGGTCATTGCATCATTGCTCTTTTAATTCAAGAGCCATAGTAATCAAATTCTATGTGAAAACGTAGCTAAATTACGTGAATGCATAAAAGTAAAGAAACATTTTGCTTTTAATTTTTTTCCGGACATGATGGTGACTTTTTTTTTCATGGACTCCGTCAAATGGGATGTCACTGAAGGGATTTTTGATACCAATGTCTCCTTTGGTAAATGTAAGTCTTCGAGACATTTTGCAGTGTCACCTTACCCATAGCTTTTAACTACATACGTAATATTCTTAAATTAATACTGTAATCAATATTCATAAATAGTTTAATAAAAATACTATGAATACTTAATTATTGCGGAACCTTCGTAGTGCGAATTTACTCATTCTAATCAGTAATTTAAAAAGCGATGGACTATTCCATTTCAGTATAATTCGTAGTAGCAATAGAAATAAATTGCCAATAACGTGGCAAAAATATATCGTAAATATTTATCTATACTTCATTGTACTAATAAGAGTTTTTCTGCAAATTTATTTTCAATTCTTCTATGTAAAATAGTATTTTTATAGATAAATACTAAATTCTAGCCTACTAATAAATTTTATAGTCATAGGTATATTCCATTTATATTTTATTTTTAATACTCGTACGAGTATCCGTTTTTAATATTTTTGAGTATAGCTTCATCTCCAAATTTACCGAACCTATTTTGAATGTGAAAGTATTGTAAGTTACATATTATTACAGCTAAAATAAGAAGACTTAATTTTCATAAACCGGTTTATTTATTTGTTTGTATAAGTATCGCACACAAACGGACGACTTATTTATTTCTGACAAGAGCAATATAATCCAGTCATAATAATCGAAAAATTAAGGTCATAAACGGCGAAAAATCTGGTACAGATAAGTAAATAATTACAAAATAAAAATAACAAAAAAAAATTAGAGGAAAAAATGTCTACAATTCGTAAAACAACAATAATAATATAGAAAAATATGTACAGTGTACAAGTAACCATGGGTTAATTGATAAAGCAAGACATTTTTATTATATAGCTATGTTTATAGATGTTTTTATGTTTATAGATGTAATTTCAACCCTTGTTACTGAGAAAAAGTTGTTTACGTAAATGGTTGATGGTACGATCATTAGTTGTATTTATAGCACGTTTATTAAGTGAATAACGTAAAATACGACTTGGGCTTCAACTGCAAAATGATCAATAATTACAATAAAATAAAGCCCACATTTTTAAAACTTTTTAAGTTGAAAATAACATATAATAATGAAAATAACAATTTATATAAAAAAATGCTTCAAATTAAATTTAAAATAGACGAAAAAACAGCTTTCTCACGATTTCACTACCTTAGCTATTGTTTAGTTGTATTATTTTAATATAAATTGCTTGATGTATTCCGTATATATATATTCAGTATCTATCATTTAATATATAGAACGATGTAATTCCATTCTTTCAAAATTCGAACTGTGACGTCACACGTAAGTTTGTACGATGTACTGTGTTGGATGTTATGTGTAATGTCTATTATACATATAATATATATAACGCTGTAATTCCATTCTTTCAAAATTCGAACTGCGACGTCACACATAAGTTTGTATGATGTACTGTGTTGGATGTTATGTGTAATGTCTATAATACATTTAATATATAGAACGCTGTAATTCCATTCTTTCAAAATTCGAACTGCGACGTCACACGTAAGTTTGTATGATGTACTGTGTTGGATGTTATGTGTAATGTCTATTATACATTTAATATATAGAACGCTATAATTCCATTCTTTCAAAATTCGAACTGCGACGTCACACGTAAGTTTGTATGATGTACTGTGTTGGATGTTATGTGTAATGTCTATTATACATTTAATATATAGAACGCTGTAATTCCATTCTTTCAAAATTCGAACTGCGACGTCACACGTAAGTTTGTATGATGTACTGTGTTGGATGTTATGTGTAATGTCTATTATACATTTAATATATAGAACGCTATAATTCCATTCTTTCAAAATTCGAACTGCGACGTCACACGTAAGTTTGTATGATGTACTGTGTTGGATGTTATGTGCAATGTCTATTATACATTTAATATATAGAACGCTGTAAATCCATTCTTTCAAAATTCGAACTCCGACGTCACACGTATGTTTTGTATGATGTATCGTGTTTGAGCTTATATGTATATATGTACATTCAGTATTGTACATTCAATATGCAGAACGCTATAATTCTATTCTTTCAAAGTTCGAATTGAGACGTCACACCTATACTTTATATGATGCTTTGTGTTTGCCGTTATGTGTATACACATTTAATATATAAAACGTTGTAATTCTATTTATTCAAAATTCGAACTGAGATGTCACACGTAGTCTTAAGCGACGTATATACATTTTGTGGATTGAACAGTTAAACGGTTTTCATTGAAGATATCAATATCAAGTGCTGTATATTAGGTATAAATACACATTCCAATACATAACATGCTATATCTTTATCCTTTAAATAATCGAACTGTAACTCACGCATGCGCAGGAACAAATATTATTTGACACGGTTCGCATCACCAAACTAAGTGAGACAGCGATTTAGCGCACGCAATTCACATTTGTTACATTGGCAGTGAGGGTAATTATTTGCATTTTACGCGGGTGTACAGGGAGCAGCGAGCCGTGACCGGCGATACAGAGTCGCTTCGACGTTACACGGACAGTCCGTCGCTAGAGACGTGAACTGGACGCCTACCGTAGTTTCGTTTTCTAAAGGATTCAATCCGTACGATTTTAATAAAAATTGAAGGAAAATTTGTTAAAAATTGAGGCTGTGTACAGTCTGCTAGGGTCATAATGTACCTCAGTGGAAATAAAATATTAACATCCTCTCTTATCTCAATTAAAAGATAAGAAATCAATATAAACATCGAACTCGTTAAGCATCGATTTTGTAAAAGGGAACATAGGGTAAAGTTCGTGAAAATGGCAGGACAACTCTCAAATAGGTTCTATAAGCTAATTCTTCCTATTTTTATTTTAACATATTATCTTGTTTGTATAAAAATATTTGTATTGAAAAACAATATTACCATTTTAAGAAAAATTTAAAATTTTCAAGATTTTGGACAGCTGCAAATTTGAATAGACGATTTAAAATCATATGCAACAGATGTGCTAAGTCGCACATTTAAAATTTAAGCAATCTTAACTATAATATGCAAATTTGAATAGATGATTTAAAATGATATAACAGATGCTCTACGTCGCACATTTAAAATTTAAGCAATCTTAACTATAATATGCTAAATTGAATAGATGATTTAAAATCATATAACAGATGTGCTACGTCGCACATTTAAAATTTAATCAATCTTAACTATAATATGCAAATTTGAATAGATGATTTAAAATCATATAACAGATGTGCTAGGTCACACATTTAAAATTTAAGCAATCTTAACTATAATAAGTATTGCATGTAAAGCATTCACGATATATACATTCACAACATTCATGATAATCACACCAGGAATTTTTACATTTTTGCTATAAAATTTAACGTCACATTTATATTCGATCTCCATTGAATGGACTACGCAACGAGCCCTCGATACGAACAGTTACTTTCCAATGAATGCCTTTAAAAATAAATGTATCCTTTATTAATTTAACATCTAATTAACAATTTAAAATTAAAAGTTTTTAGTTTCAATACCACAAACGAAGACCAGGTCACCTATCATAGTGAAAGTTATTCAGAGTTATTTTTACGCATTCCTTGATACGAAGCAGGTATTTTCAAATATTTTTTAAAAATAATTTGATCGTTTATTAATCTAACATCTAAGTAAGAGTAATAATTTAAAATTATGCTTAAAAGTTTGTAGATTCAATGCCGAATACAAAGATAAAAACGTCTATAGCCACAACAATGAATATTTTTTTACCATAGTTCTAAGGTTTGAGTCCTTCACAGTTTTTACCTTTTAAAAATAACTCAGGTACTATTGAGTAAATATTACGCCAAATGCTGCCCAGCCGATGTTAACTGAAGACGTTGTGATTTAATTAATTTACGAGTCGTGGACTGTGGCTTATTGGCAATCAGTACCTACGCACTATGAAAATTGGTTGAGCATCACGTGATATTTGTATATAAATTAAGAACTAATTCAATATTATTTCCCACAGAACATAAAATATATGCATTGTGTTATTTTCTATACCAATCTAAACATATGTGTAGTAGTACATGATTGTAAACGAAAACGTCAATGTAAACTTCAAAGAGGGTTTATGGTGCTATTAAAAAAGCGTTTATGATTCGCTGAGATATTATAACAGGATATTAAATGTACCAAAAATAGGTAATAAAAAAAGCAGACCATTAAAAGAAGACGTAATGTATAAAGGAGTACAAAAAGAGGGGTTAATATCGTAAAAGTACATCCCTACTCTACGAATCTTGCTTAATTGTACTATCTCATCAACTAGATCATAAATATATATACCGATATTCCCATCACTACTAAAACATCAGCTCTAGTGGCGGACGGCTCATTTTAATATTGAGCGCTGGGCCGTGAAAAGCGCTCGTCCGCGGCACTGGCCGCTGGCTGACCTGCATTGCACCTGCTGCGAAATGGATTCGTTACGACTTTCGGTGTGAGAGCTTCCCGTGTTGCAGATTTTGAGTCATCATTTAGTGCAGGTGTACTGGTGTTTTGTTTTGTAATTTTTCCTTATGACACTTTTGTTTGATGTCCTGTTGACGTGTGGTATATGTAGATACCATTGACATTGACTACTAGTATTCACACTAACGATTATTTGATTTTAAATTTTGGTGAAATCTCGATTGCTTTGATGAAAGATTCCTCTATACATCTATTCACAGACTTTTACGTTCATCTTTCAGAACTGAAAGACTTTCAATGAGGCTTTTGCGTAAATAAATCCTCAACTGGCAAAAGATCATATCAGATTTATAATTTTATGACCATTTCGAATTCGATAATGGAATTACAATGTTATCCTCGTCTAAAAAATCCAATTAAATAAAATTAATAAATTAGTAATCACTGAAATCTAGTCAACTTCAAAGACTTTAAAAACTATGATGCTAAAGAGGATAACAGTCGAAGCAAATTCGACTCATATCCTTTTGAGAAGTCGATATCTCTTATAAAATGCAAACAATGTTTTGAGACTCAGAATATCCTCTATAGAGGATGGGTTTCAGGATGATGAAAAAAAATTGCAATTGGCATTAAAACTTTTCATTCCTATTTTATCAATAAAGATATTGACCATTCCAGCATATACTAATATCCTATAAAACACCCAAAAACCAAACAAAATGATGGACATTAAATATAACACGATGCACTAATCTCAGTATTGTAGCATCCTAACATAATCTTTCACCGAGGAAACTTAAAAGACAGGAGGAGAAAGATAAGATGTGTTCAACATCATCCTATTCCCTTAGAAATGTCTCCTTTAATTTCTCCGTTTATATATATATATATATATATATATATATATATATATATATATATATGTATGTATATATATATATATATATATATATATGTATGTATATATATATATATATATTCATATATATATATATATTTTTTTTTATGATGTAGTTGATGGTATAGTACAATCAAGCAAGATTCATAGAGCAGGGATGTACTTTTACGATAATAACCCCTCTTTTTGTACTCCTTTATACATTACGTCTTCTTTTAATGGTCTGCTTCTCTTATTACCTATTTTTGGTACATTTAATAGTATGTTATAATATCTTAGCGTGTCATAAACGCTGTTTTAATATCACCATAAACCTTCTTTGAAGTTCATATTGACGTCTTCGTTTTGCAATCATGTTACAACTACACATATGTTTAGATTGGTATAGAAAATAACACAGAGCATACATTTATTTTATGTTCTATGGGAAATAATATTGAATTAGTTCTTAATTGATATACCAATATCACGTGATGCCTAACCAATTTTCATAGTGCGTAGGTACTGATTGCCAATAAGCCACAGTCCATGACTCGTAAATTAATTAAATCACAACTTACTCAGTCAACATCAGCTGGGCAGCATTTGGCGTAATATTTACTTACTAGTACCCAAGTTATTTTTAAAAGGTAAAAAACTGCGAAAGACTCGATCCTTAGAACTATAGTAAAAAATATTCATTGTTATGGCTATAGACGATTTTGTCTGCATCCGATATTACATCTACAAACTTATAAGCATCATTTTAAATTATTACTTATAAGACGTTAGATTAATAAACGATCAAATTATTTTTAAAAAATAATTGAAAATACCTGCTTCGTGTCAAGAATTATATATATGTATATATATATATATATATATATATATATATATATATATATATATATATATATATATATATATATGTATATATTATTTGTATTATTTACGTTGTTACTAATGGGGAGATAATGCCCCCGAAACTGTGATGACACCTATAATGTCAATGTGCAGTAATTTATGTCAATTTGCCTTAGTAACCCTTGATTGCAATTTACGTAATCGCGCAAGCGGTATGCACGCCGGTTTCTTCACGTCCAGCTGCACTAGAACTAGTAACATTTTAATTATTACTGCACTACCGGCGGCGGCGGTCAAGCGACTACGGCTGGACGCGTTTCGACACGCGCCGCGTCGTCTGCGCACACTCGTTCGTGGGTTTAATTAAAACGCGACTATTGGTTCAGTGGTTTCGGCATCGAAATTTGAAGAAGATGACCACGGTTCGATGCTCTTCGGGGTCAATTTTTAACAATTGGAAATATTTTGTGTAACGCATTTTAATCGCCTTAGAAAGTACAGCGCGCGTTGGGCAATCATTTATTACTAGAAGGGAAAGCGTTATAATGGGAAGAATAAAGTTCTAGTCCGTTCACTTGTGTGACGTTGGTAATACATTTTGCATACTCCATATTAAAGAATGATCAACCATGTAATGAAACAAGTGAAAGTATTAATTTAATACATAAAGATGCGAAAGGCGGACACATGATGAACGTATCCGGATACTTTACCGACACAGTCGGATGAATCTATAAAAAAGGCTTAATTAATCATTTGATTACAAACCGTCTTACATATTTCTAAATTGGTATACAGATGTGAGTGTATTTTCGTATAGGTTTCATATAAATATTCCATACGTATTCATTTATATAAACAAATTTTAAATTAACATTATTCTCCTAAATGTTTGCCGCATTAAAACATTTTTCTCGAGTATCCTATATTAAAATGGTTTTGTTTACTAATTTTTGTACACAACTTTCCTTGTCTTTATTTGAAATTTAATACTGAGATTTTATACCAAGGAAAAAGTAATAAAAAAATGAAGAAAGTAAAAATGGAGACTATTTTTTGACATAAAAGTATTCTGTGTGTTAATTCAAGTATCCATTGTATCTATGTTTCTATTAAATCTGGTTCTAAAATTGGTTCATTTTTGTAGAATTTTTCGGCGTTACTGAATTACGAACGTACAAACAAGCATACGTACAGACTTCCGGATATATGTTATTAATTACATGATTGGAATTATATAATTAATTATTTTGTTAATATTTATCAATCATTTTCACTGCAGCAGATATGAGAAATATTTCACTATAATCGCCGTCGATCATTGAAACAAACTCAATATAGGGGCGGAGGTGGCCCCGCCCCTATATTAGAAGAGTATCGGTAATTAAGCATTTAGTCATCTCAAAAATGTATTCTTACATTCCTCTCCTTTTTCCTATCGTAGTTTTTCCTATTTATAACAGTATTATTGCATAATTATGCATAATTTTTATTTTAACCAATGATATTTTAGTAAATATTCAAACTCTTTCAACTGATCCAAGCATAATAATCTTAACGATTAACAATTACAAACAAAAAATAAGTTTGACAACAGAATATTTCACTATGTTTCTTTTTCAAAAATCATACTTTCAAGGTATAAACTGACGATGAATGAAAAACATTTTGACACTTAATAAAACCACTTATAACAATTTAAGCATTCAGTTTAAACAAGGACAAAAATACTCAATTGTGATGTCATTTTTAATAATACTCATTGTATTCTATGAGAGCGAATGAAATAAGGAGATATCCACAGTCTCTTCCTACCATCGAATTTAGAAACTCTTAAGTTGCTTATTTTTAATTAATTTTTATAATATTTGCGCTACCGGTTGTCGTGAATGACATTATATTAAAAACAACAAATTCAGGAGTAGCCAACTAATCGACTACATTAATTATTACCAACTCCAACATTTTGTGTTGTGAATTGAAAATGTTATTTGGCCCCAAGTATGTTCTTTGCTCAAAATTTCTTAAATTTAATACATATTATAAAATAATTATAGAAGAAAAACTGATATTATTTTGGAACATTATTAATATCATTAAAATATCCCATTTTAAAGGAAAGTTCTTGCAAAAATTTCCCGATGCAAATATATTAATATTCCTTTCGTATGCTTCTTTAAAAAAAAGGTTTTCATTCTTCTTAACCATTTATTCTTATCATTTTTTATACCACTGAACTTGTTAACATTTTCATTTTAAAATTTATTATGGTGTAGAAAGTTTTCCATTTTGACATATTAAGAGGATCACTGCAATATTTAAAGCAATGGGCATGAAACAGCGCATCAGACAAAACATTGTGTGACACGTGTTTCAAATCTATGCCGAGTCACTTTACCCTAAAAAGCCAACAACCCGTAAACATACAGACCCACTGATACACTGAATGTATTGACTATTTATTGTCTGCTCGGCGTCCGTATTTATCATTTATCAATATAACTTCACTGACCTTTAAAAGGCTAGCGGCTGCGTGACCGGGCTAAATGGAAATAGCGATGTATAGAAATTCGTCGAATTCACCGGGGGAAATTTTTCCTTATATTTGACTTAATATTTTATTTATATCGTCCTCGCCATAAACGGATTTTATACACTGAGTAATGCGAATCTTCATTTTTTAATCAAGTTACCGAAAGACCTAGAAAAACATTTCTACTTTTACGGGAAAATACCTTAAGTAAAAATAGTGTTTGTTTATTGTTGTCAAATTTTTAGTAGCATTTATTTAATCTTCGATTTGATCAAGTGAATTGAAAATAATTTATAATACGCTTGCTTGTGGATAAACAAATTCCTATTTCATCTATTATAACTCAAACTTTCAAAATTATTTCAAATCATATGTATACATTTCAAAAATGCAATTTAAATGTCGTAATTATATATATTTAAATTATATATCTTTAAATTATATATATATTTAAATTATATATTTAAATATAGTAATAATAACTTTCATGCCGATTTATTATAACTCAAAAATTGACGGAAAAACGTTGCAAGGGAAAGTTATAATATGCTGACAAAGATGTGAAGGTTGTATAAACATATTCTTTATTTCCTTTATAAATTGTCTGCATCTTTTCAGTTTTTTTCCATTTTCGTTTTTTTAAAGGTTGGGAGAGTCATGTACTAAATATAAAGAAGCTCTGGAGTAAAAGAAATATTTATTAGACTTGATTCTTTAGAACTAACGTCTTCCTAATATTTTTTTCTTGAGACTTCAAGTTTTACTGCGTGCAATCATACTTATTATTATGAATTAACATAAAAACTTAACTTGAACACTAACAAAAAAAGACAGTAACTAACTTTTACTTCTTGATATAATGAAAAAGCATTATTTAAGCTTATAATCTACAAATATTCTCACACAATCTCCCATTAAATTCGAATAAGCAGCAATGGCAGCACTTAAAAACCAATTGGATTCAATGCCATTTTACGGTTACTTTTCCGCTGGTCCTGGAAAACTAATTTAAAAAATTACAAATAATTTGATGATATATGTGGAATATATAGCCTGTTGATTTTTAGACAATAAGTTTATTTATTATCTTTTACTTCATGTAAACTTACAATAATAAAGAAAAAACGTATGTTTATTTCTTTATTTAATAGAAAAACTAAAGATATAGTTTATTTTCCATGTGACAACTTCTAACATAAACGAAAATACCTAATGATACGTTTAATAGAACCAATGAATATTTTCGATTCTCGTAAACTATCAGATGCAACTAATAATTTCGCAAAAATTAAAAAGATCGAGTTTAACTAAATGTAGTTTCTATACACAAAAGTGATCGTATAAAAAGAACTGAACTTATACGGATTCAAAAATCATCGTATTTTTTCAAATTAAACGACATTTATCTCTTCAACTTTTCCAGCAAAATCTTCAGACCCACAAGTAGATAATTTCTAAATGTGTAATTATTTCTGAACCACTCCGCGATACTATCTACGTTAAAAAGTTAATACCGCTAATATCGCTGACGACCTACTTTTATCTTACAGTTTTTTTTATACTTCGTTAGTGTATTTTACGATAATATACTTTCTCATAAATGCCCACCTGTTTAAACTTTTCCTCCTTTCAATATCGTGTCGTTTCGCATCGGACCAAGATAAGTAACGTGCTCCAATTCTGATATAGTATTTATATACTCACTTTAACTCTTAACCTGACGCATGAACTCTCCAATGTTTATCCTAGATGCACTTATTTATCCTATTTTTCCACTTTTCTAGATGGTTTTCGTGTATTAAAATGTAAGTGGCATAAATATAAAAAAACTAATCACCATAAAGCCTAACCTATTACTAGATAATTATTTGACAGTACTCTGTCATGACCCGTCCCTCCGTCGTTGTACATTGGCAATATGTTGTTGATCGATAAACATTTGAGAAATCAATCAATAACGATTATTGCTTTCTTACTTAAATCTGGATATTCAGTTATATAACTGAATTGCCTATTTGTAGTCATCTACACATTTCTTTACCAAATATTTCATGTTTATATTTACTCGTAGCGCGATAACTTGACCTTTAAATCTTAAAGTTCTTACATTCATTTCTCTATAATTTAATTCTTCCTATGTTTATTCCCCTACCATATGTAGGTTTTAATTTAAGGCGCCTTGCCTTATCCAGTTTTAGCAATCGATGACTATCATATTAAACTAGATTTTGTTTAAATTTTGATATCTTTTTACGTCTTTATTTTATGTCATCATATCTATTCACATCAGTTAATGCGTATTTGCATTTGTTTGTATGTCTCATATGCCAGTGTAATAGGTGTTAGCTATCTAAATATAAACCAAACGCTCTGTATTCATCACATCTTACGCTGTATGTATTTCTTACTTATTCACAATGAATGTTTGATATGTTCTTTCTTATTGTACGTCATCAGATCTATTCGTATCACTTAATGCGTATTTGCATACATTTGTATGTCTCAAATGCCAGTGTAATATGTGTTAGCTATCTAAATATAAACGAAGCGCTATATATTCACCGCATCTTACGCTGTCTGTATTTCTTATCTATTTACAATGAATGTAGCTATATTCTCATTGCGTTATCACTCGACGTATTATTTTTAAAACTTACTGCGTTTATTTATGTAGAATGAATGTAGAGACGAAGTATAGATCTTTCATAAAGCAAACAATGAATGTAGAGGCAAAATACCGACCATCCATTAAACAAACAAGGAATGTAGAGACGGAGTCGAAATATTTCCTTAAGCAAACAATGATTGTAGAGAGGAATTACAGATCTTTCATAAAGCAAACAATAAATGTAGAGGCAAAATACCGATCTTCCATTAAACAAATAAAGAATGTAGAGACGAAGTACAAATATTTCCTTAAGCAAACAATGAATGTAGAGACGAAGTACAGATCTTTCATAAAGCAAACAATAAATGTAGAGGAAAAATACCGATCTTCCATCAAACAAACAAGGAATGTAGAGACGAAGTAAAATATTTCCTTAAGCAAATAAAATATTTCCTTAAGCGAAGTACAATATTTCCTTATTCACAATGAATGTTTGATATCTTCTTTCTTATTGTACGTCATCAGATCTATTCGTATCACTTAATGCGTATTTACATATGTTTGTATGTCTCATATGTCAATGTAATAGGTGTTAACTGTCTAAATATAAACCAAACGCTCTGTATTCACCACATCTTACGCTGTCTGTATTTCTTACTTATTCACAATGAATGTAGCTATATTCACATTGCGTAATCACTCGACGTATTATTTTTAAAAATTACTGCGTTTATTTATGTAGAATAAATGTAGAGACGAAGTACAGATCTTTCATAAAGCAAACAATGAATGTAGAGGCAAAATACCGATCTTCCATTAAACAAACAAGGAATGTAGAGACGGAGTAGAAATATTTCCTTAAGCAAACAATGATTGTAGAGAGGAATCACAGATCTTTCATAAAGCAAACAATAAATATAGAGGCAAAATACCGATCTTCTATTAAACAAATAAGGAATGTAGAGACGAAGTACAAATATTTCCTTAAGCAAACAATGAATGTAGTGACGAAGTACAGATCTTTCATAAAGCAAACAATGAATGTACAGGCAAAATACCGATCTTCCATTAAACAAACAAGGGAATGTAGAGACGGAGTAGAAATATTTCCTTAAGCAAACAATGATGGTAGAAAGGAATTACAGATCTTTTACAAAGCAAACAATAAATGTAGAGGCAAAATACCGATCTTCCATTAAACAAACGAGAAATGTGGAGACGAAGTACAAATATTTCCTTAAGTAAACAATGATTGTAGAGACGAAAAATAGCCCTTCATTAAGCGAGCAACAAATATAAGGACGAAGTATCGATCTTTCGTCTCACTAATGCGATCCGCCAAAAATATACCATATATATCATAAAATATTGTACATGTATATCATAGCATATCGTACATGTATATCATAGCACATCGTACATGTATATCATAGCACATCGTACATGTATATCATAGCACATCGTACATGTATATCATAGCACATTGTACATGTATATCATAGCACATGGTACATGTATATCAAAGCACATCGTACATTTATATCATAGCATATCATACATGTGTAAGTATTATATTTCACTGTGTAAGGTTTATGTTTAATGCATTTATATATCATATTTTTCGTGATAAACCTGGAAACCTATCACATGCATGATACGCGCAAACATCTTGATGGCGATCGCCTTCGTGAGATGAACGATCTGTACTTCGTCTCTACATTTGTTATTTGCTAAATGATGCATCTATTCTTCATCGCTGTATTAATTTTTTACTTAATGAAAGATCTGTACTTCGCCTTTACATTCCTTGTTTGCTTAATGGAAGATATGAATTTTGCTTCTGCATTCATTGTTTGCTTAATAAAAGATCGGTACTTCGTCTCTATATTCATTGTTTGTTTTATGAAAGATATGTACTTCGTCTCTACATTCATTGTTTGCGTAATGGAAGATTTAATTAAACCTACTCTGTTTTTACATACGTTGTAAAATAATTGACTTAAAATCCAACTGTTTTATTTGTCTCGTGTTCAAAGGAAGCGAAGTTAACAATAATGATTATATTTTCAAATTTATATCTGCATAACTGTTAAATTATCTTCCCATAGACCATTATTTCACTTTCATATGCCTCTCATACTCTTTCAATAAGTTTTTGTATCATAAAATAAAGTTGCACAGGTGTGTATTCGATCCAAACAAGATGATAACCTTTGGTTCATCCGTACGTCTAATGTCGGTTCAATAACAAAACTCATAAATTAATTAACGGCGGTCGGTTACATGTATCAGTAGCAACCGCGCGCCGCCGATCCGATACCGGAACATAACCGAACAGTCCGCTAGACGGTGACTGCGCTGAGCGCTGATCGCTCAGTACGCTCCCGGCCCGTGCAGTAAACGTATCGTCCGCACTCGCTCGTGATGCGCAATCGATAAATAAATAAGCTATTAAACTCGTTCTCGTATTCAAATCGCTCGAACGTACCGAGTATGTAAATTCAGTGAATCGTCATATTATATACAACAATCGTTACAAGTGCTTAAAATCATCAGTAATTATTAAAAGCAGTGTCGAAAAGAATTCACATGATACACCAAGTTTGATTCTGTACGTGCCACTTTATTGTTTTGTGTTCTACATTGGTCAATGATTAAAATTAGTAGCAGAGTTTGTGTCGGATATAAACAGTAACATCTTCGATCGGAAGCAGCCACACAGTTGACTGTATTTTGGAAAAAAAAGGAATAATATTCAATATTTACTTTTGAAGGTAAGTTATCAGAGAGCAAATTACTTTGATAAAATTTTATCTTTATCATTTGATTGAATGTATAACATTTTTAGCAATTAACGTAACTGTCCTTCACGTGATTGTGTACACGAATAAATTGGTTTCTATGCCGTAAAATTTCTTTCCATGTACTTATATGGTAGATATTTAATTGGAACATACAAGTTTAATTGACTCTACTGAACTTTCAATGTGACGCGTTAAGTAGCATCAGTCATCACATCTACCAATGCTATCTAGCATATTTCCTAATGAAAAAACCGCAATGAAGAATGAAAAAAGATCACCAATGAGAAATTCCACATTAATATATAAACATAACATACTTGAAAGGTGCGATTAAAAAAGTCGGTTACCCAGTTGCTTGAGCATTGCATTATGAGCGGTTATTTAGAGTACAATAAATTTTTAATTTCTTACAGTTATTTATATTTTCACCATTTTCACGATTTATTTATTTTGAGGATAACTTTATTTACCATAACTTAAAATTTCGTCTCCCTTCAATGTGCGTCTGCTTACAATAAGATCTTTTGAACTGCGATCAATTAGAATCGTAAACCACTAAATTATTGATTAAATAATTTATGATTCTGTAGTTTATCTAATCTCCGTGTATAAATTTTAGTGGGGTTTATCCACTGTGTGGTACTCCTATTCAAAAGTGACAAAACTATTCCGATCACTTCCCTAGCTCAAATAAAGCTAATCTAATAAGTTATAGCATTACGCACGTTGAAAACATTTCGCTCCAAACATAACTTACTCTTTGGTAACTATTACCGATGAATGCAAGCTCATTGTGGTGACATCGCCACTCTTGGAATTCAACAAAAGTTATAGCGGCTGAAAACTTGTATTTGTTAATTTATTTAAATAGTCGGTCGTCGGTATTTAATATAATTAAGGTCCATAAATTAAGCAGTTAATTTCTCTCTGTTGAATATGAGCGGCCTGTATCTAATGTAAGGCATAATGATCTACCTATTATAACAATTTGTCTTACCTCTCTCATTTGGGATGTAGAGAAATATAACATCTGTGATAAACAAGAAAGCCCGATTAACTTGAAATATGTGAATTGTTTTACGCTAGGTCGTTCATACATTAATGGATTTTCATACATTAATGGTAGATTCACGTAATATATTCGTATTGTTATTTATAGTTTATAAAGCAAGGAGAATAGTAAATGAACGAAGCATATGCTAAAACGAGACATCGTAAGAAAACTATTTCAAACTTCCACCTGCGTACTAAAAGTAAAGTTATTAACAGTGATCCCATCAATAAATATGACAGTAAAGTTATTAATAATGATCACAATAGCAAAACTAAAAGTAAAGTTATTAACAGTGATCCCATTAACAAAGATGACAGAAAACTTATTAACAATGATCAGAAAAACAAAGCTAAAAGTAAAGTTATTAACAGTGATCCAATCAACAAAGATGACAGTAGAGTTATTAACAATGATCACAACAACAAAGCTAAAAGTAAAGTTATTAACAGTGATCCCATCAACTAAGGTAAAGGTAAAGTTATTAACATTGATCCCATCAACAAAGCTAAAATTAAAATTATTAACAGTGACCCCGTCAACAAAGCTAAAATTAAAATTATTAACAGTGACCTCATCAACAAAAAAATATGTTTTTATACAGTTTGTTGCTATTAAAAAGTTTCGTTTTCTGTGTGGGATTTCTTTTTACGTCTTTTTTTTCTTTGACAATACTATCCACATATCTAAGATTCATATCGTAGTGACAGATTGTTACATGCAGAGTCACTTTGATCTCTGAGGAAATCCGCGAGAGCTCGACGTTCCTTACCCAGTGGTTGAAAATTAAGCGATAAAACAAAAGTTGGCCTGGCCAATTGTTTATGTCACGTAAACATTTTTGTTAGCCAATAAATAAAAAATATACATAAAAACTTCAAATAAATTCACTTAAACCAATGTCTGGCGTCTGACATTGTGATTGTTACCTTCCGTCTCTTCGGTGGCGGGCTGCGAAACGACACGTGAATATCAACAGTCTACGAAGTCGTATAACATACGAAACGACGGTAGAGCGCTATTCCTGGAATCGACTTCCTGTAGCTGGAAACTCATGAGTCTGAACACCGACGGGAGTAATTACGTACGAACACAAGAAATGCAGACGTGATGACTTGTTTATTTTCGTATTTTCGTTTTATTACGGTTTTTTGTTTATGGTTTTTAAATTAAATCGGTATCATCTTATAGAATCTGTTTTGGAGTAATGTATTTATATTTTTTGGTTTTAGTATAAAACCGAAATTTCTTTTAGTAAGTTTACGTGATTTTGATATTATACTAGTTTCAAGAAATGCTTTTATGTATATTTGAAAAGCAGTGATAGCAATTTTATTTTACAGAAAGAGACCAATATTTAGTTTTAAATAATAAGAAAGATTTGTTTCAAAAGCTACACAAAAAACTTTGTATCAATTAAATACATTTGGCGTTAATTTTGTAGAAATTCATTATCACTTAATTTTTATTTACAACTAAATGAAACTTCGTGATGTAGTATTATTTCTACTTTAATTAAATTCTTAACCACGATCTGGTTTCGTTGTATGACAACATCTTTAGGTCGGCAATTTGTAAAGATCTTTACAAATTGCCCACGTGAAAATGTTGCCATACAACGAATAAAAACTAAGTGACTTTATATTAAATTTCAATCAAACGAAAAATGGGAGCGCGTGTCCTCCCCATAAAAGTAACATTGTTGTACATCTTCGTATTGCGTAATAAAAAATATGTGGAATTCAATTTTTCATTAAACAAAAGAAATGAATATACATTATAGCAAACAATCAACGAAAAAATCTACTTCACAAAAGAAAATATAAATTATATTTCCTGTTTCAATAAAAATAGCCTTTCATATAAAATTGTTCAAATCAAAAGAATACAACAGGATTTTATTTATCGATGATGTACTCAACTAGATAGATACGTGAAACTCAGTTTCTTAATATCCTTATCAATCTTACTTGAAAAGCTTTAAAGTTATATCATTAAAATCTAATTATTTTAATTTTGAGTAAAACTACATTATAATTTACATCTAAAATGCTTGGCGGAAAGCTATTTTGCAATCGTGAAGCGCAGTTCCCAAAGTAATAACAACGATCGGACGCAGCATGCTTCAACAGCATTGCAATGCTCTGCCAAATACCTTATGCTTAGATGCATATAAATACATGGTTTGAACCTCGCATGCGAAGATAATTTATAATTAAGGATATGTATTTTGCGCTATGTCTTTTTGATGTTTCTTGCGGGAAAGCTGCCAATTTTGTAATAATTTTCAGGTGCAGCAAAAGCTGAAATAACGCTACACTATTCGACATTAGTTGATGAAAAGTTTAAGACCTCCATTATCCAAATCTTATTCCTAATCTATTTATTTAAATACCATAATTTTATAATAAATATTACCGTTCATCGAAACGCAAGTATATGGGAACAAGTAATCCCATATATATTACTCTAAATAAGACCAAGTTTATATTTAAAAGGCAAAAGTCGTAAAAAGTAGTGCGATAAAAGAATAATAATCAATAACCATTTCAAAAAACTAAAACTTTTTAAGCTCTCAAAGCTGAGTTACAGAGGTATTTAAATAGCCATAAAGCACATAAGGTAAAGAGTATAGAGTCTGGTAGTGGGGTGTTGCTCTACATGCAATCGGATTATTAAATATATAAATACAATACAATCAACTAGATGCAACAGAAAAATGTGTATTTTATACAATTCAACCGAATGTTAAAATACGATAGGACCTGAAAACACTTATTTATTTCATATATCCGGTATTTTCTAGCATAAATGCTACAAGATTCACTACGTCAAGTGTTCCGAAATTGTTATACTATTCGCAATAAACATGCGTCAAACAATTAGTGTTCATGAAATTTGAAAATTACCTATGGGTGCTTAAGCACACCCTTAATTAAAAATAAGTTTACCCACGTAGAATGGTAACTAGGTACATGTTTTCTTTTTCGTAGAACTAACTGAGGACATAAAATCTTCATCCTTGTAGTTCAAAATATAAGTACA
The DNA here is from genome assembly GCA_039881145.1 of Druceiella hillmani. Lineage (NCBI taxonomy): Eukaryota > Metazoa > Arthropoda > Insecta > Lepidoptera > Hepialidae > Druceiella > Druceiella hillmani. Next base: position 36,819,015 of record JAYKKI010000014.1, read on the forward strand.
CGTGTATAACATATGAAAGTTTTGTTCGTATCACAGCTCATTACTCGTCCCCCTTCAGATACTGCATGACTGTATAACATAGGATAAACATTCCTTAACAACGTAACAATGATTAAGTCGCAAAACCTGCCTGAATAATACACTTCATTTGCTTCACATAGTGGCTAATTTGCATCGTTCTATTTATTAATTAATTTTCTATCCTATCTTTGCCTCTCTCCTTTTTCTCCCATGATCCATTCGTCTCCACTCATCCGTCTAATATTTGTATTTATGTATTTACTCGTATATATTCATATTTCTTACATTTTCAGTATATTTAGATATTTACGTTTTACGTTCTGGACAAAATAATTCCAAGCCAAATCAATATAAGGTTTCAAACTAACTTTTTTAATTAAAATGGAATTGACATATTAAGCGACCTTATAAGTGTAAAAGGATTTTAACATCAGTTATCGACATAATGGAGAACATATCCTAAAAAATGTTAAAGCTGCAAAAAGTCTGAGCCAAGTGAAATTGTGGGGGAGTACTGTACATAATCCACATCTGATGCGAGATCCAGTATGTCTAGTGCATGTTCAAACATCTTGATACATGAAAATCATTATTTTGCTGACTTTCTAATGTCTATTGCCTGATTTAAAATTCTATGATGATCCCAACATGAAACGTTGAGAATTAATTAACAATAGGGACAAATTTTGAGACTTTCAAAAGTTTTGAGAAACTTAAATTGAAATTTATAGTTGATTAAAAATTTTTTTTGATTAAAATCGTACTATTTCCCATAAAAAGACACTAAAAATAAGACCTTATCTATATTTATCGTTCTCCTCAATGTCAAGAGTCGTAACCTTTATGAATAAATTTCTTGCGAACTACAATATTTTCTGGTATCTAGGTCTATCCTAAAGGTCATGGACGGCATTACAGACATCGACCTCAAGTGTGAAGAGAATCTGATCAGCCAATGCATGGGGCATTGTCTCCTTTATCTCTTCTCTTCCACTTCGGCATTTTTCCGAGCTTTTCCTTTTCTTCCTGCCTAATATAAGAGAGCCAGAAATTTTTGGCCACAAAGTTACATATTTATATATTCCTGAAAATTCTCTCCCGCTGCTCTAAAATAAACAAACAACTACAGCTTGTTATATTTAAAAAATTGGTCAATTTTCTCTTAGTTTATTCTCTGAATATAGTTCTTCATACACGTTCACTAGTTCTGCATATTTATATTAGATTGGCAACTAATAAAACCGTCATCTCAGTTCATCAGGACTAGAAGCAGTAGTGTGTTACATACCAAAACATAATATCTTCTCTTCTTTCCCAAAACATGGACTTATTTTTTTATTGCAGTATAAAAGCATGACAATGGCTCTGCCCTATAGCGCGAAATTGACGTGGAGTCTTTTGTGAAGCTTTTAATTTATCATTATATAATGCCATCTTCAATGAGTATCAAAATATCCTTCTTTATATCTTTGGCACCAATATTTGACTATTTATATCACTGGAGAGTACACCTTCGCCTATCATTGTGCATATATTGCGTGTTGCTTCGATTGCTTAAAAGCACTCGAGTAAAAGCACTCTAAGTTCTCTTTATCTACTCTAAATTCCCATATTAGGTTTGGTCTTTACTGACCGAAATTCAGTGGCTAACTGAACAGAAAATCAAAAGCACGATTTCTATATACCATCTATATACCGGAGATGTTCAAGAAGTTTCTTGAAGATTCCAGAAATTGGCAGAAAAGTGGCTGGTTTACTAATTACCAACCTAAGAAATTAAAGAAGTTCTTTTCTAGAATACCCAAATCTTTCTCCAACATTCCACGTATTATTTTGTTTACCACGTCTTAATATAATATTTACTCGTATTTAATCCCTTACGACTTATTTCCTATCATGAATATATGATCAAACAATCAAGTTTTGTTTTCCTAACCAAACACTTTTTCTCCAATTGATTGTCTACTATTACTTTATTTACAAAGCGCCCCTTTATATACATTTACTCTTACAATATACTTACAATAAATAAGGAAAATACATTAGGACCGATACATTAAACCCTAAATACCTTTTTCCGGCTAATTTAGCCATCAATCACACTTAGAGATCATGCGATTGCTGAGTTCGATTCTATTTTTGTAAAAGTAGGTCAATGTCCCCGAACTGGAAGTATTATGAGGCAGATAATCTCACAAGGGACCTCCTCGCGATCCTAAGATGAGCTAAGAGATAGATTGTTTATGTACCAGTATATTCTTGACTGAGGTATTTCCGTTACGCGAATGTCACCTATATCAATACACAAACGTATAATTTATATCTTTGCCTAGCTAAGAAATGTTAACATATTTCTTACTTATATCAAAATTAATATCATTCATTGAAGAGTTTTTGACGTAGAAAAATTGTAAACGTGTCACGACGTTATTAAGTTAGTTTTATCTTTCGTTTGTATTTAAATTTGTATCAAAAGTGTAAACAAATTGGAAAACTTTTTCCGGGAAACTTGGAAAGTAGTAAAAATAACTTAGTAATTAATTAGTTTTATTTACATAGGGCAAAGTGCATAATTTATTTATAAAATATATGCTATCTTATTACTTCTTCGTACTAATACGTACACATATTGTCTTCTTTTATATACATATTTGATGCCTTAGTAACAAAATGATACTCGAGTTTGAAAAAAGTTATAGATAGATTTTGCAGATCAACTAATGTAGGGATCCCCGTGTTTTGACTTCTTTGGAAAACCAATTTTCTCGACAGTCAATCATGATCCACAATTCCTTTTTTTTATTCACACATTCTGAGATACAATCATTTTCTTTTGGTTTTTTCGGCTACCACAGGATAAAGACTTAAAGCAATGAAACGCAATACACCTTACGATTTACGTATAGCATTGGAGGCACAAAAAGTATTGAAAAAATGCCACTTTTTAATTCTATAATAGTCTTACAATATTTATTAAAACTTAGGATATGTTTTTATAAAAACTTCTATAAACATTACCAAACAACGCGATTAAATCACGAAAAATGCTGAATAATACACTTACCTCGCTTCACATCTCGGCTAAATTTTATCGCTTTATTTGTTTATCCATTTTCGATCCTACCTTTGCCTTTCTTCTTTTCCTTCCATGTCCCATTCGTTTCTTCTCATCTGTCAGTGACCTTCTCTGAGTTTCTTCTCATCTGGAAGTGCAAAAAGGAACTTAATTTCAGTTGCCAAACAATGTTGAATACATCCAAACATTTTTGAATCTGCAAAAAGACTATCCCAGTAAAATAGTGTGGGGAGTCTGTGCATGATATCGGGTGCAAGATCCAATGTCCAATGTTTACTATAGGTTTAAACGTGTTGATACTCGAAAATCTAATTTTGTTGACTTTTAAACGACTATTGCTTTATTTGATATGCCATTATTATCCCAAAATGAAACTTTGAGAACTAATTAACAATAATAGATATGAACAAATTTTAAGACTTTTTGAAAATTTTAGAGGAATTAATTTTTAAATTTATATTTTATTAAAAAAAATTGTCTATGGAACATCATTCTAAGTTGTATATCCTATAAAAAGAGGTTTAAAATAAGACCTTGCTAAAATAAGACAGCTCTCTGTGTTAATTAGGTAAGCAGAAAATTCAATTTTATCAAATTCCCATGACTCGTTTTTTTGGAAAATACGTAATTTCAGAACCGATTGCCGAGTGATGTGAACATAAACCTTGTGGATTTTCTTTATATGTGTCTCCAATATCATTAATGATACCAAATTTATTCGAAATTCGAGATGATGTGGTGGAGTTTACGCGAAAATTTTGTTGATTTCATATGGAATAACCCAATATTTAATCACACAACTGACTACAGCTGTCGCATCACTTACTCGTATATTTTAATTAGCATTACTTTGATTAAATGAGAAATGGCTCTTAAATCAATAAGTTCGCCTTATATATTGTGTGCAATAAAGTTTATCAATAGATAAAATAAAATAAGACAGACAGTAATAATGAAATACAACCTATTACGAACATTCCTGCTATTATGGAGTTTGTTTTGTCCCGGAAGTTTTCAGATGAAGGAGCATAAAAAGTTTCTCTCTGTCTTTTAGAACATTTGAAGGCTGATATATCTTTGAAAAGACACAATTTTCAATTATTTTGTACTGTGCTACATTTATCAAACGTTTCAACTGAGACCTCTATAGCTCTTATCGCGCATAACCACTGTTTCGCTTTATAAAACGGTTAATGCAACGCTCTGCATTAAGGTTATCTAATAACGCTGATAATGTTGACCTAATAGGTTGTAGAAATATTTTACTATATAATTATGTGTAAACAATGTTAAATATTATACGTAATTATATGAAGTCTGCTTCATCGACCTGTTGTAACCATTGCCAGGAGTACAACAGAGATTTAAAACGTAATTTGGCAACCAATGGTTTCAAGGTAAGGTAGTTTCTTTTCATCGTAGTATCTTCTATATCTTCTGTCTCTTTACCTACGATACTCAAACTGTTGGAAAGCAGTTGGAAAGAAATATTGGCATTTTTTAATTGAACGATTTATATTCTGATTATGAGAGTCCAAAGAAAGACTTAGACATATTTAATGGAAACTGCATAATTGTGTGTTTCTAATATAATTAATATGGAGCGCAATTAATTTCTATTAACTTGCCATTGCTACAAAATGAAAAAATATTTCATTTGATAATTACATCTAACGCTCTAGTAACTATTGCAAAGTGTGTTATCATTTCCGTTTCCACTTCAACTAATTCTAGTTACTGTTTTAGCGCCAAATTTCCCTTATCTTTTATCTGCGGCTACTTTATTTGCTTGTGCTTTTTATTTAAACAATTTTAACTTATTGCTTAGATATTATGATTTTTTTCATTCAAATCGTCACTTGAATTTTTCATTATATTCAAAAAATTATTCTTATATATATATATATATATATATATATATATATATATATATATATATATAAATATACGCTAGATTATTATTGGAATTATGCGTGTTTATGCGGACATCACTACACTATTGTATTTCGTACTTAGCGTTCGAGCTGTGTCAGAATACAAGGTTTTGAGGTTTTTGGGCATTAACGTACGATATAGCGCTTTATCATTACTTTCGACCTATGTTACATGGCATAATATCTGTATACACAATAAGACAGTAAAGTTTAAAATTACTGTACATTAATTACGTTCGAATATCTATCCGTCGGTCTGTCTGTACGCGCCTCGCGTAAAAGCTACTGGATGAATTTTAATGGAGTTTTTAATACTGTATAGCTTAGAATTCTAAGAATAATATAAAAGAATCGATGTGATGCCAGGAAAATGAGAATAAATGCCTGTTTTTTTTTATACTCACATCATATAAAAACTACTGAGTGAATTTAATAATAATAAAAGTTTAATTATTGTAGGTACTGCTAAAAGTGTAAGGAAGGAACTGTCTTATATCTTATTTATATATTATTACAAGGTAGAAAGATCACATAAAATTAATGGAGTTTTTAATACTGCACAACTTAGAATTCTAAGAATAATATAAAAATATAGATGTGATGCCAGGAAAATGAGAATACCTGTTTTTTTTTATACTCACATCATATAAAAACTACTGAGTGAATTTAATAATAATAAAAGTTTTATTATTATACTACTAAAAGTGTAAGGAAGGAACTGTCATACATCTTATTTATATATTATTACAAGGTAGAAAGATCATATCGAAATTTCAACTTGCTAAATACCATTATATTGTTAAACATTTACCATTTTCATTAATATCCAAAAACAAAGAAATTAAGTACGGGTTAAGTCCCGGGAAAAAATTTTGTCATAGTCATAGATACGGTAGTATAACTTATATCGGCCCAATATATTTTTTCTAAAGTAGGCCCAATATATTTTTTCTAAGGTAGTACTACCTACATAGGTACATAGATATGGTAGTATAACCTTAAAAAATAAAATAATGCTCAAAATTTGATCGATGAAGAAAGTTTTTTACATCACTATACAGCTGATGCATAAATAAAGAATGATAATTACGAAGGACAATTTCAATGTCAGTTTCAAACAGTTCGACGGTTACGTAATCACATAGCTGCTCGCGTGGACCTCGATATGCTTGTGGGTGTTCTTTCGAACGTTCCAAGCGTGTGCACATCGTCTGCTATGACGCATGATAAACATTATGTTAGTATATTCGCCTAGACTTGCACGATGAAGAAAGCTATAACCTTATTCAACTTGCGTCCTAAAGAAGATCAATAAAATTCCATAAATATGAAATCTTGTATTTTTTTCTGAAAAGTAAGGGTATTTTTCTTAATAATTTGTAAATACTATTTCTACATATGTCTTTGACAGTCGTCGGGTCGTCGAAAAAAGCAACGCAAAATCCGAAAAAAACAAAAAAGACTTTCAATTTGACAATCAGGAATATCAGTTTATTTTTAATTAGTTTTGGCAATGGCTAGAAATTTAAAACAAAACGGTATTATTTTTTACTATTGTCTCTAAAAAGTGATTATCCATTCCGCTATAATTTTATTGTTTTTTTTTATTACCGGTGTATAATATCAAAAAATATAAGCGCGTTTATGAAAATAGCTTTCGAATAAAAAAACAATATTTTTCACAAAATTTCAAATAGAACCTATTACTCTACCTAATGCATTTTTGTAAATTTTAACTCTAACTCTATTACAAAATAGAAAAAAAAACATTATTTGGTCAAATCTAAAACCTTCATTACACTACTCGCGAAGTTGATCGAAGTTAGGCGAAGAGAATAGTGTAGAGAGGTACTTCGATTCACTTTGTGCGTACTTCAGACTGTACTTCAGATGTACTTCAGACTGTACTTCAGATGTACTTCAGACTGCGATCAACTTCGACGAGCCCTTCGTCGGGGTAACTTCTCATGTAATGTAGAGGGCGTTTAAAGTTATGGCGAAAACCGTATACTCTGAATACAGTTTATAAACCAATTACATACTCAAGGGACGTTAAAAAGAATGTAAATGTGCTCCCAAGTAGCGCCATGCGCCACCTGTGATGAAAAATACAGAAGTCCAAAAAGCACTTATATACTTTTTGCAATGTTAATTTCTTTCACATCAATAAAAGTATCTTATATTGAATGATTTATCTTAATTTTACGAGATATTACTTAATTTTCAGAGGATTTAAGTTAATCCCGATAACATTCTGTTTAGAATTTTAAAAACCATGAAGCAAATTGTACACGCGATATAAGCCGGTTACTGTTATAAATGTTAATTAAACAGAATTACAATACCACGTTAATCAACTAAATTTCATTAAACAATCGAATTTAAATCACTCTGTTTGTAAATAAGATATAAAATGCTTTAGTTATTTAATAAAAATGTCACTCCGGAGTTCTGTGAATAGCGACAAAAAAAGTTATGTGAACACGACTAAAACACACAAGTCAACCGCGCAATGGGTTGGTGTTTGCTTATAATATGTCGGCCCAAACTGATCATGTTTGCTCACATTTTATTGCTTGTTTGCTTTATTACGGGAACTGAAAAAATATATTGGGCCGTTGCCCCCTGACGCGACGATAAATTCCAATATCGTTGATTAAAAATATGTTTACTTACGTTTACACAAAATACATAGTAACAATGGAAACAAAATCACTTTTAACAGAAACAAAACGGATATACAATGCAAGTGTATTCCATCTCGCGCCGAATTCATAAAAATGGCTTTGCGGAAATCGATTCTAATTCACCTCACTTCGGTCTCGCGCGTAGGGACCACTATTAAATGAAAGCTTCCAGCTCCTTTTATTTAATATTGGTCCTGGATTTAATATTGGTCCAATTGATGATTAGGACTGATTGATTAATTAGGACCAATATTAAAAAAAAGAATGATTGATTAGGACCAATATTAAATGAAAGCTTCCAGCTTTCCTGCTTATACTTATTCTTTGCCGTTAATACATATACTGATCTTTCAATATTAATTTTTTTATCGTCTCATTCCACTTTCCTGAAACGTGGGAAGCGCAATTTTTACTTTAGGAACAATCTCTTAATAGCCTTTATAATATTCAATACAGATAATCCAATTTTTGGACCAAGACCTCTCCCATCTTTTGTCCGGTTTTTTATTCATCGTCAGTCGTTTCTATATAAAGCGTGCTATATCACCTCACGATCTCTGTCTACCTGCGGGTCTTTTGATATATTTTGGACACTACGTAATAGTACTTATCTTGGGTCCTTCTGTTATCTCTATAGCGCGTCACGTGACCAGCCTACTTCCATTATAATTTTTAGCGACATCCATCATTATTTTTTTATATTTTTGGGGCTCATCTCTTTCCAAGAATGACTATTAGCTTTTTTAACATATTTTTGTTGTATCTTTGACACATTTTGAAACAGAATAGCAATAAACAAACATAATATACAAAACAAATTAAGGTATTTATAAACAGATATCCATGTATGAAAGGTACAGAAATGTATAACTACTATGAAGTAAAATAAAACATTGCAAACGAGACTTAAGGAGCAGAAAGGTGAGTAAAATTATCGTGAATTTCTCAAAAACAATAAGATTTCCCATAAATTTTCTTTAATATCTAGTACCCTTATTTTTTATTATTATTTTAAGTTTATCTTCGGAGATGAGTGGTGAGTGGTGGGTTTCCTCCGTATCACTGGAACTATCTTACCTAAAATTCCGCAAAATATTCTGAAACTCTTTTAAACAGCCCTTTTGACAAATAACTTTTGACAGATAGCGATGGAAAGAAAATAAAAACGAAACCACCTAAATTGCTTCTTCCGAAGTTCTCAGACAAATATTTATTAGGTTCTTACTATTATGAGGTATGTGATAAGTTCCATCACTATATCACCAAATTTCACGTTTCTAAGTCGAATGGTCTCCGAGGAAGCGGCTATGACAGATAGACGCACGGACACTGTTATTTCTTATATTCATTTCTCATCCTGCATTCACTCCCTACATTATTCGATATCTACCTTTAATATATTTAAAAACGTAACGTCTATCTGGCTTTATGTCTGTTCATTCATAACTCAACTTTAATACAAATTTCGCAACACAACTTTAATACAAAATTTTTTTTTTAAAAATTAAATACCACACTACAATAAAACTATTACGCTAACATCATCAAACTTCAACGCAAATGGAATCAAGAAAAAGTAAGGAAATCATTATTATATATAGTTATTGCATTTTACTATTACCGTGAAAACGCTATTCTCTATTTCAGGAGAAAATATGTTTTTACGTGACCGTTTTACATGAATTTCCTAAACAAGCAAACTCGAACGTAACTCCAACGACCATTTCTGAATGACATTTAATATTCTATTCCTTAAACAAGATTGTTTACGTTAAGTGTTTTGTTTGCGTCTTGTTTTTTTTTGTTCTTTACTATAATATTTTCTAACTATAATAGAACTTAGGATGACGTGGCATAGTCGCGACGATTGTCTTTTTATTTGTATAATCACACATTTCATCAAACCGACTCTTTTAACATAGTTATGTGAGTAACACTTGCAATGTCTTATCACCGGCGTAGATATGTGCTAAACAAATTAATCTAAGATAACGAATAATGAACTAAAAATATGGTATTCTGATAAAATGAAGTCTTATGTGAGCTATTATTGCGGCCGCAATGTTGTTCTCAAGTTACGCAAGATTATAGAAGAGTATCGATAAAAATGTAATTATTTGGGAATGAATATATTTATATAGATAATACGAGATTTGACCCGCGGATTCGTTTGCGGAGTAAAGGGACATGAAATGAAATTTAGAGAAAATATAAAAAATGTTCTGACAAAACAATTTAAGGTTAACTTTACAATAAGGTGGCATGTTGTAGCGAGGTGTTGTACGTGTAACATACTTATGTTCACGTTCTTACCACTAATGACATAATTTTGTTAATTAGGAAAAAATAAATCGTATTTTGAGATAAATCTAGAATACAATGTTCATCTCCATGACACAAGTTATATGTATACAAAATTTCATGGAGATTTCATAGTTAAGTTACCGAGGTGTGAAAGCAGAAAACATAAACAAACAAATTCAGTTACATATTTATAACATTAAATAGGACTAATTTATATAGTACTTGCTATTTATATATCAGGGATCAGTACAACTGTAGATTTGTTCTGATCTTCGATTCACGACTTTATAATCTCAAAATTGAAGGTTATTTGAATGATTCACGGCCCTGTACGTTTATTTCTTTTCGATCATCGTTTCCGTTTATTGTCTTTTATCTTAAATATTTACTTGTTCCATATTAACTTGCACATATATATGTTGACACTAAAGCTGTAAATTGCGTGAGAATTTTATTAAAACAATTATTTTGGTGTATTTTTTACCACAAGCAGGTGCAGTTTTATGATGTTGCCTAAAGCCATATAACTGTCAAAACGAATATTTTATAATTAGTCAAAGCAGACACGCGATGCTAATTAATAACTAAATTACATACTAAATATCTTCAATGTCAATGTAACTGCCTAAATACAACACTCATTGTATTTCAGTATTTTTTTTTGTATTCAAAAGATATATTTTTATTATATTTCAATAAACTTGAATTATTTAAAAAAAATTCGCAATTAAACGCCTTTTAAATTACGCAAATAAGTTTCGAAGTTTATAACTAGGATAGGGAGAAATCCTTGACCATTTCTAGAATTTAGTTTGTTTGTTTTTACGCGCTTCATCCACAAAACTAGTAGGCGAATTTAGATGGGGTTGTCAAGAACAACACAACCCTTACAACCCTTGGAGCCCGAGGAAGAATTCCAAAAACGCTCAATATGCCACAAACGTTTTTGGAATTATTGTCTTTAGGTCTGTCTGTCAGTATATTTGGCTGTTTGCTTGTACTCTCATTAATTATAAAATATTAAACATATTTAGATGGATTTTTCACCATTGTATTTATTAAACTTTATAAAAAAGAAACTAAGACGTCGGGATACATAATCAGACATCAGAGAGAAACGGAGAAAAAGTATCGACCTACTCATGCTCACGATGTAATTAACTATCAACTAGATAGGCAACTATCAATAAAAACCAAGTAAATCAAGTAGTCTGCGCCAACAGTCAGGGGAAAAACCTTTTTTTAAACTAAGAATTGTTTCCTCTTATTCTAAGATATACACGGATTACATTTTAACCGTACTTTATTCCAAGAAAAAGTAGTCAGTAAGTTTGGGTCGTAACTACATACATTGATAACCCTATTCTTACCAAAACCCGTCTTAATTGATTTGGAATTATAAGAACGTCCGATAAATTAAAGTTGGCCTCAAATAAGGAGAACATGACTTGCGTGTTAACGCTTTTCAAGGAAAGACATATGCCGACGCACGGAAAAGTTTTCTTTTAATGGTACGACGATAAAAGCGACTTGAAATTATCTGGAAAATCACTCATATGATAATTAATTATTTAAATAAGAACATGCATAAATAACTATTTATGTAATATTAGTTCTAATATTCTGTAGTATAAACGACTAAATAGATTGATAGTTCTAATATTCTGTAGTATAAACGACTAATTTAAAGGAAATGTGACGTTGAAACTTGAAATTTGGCATAATAAAGCAAATAAAGTAAATTAACCTACACATATCTCCATAGGACATATTTAAAAATATACGTATAAATAAATTTTGAGGAGGAAAAATGAAACGCCCGAAAAAAATTTAATAATTTCATATAATCATGGAGCGGAGTATCATTTTAAAGGACTAATTACAAGGATTTCAATTTTTTTTTTATTTTTAGTATTCTATCTTCAGGGATATACTGGAAAAAAAAGGAAAAAAAACATGTCTCCTGCCCCCTACTTCCAATTCTACTGAAGCTAAAATTATGAAAAAACAGTTTTAGAAGTTGGAAAACTATAGCGATGATTCTAGTGTTATAATTTTTATAACATGTACCATATTTTTAGCTCTGACAGATATAATAGGCAATATATTTAGATTGTGAAAAATTAATATTTATAAATAGTTTAATAGATATATTATGTACCCTTAAATGTTTGTAAGTGCCTTAATGTGTATGGAATCCTCGTACGCGTAATAATTGACAGCTTTTTAATAAATTTAAACAAGTAATATTTAATATAAAAAATAATTAAAAAGGTCATAATTTGACTAAAAAATTATACACATATATATGAAGTCTTACATCGTAAAACATTTCGTTTATTCCTTTACTCTACTACTTCTTCTACCACAAAAATCCATACGGAATATAGTCTGACATAAGAAAAAAGATTAGACCTCATCCCTCACGTCATCAATCTGCACTGACTACGTCTTTTTATTATTAACTTCGATTTTCATCAGTCATTTCTGTGTTCATTCAGTATTCCTTTCTAACGTCATTCATTAAAAGTGTCTACTAGGATAAACCACTTTACTTTCATAACTGTTGTACAAGAAGCCCAAAAATGTGTGAAACAATATGTTTGCTATAAAGATAACATAAATTGTGAACGTAAGAAGAAAACAGAGGAAATCTACCGTCTCTCCATCTCGCAAATACGTGACAATGTGTCAACTCAACATGCGCTCCTTATTTATGAAAACTAAACAAACTTGTTAACACCGAAATCACGTCTTGTTTAACACTATGTTAAAAGAATTACATCTGCGCTTAATATTTGCGCACGTAAAGTGTCAAAAATTTGGCAGTTATCAAAGCCAGAGCCTAAACTTTGGGTAGTATCAAACATTCTAAGGCTAAGTGTTGCAAGTATCTGCAAGGCATACTCCTGCAATATTCGAACAAATGATATGTTATAACATCATTTGTTCCAATTTTAGCAGAGTTTAATTTTATAAAAAAAAATTAAATATTAAAAATTAATTATAAAAAATTTAAAAAAAATGAATAATTGCATAAACTATCTAAAAATATTTTCTATAAATTTAAAAAAAAATTGAGATTAAAAAAAGAAGAAGAAATGGCAACCCTAACATTATGGCAAAATTGATGGAGTTCTTAGAAAAAAAAGGAGGGAAAGCAGACATTCATAGGCGTCTAAGAAGAAACATTTGAACAATTATATAAACTATTTAAAAATATTTTCCATACATGTTTAAAAAGAATTGAGATTAAAAAAAGAAGAATAAATGGCAACCCTAACATTATGGCAAAATTTATGAAGTTCTTAGAAAAAAAGGGGGGGGGGAATAGACATTCATAGGCATCTGCAGCCACTGTTAATAAACAATGCTAGCCGTCTTTATAATATAAAGCTTTGTACGCCGTACGCGAAGCGGTTATGAAAATATAATGAGTACGTGGAATATGGAAATCATCGCTTTGCATTGCCACCATCAAACGCTGGCAGATGTAAAGATTCTCAGCAATTACCTCGCGGTACCTTAGTGATATAGATATCCTATTTTAGCCATTACTTTTTTTTCAACTCACATTGTTAAATTATATGGCGACTTGTGTTAAGAAGTCGCTTGCTAAGGTTACGATAAAAATAGCGATATTTCCAAAGTTAATGGTAGATTTAAAGTAAAAAGTTGGGCACTTCGGTGGATTAATACGGATTTAATTAAATTTATGTACAACTATATAATGTACAAAAAATGTCATCGAACAGAGACAGCAGAGTGAGTGTGCCATAGACAATGTACATTGCTTAGTTCGTTGTTTTGACACAATATAAAGATGACGCTAGTATGCAACAATAAAGGTTCGTAATTTAAATTATATTAATATGTTAATAGTCAATACTCGAACCGTTATTAAAAACAGTCAATCAAAAGAATATTGAAACTTTTGTGAATCCAATGGTCTTCTAAAACTTCATAAATTGCTGTGCAAAATAATCAAAGTTTATGAAATTAATATAAAATTACGATTCTCCCTTTCCTTTAAAAAATGAAGGATGAGACAGCTGTAACAAATAAATAATTTGTTCCAAAATTTTAAAACGTACATGTTTAATGAAAGAAAAACGAGTCAAATGTATTCTGACATCAGAATACGCAAATATTGAGTTACATTCTACAAAATAAATTTATTCATACAACATACCTGTAGTCATTTTTACCAGACGTTGGCAAAATCAGAAAAGGGTGGATTAGGATGTTCCATCCGAGGGACCAAATTACTAGAGCGTTTTTAACAAATGAAGTATTGTTAGATTCATTCTAATATTAAAAGCGTCATAGGTTTCATAAAAAAAAAATTATGTATAGCGCGCACTGGCCAGCATCTTGTCTCGGATGACATAAAAATCTTATATAAATCACATTGAAATTTATAACAATTTAAAGATTTGAATGATAAAATCACGATGATACCTATTTCCTTGGAAATTAGTAGACACCAATAAATGGACAAAAACTACCTACCTACTAGGTGAGTAAATAATGATAAAAAGATTCCGCCTAATATTTTTTCTCATCACTCGACTAAGGTGATGCCAAAGAAAGGATAATGATTTTGACACTTTTCGTATAACCAATATGGCAGCCGATAATAGGACTGTAGGTTTCGCGGCAATTTAATATATTGCAACGTATTATATACTGTAACTGTCACAGTCGTAAAAAAACCTGGCGCATATTTAAAAAATTATAGAAGTTAGTATAATTTTTCCTGTAAGATTACAGGAAAACTTAAACTTATGAACCTTGTTTTTTTCATTATTTCTAGCTCACTAATTTCGAAAATAAGGAGGCGAAATTTTATTTTTTTTAAATGTCCTTTTAAATATGCAATTTGAAAACTCTGTGTTTTACGAATATTTTTATAAATAAATTGGTAGTGTGAAATATAAGGATAAATATTACTGTACCAACTTTCTAGTTTCTACATTGCATGGTTTCTGATAAAATCGGTTCTAAAAATATAAAAGTATTGCCTTCTGTATCTTTAGCGTAATGATATGAAAGTACTTAAAAAATTATGACATACAGAGTAGTCGCTAAATTTTTCCTATAAGCTTTGCGTGGACTTCTAAAAACTCTTATGGTTCCATAATTTCATAGCGAGAGGCGGGACATATTTCTCCATAAATTTTTTAGCATATTTCTGAAGATATAATACATAAAATTATGAAAAAAAAATTTTTGAGACCATTATCTGAGCCCTTTTAAACGACACCCCGCGCTATACATAGAATTAAAATAAATTATTTTCGAGTACTTCATTTTCCCTTCCTAAAATATCTAAATGAATATTTTTGAGTTTTAACTATTGCGATATGTACGGGTTAATTGCAATTGCGATATGTTTTATTACTGTGCCAAATTTCAAGTTTCTACGTTAAACGGTTTCTGCGAAAAACTGCTTTGAATGATATACGGAAAACCACGTTAATTTTCTTATAAGGGTTCCGTTTTTACTTTTAAGGAGTAGAACCCTTATAAGTATATTTTGCCATTTTTACCCGAATTAAAAAATTCTTACTTAATTTCCACGTTATGAAAGGAAATCATTTTCTGATTTACATATTTCTCTGAATTAGATTTACACTTTATATTGACAGTACATTTCATACTTATGTAAAATTGACACATTACACTTTAAAGTTTCGCTAAGTTCTTTTCGTTTTCTCCCATATCCATCATTGACTTTCGTCAAACATATAAAACTGTAAACTTTGCATGTCTAAACTTAGAAAATATTTATGTAAAAAAAATTGGGCATATGAAGAATAAGTGATAAAATGATAAAATTTAACAATAAGATTATTTTTAAATCTTGATCTATTTATTTGTGTGTTTGTTTGTACACGCATCACGTAAAAATCACTGATCCAATTCAGATGAAATTTAAAAAAAATAGTAGTGATCAACTTGAAGTAACATTTAATTTTTCAATGCAGTTGTTTCGCTTAATCAGAAGTTATACGTATTTAATATTTTCAAAAATCTCTTACATTGCATTACACCACGGAGTACTGACCCGTCATTGACATAGATTGGCAAAATGGGTGTGACCAGAAGTGAGTGTGGAAGTATACTTATAAAAAATAACAATGGTACGTTTTTCAGTGACCTGCGCAAATTAAACCGTGTGCACAGCTAGTATATAAACATATGTTTACGTGTGTGTGCGCCCGTCCACCAAGAACGTATGAATATTTGATTTGTATATCCTCCCAATTTGTAGAGCTAGATACAGTCTGCTACATAATTATGTATGTTAATTACTGACGTTTTTGCTAACCACTCTCAAACAAATAAGTTCACCGTTTGTGTTATTTGTATACATTAAATTTTATACATAAATTAATAAAAATAACATGCATTTGCTGCAAAAAATAAGCTAGAAATCTGAGCAATAATATTTCTAACGCACCACGGGTAGACTTTATGCAAAATGAATGTGAAGCAAGGTATTTATAAAAAACAAAAAAAAATTAAAGGTACAGGACCTTCAAAATTTTTAAAAATAATCAATTAAATGGTTTTATTTTATTATTTTTTGAAAATGTAAGTTACATTTTCAAAAGAAGACATTAATAACATTATTGAAACGTTGCTCGCTAGTTTTTTCGTTTTAAATTAATCTTAGGTCGGTACTTGACAAAACTATTCCCCTAATTTCTATACGTTACATTTTATTTACGATTACTGTTACATTACGTTTCATTTACTGATACAACCAGTGACTTGATTAAGTGACTGACTGTTACATTTCATTTACGCCCATATGCCCCACACGGTCAAGACTGTCAATCAGAATTACTGACAGTTAAAAACGTATTTCTGTTTCTCATTTACTGTCAGTCGATTCGGAACAACTTTACTGACTGTGACCAATCCATAAAGTATCCATACAAAATACTTGTTTAACTGTCAGTAAATCCGACTAAGAGTCCCGACCCTGTCTAGTGTATACAGGTGTTACTGATACAACCAGTGACTTGAAAAGGTCAATGTCCTGAAGTGCACTCTTGCTAAAATATTTGCGTAGAAAATTAATAGTTCTCATTTGAAAAACTGCGTACAAATTTGCGTAAGAGAATGGGTACTTATCACGAGTACCTACCTCGAAAGAATTAATGACTTGTGCTCTTATACGTCGGGATCTTAAATGGACATGTAGGCGTTCGATATCTTATATTTTGACAACGACCGCTAGCCATCTATTTATGATGTCAGATGGTTAGATGTTTAAGGACTTCTAAATTGAAAAGTGCGAACTTAGTTTGTCGGTATTTTTATTGTTTACTTTTTATCACACAGCGCCTGCGCGGCGTAGGTCGAAGATAGTGGAGAGAAACACGTTTCCTTGTTTGTATTAAATCAGCGTATTTCTTTGTTGGATGTTATCGTGGCCCGCGTGGTCGTCGCGTTTGGACAAACCCCGATGATTAATTATAATATTATTAATGGGATGTTCAGGCTGAGATACACAGAAAACAACGGTTCTCTAATTGAATCGTACGTGGTTTTGCGGGTAGATGGGCGTACATAGTATACCTTTAAATATTTGTTGGTTTTTCCCGGAAATGAAATTTGTGGCAATGACGGCATGCACATAGCAATACGGTGCGTAGATATATAGGTTTCTCGTCCATCACGTATATATTATAAGCCAGATTATGTATAAAGAAAGGAATATAACACGTTGAGTCCCAGACCAAAAAATGAACTCCTGCTAAGGTTGACTTTTGTAGGAGCGAAGGTGTTAATTTTATACATTATATTATATATGAGTATACCTATACTGTGTAGTAATCGAAATTTGTAAGTATTGCATAAAAATCACTATTCGGAGTAACCTTTAACTTACTTTTGATGACAATAGAAAATAATGACGATCTCCTGAAAAATGTTCATGATTCGATCAGTGTTTCCAAATTTAGTCATAATATTTATACAAAATGAGCTTCCGATCATAGAAAAGATATTAAATTAAAATAAATTTATAAAATGACACGAGTCATTTGTATTATGCATAAGATTGGTAGTAAAGTATAAATAAATATTTAATCGAAAAAAACTTTTTATTCGATTAAATATTTTTTTCTTATCAAATATAGTTCGAGGAAAAGATTTTGTTTAATATTTAATGAATCAAGAATAAATAACATATTAACGATATTGTCTTGCCGACGTCGACATTTTATTGTATACAAGTTACTTGTTTACATAATTTTGAATATTGCAAAATCCGTAATAGTTTACATGAATTTAATTGGCAATTTGTATAGAAATTAAACTAATTTTAGAAATATATACAAATAAGCATTATATAATTTTCTATATCTATACATATTATTAAATGTTTAGTCAGACAGGGCAGATTTTAATGAAATTATGACGTTTTATACCTTAGAAGCTTTGCCAATATCCGCAATAAATATTATTACGCAACCTCGTGAGGTTTGAATACTTAATTAATTAGCTATTAGTTAACTAATTAACACCGACATTTGTTCCTTTTTCATCTTTTACTTAACAGCGATACCATAATCGAAGCGTTAGAATTCTCTATTAGACAGCAGTATCTATGTTATTTGTAACATTTTTTTGGTAGTAACTATGGCTTCTTAGTTACTCATCACTATCAAATTGTAGATCTCTGCCATCCACCTATATACGTATCAAAGGGAGAAATTTTACAATCTAAAGAAGGTCATATAGTTTTCCGTGACCTTCTTTGGGTCTACACTATATGAACCCTGAGAAAATATGTCGTAAAGTATAATATATTTATATTTTATAAGACAATTTTCATTACAGATGAAAATAAAATTCAGTTACAGCAAGCTTCCTCCTCCTCTTGAATTATGGGAGGAACCCCTTTGGGGGGAATCCCTTTACTTTTTTTCATAAAATAAGGCCCGTAGCTCAGGCGGTTTACTAAATCAGCTTCGTTAAAGTGCCTTCTCCAAGGTCGCTGTCTCGTCGCGTGCGTTGCTCTATGCAAATTCCACCCTAGGGTTCAAGTGCTCACTCGTACAAGTACCTCAGCTTGTTCTCGTCGGCATCACAAGGGGAGATTGTACCTACGGAGCGCGCACATAAATATGGAGATGCTAATTATTCCCTAGTGGCCGGGAACTTTGAATAGTTCGGTGTTTATTTAATGAACACTGGCGAAGCATGGTTTAACAAAACCGAGACTAAGATTTAAGGGTGGACGTGTCTGATAGATTGCGCGGAATAGCTTAGAGAAATTCAGGTACTGTGTTGTTGATGTCTCGCTGGCGGACGATGTAAGGAATGTTAAGGAATTGTGACAATTTGTAACCGTTTCTGAAAAAATCACTCTCGAAATTATAATTTAAAAAAAAATGCAATCTTCACACAAAATAATGTACGCATTTTGATGCACAAAATCGCCTGTGTGAATATTGGACACTATCTTGGAATGAATATCATGTATTTTTTCCCATTTTTGGATTTTCATTTGGATATTTTTCCATTTCTAAGACTTATTTTATAAGAGGAACTGTATTGAATTTTTTGTTTACATATGTAAACTAATCATTTTGTCCACGGAAAACTATATGACTCTCTGTAAAAAAAAAATTGCAAAAAAATCTATTTTTAATTTTTCCTATTCAGAATAATGATATCAATTATATATACAAAGAAAATTATGAAAAAACACCATGCCAACATTGTGCAAATTGTCAGTTAAACATACTAGTGACGACTAGTTTTGAAAAAGGGTCTTTTGATTGTTCAAGGTTTTATTTTTTCCTTTTACGTTCAAAATGATGAAAGTAAACAGCCATGTGAAAATACGTTATAAGGAAAAATATGACCCGTTTATGTATGTATGTACGTACATATATTTATATGTATATATGTATACATATATGCATGTATATACGTATATATTATTACATTCTGAACACTTTGTTTTCATTATAGTGTAATATAATGTAATTGTAACTTAAACAACGGTTTGAAAGTTTCTCTCGCGTTGACCTATAGAGTAAAGTAGTACAAAATATAATCTATCACGACTTAAACCTTTCACAAACTGACACGGGTTATTAAATTGTCGCATACAAAGATAAAAGAAAAAACTGATACATCGAGTAACGTTGTGCGGATCTCACTCTACGCTCGTTCAGTTTACAATTGGTACAATATTTTTTATTTCTAATAGCCATTAAAAAGACTTGTTTAAATAATCTGTAGCTGGATATGAGATTTACAAAGAGTCGTACTCTAATCCAAATAAAGTGATAAAAACAATATTAATATAATTTAAATGATACTTTCAAGAAGTATAATTTGATAATACGTTTCTTAATAAATGAGGCACTGATCTTATTATCTTATTATTACCGAATGTGAAGAGTATAAATCTTTTTAATTACAATTAAATGAAACTGCGTGATGTAGTATTATTTCTATTTACTTTAAGTTCTTTACCACGGTCTACGTTTCGTTGTATTACAACATCTTTAGGTGGGCTATTAACAAAGATACGAAATCTATGTCGTGGTAAAGAATTTAAAGAAGTAGAAATAATACTACATCACATAGTTTCATTTAATTCTGAATAATGAATTTCTACAAAATTAACGCCAAATATATTCAATATTTTTAATTAGCTTCTGACATAATAAATGTAATAATTAAGTTCAGCCAATCAGAGCAAATAAGTAACAAGATTTGTTCATAATTTTCAATAAATATTCTTCATTTTTTTTATTATACAATATAAATATTAAAAACTACAAACACTTTAATGTGCCGAGTAAGCCGTGGTAGAAATAACGGTATAGCAAGTCATTATTATTTGCCATCATAGCTCGGTTGAAGACCGCGTGCTGGTATCGACTTGTCACCTAGCCACCTTACCACTGCTCTGTGATAACATAGCTAGTAAATTTATCTTTACCATTTCCAATTTTACTACAAAGTGTACTGCTTCGTAAACGTTTTTTCTGAAAATTTCTTTAAAATATTCTCAAAAAGAATCTTAAGAGTTACGTAACTCCCATCTTCTCTCATAGTTAAGATAGTTGTGGATACTGCAAATAGAAAGTGTGGCTAAGCATGTGAAAGACATACTGAAACATTGTGCATTTATAATACATATAAAACAACCAGAATTATGAAATGCAAAAAAAAACAAAAATGGACGGCCGCTTATATGTAATTCGTATCTACCTTTGACATTTATACAAACCTAAAATTATTATAATCGCCATCTAAAATCCTATATTTATGTAAACTTGTTATAAATGTTCTACATAATGTACCACTTTCATTCTACCCACATCTCTGTCTATAAAACACCCGCAGCAGAAATTTGTTCATCACTGTACTTTGGTTCTAGTTTTACAGAAGTAGAAAGTAACTACAAATCCAACTCAAACATTTCAATTGATCGTAATGTTAGCATTTATTTTGTTTTAATTTTTGGAAATATTTAATATGAAAATATATACACAATAATCGAACAAATAAAAAAATATCTATTCAGTTTTAACACTAATAAAGTGAAAAGCTACAGTGGAAACTACAAGTTTAATACACCAGAGAGATATAAAATAAAAATATTCTAATATTAAAAGCATATTAGTATAAACTATAACATAACGATTTTAACATTTAAGAAGCCCTTTTATTTAAAGGTTAAACTTATAGTGAATTAAAACAATTTTCAAGCAATCACATATTCAAAATAATTTTATCTTTGATGTTTAATTGTTTATAAATATTGGTTATATATTAACATTTAATAAATTACCCGGTTATTACGTCAATTTAACATATATCAATTAGAAACGCAATTAGAAATGTTACCTACAATAATCATATTAGTACTTGTTTACATTAAAAAATAACACCATATACATAATTACTATTGCGGTATCTAATCTGAACTCTTGACATATTAAAATTTCGAAATATTCATCAATCTATTTCTACGTTTTTTTTTCTGTAATTTCTCCAACCAATCAGCATGTCTGATAAACATTATATCTGCCACTGAGATGGTTGAGACATCGCAATCCTGAAACCATAGACAATAATAACCTCAATGTCATATAGCGCGCAAAATGTCAAAAACGCTATTATGAAACAATTTACTTATTGAATGACAAAAGCGTATCTGATAAGAAATATTTATCTTTAAACAAATGTTTGTTTGATAAAATAACTTAATACTTACCTATCAATTTTTGTGTCGTCGATAAGCAAATTGGTGATTTTTGATTGCGCGACCTATTTGCCTGTTGATTGGCAAACAGAATTATGTATATGTTCCGGTCTAGGAAAATAGCAAAGAATTGGTAACAGTAAATATTTATTTGACAATATAAATGTGGATACAATACAGACCATTAACTTATTACCCAAATCTCAAAATTATTCTTTTGAAGAGGTTATATAAAAAAATTAAATTCAAGCGAAACTAAACAAGTCGTCAGCCCTCTCGTCTGCCATTGCCTCCGTTGCTTAACCTCTCCACTGCGCGTTCTCGAACATACATATTGCGTCGGGAAATCATTTTTCACTTAAGTCCGTACACATAGTTCGGAAAATCACGTTTCCGTATTTTAATTAATTTTGCAATCGAATTTATGATGAACAATTATCATGTCGCATCACTAATTGTAGAAAGCGTCACTAAAAGTCGACAAATTAGGCAAATGAGCCAACAACGTGCAACCCGGTGGCTCTAATCATTGTTAATACATTTTAATAATCGTTGTTTATACATATAACTTATATTGAGATTTGTTTTTCACTTTTAATAACAAATCAGTATCTTTAGATGATAACTGTCGTTGTATTTTCTACTCGTTTCTACAGAATTATAAACTAAACATTTTCAATAAAATAAAATTCTTAATTCCACTTGCGATAATTGTACGAATGAGTCAACAAAGCTGCAACTGTGCTGAAAATTCTTAACCTGTATGGAAACGCATGGGCTCGCTAAAATTACCAATAAAAGCTGTTTATCTAATAAAAAGCACATTGTAAATCCAAACTTACAACGGAAACCAAATTCCTAATATACAAAACCATTCAAAAACCTATATGGACTTATGGTATCCAACAATGGGGTACAGCGTCACACTCCAATGTAGAAACCTTCCAAAGGTAGGTTTCTTCCAAACAAGATAATCCGTACTGTGGCCAACGCTCCTCAGTTTGTTCCGAATGAGGTGCTTCACAATATTGTAAAAGTTCCCACATTAAAACAAGCAACTATTAAGTACTCCCTTGGTTAAAAACCTAAAGAATCCATGGTCAGAACCCCGAAGAATGAAGAGCAGAATTCCTCAAAACTAACTTAGCTCTGTGGAGCGAGTCAGTAGTATGGTTGCGACGTAGGTCTCAACTCTAACAAGCGTATATTCAAATTCTCCTACACATTACTAAATGTATTGATGAACAGCTCGTAATATTAAAATGGTGAAAAAACTCTACTATTAATAGACCTATTGGAAAAAAATCCCGTCTTCTATAGTAATAAAGCCGAGTGATGAGGAGTTTTGAGGAAGTCTCTAATGGAGCTGTCAACACATTAACTCTCTGTGGCATTATCACGCTTGGCTACAAGGATTCACTCATTTGTTTCATCTAATGATCAACTGTCACGACGATCAGTATTACAATTACGAAATTGATGCCCAAATCACCGACACGCGACGGGATAATTGTCTTTTCATTTGTGCTAAACAGGATTGCATCAGAGGGTCCATTAAAGCAATTTGTCATTCTAATATTGGGTTCTTCAACACAAATGTTTGGATACTTACGAGCAGACCTAAGATATCTTTTTCGCTCCATTGAATTAGCGTAGTATATGTTACGGTCGCGGCTGTGATTGACACTTTGAACGCTTTAATTGTAGATACTCTCGCACATAAACGAGATGTAGCCTCGATAGCGAAAAGCAATATTTTTGTGTGAAAAAGAATTTTACAATATTCACAATGACAATATTTACAATATTCACAATATTCATGGTCTCAAGCTACAAAATGGAAAATGAAACACTCATGAAATCACTTAGCGATCTATGCGCCTGTATGTTCGTGAGAGAATCATAACTTTACGAAATTTGGAATACTAATTCTTTTCTTTGAAACAAAATTAAAGTGACTTCCAAAATATGAACTGTAAAACACATTTGCAATATGGCATACTAACACACATACATACACACAAACATTTCTTCTGCTATCTCTCTCTCTCTAAACAGTTGCCGTATTGTAAATGATTTTGTCGTCTATACTTTTGAAGTCATAACTAAATGGTAAGGAAGTTGTGTCTATACTTGTATCACGGTAAAACCTCTGGACAGATTTTACTGAAACTTTGCAGTTTTATTTGCCTTAAAAACATGCTAGTCCTTCATCATGCTAGTCCTTATGAGCATTGAGTAGAAGGTACAATAATTGAAATGAATGGTTAAATGCTTGCGAAACTTTATTATTTCTACGTTCCATTACTACATGGTATAAAACAAATCTGTCTGCACTCTCTATCTCTGTCTGTCTGCACACGACAATATCAAAAACTGATGCACGGACTTTCATGCCGTTTTCACCAATAGATAGAGTGATTCACAAGGAAGGTTTAGATGTATAATTTATATCTATATTTTATATTATATAGCTTTCATGTAATTTGAACGAACTATGATAAAAATGGGAGAAAAAATCTAGACACGTATAAAAGACACAATTTTTTCTGTACGAAGAGAGAGCAGCATTGTTAGAGCTTAAAGAAAATGTTATTATGGCGAAATAGTGAAATAACAAACGTTACTCCTTGAAATTATGTATATATTACTATAGAATGAGAATTGTTTTAATTTTGTACAAAGGATGGCTAAGGACGATGAGTGCATGTCACGGCAGTGCCACGGAAACCAATTCCATAGTGTAGGGATAGTAATAACACCTAATCTGACCAACCTCTGTAAGATATGATTTAACACATACAAAATGTTTCGTAAAAATAGATGCGGAATTCGTTACATGTACTATTGAATGGACACAGCAAAAAGTTTCATGTTTTACCGATTAAACAAAAGAACTCAGAACGGAATGTGTCTTTATTAATCTCGAGAAAGCGGAAATTATTAAATTTTCCAGCATTTCATGCGTATAAAGACTGGTATTTTTAAGGAACTAAGCACATTGAAGGGAAAATAACTTGAACCCTATCGAGTCTATTTTTATAAGCCATTTTAAAACGCCTATTGTTCATTTTTATACCACTTATTGCAAATAATCCAAAACTTTCCAAACTTGGAAGTGGAAACATAAACGTGAGTAAGATCCTTTCCCCGAGTGGTGCATTTTAAACTTGAATCTTGAAACTAGAAGTAGAGTGAACTCAAATATTGGCATTTAAACATATTCTGGCACAAAATAATTCGGTATTTTCTACAAGAACTATTTTTGACGAAATTTGACGAGATCTAGCCACTGCCGTTGAGAGCGGCCAGGAAACGGGGCATCCTCAGATTAGCGCTGACTCACAAGTTTAACGTTTCTAAAAGATTAAGCCCCGCGACAAACCGGTCGCCCGACTTCGCGGAAAGTCTCAACTCGCTTCATCCAAAATTCAATAGCCGGCCTCGAAGTTCGCATTAAAACACCTCCGAGTTTGCTCAAAGGAAACCGTGACATTAAATATTCATAAATGGCTAATCTTTACGTAACAAGCAAGAATATACTGATGCGAATTCTTTATTACCGAATAAAAGTGCCGTCACATTCGGTAAACATTTTCATTGTTACGCCAAAAGTGGATTCTTCGACGACCTTCGCAAGGCAATTTACTATTTGCAATGGAAGGCACCGAGCCCGATTGCGGCGCACCGTGACGCCTTGACCGCGTGACGATGGCTAATTACAATTAGGCAACTCTTCTACTCACATCGGCGAGGGTAGGAGTCGATTGTTTAGATAAGTAGCAGGCAGCTTCTTTCACCGATTAGTTCTTGCGCTTCGACATCGACATCGATTTAAATTTGAAGCGTCGGTTGACAATATAGCAGAGCGATATTAAATACGTTTATTGAAGTTAAAAATTATTTTGTCGCACCATGCCCAATTTTTTTTTGGACGGGGAAAAATGAGTTGGCATCACGTCACTAGCGTGGCGTGTTTCGGGTGTACTCGGAGGTAGGACTCCACGATAACGGCTAATTACAATTAGGCAACGCTTCTATTCACATCAGCGAGGGAAGGAGTCTATTATTTAGATAAGTAGCAGGCAGCTTCTTTTACCCAATGGTTCTTGCGCTTAGACATCGATTTAAATTTGAAGCGTCGATTAACAATATAGAAGAGCAATATTAAATATGTTTATTGGAGTTAAAAATAATTTTGACTCACCATGGCCATCACAATCTTGACGCACTTTGGGTACACTCGGGGATAAGCCGAGTGCGCCCGAACGGCTCGACGTACATCTGGTATATTCGGCGAACGAGAAGAACATCGAGCGACCGAGTATAGCATTGTTTATGCAGTCGGGTAAAAACTGCAAGTTCGCATCGTGCATCGTTCGCGCCTTGCGTGTATTTAACGGTGAACCAAACGAGAGTGTACCCGAACAAGAGAGTAGCCGGGCGAATGATGTTTGTTTATCATTATGCTCCCTCCCTTCCGCATCCGGTGTATACTCAGTATATAAAGCACACGTTTATAATGAAGACGTATACTTTCTTTTTAAGCAAGTGTATTTATTATGTGGTGTATTTCATATGTAATTGTATAACTTTTATAAATTAATTGACAGTATTTGTATGCATTAATATGTCATATTTATTATGATATTACGTGATGTAAAATTGGATAAAATATGATTAGTTAAACGTGTCCTGCATTGTTTATACTTTTACCGAGTAGCAATTTAAGCATTTTTTTTATTATGCTAGTAACTAGGTTTAACTGAAATTTCCTCAAGTAATAGCTATTTATTTGTCGATTATAATCATGTAAGGCTATTTGCTTGGCTGACATACAGAAAATGGCAGCTCCTTAATTGAATCGGTGTCAATCAGTGATAGAATAATTTACATTCGACCATTGTCGATCTTGCTTCGACGAAAATCGACCGCACGTATGTTTTTTGATCTTACCCACGTCCACGTTTTGACTTTTTTTACCACTTATGCGACTACTTTTTGTCAAAACTGTATTGACCTTGGGCATCTACGTCTTTATAGTCATCCAAGAAACGTTATTACTTCCTGTATGTTCTTGTTTTAGATGTGATCAGCAAGCTCCTTCTTTAATACCTATATCAAGTTGACTATCGCACAAGATATATTGTGTGCATGACGTGGCTCATTTGTATATTTTGTGATGTTGATGAAACTAATTTTTTTTTTCATTTGAAAGTGAATCATAACATTCCTACCGTTTATTTGATTACGAAAGGAGGTGTAATGAATTTTTATTAAGTTCAAACAACTATAACTGAGTCTTTATTTCAGTCTGCTTAATTTTGGTTATATAGTCTTATTAAACAAGTACATATGTATCCTATATGATACAACTGTAAGTATTTTAAAAATCACTGCTGAAGAATCTAAAGCGTCTCTTGTGAAGAGAAAGAAGCAGTACGAAATCAGTATAACACATACTAAAAATACTTCAGATATATGTAAAACAAGTATGAAAAAAAATGTACGAAAAGATGATGATGTGGAGAGATTAAGACCGGTGTGGATAAGCTAGACTGAAAATTCTTGTAATTAAAAATAAACAAAGAGAATTTCGTGGAAAATGCACAAGGAACTATATTGTCAATCCTCGTTATCAGAATTTCCACGTGAAAATGATATTAAATTCCTCTTCTAATTTCCAATCTTACTTCTAAAAACTGCCAAATCACGGGGCGCCGGTTATAATAAATTTACCCATTCCCTATCGCATTTTCTTCAATTGTGTTGTATGTAACACTGTATTTTACCTTATTTAGGAATGAAAAGAGGTTGTGTTCCCTTTTCCATCTACTTGTTAAAGTTCCGTAAAGACGCAATTATCACCGTGGTGAGATAAAGAACTTAAAGAAAGTAGAAATAATAGTACATCACGTAGTTTCATTCAATTGTGAATAATGAATTTCAACAAAATTAACGCCAAATATATTCAATTTCCGTAAAGACATAAAACTCCAATATAATAAAAAACAGAGAAGCAATGATAAATGAATATAACATAACAAATATTATGAATAATATCTCAAAGGAATTCACAATCTTTATGTAGGCTACAAAGCAGGCAAGATTTTCTTCAACTTACTATCTTTAAAACCTCTCTACCCACACAAGTTTTATCCCCATAATGACAGTTAGAGTAGCTACACACAGTACCATCATTACATTCCCACGTACTAGCTCGTAACTAGATACCTGCACCGTTCCGTTCCGCTCGTCACAGTACAAACATCGTGTCACAACGGTCGTTTATCCTCGTAGCCGTACATTATATCATACGAGTACAGTTATACCTTTGTTCTTTTGTCTTACTCCATGTTTAGACATAGTCACACACCTGCGGTAATGACACTCGTAATCAACGCAATGGTAATGTCGAAAGTTAAAATCTTGAACGAATTTCGACAGCCGATACGGTGAATGAGGTTGCGCAGACCAATTTGTACTTGTGCATCTAACAAAGAGTGAACTGTACTTGATCTGAGACTTATCCGTAAGACGGTTTTAGCCTTTATAATTATCGTTCGATAACGTTGTGAAATATGCGTAGATACAATAAGCGAAGCCTATCATTCATCGAAATAGCAATTTTTGTATTAATTTCTTGGAAAAAAGTAAGTTTGATTGTTTTCACTTTATCAGCGAAAGTAAGATAACGCTGGGCGTATCATCAAGCTGAGAATATAATCAAATTTTAGGTGAAATATTATATTTTGGTTTCATATTATTTTCATTATCAATAACATTTTAAAGGTTATTGTACCAAAAACATATAAATGAATATAGTTTCTTTAATTTTAATAAGAAAATTTGTGATCTATTATGAAATATTAGAAATTTCCCTAATTAGCATCAGATTATATCATATCGTGTCACCGATTAATATGCTCTACCACCAGACTAGATTCGTTGTGTTATATTAAAAAAATAAAGTGAAATTTTCGTGTTGGTGTCACGAAAAATAAACTGTCCCTAACCATTTATGCAATCCTCGTTATAATGTGTATAGCTCATTAATCTCAATATCAAAACAGCAAGTTATTCAGTACATACGTCTCGCTACAGTGACACTTGATTCCTCTCGCTCTCACCATTGTCGTGAATAGGCACGCATATGTTGCCCATGCTTAGTGGAGAACCGCTACTCGCAGCTATCGGCGCGATCACGCCACTAGGTTCAGCCAAGTGCTCTCAATGAACATCGCGCACCGCCCACGCCGCCCGCCAACAAATCGGTCATCACAAGTACAGACCATTCTTCCACAGTTAACTGTGCACATGGTTAGTCATTATCTTAGCTCGGATATATACATATACATAGATAGGTGCATATCCTATTACATCTATATACGTTTAATGATCTCATTTCTTTGTTCGTTCCTTCTGACCGTGTTCGCTTGCCAGTAGGGTTGTCAAATTTTCCAAATTCGTCTAACAGACGAGGGGTGTACAAAGTTCACTTATAGCACAGAGTAATAATAAATAATTGGAATTGTCTTACTATAGCATATAGTGTATCATCACTAATCTTAAGCTTTCCTCGTATAAAATAATTTATTAGCTGTACACTAAACTATTATAAATCCATTCGTGAACTTCTATTTCTAAGCTATATTTCTGATCCTTTATAAAAATAGACTTGGACCAGAATCTGTAATATTTTTTTGCAAACCTTTATTTATTTGTAAATTTAACAGAGTTTATCCACATGTGTTATATTTTTTACAATTTCATACCTATTCGTCAGATTATTTACAAAGGTAGGCTTAGATCAGAAGCTGTAACGTTTTTTTCCAAACCTATATTTATTTATAAATTTAACAGCGTTTATCCACACGTGTTATTTTTTTTACAATTTCATACCTATTCGTTAGATTATTTACAAAGGTAGGTTTAGATCAGAAGCTTTAACATTTTTTTTCAGACCTATATTTATTTATAAATTTAACAGCGTTTATCCACACGTGTTATTTTTTTTACAATTTCATACCTATTCGTTAGATTATTTACAAAGGTAGGTTTAGATCAGAAGCTTTAACATTTTTTTTCAGACCTATATTTATTTATAAATTTAACAGCGTTTATCCACACGTGTTATTTTTTTTACAATTTCATACCTATTCGTTAGATTATTTACAAAGGTATGTTTAGATCAGAAGCTTTAACATTTTTTTTCAAACCTATATTTATTTATAAATTTAACAGCGTTTATCCACGTGTTATTTTTTTTACAATTTCATACCTATTCGTTAGATTATTTACAAAGGTAGGCTTAGATCAGAAGCTTTAACATTTTTTTTTAAACCTATATTTATTTATAAATTTAACAGCGTTTATCCACACGTGTTATTTTTTTACAATTTCATACCTATCCTTTAGATAAGAAATGAGAGAGAAAAATTGAGATTATTTCAGTATTCGAGCGAGGATTTTATCTAAGAAAAAAGACCTGTTTGCTTGCTATACATTTTTTGTAAGAGTTTTGTCAAAATTTGCGTGTAGATCCCTAAAGTATTTGAATGTTGCAAAGGGATAAAGAAGTGACCTTATAAGACCCATTTCACCATATCGGTGAAAAGACTTTAACAATAGAAATACTTTATAAACTTTTGAAAAAAAAGGCAAATGGCAGGCCGACGATATCAATAAAAAAATCATTGATATATCGAGAATATGTGGTTCTGTAGCAAATACGTAATATCTCAACACCGTGTTATATATATTAATTTTTTTAAATTATACTAAAATGAAGTTTCCGCAAACAAAAGAAGTTTATTTATCGATAATCACTGAAGGCTATTTGTTTGGTCTAGCAGAGCCGATTAAATATTATTGATAAACATTTATAGTTTCAATGTAAGAAATATTTGTACATTATCTGATAGATGATCACAATTTCGGAGGCATCTTTCATAAATTACAATATATTTATGTTGAAGTAAATCGATTGAAATTAGTCCTGAGTATCACTAAATGTATTTGATTTTATATTTTGAAGTTTTATTCACATTTTAAATTTATTACATTTCAAAATGAATAACTCGACTATTAAAACTATTTTTTATGTCTTTTTTTCATCAAACCGAAGTCTTCAGTCATTTTATATAAATTATGTAAAAACCATAATATTCCAATTATGTTTTAAGAGTTAGAAAACGACAGAAATATATTATAAATTAATTGACAGTATTTG
Organism: Druceiella hillmani; assembly: GCA_039881145.1. Taxonomy (NCBI): domain Eukaryota; kingdom Metazoa; phylum Arthropoda; class Insecta; order Lepidoptera; family Hepialidae; genus Druceiella; species Druceiella hillmani. The sequence goes on from JAYKKI010000014.1 coordinate 36,850,519, forward strand.
TATGCATTAATATATCATATCTCTAAACGTATTTGATTTTATATTTTGAAGTTTTATTCACATTTTAAATTTATTATATTTTAAAATTAATAACCCGGATAACATATTTGTACAAAGGTTCTTATATTCGTCTGTTAAAACTATTGTTTATGCCTTTTTTCATCAAATCCAAGGCTTCAGTCATTTTATATAAATTATGTAAAAACCATACTATTCCAATTATGTTTTAAAAGTTAGAAAACGACAGAAATATATTAAATTAATTACAGTATTTGTATGCATTAACATATCATATCTCTAAACGTATTTGATTTTATATTTTGAAGTTTTATTCACATTTTAAATTTATTATATTTTAAAATGAATAACTCGGATGACACATTTGAACAAACGTTATTATATTCGACTGTTAAAACTATTGTTTATGCCTTTTTTTCATCAAACCCAAGTCTTCAGTCATTTTATATAAATTATGTAAAAACCAGAAGATTCCAATTATGTTTTAAGAGTTACAAAACGACAAATATATTAATAGGATTTCATAGTTTACCCGTTTTGTTTCAAAAAGTAGATCACAAAACAAGCCTAAATTGTTAATATAAGACTATTTCTTAAAAATTAGTAAATTAATTATATATTTAAAATCGACTAAACATTTCTTCCCTCGTTACGCGTAACTCTACTCGTACATCAAACCCAAAATCCGCCCAATCGGCTGATCGGCAACCCTGCTCGAGCCGTTGGCTGCTAGTTGACTTCCGTTCGCATTATTAAGACCGAAGCTATCCGAGTTTGCCCTCATCTGACTCACTCAATACTATCTCGACCGCTTCTAAGTGTTAAATTTTAACGATGTTACTCATTTAAGCATTATCTTGCCACAACTGCCGAGTTCTCAACCTTCTGAGAATACTTAACTACCTGTCCAAATGAGTGGACCTACCTCCTAGTTATCTAACCATACCCGTATATGCGGTTAAACGCATATCTATATGGAACGTAAAAATAAAGTAAATCGTCGTAAATCCACATGTAGGAGAATGTGTCTAATGTATTCAAGGGTTTATGCTCAGTGGAAGGTTATTTCTCGAAGTGGAAGTTTACAACGCTGGTGGTTGCATTGTTTGTTTACATGTGTCTTATAGAAGAATTCTATTTTTACCGTTCATGCTTGGTGTTGTGGTTTGTTTTATGTTTTTAACAGAGCTGGGTTAAATGTAGTTAGTTCGGTTTTGATACTAAGTTTTGTTGATGTTTTTCTAAGTTCTATACATATTAATGAATTGTTATTAAACATTTGATAATGAAAAAAGAAGTGTTTATTGAGGAAACTTGGAGCGGGACTGTATTGTTGATGTTTGTTTCAAAATTGTCTCCCAACTAAATTAATGAACTTCAAATGGTTCTAATTAAAACTATAATATTTACAAAACTTTATTTTGAAAATGATTATACAAATTATATATTTCAGAAAATCTTATCCGCCTCTCTGTCATCAATTTCCTTTAAGATTTTTTACTCAAAAACAATAAAAGTTACAGACATGAGTGTTAAGTTCAAAGATTGTTAGTTTAAAGAGCTAGAAAATATATCTGTATGTATATTTTCTAGCCCTTATTCTAACCTATAGAACTGCATAATTTTTGTATTTTCTTGGAAGCGAGTTGTGAGTTTGATGTATCAGTCGGTATATATTTTTAAATTAAAATCAATTTTACTAACTAACGCTAAGCAGATGTGAAACATCTATTTTTTTTATATTGAAATACTCTTATTTCAACGAAGTGAAAACAAAAAAAAACAAACATTCAGACAGTTGTTAATAATAAAAGATTAATTTAATTTTATTAATTTATGAAATAATTTATCACAGAAAAATTTCTTAACATTCTATTATAAATAACGTGATTTAGCGTTTTAACGTGATTTACAGTTTAATGCAGTACACCGATTTAAACGAGTGAAATTGTAAGCGTTAGTAAATAAGAAACAATACTGTTCCGAATTAAGTCGGAAAAAGCCGACAAGACGCGAAGCTGGCCGAATGGCGTACAAGACGCGAATCTAGCCGAATTAAGTCGACAATACAAGCTGGCCGAAAGGCAAGACGCGTCTTGTCATCAAAACATTGCAACACCCATCCAAACGGGCCATTAGATGTTTCACATCGAAACTGCTCTAATATTCTAACAAACCTGTTCATAATATACTTACTTTGCATGTGCAGAAACCATGACTTTATGACCTCGGCTCGTACCATTACTGCCACTAAAATTAATATTAACAATAGCCAGACTGCGAACATTTGACCAACGTTATCTGATTAATGAAAATCAACGTTGATGCTTATACTCCAATTAGAATTGTTTTCCTCGAGAAGTAAGAAAATATTATTCGGGTTCCGTACCTCGAAAGGAAAAAGCAACCCTTATAACACATACCCTATGTCAGAGGCGCATCGAGATATAAAGTGGAAATTAATTTCAAATACTTAGATCTACCGTCCCTTGGAGCTGTAAAAGCAAGCTTGTAAGTCAACGCAATAAATAAAAATACGGCTACTTATGCCGCATATTTTGAGCCTTGCAAATAAATCAAAATTTATAGGGTACCCCCCGTTGTCCTAGAATCATGAAATTTAACAAGAAGCAAGGTCTCACAGCACAAGTAAATGAAAAGTCGGAAAATCATTAATTTATAGTTTTAGCATAGAAAAGTTTTTTTAATGTGCTCCTATGAATTATATAGCACGCAATAAATGTTTGTTCTAAAAAATTAAAATTTTGTAAATAGTTTAATAGGACAATTATGTGCCATTAAATTTTCATGAATGCCTAATATATACATATACGGAACCCTCGTAGTGCGAGTTCCGCTCGTGCTTAACAGGTTTTTTAGAAATAAACATACTCTTTGACAAAAGGACCTCCGCCCTTGCCGCGACTTGCAATACTTTGGTGCAAACAGATAGTTTTGAAGCACAAATTATAAAATAACAGATCGTTTCAAGTCGGGTTGCAGTTCACAAACTGGGAAATAAAATAACAGATCGTTTCAAGTCGGGTTGCAGTTCACAAACTGGGAAATAAAATAACAGATTGTTTCAAGTCGGGTTGCAGTTCACAAACTGGGAAATAAATCTTAATTTTGATCACGCCCTTTTTCATTTATATTTCTACTGGGAATCAGTATTTTTCTAATTTCTAAAATTTTTAAAGAATCGAACCTGTAGAGCTATCCGACATCGACAAGCTTCTAATTCGTCCTCACACCTGTTCTCATGATTTACCGATCGATTCATCCAAATGTGCTTTTTTTGGATTTGAGATAATATAAGAACACTGTATTACAATACAATACAAAATGATTGAAAACAAATCAATTTCTGATAGATTACATCAAACATTACAAACGGCGATAGTCCAGATATATCAAATTGTACTTACACCACAAAGGCATGTATGTTGAAAAATTTTATCCGATTTGTTTGTTTTGACTGTTTAGGCCTAATAATTTACCTGACGTCAATGAAAGGCACTACGAACTGTTATGACGTGTGTCATTTTGTTTGACCACGTGACATAATTGGTTCGAAACAGCCCGCCTAACTCGTTTATCAGCGCGATTGGGCGACACGCATGATCTACTAGGTATGCGATAGATAAAGTGATATTAGCCGTCACGTTTTCCTGTGAAATAATCGAAAATAATATGGATTCAATGAATCAACAATTTTTGGCGCCATAGGGATTTATTTTCAAATAACCCCCTACGTTTTATGTGGTATAGAAGCATTAAATTTAATCGATTAAATACTCCAATGGTAAAGTGCTATAAATTATTTTTCTTAATGGAAAATTTATTTTTCCCTTAATTGCCAATAGTTCCATTGATTTCACATCTGCGCTATTCTTATTTATATATATTTATCTTTTAATTCTTATTACCACGTAGATAAATATCTTTGTCCCGAGGCGTCTCTCGTATCTAAAATGGTTCTTTTGATATTACTTATTGATTATTACCATTTGAAATCGATAAACAGTTCGATATATGTTCACACACACACACACACACACACATATATATATATATATATATATATATATATATATATATATATATATATATATATATATATATATATATATATATATACATACGTTCATATTCATTCGCAAAGAGGGCTGACTTTTATTTACCAAAAATAAACCAATTTTATTTCGAAATAAAAAGCGTGACAAACCAATAAACAAACAAACTCATGTTTGCATTTATAATATTAGATAGGATAAATGAATTACCCATGTACGTATATATTACAATTAAAAATAATATTGTTACCTTTTCTTTCATACCACCCGTTATTGATTATTAATTGACCTATCATAGTATGGTATCGAAAGCTAATCTATATATAGAACTTCATATAAAATAAACCAATTTTATTTCGAAATAAAAAGCGAGACAAACCAATAAACAAACAACCTCATGCTTTATAATATTAGTTAGGATAAAAGAACTATCCAAATTTTAAAAAGAACAACCAAAAAGAGGGCTAAACTCATTTACAGCAACTACTGGGGGCAATTAAATTTAACGAATAAAATTTGAGAACATCTACTCGAAGGTATTCTATTATAATGTCCAGTATTTAAATTAATTTGCCACAACCGAAGTACAGGTTGTGAACGAGCGCTCTACTCACCGAGCGGAACGATGAGCAAGCGAAACGGAGTAAGAGGTGATGCGGATCATCCAGAAGCGGAACAATCGTACGTGGGAGAATTTCGCACAATTCCAATTGATTTAGGTCTAATTAGCTTTGGTGTCTATATATTTTAAATGTTTAAGCGGGCTTACGAAGTTAAACAACGTTTGGTGCTATTCAAGCTGAAAATCTCTGCTAACATTATAAATCCGAAAGTTGATTTGGTTTTAGTATGTTTATTATCTAATAAATCGCCAACCAAACAATGGATCGCTCGAGTATAGTTCGTATGAAAGAATATTTGGACAATTACCATGAAAGATGTGTTTGGATGTTTATTAGCGAGTTACGCCTGAATGGCTGGACATATTTCGTAAAACTTTGGTAATATAATGTAGTTCATGTTCCGGGTGTGTTTTGATGTTTGTTACCTAATGGCTGGACATACTTCATAAAATTGCATATAAACATTGTCTACGGTCCGGATGTGTTTGGTTGTTAGTTACCTAGTCACGTCTTAACAGCTGGATATATTTCATAAAACTTCATATAAACATAGTTAACGATCCAGATGTGTTTGGATGTTTATTACCCAATCACATCTAAACGGTTGGACATATTTCATAAAACTTCATATAAGCATAGTTTACGATAGAAAGTTTTTTTGATATTAATTAACATAGTTCAAGATTCAGATGTGTTTGGATGTTTGTTACTCCGTTATCCCTAAACGACTAGACATATTTCATAAAACTTCAAACAAGCATAATCCGTTATTGAAACAACATTTAAATTACTTTTTAACTCTAGAAATAGCATAATTCCTATAAAATGGAAGTCGCTGTTTTTGACTCAATAATAAAAATGAAGTACACGTGGATGGATACAATGGATGGTACAAGGTGGGTGTTAATTCAATTGCTCACCTATCTCCAGGCCTGAAACCTAACACTTAATTAAAAATGTACATGTGTGGTAATGTTACCAAAAATAATTTCTGACATACCGTACCAAGTGATTGCAAAATAAAATTATAGAAGGAACTCTACTTAATCTGTTGTGCCTCTAGCAGATGTTTTTAATATTGTGGATCGTGGTCGTTGTTGTTTTGTTTTCATTCGGATTATTCGAATTTTTTGTTACTGGATCACGGCTAAGCGGTAAAAAGATTTTTATGAAAATTTTTAGAAATAGTTTATGACTAAAATGAAAGATGAAACTCAATATTTATTTTATTAATAATACAAATTTAGTATTACAACATATTAGTGGATGCTGTAGCTTATATGTAAGCCCAAAACCTTATGAATACCGCCTACTTAATCGAAAATCCGAACCAATGGCAGTATTTAAATAAACTTAATTGCGACATCAAAGAGTAATTCTCGATAAAATTGTCTGTAAATTTCTAAAACAATTTTGTTTCCCGCAATCTACGTTATTTATGTCGTCTCTTCAGCCCTTTTTTGGCCTTTAATGATGTCGGCACAAGTGTTTTAAATTAATTAACTGAAGACGCCATCGATAATAATTTATACTTTATATGAGTAGGCGTCTACAGCTCAGAAGGGAATGATGTTAGCGGGGAGTGAAATAATAATCGTCTCTTTCGCTCTCAACCGTTCTATGTATTCTATTTGTAAACGCACGAATAGAAGAAAAAATAAATTTTATTTCGAACTATTTGAATTTGGTAGAGCGAAGTGATAAAAGTATTCATTTTTTCTGTTAACCTGAAATTCCATTTAACTTTTCTAGTAGAAGGGGGGGGGGGGTGTTCATAGTGCCATGATTTTATTATAATTGTGTAAAATATTTTATAAAGTATCACATAACTAATATTTCCAAATAGTTATCACAATTATTGTCGTTAAATGAAAAAATATGCTCCTCTGAAGCAATAAACCCGTGTACTCAAAATCTTTTTGTAAATTATGAACGGTAAATAAGTAATATGCATTTATAATCTTCAATTACGTGATTGAGTTTTAGAGATATTCGACAAAAATTCGAGAAATTCGAAGAAATTCGACACATACTCTGGAAATCTGATGACGATATGTATAAGAATAATATATCAAAGCCATAGTAATTAGGAACTAGAATGATGCCGCATAAAACGCAATTTTAGATAAACAAATGTATTTTATAATTATCGTAAAAATTACTGAGATGGGTACACAATGAAGTACATTTCTCGCCTGACAATAAAAAATCTACAAACGACCTTGCTTAAGTCACGAAATACAGAAGATGTATTGTTATTCATATGAAAATTTCACGGCTCGCACGTGTATTTACACGTGCTATTTTTCACAATAGAACTGACAATTAGACTTGTCATAGTCTATTGAATATGTATTTCGAAGATATAATCGAGTCAGTCAACATAAATGTTCGCCGGTGCTTATCTTACTGAAAGAATCCTTTGTCGAACTTAACAGTGTTTAAGTCAACAACAATTGTAAAGTTTTAGCTGTCCATTAGTCTTGTAACATGGGCTGAATGGAGTGTGTATTGCGAGTAAAAAATACGACGCGGATGACACGGTTTGTTATTTAATCATTGTTGTCAACAAATTTTCAATTATGTGAGAAGCTATTGTAAAAAAATATAAACACAATTGGTTTTCAATAAAATAGACGTTGTTTACCAAAAGTTAGCAACGGAAGTAACTTCTATAAACCATACGTCACAATTATCTATCCTACAAAATGTGTGTATACTTTTCAAAATGTTACATTAGATAACTGTATTTTTTTAAATTGATATCTTATTCATAATTATAACAATAAAGTTATAATTGTGTCGTCTTGTTATTTAATTTTATTCTGTTATTTTTTTTAAAGCACCCGATTAAATAAAAGGCTAAACCAAAAAGCAATTAAAAAAAGACATTTCGAAAACATCTAAAAAATAAAATCATTCTAACAATTTTATCTGTCCTAATAGATAGTAAAAGTTAAACTGTGCGCGAATTTGACAAATAGTGCCCAAGTTTTTTCCATATTTGTGGAAATTGTCGACGCATATCAGCAAAGATCTTTTTCTATAGCATAGGCTAATAAACCCAAACTTAATACATTCTGTTCCGACATCTAAGGACGAAACGTTTATAGCCTTTAAAATTTCACATTTTTTAGCAGTCGTGTAATACTCAATTTAATACCTAGAATACTTCCTATTATGATAATTCCATTCATATACACATTAAAAGTTCCATCCAGTGCTGTTTGCTTTTTTGTACCTTGCACTATAAGTGGATAACTATATAAAAAATCCTTTAATATAAATCTAGACCAGTTTTGAAATTTTTTAAAGGATGTACTTTAAAACTACTATACATTGGCAATCAATAAACGATGAGTTCCTATTGGAAATAAAGTAATATTAAAAATTATAATTGTAATATTTGTTAATATTTTTTTTCTCTTGGTAAACAACGTCTATTTTATTGAAAAATTTCCACAAAATTAACGCCAAATATATTCAATAGAAATAATTTTATTTAAAAATTCTAATCAAATACGAGTTTTAGAATTTTTTTGGTTTTTCAAGTTTATGGTTAAGTCAGAAGGAGAGGAAATATATACCGCACATCTCTTTAAAACTTAAAATTTCATAAACGAAGCTTAAAAATGAAAAGTGATCAAGGGAAGAGATCCCCATATGAAGTATTTAATTGCAGACTATACATAAAAAAACTGTAGAAACTCTAAGGCTGTGACAGACGGATGGACGTGACAAAGTTATAAGGGTTCCATCTTTCACTACAAAACCCTAAAACATTGCAAAATATGATTCTTTTAATTCTTTGTAATACAAATACAATAACAGCATACCTATAAAGTATACGAATATCATTCTTAATAATAACGTATCTAATGCGTATACATATTTTATGTAAAGTATTCCCGTTTGCATAATTGTCTATTTATAAACTACGCCCCGTTTGCACCGTTTGCAATATTGTCTGCAAGCATGTGTCTTAAGCGGCGTTTACATGATGACAGTTCGTGCAACAGATACTGTTGTGGCAGCGTCGCTGCCACCAACTGTCGCTATACTTAGGCGAACCTCACGTTATCACGGCAGAAGGTAACTGTCGCACGAACTGTCATCCTGTAAACATCGCTTTACTTACTAACGGTCCCTATCTATAACGATAGGCTACATTCAGTTAAGAGTAGGTTTTGTGCGTGCTATCATCTATAATCTATGGATAACTGTCAGAATTCTTAGCAAGGATAAGTTTTACATCAAGTTTATTATAAGATATTTTTCATGTGAAAACTTTGTTAGGCGCACAATGCGCTCTTTTTCTGAGCAGTGAACGAAAGTGAACTGTGACATTGAATCGAATAAATTCGGCACTTTTTGGCATCGGCCAAGCGAATTCACTGCTCGGGTAAATTCGGCTCCGTTCGGCATCGGTCAAGTGAGTTCAGTCTTAACACGAAGTGCATCGTTTCAAGAACTTCGTTTTATTGAAGTTATACTTCTTTAATAGCGTTATGAAAAAAATGGTGAGGGTGAAATTTTGAGATGAAGTTAGCACGATGCAACATAAAATCTACACTATAAATTTGCTCCCTAAACATATATTTACATAGTTTATTTAACAGATAAATAGTCCACCATTTTATTTTTCTGCTGACTATTATTATAAACCAATCATCTGCCAGACAGTTTCGAATTCTGTATATATTTATTTGCGTTATAAATTTTAAATTATTAAATACTAAAATTTAATAAATTAAAATAAATTTTCAGCAAATGTATTTCTTTTCATTATTAATTAAAGTTTATTTAGATCATTTTAATAAATTTAACTATGTACACGTGTTTATATTAAATTGAATGCTGAGTATTCATTTAGATTTTTAAAATAATTAAATTTAATTTAATTTTAAAATAAGATCAAATTTTTTACTGCTCTATATGAGAAGATAATAAAATTAAAGCGCGATAATTTGGGAACGGTCTGGCAGATGATTGGCTTACAATGAAAAACCAGCAGAAAAATGAAATGGTGGACAAATGACCTGTCAAATAAATTTTAATTTTTAAAATTTCGTTATTTTATTGAATTTAGGTTTTGCCAACCTTATCACGCTCCAGTCCTTTTATTGTTTTATTTCCATTAAGTATTTGCGTGCTAAATAAAGTTAGTCTTGTATTATGCCAAAGAAGTATGACATCTAACGCCCGTACATAAGTACACTCAAAAAGTTTTTATTGATATTTTATTTGAGAGTAGTTTAATATAATATGCGTATTTATATTTTAGTTTTCATTCTATCGTGTAGTCATAAGCACGCACCAGTTTTTTTTTTCATTTTGATATTGATTTTATTATTTTACATAGTTTCATTTTTTCTGTCGTCCTCTAAGTGCTTAATTACAATTTTGTTTTATTTGGTTACAAGACAAAAATTTATTTCATTCGAGCAAAGATTTACTAAATCCAAAGGTGAAAAAGAATTAGTAAAACATTTTGTAACATAGTCAATTTGAGTAAAAAAGGGCAAACTTTTTATTTTTAAATTTATTGATATTTATTCAATGGTTATGTCACTAAAACAGAATGAACGTCATTAAATAAAAGTTAAAATTGAAGATGACATTCTTAAAAAAAACAATGCTACTATCGAATTAAAATAACATATTTCTAATTTAAATGTCTAGATAACACGTGTGCGTAATATACAATTATATAAAAATATTTTTAATTATCTTGATTACGTTGACCTTATACAGCACGCAAATAAATTAAAGTTCGCCACTTCAACCACTTGTCTCATTAATCATGTGTAATTGGACAAAATGTTATTTTTTTAAATCATTCATCTAGTTTATAAAATAATTAAAGTTTAAACTTTGTATGAAATCATAATTATGTATAAATTAACATTCTGCGAAAAATGTCGCGAAATATCACTTTGGTAACATAGCACGTATCTGTAGTCAAGTGTCAAAATGAAATGTCATTTATTAGTTCGAAAAAAAACTAGAAAATTCGCATTCATAGTAATTAACATTCAAATTATTTTGTTGTGGAATGCATTTACACTTACCTAAATTCAAAAGACAAATGCGTTGATTCTGCGTTGAATTTCTTATAAATAAACTTTCATCATACCAAATAATCTTTTAGACCCAACGAGGATTTTCATTCCACAGCGCCTAGTACTCAAATGTGGCTCCCTTATAAAATGACTTAAAACATTTTTTCCATATTTATCGATATTGTTGGAGTATTACCACCTGATTTGGCGGAATAATGGGCATATTCTCACGTATTCCCGTGATTACATTGGTAATAACATGTCCTTTACTAGGTTGTCGCCGGTTCGGACAGCGTTCGGTGTATGTTCTGAGAACTTCGCTAGTATTATAATGGCATTCGGCGTATACTAATATTATATTTACTAGCATTAAAAATTACATATTCGTAATTCCACTTACTCGATATTACAAATATTACAAATTATTTAACAAAAATTAGCTACGCGCATTGAACAAAAGTGAACTGTCATTTCGCAATACGAACTTTTTCTTCAAAAACATTCAAACTATTCGATTGGTCGAGGAAATGTGTGAGGGTTGCCACATTAAATAATAATGATCCATAAAGATTTGCTTTGAAATCGCACTTAAAATTAATTTGAAGCGAATAATAATTTATCTAAATGACGAATGAATAAATATCATATTAATAGTTACTTCGATAAGTTTATTTAAAAAATCAATGATAGCGTTTTTTTCATCTTTAATATTTGAGCAAATTATGAATGGATGTTAAAGATTTTCAAATGGTAATAATTTTGATTAAAGAAACGTAAACAAAGTTGATCTGGAAATTTCATTAGCCTTTTCTTTTTTTTAACTTTTTTTTGTAAACTTATACAAATGAAAGGGTTAGTTAGAAAATCCAAATTCACCATCGTTCACTAAGGAGGGTAATTATACAATATTGCCATATTTGTTACGTTTATCGAAAAGTGGTATTATTTTTAAAAAATAGGTATACTGCAATCTACCTATGATATACTATTATGCATTGAAGTGGCGAACTTCTATTTATTCATATACTGTATAGAGACATATTTCCCAAAATAAAAGGTATATTGTGATTTTATCAATTCGAAATATTATTCTTTTTCTATAGTTTACATTATTCTTTTCTATAATTTTATTTCATAAATACTGTCAAACTTGTTATTTATATGGTAAACTTGTTATTTTTCATAAATACTCCAAATCAGATAAATTAATTATTTAAATATCTATAGAACTTTCGCTTGAACTCGACATTATTGGTAATATGCACAAAAATCACGCAATTTATAACAGAGATAAACGTCAAACTGAAAAATCGAAGAAAAGTTTATTTTCTTTCTAAAGATATCGGACGTCTTAATTTTATAACAAGGAGAGGAACTGTCAATTTCCATTCCCTACCGATGGATAATCGTAAAAATAATTTTCGTCGATAGCAAATGAAAATCGAAATTTACGCTGATAACATATTGGGGCGGTAAAACGACGCTAACGTAAAAATTGGTATCCCTAATAAGCAAAAAGTATTCATATATAGGTTATTGAGGTCGGCGATTAGTCATCAAACAAAGAAAACAAGACAATCGATGATTATTAGCAGATAAACCATTAGTTAACAAAACCCAGTCCCTGAGCTAGATGAACATCGTAAATTACAATAAAAGGGACCAAAATTCATCCCGGCCCATGCGTGAGAGGGTCAGGTTTATGAACCGGTAAACACAAGGATAAATCAACCTTATCCTTTTGGAACATAAAAAGACTACAATAGCGGCACATTAAACTGGGGTAATACTAAGAAAAGGCCCTACCCACTTCCATCCTTTGGATAAAATACTGTTCAATCGGGTTTTATCCTTTTGTTGTGATATTAATAAGGTAAGTAGGTGCCGATTTAATTTATAAATATTTACTATGGTCACGGTCATCAGTTTTGAGAATTATGACTTGCAAAGATCGATCTGAATCTATAGTTTTCATTTCAATGGAACGAAACTTTCTTAAATATAATGGTGATGTTTTATCTAACTGGACCTCAAAATATAACTATTATAAAATTATTAATTAGCCGTATATTGAAATGGAAAAAACTGCCCAAGTACGAGTCTAGCTCTCGTATCGAAGGTTCCGTGCCTCGTTTTAAGTAAAATTATTTATCGTAAGTCATCAATAATATGGACATAGTAGTGCAGTGAATACTTTATAATACCTAATATAACTAAGCAGGTAGGACATATAGGTATATTATAGCGAATATATCATCTATACATTGTTATAGTTTTCCTGCAATCTTTGCGTAGGTTCCTTGAAAGCTGCTGTTTCATAATTTTAGGTTCAGTAATAAGAGAGGAACCTCTTTTTCTTAAATTTTCTATCTAAAATCTTGAATAACAATTTTTAGACCCTTATGACGATACGATACATTATATATTAAAATTAAAATTTTTTTTTTCGTATGTTTAATTAATCCCCACATAATTTCCATATGCATATTGTTTGTGTATTAACGTTATATATTGGGTTGAGATGCTGGTTACTATGTTTTATTACTACGCTAAATTTAAATTTTCAACCTCAATCGGTTTCTGAGAAAATCGAATGTGACAAACCGACAGATGAATAGATAGATGGAAGGGTTCTGTTTTTCCTTTTGATATAATGAATCCTAAAAACTGGATAAAATATAATGTAGTTTGCTTAAATTTTGCGACGTTGTTCTGAAGTATTTTATAAAAATATTATATCTAACTAGTAAATGGCGGGATTCTATATGTTGTACGAAAAAACATGCAATAGGAAGACGATTATAGAATCCCGCCATTTACTTACAGAGATTTACTTACAGAGATATTTAGATACAACGAAACAACGTTTTAACACGAGAAAACGTTTTATTTATTTTCAGACCTAATAAATATTATTTTCTGTTGCTGTAATGCAAATATGTATCGGAAATATACTATATAGTTTGTAGAAGATATTTAATCCAAATGACTATCAAACTTCGTTTCGTGCCATCAAGCGTGTAAAAGAACATTCATTCACCTTAAGCTGAGATAAGATGATGAACTTAGTATATGAATAGCGGTCTTATAACTGAACAAACTATTCTATACTGACTGTAAAAATACATATCCTCATTCACTTTATATTATATGGAAAATTCGGTCGTATTTTCTTAGATATTAAATTAAATAAAACCGGATACGGTTGTTTCGAAGCTCCAACGGAGTGACTTTAAACGAATATCACGCCAGCGGATTAAATAAAAATTGAATTCTATAAAACAATTATAAAAAATAGATTAAATAAAAATTAAAAAAGATAATGAAAAGAATCGATTACAATTTTTTTTTTCATGTACATGTGTGGCCACCCAAGACCGACTGCCAACACCGCAACGTACACCACGTTGCGCTGTCTCTAATTTTTGTCACCTTTTATATTTAGCTTGAAAATAGACGAGCTGTTCTTTCCCACGGCGTCCATTTTATGTATTTCTTGATGGCTTTCAGGGGAGGAGACGTTGTGAAAATTTTCTAATATTTCAGTCTAAGTTTTCTTCTATAAAACTATGCTGAAAGTTAGGTAAATAATAGAAGTTGTGAAATAGCGCATTTACCCAATATGAAAATAATTAATTCACTTGTATCTTAGATGTCTAGTGTCTCGTACCTTTCAGTGGTAACGAGAGCGGATCACCTACAAGGATTTATGCAAAGCGGGCGCTCAGCTGAGTGAATGTTGATGGGCAGACGAAGATAGTATTAGATGACACTGCACTATCTCTGCGCACTCGGCTTATCTAACGCTCGGATCATGTGGAGCCCGATTCTGCAAATGTAATATAATTTTTTGCATAATGTAATATAATATCACACTCCAATTGCTGTATCATTTCAAAATTCCAACACTTGCATCTATTGTAACTGTGGCAACATACTCGTAAATATAATTACAATAAAATAAATGAAAAACGTTGAAGATCGAGGAAAATGTGGCAAATAATACGTAAAATGGAAAAAGTATACCATATAAAATGAAAGAAGTTCATAGTGCATATCTAAATGCATTCGATTTAATATAAATAAATATATCCATAAACGTAAACTGAAAAAAAAAATTCAATTCATGAAATGACAATGCATGAATCATACTAATAAAATTATGATACAGCCACAATTTATTATTCAATACACTAACTTTGTATTATGTCGCAAACGTGATTCGATGATTTTGGATCAATATTGACAGACTTATAGAAGAAAACAAAAAAAAAACAATGTTCCTAAACTGAACTCTCAAACAATGTAACCATAACAACGGCATCAACACGACAGTCATTTTTCTGCATACGGGCGACCGAAATTTTCTAGTAAACTAAAAAAATTCATATTTTGCTCTGGCTTCCTAAATTACTCTGTCGATTGTAGCCGAAAACGGTAATTCCATCTATATATCAAAACAATAACCTGAAATTTATCCAGCTCGAAGCGAATAACATTTTCTTAAGTTTTGTGTAAACTTTGGGGGCTTATATCCTGGAAACGGTACATTTTTCTGAATGTTTCTATACATGCCACCAATATGTAAGAAAAAAGTCTGAATGCAATCGAACACTCCTTTCAATTTTGACAAGCCTTTAAAAACGCACAAAGGATACGTACACAAATACTTAGACATAGTAATATACAGTCATAGTTTTCAATGCGTTTCGTGTTTATGCGTTATCATTTAACCTTAAAAGACACTCCTTTCTTAACTTTCATAATACTTTAATATTTGTCAATAATCTCGCCCCACACTTTATTTTTTTTTGAAAGTAAAAATTTGAGAAATCAACACATAAAATTAACATATCTCTATATGTTTAAAACAGAAACAATATTCTTAAATAATTTACTTTTAATTGTTACTCATTTCCTTTTCAAAAAATTCTCACACTAATTTTAAAAATAACAAATTTCACTTTCATTTTAATTAAATTTCCAGACTCAAATTCCCAGGCAACTAGAAAAACTACCGCTCTACATTAAACATACCCACATTCACATACCCTTTTTTGATGACGTATGAAATTATAAAGTGAACAACACGCCAGTAGGACGACGTTAACGAGTTATTCAGTCCCTAGACTTCACTCGATACCCAGTATCATCACCGTGGGCGCAGTCGCATTTAGCCCTTGATGACCTCGGTGATAATTATGTTGTCACTTTAGGGCTGACAGTTGTTTTTGTTTATAATTTTAATTTTGTAAACTGGTGAAATCATGATACTACTTTATGTGAAGTGTTTATATTAGTTTCTAAACATTTTAATCACGAATCGTGTTTTAGATTATTATTTAAAGCGATATTTGAGCGAATAGAATCAATAATTTAGCAATTAGAAAACCGAATACGTTTTGTAAATAACGTCTTTTTTTCGTTAGTTTCGCGAATTTAACATTTAATATTTCAGACCTATTCGTCTATTCGAGAAATGTAATATAATTTCTTAAGACTTAGTCTGATTCAAAGAATAATATGTATGAAAGAAAGACATTTTCTTTGTTACAACATGTAGAAGGCTGTAAATTGTTTCCTAATTGTATTATTTTAATCTTCTAAGCTTTAGGGCATTCACACAGCAGGGAGGTACTCACGATTCCTTATTATAAATCTGTAAATTGTTGTGTAATGAAGTGGAACTCAAATTAGTGCAACTAACAATAGTGCAATTAAAATAACATTACAATTGAAATTGAAGAATTGAAACATAAACTACTATGAAAAGTATTGTGATAAATAGGGTATTTGGCTATATTTTTTATTACTAAAATAGAATATGTAATAACAATAAAAGCGTTTAATTAAAATTAAAACTTTTAATTATAACGACTTAAAAACTGACGAACTACCATTTCCTCGAAAACGCTCCGTACAAAACACAACTGGCTTATGACGTCACTGGCCTGTTATTTAGCATTTATTATAAGGGACTTTATTAAATATTTTTAGGATCTCGTTAAATATTGCTTCTAAGTTATATATTGCAATTATAATATTATAATTTTTTTGTGTGGAAATTAAATTCATAATAACTCTTTTCAATTTAATGAACAAAAAAATTGAGACTTTTTCCTATTTAGAAGTTTCAATTAATTGTTTGTTATATGCATTATTTTTTTCATCACAAGGTTTATTTAAATCTACTCTGTAGTTTTAAAACATTTTTACAAAAAATATCGACATCAGTCAAATATCCTATTCGGAATATCTTTCATAATAGTTTATGTTTCAATTCTTTCAAAATATTATTTTTCAAATATTAGCATCAGTAATCTTTACGATTGTAAAATTATAGTTAATAACTTATAAAGTATCCCAGTTAATGCTAAAATATTATATTATGTCATTTTGTAATAAGCAGTTTAAATAAACTCAAGTAATTATTCCAACAAGGTGACGACATCAAACCAAGAATTGGAATTTGAATAGCGCTCGCGGTGGCTTTCTTACGGATGTTCGTATTTCATACACAGGTGGCCCATATACAATGGCCCAAAAAAATTTTTAGATAAAGAATATTTTGATAAATCGTTTTAAAAAACATTAGTTCCGCGATGTAGCCATAGACAATATAATCTACGTATAGATTATGTATAGGTATAAAATCTGCAAATTTAGTAAAATCTCTCTTATACTGGCATTAATACTAAGATAATATTTATATATTGCTAGTGCACGACTTTGCTGGCAATGTTTATTTGGTTTCCACGTTTTTTAGTAACATGGGGATATTTAATCAATTGTTAGTGACAGTCACAGTGTTATGTCAGTGAATATTTAATCAATTGTTAGTGACAGTCACACTGTTAGTAGACCTGCAGTTTTTCTTTACTTCGTAAAGTTCTGATGTCCTATTAAGGGATCACAATTTTTTTTGTATACTATAATGAATAAGATACTAAACATTTCATTTACATTTTCTTAGTAATTGTTAAATGAAATATGCAAGTACAAACAAGCATACTAAGACAATTTCCTCATATTCTGAAAAATTACGACATAGTCTAATAAATATAAACGTAGTATTATTTCTACTTTCTTTAAGATCTTTACCACGACCTAGGTTTCGTTGTATTACAACATCTTCAGGTGAACAATTAGCAAAGATTGAATATGAGAGTAAAACTGAAGAATTCCTAAAGACCACCTGAAGATGTTGTAATACAACGAAACCTAGGTCGTGGTAAAGAATTTAAAGAAAGTAGAAGTAATACTACATCATATAGTTTCATTTAATTGTGAATAATGAATTTCTACAAAATTAACGCCAAATATATTGAATATAAAAGTAAAACTTCGGTCTTAATCCATTTAATAGTTCTTATGTGACACGGTCAAACGGACAAAAAGACAAAGACAAAAACTCCGAAAACCATTTTGTTCTCTTTTCAGAAATACTTAATTTATAGGATTTTTTCTCTACTGTTTTATTATATGGTATTACAGATAATATATTTTAGCTTTTCTTTACCACCTTTCTACGTTAGGGCGATGACCAAATCGTGAACTTTCAAAGTCAGACGGCAAGCATTTAACACGGTAATGTAAATATAAACACACGGTAATGTAAAATAAGATGATCAGTGTCTTTAAATGTTAGGGTTAGATTTTCTGTACCATAAACAAAACTATATGAACGAATAATTTGTATATCATTTTCTATTAAACTGTCTGAGAAAATACAATGGCTAGTTACAATATTTTTTTCTTAAGCAAACTTTGTTACATATTTAAAAATATTCTCTACGATCTACCTCTGGAAAAGGCGCGAAAGATGAGTGCTACACCTAAGCGCCTGGAACCATAGTGCTTTGCATTAAATTTGACATTTAAACGACGAAGTCTTTACAGCGATATAAGCACACACTCTACTACCTACTCCCCGGATGCACAACCCTCACTTTCAGCGCCACCGTTAGCGTCATTTCAATAATGCACATCCACCGTCTCGTCGCGCAATCACAGCCTTGTGCCTCTTGCTTGACACGCAGAACAGGGTGCCCAGGTGAAAAATTAAAAGAGGAACTTTTTGCTAAAATTGCAATCATTAAACTATCTTTCGAATATCTGGTATATACACAGGTATATGTGGTATATTAAGACCCATTCTAGACTTTTAGTGAGCATAGATTCGAGAAAATCTACCCCCTAGGTCTCTTTATAGTGCGATAAATGTTCTGTTAGATTGGTTGAAAATTGTTGCAAGTATTTGTAAATGATTGATTATGATTTTAAACCATCAAGAGGAGTGTACAGGCAAAAAAACGGTCAAAGGGGTTTCGATTTCTCTTTTATAATTAATTTTAAGTGTTCTCTAACTTTCAACGCTCTCAAAAAAACAATGTCTTCAATTATTTTTTAAGGGGATGTCGAAAAAAATAAACGAAGTATTTATAACTCTTATTTCTCGGTAATTCAGGTTTTCCTTTATATTATTCAATGAACGTTATTAGAGGTTCCCCAGAACGACGGAAAAAGTTCTTCAAAGATTAATAAGTCTGAAAAATTGTGAAAAACTTGTAAATATCTTCATATTAATAAAGTTTTATCACGTTTTAAAATAAAGTGTAGTTTTAAAATAAAGTATATAACGTGATATAATAAAGTATTGTTATTCTCGAAAAATTATACTCTTTAGTCGTTTTATATAAATTGCATAACAAAATATTTCTACACAACTAAATGAAACTACGTGATGTAGTATTATTATATATAAAGTAAAGATAATTCTCCATCACGTAGTTTCATTTAATTGTGAATAATGAATTTCTACAAAATTAACGCCAAATATATTCGAAAGAGTTCTAAAAAAAATATTATTTCAAAAAAGAAACAGTTGTCCTAGAAATAATAATTATTGAGGCCAAAATTAAATACATATTTGCTCATAATTTTTTGAAACCAGTAGAAGATACTGATTTACCCTAGGAAAATGGTGTTACAAATTTTGTGACATAAAGCCTAAAGTAATATGTGGTTTCTTAAAGAATCAGCGGTTTCGTGTTTAGAAATAATTTTCCGTTAACTTACATTGAAACCGTTGGCGGATATAATTGATGAATTCAAATCAAATATAAGTTTGATAATTCAATAACGCAAAATAACGTTTGTGTACGAAGTGTTAATTTTCTCTCCAATTGAAAATGACATCGAACAACATTATTCTTCGTGAATTTCATTTAGAATAATGTTGTTTTATAAATTATCCCAGATGCACTCACTAACATTTTTTATCAACCATGTTATATGTGGCTACCCTGTAGTGGGGTGATGGTGTGCTGCGTTAGTACAGGTCGTTGCCCGGCGAGACGAACCTGCTTTTTCCCTCCCCGGTTGCCTCCCAGTGCCACAGAAGGACCGCGAATTGCTTAGAGGACGTCGGCGACTGGTTCTCAATGGAAAGGTGTGGTTTGCACGGCAGACAAAGTGAAGGGAGGAAACTTTTGTGGACACTTATGCGTTTAATGTAAATGAGGCGAGGAAAGTTCGACGTCACACGGCTTTGAGAATATAATGTAATAAAAACAATCCTTGAGTTGTTTCGTATAAATGTGCAAACGAAATACGGCTATATCTCCATACTTGCATTCTGGACTGATTTATAATAAAAAATTGTATCTAAGATTTTGAGAGATGAAACTTGAAATTAACCTGAATGTTCTAATAAAATAATTCCCGAAAATAAACCCATTCAGATTCCTCTCAAAAATATGAGATGAAAATAATCTATATTTTTTTTAATTTACGCTTTTATTACTAGGGCATAATTATTTTTCAATAATGAAATGGTTTTTATTTTCAACATTTTGTCTATTGTAATTACATTTCATAATAATAATGAAAACCTCTTTGAAAAAAGAAACTTACAATAAACACTGAATTAATATTTAATATATAATACAAAGTTGGTCGACTTAGTATTAAATTGTGACTATGTCCAACTTTTATTAGTACGATTTATGGGTAACCTTATTTAAATGACAGTTTTGTTTGGTGAAATTTTCACCAGAATATCGTTTAATTTATTTTTAGCACCTCCCCTCAAATTTAGGAATAAATTTTTTTTTCTCACAACCGCTATCCCGGAAAGGTTTTTTAACGCAATAGAAAAGTAACCATTTCTTTACACAACGTGCCTTTCGTACTTATGCGGGTTATAAAAAAAAAGATAACCTATAAAATCTGAACAGTCAATGTTGCTATAGCAACGACATTAACGCGATCTTTATCTTTCTTTACTGCGCGCTCTCGACTTGCCAGTGACTTTCTAACCAAACCAAATTCAATTAGTACCATCTATGTATTAAAACAAAAGACAAGTTTTTTCTTAGTTTTTGTGGTACAAAAGTTTAAACTTTTCGGTGGCAATATACAATTAAACACTTTTTGTAACATTTATTACAATCGGTCTTAAATTGAAAGCTATAACATACGGACAGACACGTACATGATAAAGTTTTTATTTACAAACCCTTAAAAATTAAGAAATGTTTTGGACGAGAAAACAAGACTTCACCGACGTTCGAATATTGATTCCACGAATGGCGGAAAACCGACGGATGTAGATTTCTTTTCACAAATATTAAAGAGATTGATATAAACATATTGATTAATAAAAATGAGGAATCACTATGTGTAAGTCGTCAGTATTATAAGAAATTTCTAATAATAATAATAATAAATATCTAACATCTGACTCTTAAAGTTGGCTCAACAAACACCTACTAACACGATGTTGCCAGCATAAAAGCGCCGCACGCAAATCACGGCATGACGTCCCTCAGTATAAAATGTGAAGTTCGCAATACTTGCTGTGAATACAAAGCATGAAGCAAGTACTTAGCCCTCGTGTTCCAGGCCTTATATCAAGTAGCGGTGTGTAGCTCTCTTACGAACCCCCTGTGCGTCGTGTATGGACGTTTTATAGTCGCGACTGGGCGCCGGCGACGGTGATGCGTGGGTGGAGAGCTTATTATATGCGGGCTATTTAATTCAGGTTGCTACGAGAGTTTTTTCTAAACAAGGCCAATTTACAAGTACTGCGTTGTGTTTTTATTTAATAAGGCGTTCAGTAGCATGCTTGTTCAGCTCAATAAAATTTCGTTAGTATGTACATTTGAAAATATTACTGTACAGTATCCAGCTATTTATGTTCAAGATAAATCAAGTCCCAATATATTTAATTACATTTCACTGAAAAGTTCGTGTTGTGATAAATTATGTTTGACACGGATACAACAAGAATAATTAATTACGTCCTTTTTATAAGAACACCTCTGTATTTAGTTTTGTTTGTTCACGCATATTGCATCACAACGTGGCAGACTTAATGGCACTTCTGTCACTTGTCTGTCTCGTTTATTCCTACGTCTTCAGAATGTGAATACGGCTCAAATTTATATGTTAATCGATGATATATAGACCTATAACTTTGTAAAATTGTCTAAGACTATTTTATATATTATATTCACATATACTATTTGCCTTTACTTGAAGTAATTAATAATTGAAAACAAGGCATTCATCTAATGGGATAGGAATAATATCTCATTGTGTAAAACGCTAAAGAGGGAAATTTAGTATATACGACTATTATTTTTCTTATATTTTTTTAATAACTTAATCATTTCCGTTGAACAATTTATCTGGAAGTTTTGCCTAAATCTGCCGGGAATAATAAAAAACAGTATGTTTCTGTACTAATCCATGATTTTCTGTAATTATATTGGAATAATAACAATAAACTACTAAATGAAACTACGTGATTTAGTATTATTTCTACTTTCTTTAAGTTCTTTACCACGACCTAGGTTTCTTTGTATTACATTTTCAGGTAGGCTATTAGCAAAGATTAAATTTTATTTAATCTCTATTTAATCTTTGCTAATAGCCCACCTGATGTTGTAATACAACAAAACCTAGGTCGTGGTAAAGAACTTAAAGAAAGTAGAAATAATATTACATCACGTAGTTTCATTTAATTGTGAATAATGAATTTCTACAAAATTGACGCCAAATATATTCAATAATAAACAACTACTTAAAAATATTCGCTGGAAACCTGATTTCCTATTCTACATCGATAATAATGCTTCAAGTACGTGTAAATACATACTTGTTTTCAAATATTTGCAATAGAGTATAACGATAGTGAGCTTCGATACAATTTTATTCAAGTAAT
This sequence comes from Druceiella hillmani, assembly GCA_039881145.1. NCBI lineage: Eukaryota > Metazoa > Arthropoda > Insecta > Lepidoptera > Hepialidae > Druceiella > Druceiella hillmani. The sequence goes on from JAYKKI010000014.1 coordinate 36,873,527, forward strand.
GGAAATTGTATTATTAATTAATTTGATATTTATATGGTTGAAATTATTTTATGAAAGTCTATTTGATAACGTAAATGGATCCGAGACATCCCTTAATTCTCGAGTACGAATTTTGCAAGCGTTTCTGCAAATCCAAAATACTTTTTATGAAGTGTATAATGACGTGGTGTTTAATTGTATAATTAACATATTTTTTATAAGGCAACTATGAATATTAGATGTTTTACCTTTCAATTTGTTCAGTTAATTATATTAGTAAGGCTAATTTTACTAAACTACCGAAATAAATATTTAAACAACCTATAAAATCGGCCGTAACGTCCACCTACCTTTATGTAAAGTGAAATAAGTTGCCGTTTAATGTACGTAGTCTTTACGTAAAGTGAAATAAGTTACCATTTTAATGTACGTAGTCTTTACGTAAAGTGAAATAAGTTACCATTTTAATGTACGTAGTCTTTACGTAAAGTGAAATAAGTTACCATTTTAATGTACGTAGTCTTTACGTAAAGTGAAATAAGTTACCATTTTAATGTACGTAGTCTTTACGTAAAGTGAAATAAGGTGCCATTTTAATGTATGTATCTATCAAAATAAAGCTTTCATAATGGTATGACATACCGACGTCTGTTTAAAAGCTAATAAATCCATATCGTTTACATTATTTATGAATTAATATGATATAACAGAGTTGAATACGTACATACTTCACAGAGACCAACCTGCAATTTTCCACGATAACGTTCAAGCTCCGTTTTGATACCTAATATAAATTTTTATAAATATGTCAGTATAGCATGGAAGCTTCTTCTATAAAATTTGATGTGGTTACTAGCAGAATATAAAACTGGTAGCTATTAAACATCATTTTATTGTCCACAATAAAAAAATACGTTTTGTTTACTGTGGTAAATTATTAATATAACACGTTTTATTTACTGTAGTTAGTTATTAATGTATCTATTTGTTTCAATTTTAGTAAAATGTCAGTGAACTTTTAGTTCGTAAAACAGATATAGTAATATAGCTAGTTTACGTCATGAACAATATCGCAGTCTTCCATTTCGGCGATGTTAATTGTTTTATTGAATAACTTGCTCGCAGGTTTTTCGGGCCCCTTTACCTATTACATCGCCGCAAATGTATGAATCAGGCCGCTTTACCTATTACATTGCCGCAAAATGTGAAACGAGCAATTGTAAACATTAAAATCGATTGTGACCAATTTGCAAACGTTATACAGAATATATACGTGACTAAACGCTTGTAGTACATCGCTCGGTACAATATTGGTACGAAGATTCGTTCAGCCGTGAACCTAAATGAAACTTTTGTTTACTGAAACTGATTCGTTCCTCGATTGGCATTGCCGCATAAATATTTAGGTTGTACTCCAATTATGCCTAAACTTGGAAACAAGAAGGACTTTTGTCTAAGTTAGTGAATAAAGAGAACTTTTGTTCATATTTGTTAATAAAGAGGTCTTTTCTCTAAACTTATAAGTAATGGAGGACATTTGTCTACATTTGTAATATAGAGGATTTTAACAATATTTGTAAACAAAGAGGACTTTCGTTGGCACTTGGCAGTTTTGTTAATTTATAAACACTATCCTTTATATTACAGAAATACAGTATGTTTGTTCATATGTTCGACATATAACATTCAGTATAAAATATTGATAATTTAAAAAAAAATTCCATGCAAACTGACTAGAAGGCTGAAAGAAATAAAAAATAATTTAAATAAAAATAGACATTACATAAGAAAGACGATAGAGTCTCGTAGCCACCTTATAAAAAAATTCATTTAAATCACGATAATCCCTCTGCAACCTTATGTTAGGTACGTGTTATTTCACATTGTCAGTAATAATATTATATCGAATTTACCGTGCAAGAGGCAAGTAAACCATTAAGTACCTGCCTATATACCAAATATATCAAACCTGCTTATTATTTATAAAGTTATTAATTTACTTATCGAAACTTAAACTCGAATTAAACTTTGTATTAATTCGAGTTTAAGTTTTACTAACATAAGCGTTAACATTTTATTAACATAAGAGTTACTTCACCTTGGCAAAAATGTAATTATGCCATGAAGAGCTTTTTTGAAAATGATTTTAAAAATATATGTGCTAAAGATCCGTTATAATTTTCAATTACATTACTAACTAAGAGCAATATATCTGGTTTTTAACGATAATTTAAATTTTATCGAAGGAGAAAGACTCTTTGATAAATTTAACTTGGTTTTGAGCGTAAATATTGCGAACCAAAAATTGTAAAATAACATTGTTTCAAATATTGACTTTAAAATTACATTGTTTCGAAGGAAATTTTATTCTATTTTAAAAGACTTATCCAACGATATCCCATGGGTAATTAATAGTTTTTCTCCTCCTTCTTTATATTTCAAAAAAAAATTCCTAATTCATCTTATTTTTAATTTTGGATTAACTGTCTGTATATCAACTTTCGTCTCAATAGATATAAAAATAAGAGAATAATTGAGATGAAACTTACAGACTAACAGCCATGACAAAACTGGCTGACTTGGTTGGCTATGAAACCTTAAAAACAGACAATCATTCATACAAATGTAATTATTGCAATCTTGCATGAAAACGTGAAGTCCTAAAACGTAAATACATTGAAGACGTAGATTATAGTACTAAAAGAAAACATAAATTAAGGGTGTGAAAAGGATTACCTATTTGTTTGATTTCTTGTTGAAGAGGGCAGTGAAGTGCGGCAGTTAATGGAGAAATAGGTATTTGAATAACTGTTCGCTACCTCGCTTTCCTCATGCCTTCATCCTTGTCCAGAGCGAGTGGCGCAGTTTATAGCGCCACCTGCCTACAATATAGCCATAAAATCGTATTTATTTACAAGTATTAAAATATATTAATTTGTTTTTATTGGAAAAATCTGATCTTGAGGTGCTCTTTGTAATGTTATAAGGAATCTCGAAAAAGTAAAGGCGTATCCTAAATATATATATATATATATATATATATATATATATATATATATATATATATATATATATATATATCAAATAAACTGTAAAAATTGTCGGTGGGGGAAGTTTTAGGTCGAGAGAAATGTTGCCACTTTTTTGAAAATTCCGCACATCAGAGTCTTAATTAAAAATAATAATTTTAATCGGTTCAATCATAGCACATAATTTATAGTAGATTTAGTTACAGAATATTCGTATGTTACGACTTCTATCTTTGGGAAATGCCTTATCATGTTTTAAATCAAGAATTTTCCTATTCGTAGTCGATGGCTTCCTTCGAGAAAAACGTTAAGGAAATCATTAATCCCTAAATACCTTTTCATAACTTGATTAGTAGCAAAACGCACGTTAGATAGCTTGGTAAAACCATTTGTCATATGAAAATAAATATCTAACAAAACAGCTGTTTCAAATCGAGAAGTAACTAATATCGGCTATAACAATCACATGTTTAAATCATCAATTAATCATTAATCGGACATGTCAGAATGCGGTCCGAGAAGCATTCTGGATCGACATTGATAATAAAAAGGTAATTAGCTCCGCCCTTGAATAAAGCAATGTTATTTGAAGTTTATCAGCTAGAAAAGAAATAGCCAGATTTAAAAAATATGAAACCGTTTGCAACATAATTACATTAGCTTCTAAAGGAAATTGTTTCTCTTTCAACTCGTTAACCCTCAAAGATAAAAGACGAGAGTGTTATGTATTATATTCGTATGTTTATTGTCTAAGTTATTATTTTATGTTCAATGTCTAAGTTTTTATTTAATGCAAATCTAGCAGATATTAGTTTTATTCTAGTTGTATTTGGTCGCCCCCTTAATTCCGCCATGTTGAACTTTGAATTTCCGCCATGTTAAATTTTGAATCTCCGCCATATTGTTCATTTAAAATTAAATATTGAATTGATATATAGCATTTTACTAAACAATAAAGTATATGGTATACTTTAGAATATAACGTGATGATGTAGATAATAAGATATATAAGATACTCCTCTACGTTAAAATGCATACGTAGTTTTTACACAGCACCCCTAACGAACCTAATTTGTTTACAAATAAACAAAATAACAATAGTTAAAGGCATTGAACTTGAGTTGAACCATTTTGACTTCGTTTCATGTAATTATTCTCCCGCGTTACCGCTTAGCCGTTAAACGGAATTAAAACACAATTCCCGCCGGAATTGAAGGAATCGTTAATTCAGAATATTCCAAGAATATCAAACGTTTTAATGTTGCTGTTAACAAAATTTACGGCGGCGTTGTTTGCTGCAGTTTCCAAAAATAATTCGCTTATCTTATATTGTTAACAACAAGGCAAAATGGTGCGTTCTTTAAACAATCATTGTCTTCTGAAAATGTAGGATACATTGGACATTATTTTATTATGTTAATATCAAAACAAACATATTTTGTTTGACTTATTTCTTATGTGTTGTTTCAGACATTTTGTAGAAATAAGCTGTGTAAATAACTGTTTTTAAATAAACAGGTTATATCATTATAAAACGAACGAAACATATAGTTCCAACTAGTGAACATACAAATTCTACTAAGTTTTACACTCACATTAAAATACTAAATAACAGAGAAAATAGAATATGACGCGAGTCAAAAAAGTATATATAAAAAAGATAGTTATATGAGGAAAGTGAATGAATACAAGATATGTGTGAATGGGATAGCAAATCTCTAAGACGTATTGGAGGCAGAATGCCCGTTCGCCAAAGATAATCACACTGAAACGATAGAATTCAGTTTGGTCTTGTCATACTTACCGACACAGTGTTAGTGCGATAAGAACAACTAAATATTACTAACTCGCAGTTACTCTTGCAAAGCAGGAGTGAGGTACTCTTGCTTTCTAAATAATTCGAAAGAAATAAAAAGAAGCATCGTAAAAAGTGATTTCATTACGTTTGCATTCACTTACGGATAAAACATTATTCCCGTATATTTTCTGGCAGTAACCTTGTAAAACACTTTGTTTATAACGTAAAAAGGCGTTTTGGTGAATGTTTTCGTAAAATAATACAGTGACCATATAGTACGAATCACATTTTATACTAATGAAAGTTCAGCAACTAGGATAAGTTATCCTATCTTTGAGGATCACTTTTAGAAAGTAAACCTGAAGATGTTAATGGCTTCAATGTTTAATTGATAAAAAAATCGGTAGCCATCGACGGATTTCGGTTAGTAGGTTGATACCATACTCCTGGAGAACATACAAACACAATGTATATAAGTAATGTACCTACCAATTGTAGTTTATGATAAAAAATTACAAAGGTTTTTTTATGAAATTGATGTATGCGTATTACGCATATATTTGCATTTATATAATATAAACATTAAATTAAATTATATTTTTGATGTTTTTTTTTCTATTGTTATTGATGTAAAAAAATTCTGCAATTGACTAAATGCAGAATATTTTGTGGTATTTTTTCGTTGCCGTGGTGTGTTGGGTTAATCAAAGGGTATACGGCCTGTAACGAAGCGGCGCACCGTGGCGGGTCCCCTCGATTCGATTCCCGGCCGTTCGTCGAGCCGATCTGGACCGGTGTTCTGGTTGGCTATAAGAGATTGCTTTCGTAGCAATAAGTCCACCATATGTGTACATAAAACTAGTTAAATAAATAAATAAATTGGTTAAAATTGCTAATACAAGTTAACCGAAACAATTTTTTTAAAATTTCTAATCAAATGCTAGTACCTAGAATTTTTCAACATTTTCAAAAATTTTGAGATAGGACACACATTGCAAATCACTTTGAAGCTTATTATTTTGAAGACGAGACATATCAATGAAAAATGTTACGTAGAACTGCAATTTAATTTCAAACGAGCTATCGAATTATACAAAAAAAAATGTTTACCACCACTATACAAATATAAGGAGATATGTACATTAATAATCCTTTTCTTTTAATATTTTGATCGACATCCTCATATAAGCCATCTACATGCAAAACATGAGGTTATGGCAGATAAAAACAAGCCAGATAAAAAGATGGACGAGCATGGTGATGTTATAAGAGTCCCTTGTTTGGCTACGGTTCCCTGAAACGTGAAATGGAATCCACTTAATTTTAGAGCGGTGTTAAATTTAATTTTTGTATTATATTTTTGAATTGAAAATTTCTTCTGACTCACCTTCTTAAATTTTTTGTTAAGGGTGAACCAACCGAAAAATTGCGATAGGCCAGGCTATGACAATACAGGTGACAAAATTTGATCTTAGTAAAAGTCTTTTATTTTTCTAGATATAGACAATTTTTTAAAATTCGTGGAAATAACTAATCTGAATAGATATTTTTTTGCTGCTCTATGTGATTAAGTGGGAATATGTTTTTTTTTCTATTATTTTTGCATTACGTGCGCCAATTTCTTTGAACAAATTGACAGTTCTGAGTACTATATTTTGTTTATAGAACAAACAGTCAAAGTTGGGCGACAAAAATTATAAAATACTGAAAAGTGTATGTTAATTTTTTGTTGTTGAGAGAATCGTAATAGTTATAAAGTGTTTCAAAGAAAAGACCTTTTATTCAGCTATACTTAACAACAAAATAGTTATGAAGACTTATATTTTCTCTTTAGACAAATGTATTTATTTATTATGTTGTGTAATTTGTATGTAACCGTATAACTTTTATAAATTTACTGAGCGTATTCGTATTCATAAATATATCATATGATATTATATGGTGTCAACTAGATAAAGTACGGCCAGTTGAATATGCACTGCTTTGTTTTCAGTTCTTCCGTAGGGTCACACAGCCATTTTTTATGAAAGCAAATTTCTCAAAATACATTTGTGACCTGCTTGAAGAAGAGTTAAAAGAGGAAACTGTTTCGGTAATTAGCTAAATTCCGTTTCTTTTGTTTCTAGTTTATCTGTGAATCACTGTATTTTATAGGCACGTAAATACATTTAAAAAAAAACACACCCTCTCAAAACGTTAACCGATACCCAAAGCTAAATGTTTTGTATAAGCTATTACTCATATTGGAAAACGGCAACGCAGGCTGCGATCACCTGCCCATTACAAATCTCCTCTCCGCAATGTCGCCCATTTACAATTTCCTCGTTGACATGTGCCGATGACTGGCTTCGTATACTGTGAATAATATTATTAATAGCGCGCACATCATTCGTTTACACGGCTCGCCCCCGCTCAAGCTGTACTGAGCCTAAGGGGTCCAGGGGTTCTCCTGTAACCGGCCGCATCAAACCTCGTCGAAACAAGTTTGCCTCAAAACTTCAACAAATCCTTTGATTATAACGAATATTTAATTGTTGTGAGTGACTTTACATTTTAAAATACCATATATTATAAATATATAGAAAATTATAAGTAGCAGTACTTTTTCAGGAATGAACACTGTTTCACACAATGGTTAAGCTTTTTCAGTCTCCAAATGCGTAGGTACTCATACCAAGAAAGTCGAAGTGATATGACACCTTGTCTATCTATCTTTGCCTTGCCTTTTCCCTTTTGATTTAGGATCGGCTCTCCTCACCATTTCTCGTCATACGTGTCAGTTCTGGGTCATCCGATACGTCTATTTGGTTTTTTTTAGGATGTTGTTGATAATGAACATTCTTTAGGATGTTGTCGATAACCCAAGTTAGGGGGGGGGGGGTCTTCCTCGCTTATTTGGGCCGGTATTTATGTTTAAAAGCATTCAGATCATGTGATCCTCTAGCCTCCTCATAACGTGACCATATAACCTCAAATGTGTTTCTAAGGACTGATTCCGATTAGGTATTAAAGATTCCAGTTTTATATCAAGAAAAATGTACAGTAATAATTATGACATTTAAATGTTAATCTTGAAAGATCCGGTCTAAAAACGGTAGTTTTGTTGCTGAAATAATAAAAAAATAATATAGAAATAATCGGTGATAAGGTGGATTATAATCTTACTTATATATCAAAGTGAAAATCTTTTTGTGTATTTGTTACGCAAAAACATAAAACAACTAAAGTACAATGAGCGTCGGCGGTCTAAGTGTCCATCATTAACAAGTTTTATGGTAATTAAATAGGTTTTCAAATAACCAACAACTTTAATAAAAAAAATATAATAAAATGGACTAGGAGTGAAAAGTGATGAAAGGAAAAAATATTTTTGTTATTTTTTTTAATAATACAATAATTTTTTTGTGGATTTTTAAAACAACAATTAATTAAAGAACTATGATTGCAGCGGTTATGACAAAAATAAAAAAGAAGTATGCTTATATTAGGTTACATTTTGATGAGTGACTAAATTTCAAGGAGCGATTGAAAAACAGTAACTAAATCGTATAATGAAAAAAAAATAATTTTTTTAAACTTTCCCTAACATTCCCGCTGTAATAAAACGCGGGAATGTTAGGAAGTTAATTTTTTTTTCATTATATGATTTAGTTACTTTTTCTTAATCGCTCCTTGGTCACTCATCAAAACGTAACCTAGTAAACCAAAAAAAAAAAACAAAATACATATAAGTGTTTTGTTTTTTGTATCCTTTTTGTTTTTATAAAAAAACAATAAAGTTAACAAAATCAATAAAAATAGAAAAAAAACAGAATATTATATAAACAATATTCAGTTTGTTTACAGGTTTTTCTTACTTTCAGAATGGTTCAATTTTCAGAAGGGTTTTGTATGGTTCAGAGGCGTTATTTGTGGTGGCGGACACGTTGTGCTATTTGTGGTGGATACTTGAGTTATAACCAATGCATTTTTCTTCTTTTCCCTAATATATTTATATTTTAATATATTTTTAACGAAAATGGTAATTCAATCGTTTATCTGATAAACTTCTAAAATGGTTATTTTAAGACCAGAAAATTACTATTTTCAAAATTTTACGGCAAAAAAGTTAAAAATTGAACCTTTATTACGAGACTTACTTGCTTGCCCGTCTGTTACAGCCTTTTAATAATGATATTATTTGACTTAACACATGAAATTATGTTCAATGAGACATTACGTTCAAACGCATAGAGTACAAAGTTTGTTATGAAAGAAAATACTAGTTTCGAAAATGGAAAAATAAATAAATAACCAAAAAATTCGACACGTAAATCACGAACGAAAAATAACATGTTTTTAATCACTATGTGGGTATTATATTTTAGGACATATGTATTATAAAGATATATAATCGCATGATGACTGAAGTATAGATAATAACACTGATTTTGGTCTGACAAAAATTATAAAAAGAACATATTGCGGAATGCAAATTAAAAAAAATTATGTATGTTCTCCAGAAGTGACAGGCTTAAAAGTTTTTGTTTGTCGTGAGGGGAACTGACAAGTATATTTCTTGTATTTACAATATCATTTTGGAAGGTTTAATTAGACACGCTATTCTTTAAAGTTCAATAACCAAAAGATTGATATAACGCAGGTACTATATTGAATTACATATGAGAATGTATTGAAAACAAAAAAATAAGAATTGCGAAATCCTTATATACAACGACGCCATTAACTATGGCTTCTATATTTGTAAACTTGTGTCATAATAACAGTCTTACGAATATATATTTGAAATGCGTTCCATGTATAAAATAATATAATCAACAATAAATAGAAATGTCATCCTGACAGCTTAGCAATCAGTGGTATAAACCATAGAGCTGTGAATTTATGATTTAAAAAATCGCCATTTAAAAAGCACTATTACGAAACGAAAAAAAGACGAAAAAAGACGAAACTATTAGACGAGATTTATCTCATTATCTATTATACAACGTCTGAGAAAGATTATATTTATGGCACAAGCGCAAATATTATTTATACTTCTAAGCAAATTATAAATTGAAAGCAAAAAATATCCCCACCATATAATAAAAATGAAACATTGTCCGTTGGTTTTTTTATCGATCTTTCACGCTTAAACCATCTGTTTTCAATTAAATTTTGCATATATATGTATATTTATATATACATGTATATATATATATATATATATATATATATATATATATATATATATATGTATATATATATATCCTAAAAAGATAGGATGTATATAATTATGCCAACATTTACAGGAATAGAGCAGTAAACATTAACATAAACAAATATTGCACACAAAAAAGTGAATGCGCTGTCATTAACATAATTTCTAATAATAGTGGAATATATGCTATTTAACTTGCCAAATTCATGGTTTAATTATTGCAAGGCCAAAGCCGATGTCAATTTAATTCAGACCAAGGCCAATCTAGGCCAAAGCCAATTTCATCCAAACTACCATCGCATCGCGCTGTACCTTAACAAGCGTTAAAAGTCAAATTATATTGAAAATAATACTTACCTCATAACTACGAAATTGACCTGACTGAAACATATACCTACTTCTTTGAAAAAAAATTAACATTTTTCTAATATCACGCGAGCGAAGCCGCAGACAATGATGAGTATATAGCATTTTTATATATAGAACACTTTACTACTAGTTTACGTCAAAAAGAAATTTCTAATTAAAAGTTATTTTAATATAACATTCCACCAAGCAAACATCAGTCCAAAATATACATACCACACCTTAAATATTTTACAGAAGAATTTTTAACAATGTGACATCAAACAGACTTGGTCTAATGAATGTATACAACATTCTATGATTAAATTTGTTATATATAACGACTGTATACATTCTATGATTAAATTTCTTATATATAACAAATTGAAACTCGAAATGTATATAATTAGTGAATATCATCTAAATACAATTCGCAAACGCGAAAATTACAATGATACCTGACAATCGTTTGATAAAAGCGACCTTTGATCTATTTGAATTTCCATTTATTTGTACGTTTGTCAAATGTAATCAAAAGGTTGGCTGTAGACGGTCCAACAAATATTAAACCACTAACTGCCCATCCCGTCTTTGTCCGGGAAGACAAGGAAACATGACAGCATATAATTTTAATTGCTTTTTACTTAACAATTACGGATAATTAATCTATTGCCAGTATTATTATTGGCTTAGTTATTAACTTTATGCTTTAGTCGAAAACAGAATTATATAGTTGAATTTTGTAACATAAAATCATTTATAACAGACAAGCTGCATTAATTAAAAATATACGATTTTTTTATGAATTATTTTAATGGAACTATAATCTTTCAAAAGCATAACACAAAAATTCGCCCGCCTCCTGTTGACTATCTCCTTTTGAATCGTTGTTGCTTATTATCCATTCGTGCTAAAAGATACTATACAATCCTATATCCTTCTAAACACGATAAATTATTGATGTGAAAGTTCCATGTCAATCGAAATAGCTATTTTGTGGCAAAACCCTAATAACAAACAAAACTTGGCTCGTTATAAAGTTAACAGGTTCAGAAAAAACGCCCCGCAAAGATCTGAACAATGTAATCAAGTACACAAGAAAAGTAAAGCTAAGTAATAGATATAAATGAACACAACAAGCGATTTATAATTAAAATGAAATAGTTCAGCGAATAGCTGAGAAAGTAACGTGCAAAATCAAATAAATATTAGATAATTGAAAAGATGCCTAGACTTGAAATCTTAACTGAAATTGTCCACTAACACCAATAGCTGATACACCTCAAAGTAACTGAAAATAGCACAGTCAATATCCATACACATGCATTATAATATTTTCCCGTAGCCCAACAGATTACTTTTTAATTTCCCGCCTAAGTGGGCCAACTGACGATGCGAGGGCGCGGAAATCGTTTTCAATTTCCCCCAACCACAGATAGCGATGCTCGAGAGTTCATCGCAACGTCAGCAACAGCACAGGTTTTAAGGCCATAAATATCCGAAGCTTCCTACGATATGGATTTTATTATCACAGAGATTTTATTTAGTTCAAACGGCCGTACGAATTTGAGGTTTATCGTACAGAACGCTAGTATTGTCATTTTAATTTCATTCGACTTCCTTCGAAATTCGGTCATGTTATGAAACATTTTCGTGTCTTATTGAAATCAGCGGTATCTACTGTCATTTACTTTTTTTCTTCTTTAAATATAATGGACTATATACTTTATTTCACATAATAATTTAGTATTGTCACTTTAATTTCATTCGATTTCTTCGAAATTCGGTCATGTTATGAAACATTTTCGTGTCTTATTCAAATCAGCGGTATCTACTGTCATTTACTTTTTTTCTTCTTTAAATATAATGGACTATATACTTTATTTCACATAATAATTTAGTATTGTCACTTTAATTTCATTCGACTTCCTTCGAAATTCGTTCATGATATGAAACATTTTCGTGTCTTATTCAAATCAGCGGTATCTACTGTCATTTACTTTTTTATTTTTTAAATATAATGAACTATATGCTTTACTTCACATAATAATTTATTATTGTCATTTTAATTTCATTCGACTTCCTTCGAAATTCGTTCATGATATGAAACATTTTCGTGTCTTATTCAAATCAGCGGTATCTACTGTCATTTACTTTTTTTATTCTTTAAATATAATGAACTATATGCTTTACTTCACATAATAATTTAGAATTGTCATTTTAATTTCATTCGACTTCCTTCGAAATTCGGTCATGTTATGAAACATTTTCGTGTCTTATTCAAATCAGCGGTATCTGCTGTCATTTACTTTTTTTCTTCTTTAAATATAATGGACTATATACTTTACTTCACATAATAATTTAGTATTGTCATTTTAATTTCATTCGACTTCCTTCGAAATTCGGTCATGCTATGAAACATTTTCGTGTCTTATTCAAATCAGCGGTATCTACTGTCATTTACTTTTTTTATTCTTTAAATATAATGATCTATATACTTTACTTCATATAATCATTAAATTAAAGTTCGCGTTACTGAAGTGTCATGCCCTATGAGAACAGTTTAAGTCAATTTTTATTTATTTATCGTCAATTTAGTAACATAATAAATATTTTCCCCTATATAATAAACCAAAATATATCTATTATAAGATATACAAGTAAAATAGTCGTCAAAAGTTTATAGGAAAATGTGTGAAGAGTTTACTTCTATTTATGTGTCAGATATACATTCACGCTTTACGAATGATTAGTTGTTGTAAATGGGTACTAATCTATAAAATAATGGTCGATGCTAATGACCGACGACGCGATGCAAGGGGTCATAGTGACATTCTAAATCATTTCTTGAAAAAAAAACATTAAACTTAATACAAAGTGCTACTGTATTAAGTTTTTACGCAATCCCAGAAGCTCAGACCCGTTAACCTGGCTGTTCACACTATAATAAGTTACTTAATAATCATTAAGGTACTTCAAGTTAAAATAAAATATAATTACTCTGGTGCAGTGTTTAAGCACGTGGTATGTAATAAACTGCGTACAAATACAAATGTCATGAAAGCAGAAAATCCATTTAAACAAAAAAAATTACCGCATCAAAGTTATAAATCAACTTATCGCCAATAGTTATTATCGCAATAAGTCATGATACTTTATTGAAGAAATAGAATCTCACAAAACGAAATGTTTGTGAGATTCTATTTTGTAATAAACAAATGATTTTGTGTTCTAAATATAATACATTATTGTAGGTACACTAAATGAAGTTAAAGGGAAACTAAACCTCACTCATACCGTGTCCAACTCGGGCGGAGCACTGGCGAGCGTACCGTAATGTCGCAAATATGCAATACGCATCACACCACTAATACACGTGTGTAAAAATAAAACGGTTACAACGTAGTACCACATAATTCCCGCACATCCCATCTCGATGGAAAAAAATGATGTTTAATCAACTAACAACCTGGAATTAAACGACCTCAATTAGTAATGCATACAGTGCCGCGGGCTCTGCTCGAGCAGCCATTACCCTCGAACCTACGGATTAGCCCCGCAAGGTTGGAGCTGATGCCAGGCGAAGCCGCGTGCTAAGATGATGGCGTATAATTAACGGCTGTGCTCGAGCCGTAAAGAGGATATCCGCTGCATAATTTAACATTGTCACAGCGCGTCAACGCCGGCGGTCCGCCGAACCCGACGTCTATTATTCAGGGGCCGACGCGGCAGGAGCCGAATTTGGACTGGACAGGTTGAAGATCGATGATAATTACGGTTTTACACTCTTCCATGCGAAAGCTTTTTTAAATTATTGATGTTGGCTATACTGTGATTTAAATGGTTCGGACTGATTAAATATTTGCACATATCCTATTATTAAACTTTCCTCATGCATCAAAACTTTGCTGCAAACAGGTCAAATAACCGAAAAATACAAATATAAATAACATAAATTTCAACCAATGTGTCTGATTTATTTTCATACTCTAATATTACTCTTAAGAACTAAAGTAAAGATATATCAAAATATAGAACTCAGTTAGTAGGACATGTCATTTTAAATTAATTTCCAGTTAAATATAAGCGTAGAGTCCCCCGACGAGAATAATTCGTTCAGGAGTAAGATGCTCGAAAAAACAAGTAATTGACTCTATAAATAAAAGTGATCTTTGATTCCAAGTGCAATACAAATTGAATTGAAAAAAACATACACAACAAATATTTTAAAGTACGTACGTTCAAAAATCTTCAAATCGAGAAAATAAAAACGTTTTATTCTTACGCCATTTCATTTAAAAAAAATTAGTGGCAGTCTTTCTCTTTGCTAAACAACTTATTTGATCCGATCTGGCGATAACAATAATCGCATGAAGAATATTCAAAATACTTTTGAGTGTGCTGCAATGAAACTAAGGAATGGTGGTCACTCACCATTTCTAGAGACAATTTAGGAGTTATTTCGTCGGTGGCTTTTGGTTACATGATATCGAAATTAAAATTTTCTATCTCAGGAGTTATTTCGTCGGTGACTTCTGATTACGTGACATCGATATTAAAATTTTCTATCTCTGCAGTTATTTCAATAGTGGTTTCTGGTTACATGACATCGAAATTAAAATCTTCTATCTCAGGAGTTATTTCGTCGACCACTTCTGGTTACATGATATCGATATAAAAATTTCCTATCTCAGGAGTTATTTCATCGGTGACTTCTGGTTACATGATATCGATATTAAAATTCTCTATCTCAGGAGTTATTTCATCGGTGACTTCTGGTTACATGATACCGAAATTAAAATTTCCTATCTCAGGATTTATTTCATCGGTACTTCTGGTTACATGATATCGAAATTAAAATTTTCTATCTCAGAAGTTATTTCAACGGTGACTTCTGGTTACATGACATCGAAATTAAAATTTTCTATCTCAGGAGTTATTTCATCGGTGACTTCTGGTTACATGATATCGATATTAAAAATTTCTATGCCACGTGTTAGTGTCCAAATATTGATTACATATGATTACATTATATAAATATTTCTGTCGCTGGAGGAAAATCTTTGTTATTTTTTATCATAAAGCTAGCAAAAAACCTCTTTTATGCATGGTCGAAGGCACTCTATTTTCATTAATTTTTCTGTGAAACCGTCACTGATAACAATTTTTAATACTTTTCCGTATATGACTTTCACGTATCGCACAGTTACATTACATATTCAATTAACAATATGGCATCGATTCAATGTATCGATATCTTTGCCTCGCCAATCTCATCGGCTTACATCCACAGCCTTGGCGCATTATTGTAATTGAAGAGTTAATTGGTTAGGTTGAGGCAACACGGACTTTCCCGGGAGGCAATCCACTCGTGTGAACTCGTCGCATCATTATTATATATTATTAAAACGCATTAGGGTAAGGCTGGAAAGTTAGCGAAGGACACAGCTCTATTGTTGAATATTTTAGGGACGGTGGCGACCCGACCGTACTATTGTAACGTTAGCCCGGGGCGAGAGAATTAATTAGCACTGCGTCTGATTTGTGTGACATGGACTTTATGTGATTATGACACGACCTTAGAGTATGCATTGACACGGCTAAGCGTACGTTCACAATGTCATAATATTAAGGCATATAGATATGTGACAGGCGCTCTACAAGTGACGAGGTGATTAGCTTGTCTTCAAAAGGACTATTTTTCGTATTCATGTTATATCATAGTTCCCGCGGGGCGCTACATGTGGCCATATTTATTATTCGTTTTATGTGACTATAACGTGTCTATTGTGTATAAAATAGTTTGTACGGACAATTATTAAACAGACAGACAGAGAGAGAGATTAAAAAAATTTTAACAGCTGTAAAGTATATATAAAAATATATTTAAAACTCAAGTTTAATTTAATTTAAATTTTTAACTTGTCGATAAATTTCAAAATTGTAAGACGTTCATTAGTATCACCTTCAATGTATAGGTATGAATACATATGTCGAACTTCAAGTTCAATCTATTACATTTAACTAAACCTTACTGATTAAAATGCCCAGTCCTGTAATATAACTGCAATCGGCTTTGTGGCTTGAGAGAGCGCACATATATAGTTCAATTTTATTGTAAATATCTTTAAAATATGTAAATATTTTATATGCACACATTCTTGCAAAGATTTAATAGAAGGGAAAAAACGAAAGGGATAAATATAATTTTGAAATGACATTTGAACGCGTGTATTGGAAAACTGAATCTTGTGCCTGGCCCAACCTATTCCATAACTTAGCTCTCCATACGTTCTCATTTATTCGCGTATACTTGAACACATCTCCAAACTCACGTACACTGGAATAAATAACAATACAAAACATGTCAATTTTACTACGTTTACAGTACTTCCGAACGACATTGATTGAGCCAAAAACCACAAATAAAATAACCTCTTAAAAGTAAACTGTTTTCAGGTGAGAGACCATTCCACAGTTTTGTAGCAGCGAATTCATCACTGTTTTGAAACTAAATATTTCGATATTCCAAAATAATTAAAAATTTACCCTATATCGAGCTATACTTAATATTAAATCAAGCGTATCAAATAAGTTAAAAAAAAACAGGGAAAAAATGCCTACAAAATGTTAGACATCCGAAGTATATCACGGTCATTTAAAGTAATAAGCATTTCAAGTCACATAACGCAAGTGGGCATTTTAAATTCTTTGAATTCACTAAAGATTATTCAAACAAATATCGACTATACGCAATATCCGTAGTCAAGTATAAAGGTAAAGAGTCCCTCTAGGAGAATAATTCATTCAGGAGTCAAAAGTTAACAGCGTTGTCAATAAAAAGAGGAAAAACATCATAATAAACCATAAAAACAACACATCATAAGAATTGGCATATATGATCAAAGTTGACATATAATATACTTTTCTTGTCCCCTTTTTCTGTCGTCTACTATAGCAATAAGTCAATTTTATAGTATAAGAATTATATTTTACATTTATCAATTTTACATATTATAATTTATCAATTTTACATATTATAATTTCATAAGGTTGACTATCCGTAAAGGAGTCCATCAAAAGTATGCGTCATATTAATGAAACGGTGCAACTCGATCACATCGTAGGCGATCTTGCAAATGACAAGATCATTTTGCAATCACATATATCGTTATTAAGAATGCCAAGTGCAATCGAAATCACATGATATAAATTGGCGAGTTAATTTAGACCAATATGCAAACGAGATAAAATGCAATGAAGGCCGAACATCCAGGGAAGCTTACTTCTTTCTTTACATTTTGAAAGATAAACATTTTTATTTTCAGTAATCTATAGCAAGTAAGGGAAATTAGTTCACAATTAGTTCACAATCACAAAATAACAATGTTAAATATTTCAGGTTTATCAAGATTATGTATTACGTTTTATTTCACTTTAAAATGTTAATCATGATCGTCATCAGCCGGACGACATCCAGTGCTGAACATAAACCTCGTCCATTGATTCCGTTACCTATTGCAAATTTTATTGAGGTGTCTACGATGTATTTTACGATACTCTAATAAAATTTACAATACATGACGGTAACAGTAAATCATAGTTTCTGAACGATACTAACTGGTATTTACAACTTTTAGATAAATACCATTGGTAAGAAACAATTTAAAAGTAATGAAAATGTTTTGAAGTGAAAACTTCTTTAGCATCGTTGTAATTTGAAAGTCGATGAAACGAAAAAGCGACAGTAAAAAGAGGCAGACACATAAATTCATAAGATTTAATGTGGGAGAAAATGAGATAGGAAGCATTATACAGTGTTTCTTATGTTCGTGGTTCTCTTTGTGCTCTGCTTCGTACCCCCTCCACTCGTATTTACCAAGGCATAGCGAGAGTTTGCTTAGATCTCAGCGTTGTACGTGTGTTAATACGTGTTTATGGGCGGATGCATAGTACAAAGCTTGAGAAAAGGCATCACACAACCGTGGTGTTTTTATTATAGTTTTCACTTTTTTTTAATATCAAATACATATATGTTTAAATAAAATTCAGAGTGTAAAAAGTATAGTAAAAGAATATAGTATTTTTATGGCGAGAATTTTATAAAATTTTGAATTAATATAAAAATGACGTAATGGAACGCTTTTCTTTCCAAATCAGTTTTTCATGGAAACCGATGATATAAGAATTTAAAAATCGTTACAGAATTTTTCTATCAGCAAATGTAATGCTCATATTTTGTCTGTGGTATGAAACGTATATGCATAGGTTCATAAAACAGGCCATCTAGCGACTTTTAGGTTAAGTTATACTAACCTTTCTGAGGATTTTGTTTTGGCATTTCACCGTGTATGAAATTACGCTTAATGAAATTACGTTAAAAACACGTTTAATGAAATTAAATCTGATTTATACTTACAATTTATTTTATTTTTATATGTAATGTTTACAGTTATTAAATAAATAAATATAAAATGAGAAAGCAAAATAAATTTTAAAAAAGCAGCATAAATTATATTTAATTTTATTAAACGTGTTTTAGCGTATACGACAAAATTCGAAAATAAAATTTTCCAAAGTAATGTTAGTACAACTTCATCTAAAAAGCTGCGGTACTAAAAAACTGCGGATGTTCTACTCGTTCCACATTTTTTACAGTTTTTTTTATTTAGGCTGATAGTAATTTGTATAATATGGGCATTGGTAGAGAAGTAGGTTGGAGAAAATTAAAAGCTCCTCAGAAATTCACGGGTATTAGCCAGTTCTACTATGATTTAACCGGAAAAAGATTAATTTAATGGAACGAGAGTCGAAAATATAAGTGATGAAGTCTTGCGCACTTGAGAGGTTCCAGACGTTACATTATGCTTTTTGTGATATCATCACTTAATTTTTATTAAATTCTTAACCACGACCTGGGTTTTGTTGTTTAACAACACCTTCAGGTGAGCAATTTGAAGAAATATCATCACCTAAAGTAACCCTAATACACTTGCAAACTTAAGAAATGCGATACAGTGTGTTTACACACAATCTAACAAATAAAAATGTTCGCTGAGGTACAAAACTACCATGTCCTATGAAACAATAGCCTGAACAA
This sequence comes from Druceiella hillmani, assembly GCA_039881145.1. Lineage (NCBI taxonomy): Eukaryota > Metazoa > Arthropoda > Insecta > Lepidoptera > Hepialidae > Druceiella > Druceiella hillmani. The sequence goes on from JAYKKI010000014.1 coordinate 36,892,978, forward strand.
AGTTATGGAGTGCAGTATCGACACTAAGTTTGCCATATATAAACAGCTTCCGGGACATTTATACTTTAGGATGCGAATGTGTCTTTTCGTCTTTTTTACATTTCCAGGATAAATCTTTCATATTCCTGGACACGGGACAATATTACAAATTCCGGGTTAGCCCCAGAAATCACGGTCACCTGTTAACTCTAATCGGCACCTACCTACATATATGGCGCTTAGCTACAGTTCAACACCTCACCTTATTCTGAGATGGTATAAAAGCATACATAGGTGGACATAAGAATATTTTAAAACTCATTATGTTTCATTATTGCTGCCATGAAAGTAATCGTTATGAGTGGAATATTTTCTCTCGCAAAACGATGACTTGACAGCCCTAGCTACCGCAGTAATATATGCAGATGGGTGTCGAGCTGTAATGATCAGCGGGCGAGCTGTATAATTTGTATGTATTAAGGGACTCGCGAGTCATATCTATTCATTAGGGCAAATGCGAGCAATCGTCGACGTTATTGCCCCCAATAACTCCGAGTCGCCTCGATGCTCGCATGTTGACATTTCTCTTGGCGCTATTTATGTGCTTTGTAAGATACGTTTCAGTGTCGCCAGTACCGCGACATTTTTATATTTCTTTTTTTTCATTGCAACTCAGTACTGTGTTGTCATATCGTCTGATTATTCAGAATAACGTACCTCTGCCCTATTGCATATATGTATACTAGCGACACCTCGACTTTGCATAGATAACCAAAATGCGTGAAAACCCGCGTGTATAATTTTACTTTTTAAATACAACGTCAACATAAAATTTAAGTTCATAAGTTTTAAAACAATTTTGCTCTAGAAAATTCCGGAGAACAATAAGAACTAAAGCCTTTTCCAGAATTGCGACACTCTTTTTGTTTAAGCACTCGTCACTAAAAATGCTCAAGCTATTAAACTGGCTACAATAAAGTGGCTTCGATTTTCGATTAATATAGTTAATAAACAACTATCACATAAACATAAATCATTCAAATTAACCCGTCTATTTCCGAAGCGTAAACAGGCCATTTTCGTTTGCGGTATGCAGAAAAGCGCATTCCAGAAAGATGATAAATAATTTCGCGCCAAGTCTAATGGTCCAGCACTCAAGTGGACGTCGTTAAATTGAAATAAATGCCCTTGCAGAACGAACAATCATAACACACGCGTTTTGTTGAACTAAATTTAATTTTATTGTAATATTTTATTACCAACACTGCATTATTTGGAGCTTTACCAAATGACGTCTGCGGCACTGTCCAAGCTTTGTTGCTTCAATTAGGAAAAATAACTGGCAGCAGATGTGCTGTGCCGAAGTGAATTTAAAAAAAGAACGACCTTTTTTATGAAGACGTCAAGACATTCGACCTAAATTCAGTGGCCAGTTGATATGCATCAAAATATATTTTCACAAACGTTAATCTTCGGCTGAGTTTATTCTGATGCAAAAAATAAACAAAGTGTCCGGTCTCAGGCGTATCAAATGTTAATTGTATTTCTCCTTTTCGCACATCCTTGACCTGCTTGTGAACACACAAACGTAGTGTCGTCTAAATACATATACTAACAGCAGTTAAGTCTTCTTATTCCACATAAACTCGAATCATGCGTTTATGATTACATCATCTGTAATAGACTAAAAAAACTCGAGTAGCTCGTATCATAACAATTTAAAAAGATATAAAATCTAATGGATATGTATCTTTTTAATTAATATATCTAATTCGTTGTCTGCATACATAACTAGATACAATCGCCTGGCGTAACTTTAATCAACAATTAATTGCTACACACCTCATAATGTAGGCCATATTTCATTAACCGCCCTAGCCTATTAATATAAATACAAACCTAATTGCAACAGAGCGGAAGCTGGTTCCATTCTTAGTCTGGTGAGAAATGTATTATTTACCTTAGAGTATTAATATATAAAAATGAAAATTGAAAATGTTGGTTTCATTATTAAAAGTTCAAAATATTGACCGATTTATAAGGTTATGCCTCATATTAACGGCGACTGTTTCAATCTAATAAATGTAATAAACCATTACGCATAAATAAACCATTACGTAATTCTTAAAAAAATAACCAACCTGTAGGTTGTTAAATATAATCTCCAAACCTGATGAGCCAATGTAACTTTAAAGAAAGGTTTAAATCAATTTTAATGATTACGACTTTTAAAAGTGAAGTTATAACGTTACAGTTTAGGTTCGCCCCATTATACCTCGTCACCGTACAATCCAATTGTGTGGAGAATAATCCATTAAATAATTTGTCTTGAATAGTTTTCTACCTCGTTTCTTTTAATATATCGATTAGAATATGTAATGTTTTACTCTTGGTTTGCACTGAACAAAACAACTAAAAACATCGGTTATAAAAAATAGTGTAACGGGTAAATTCCTTGAGTGCGATATGTAATTCGTAGCTATTACAAAAATAACCTTTTAGGATAAAATAAATATGATATCAGTTTCTAGCAGAGTCGAAGTAACTTTCATTTCATGCACCATATGTTGCCTCTTCAATACATTCAACATCCGTTTTCCTTCAAGCCAATCAAACGTTTTCTAGCTTTTGTTCCTTTTCTTTTGGTTCCTACCTTGAATAATCTTTTATCAAGAATTTGTTAAAATTCTTTTATTGCAATATTCCCTTTTATTCCTTTATTCCCCTTTTATTACAATATACCCTTTTATTCCAACGTTCCCTTTTAATATAATATTCCATTTAAGCCAATATTCCCTTTTATTACAATATTCTCTTTTATTCCAATATTCCCTTTTATTCCAATATTCCCTTTTACTCCAATATTTCCTTTTATTCCAATATTCCCTTTTATTACAATATTCCATTTTATATCAAAATTATCCCTGTAGTAGAAACCTCTCACCGTTCTCACATGTCACTTTCTCGCAGCTAATATTAATTTAACGCGTTATTTCCACGCAGAATATTTCCTCAAAGATTGTACATACGACTGACCTTTTTTAAGACAAGACTCTATTTTAATCCCGTTTTACAAGACCACAACATGCTGTGCACAATTCTTATACGATTGTCGACACGATTAGCATTTTTCATGATTACTCTAGCTTTCTTCGACATCAGAAGATATATTTATTTGGTATAATGAAATCTTGAAATGAAGTAAGCTTCGAAATTTTTAATTTTAAGAGTATTATTTAAGTATTGCATCAACTTTGACTGTCATTTAAACGTTGTATCAACACTTGGTAATTGTTGAAATATTAAATTGTTTATGTGTATACAAAGTAATATTTTTATGAAACTTCAACAGACTAACGTGCTATTAAACAACATGTTGATTGCAAAATAAACTTATGTATCGTGACAATTCTAGATTAAGCTTTTCGTTAAGGCCGCACAACTTCAATTATTTTTAAACACATTTCGTGTTCGTGATTTATACATTTTTCTGTTATATTTCATCACTAGAAAGAACACGAACCATTATACGTGTCGTTTAAGACGTATCCGTGATTTTAAACGTATGTATATAACATTAACATTAGCTATAAAATGCAGCCTTGTTATAAATGAGTTTTTTTCTAGAAAATGGGAAAAATCGTTATCGTACGATATTAGTATTTTTATGTAGCCAACTCCTTAGTTTTTGACTTTTATCATTCGATTCGATAAATGACTTGCTCCGAGTACGTTTGCCTTCTAAGTTACCCACGATAGCCATATCCTCGAGGCTATCAGTCTCATGGCATGACAAGTTTCCATAGTAACTGAAGATGAATAATCTTCTACACACTTCTCTATCTGTCAAAACATGTTGAATAATGCTTGCCAGATATTGTCCTTTCAATACATTGAAACTCAGAATAGGTTTCATAAAAAAATATTGATAACTCAAGTAACGTTTTTAGACTTCACTTTCAATAAACGTCGGTATTTTGAGTATCATCAATAAGTTCTGAAACGAATGCAATCCCTTTTAAGTTTCTAAGGCTCAGTATTTCAAAAGAAAAAACAGGTTCCTAAAATAGCCTGTTGAATCTATCCAATGACACTCAACTCAGTTATATATGCGAAAAAAATGTTCGCTCCCATTTTACATGTATGATAAAAAAAGAATTTGAAGTATCCTCTAATTAATTTTTTTTTCAATATTTTACTACTTAAAGAATTAGAACAAATATATATATATATATATATATATATACATACATATATATATATATATATATATATACATACATATATATATATATATATATATATATATACATGCAAAATTTCACGTACATAGATCTAAGACTATATAAATTACGAGGATGTGACATAGAGGGCAGACAGATAGACGGACGGATATGACAAAATTTTAAGGGTTCCGATTTTGCTATTTGTATGGAACCCTGAGAACAGAACCCTTATAAGATCCCTCACGTGTCCGTACGTCTCTCTGTACGTCAAAGTCGTTTTACACAGAAAACGTTTCAAGGAATCTGAAAATTTGACATAGTGGTAAGGCATATTAATCGGCATATATTTCAATTAAACTATTAATACTTCTATTGAGACCGAGTAAGACACGAGTCAATACACCTATACAAAATAAAGAAGGCAAAAACAAACATTGTTTGAGCAAGGACGCAATCGAAAAACTATTTTCATATTTTAAACTCTTAGAAGATGTAAGATTTGAACGTGAGATCTTTAAACTAGATTAGCCACGTAACCATCAAAACGTAACATGTAAATTGTTGACTCCAGATGTGGATGTAAATAAGAGGTGTTATGAAATATAACGATCTAAATAGAAGTTTCTACAACAACAGTTAATACCACAACGTTGAGCAAAGGACCCAACCGAAATAATAATACCAGCGAATAAACTTAAAATAAAAAACAACAAAGCGACAGGGCAGTTAAAGTACCGGTTAAAGTTTGGGAGAAAGTAGATGAAACTGGAATAAACTAGTTAACTGGAAAATGCTTGAAAAGTGAAGAATTCTTAAACATATGGAGAACAAGTAGGTCGTTTTATAAGAGCAAAGGAGATGTGTCCGACTGCGAAAACTACAACGGTATTAAACTGACCACACAAACACTCAAAATATAGGAATCCCTCCTTGTCAAAGGCTAGCAAAATTAACTAAAATTACAATTCCCCATATACGCGTTAATATATGGGGAAATGTAATTTTGGTTAATTTTAAGATAAAAGGAAGTAAAAGTAAGGAAAGAAAGTTAATGTACGTCAAGGCTCAACTCTGAATCTCCTGTTACTCAACCTGCTCAGGAATCACACCATACATCAAAAGACCTAACTGTGGTGTATATTCTACGCTGACGGCGTAGTACTTCTTCACTGAACTACATTTGGAAATACAGTTTGAACAGAATACATAAAATTCAGCATTGGAAAAGAACAGTCCAAGAATCAGCAGAAAAGTTGTGAACGAAATGACGGAAAAACAATTACGATGTTACGGACATGTGATGTGCCGAGACGATGGCCATATGAGCAAAGCTATATTAAATTCGCAAAGAAGAAATATAGGTAGGAATGATCTCCTGCGATATGAACCCGGACCATATAAAGCGATTTGAAAATCAAAAACGTGAACAGGGCGACAAATCAAAATTGATTTGTGTGGTGTATAAGAAGACCTGACCCCAAATATATATAGGATTAACGAATATTTCCAGAGATATTTTTCAAAATATCCACAAAAACACTCCAAAACTATTAAAGTCAAAATTAGGAAAAAAACAAAATTACTAGAAATTTACCGAATGTTTACCAGAAACTATAGCAATGATTCTAAATATCAGGGTTTTCAGTCAAATTCATGATCTTTAACGCCTGTTAAAGAAATACTACGCAATATATTTACACAGTGAAAGTAGTAATAATAATTAATAGTTTAATAGAAATACTATACACTTTAAATGTTTATGTGCAAGCCTGTATTTTATTTATTTTCATATAGAAATGTCGCATATATAAATTTTACAATATTGCATATAGAAATGTTGCAATGTTGCATATAGAAATGTTGCATATAAACTGTAAGAAATATTAATTGACATTAATAGTTTAATTAGCTACCAAAATGAAGAAAATAACATTTTGATCACATATAATGCTGTGATTTTCTAAAAGATTCACGCATAAATGGTGAAAGATACTAATACAGCGAAAATGACGATTCTATAGAAATCATTCTATAACTCTCAATTTGCCTGCCAACAAAAGAAAAAACAGAAAATACAAAATCTTCTCCAATATCCTATCTAATCATCGTCTAAAAATTCCGCTTAAAAGTTCGTACGATTCTGATAATTATATAAGCAAGGATACTATTATATGCACAATCTCGAGAGCAACAAAACTCACTTCTTTCATACTCTTTGTCCCATACGCAGAAAACGAGATGAAAACCAAAACTTTATACATGTTTTTACATTATTTGGATTTTGCTTCTGGCTATCTATGAGTTCCAAGAAAACGATATACATTTGTAATACGATTAGAACATAAAGGTAACTAACTATCTAGAAACACTAAACTATCTAGATAGGGACACTATACGGGCAAGGACAACCTTATTCACTAAACGTGAACTTCACACGTAATGCAGTCCTTAAAGCTTACGTATTCTGCTGTGGCTACTCTGTGTCGGGACTGTGGATATTAATACATTGGGAGATACTCAGAGGAATATTTCCGCCACGTCTGTGTATCAACGTCAGACCAGAGTGCGTTTGGTGGTTGGCAAACGGACAGCAGTGCTTAAATGGCGTAACGGTGGCGTACTTCCGTGCTGTTTGCCCATCGCCAAATGCCGTCTAATGTGACATTGATACACAGATGCGATAGATATTATTCGCATTTCTATAGCAATTTATTGTAAAAAAGATTAAAGATTTAAATAGAAAAAATGTTGACAAGACAAAAGATAAAATACAAAAGATCAGAGAATAAAATTCACGTGACAAGTTTTTTAAACAAGGCTATTTTGTTTGTGAAGTTAGTACAGAGCGCGTGATTAAATTTCACTTAGTTTTTGTATAAATTTTACGTAATATTCTAATTTCAATATAATGGATCCAGTATGATGGCCCGAAATTGACATTGAACCGATCATCAGTTTTTTTTAACACGAATATTTGAAAATTTAAACTTTAAGAAGTTTTAAGTTGACCATAGAGGAAAAAAGAAGGTAAACGATTCACGCAGATTTTCAGAACTCTGAAATCTAATATCAAGAAGAGAAAATCCCTCGCTTCCGAGAATCGGTTTGCTATCATACCTATTTTTGGACTCCAGGTTCAGTGAGCGCAACATTCTAGGTCAATAAACATGTATAATTTATAGATTTCGTCACCATGTTTTTAAACTCTTCTCGGTTTTATTTGCGTGTATTAAAATATTACTGTCCGGTGCCAAAACCGTTGTGTCCTTTAATACATATCACGCTAACGAGTCATGTTGGAAAATTTGTGACGACTTTGGTCGTATTAGTCATTTCTTTTTCAATTTAGTTCAATAACCCCGATTTTTTTTATTTATTGCTCATTTAATAATCTCTAACAACTAACCAGAACGTAACAAATATTAAATACGATCTTTTGTCCGTGGTTTCATCCACTTAAATTTTCGATTCAGGCGATGGATTTATGAACACACGCTCGTGGGTTTTAGACACTTGAGGCATGTGAACTTTTGATTTAATGTACATCTTGCGCCATACATTGACATATTTTTTAACCTATTTTTTTAATTTTTAGTAAAAATACCAAGTCTCATTCTTCGGTAATTATACTAACTCTTAATTTAAAAAACTTACATATTAGTTCGAGCCATATTCTACATCTATACTCTATAAATCGTCCACAAAAATCTGCAGTCATATTGGTCTAATTAAAAAGCAAACATTCAAACGTATTCGTTTCGTGATAATAGTGGTCCACGCGAACAAATCAAATCTTTGGGTATGTGTTCCTTAACAATGTATGCAATATGTATAATATTAATAGATTATGTAGATAGTGTCGTAGTAAGACTAAGAATAATTTCCGAACACATTTATTAACATTTTTTTTTCATATATCATATTTCAAGACGTTTTTCTTGTTCATCACAAACAAATTACGCTCTGGTGTAATCTAATTAGGTGATTGAGCAATGCATGCTGTGGGAAAGTCCAATTGGGAAATTCCGGTTATGAAAATACGGGAAATTCTTATTAAGAAATTGTGGAAAATTCCGACATAATTCGGTTCTCAACTTCAAGGATGATAACTACACGAGTGTAGGAAGTTATCAGGTATGGATATCAAAAATCTTTCTAATATATTTTGTTTGACATGTAATCTTTCCATTTATCAATTTGAAAAAAAATATTAGTGAAATTTATCTCCTGGCCACATATGCCCAAATGGCTATATATATTTCTACTTATTTCTTCTGAAGCATAGGTAATTAATAATAACCTATGCTTCAGAAGAAATAAGTAGAAATATATATAGCCAATTGGGCATATGTGGCCAGGTTGCTAAATAAAAGGAAGTGATGATCTGCATGTTATATTGAAGGAACGAACAATGTGCATGAACTTCGTAAATATATATATATATATATATATATATATATATATATATATATATATATATATATATATATATATATATATATATATATATATATATATATATAACTAACACTAACCTATTCGGCGTCTCAGAATTACGGTGGACAGCTAACAATCTATGGAGCAAGTGATTATTTGTCATCCGTCGACAAGGCGTAGTCAGTCCGTGGACATCACAATTCCAACAGAGGACTGATATTTATCATCTTCATTGCTACAAGATGACGTTATATGCAATAACGTCTCTATATTCTTTGTTTTTCTCGGTTTTCGGTATTATTATTCTAATAAATATGCTTTATAGTCATATTTATTAAAAAAAACGAGTGTGCTTTAGACCACACGACTGAAGTAAAACTTCAAATTCACAAAATATGAACTTTAAAATGAATTTACAATTTTATTAACTTTAAACGTAAAATATTTAATGTATTGAACAAAATAATAATTTTTAAAATTGTTCAAGAACGAAATAAAATTACAAAATAATCAAAAAATCACCGTTCGCGTAACGCTAGCAAACTCGCATATATATATATATATATATATATATATATATACATATATATATATATATATATTTCATGCATTGGCTATGAGAGGAATAGAGACAGAAAATGTGCGCGCGCACTGCTCTCTCTTGCTCCTACAGTGTGATACAGACAATAGGCTTGCACTTTGTCTTAGATATACGAAACATAACTGGATATGAGAGTTAGAAAATGTGTGCTCGCACCTCTCTCGTACGAAACGAAACGAAACGTAATTCTCTCTCGTTCTGTCTTCACTAACTTATTTCTCCCTCTCAACTTCCGTTCGCCTCGACCGAGCACACGAGTTACGAAAAGCGTAACGCTCTCGTCACGCATTCACCAGCTTACTCCCCAAGTCAAACATGCGTAAAGAAGTTTTACTTCAATAATAATACCGAAAATTATATTTCGGCTATAATTGATTTGTCGATATATATTTAATTTATGAAATTTTATTGCGTATAAAAACCTAGCGATACATATCAATTAATTTTGATTACACTTATCTCAGTTTGTTTCTATGGGCCGAGATCATCGATCGTGCATGTTGCTGAGCTGGAGCAATCAGTGTCAGATCATTACCTAGATTATAATCGGTTTATATATCTATACGACTTAGATATCAAATTAATATTAACGAATATATATATTTATTAATAATACTTATAATTTGTCAATTATGTATGCAGTAAAAAAAGTGTTTGCTTCAAACTTGTTATACGAGCTATACGAAAGCATAAATGGCTATATAGATTTGTTTTTGGATTGGATCTATGAACAATTGAATAATGATTTATAAAAACAAAAAAAACAAAACTAAATTATTACGAATTACTTCTCCTTCATTATTTCGGGAAGTTTTTTTCGAGTTAGAAATATATTAGTCTCCGTTTCTCAAATTCTACATTCTGAAGTATTGTATGAGATGTGTGCGATATTCAGTGATGCCGTAAAAATTACCGATCGGTATATAGTTTAATACTTTAATATAGTTTTTGTCCTATATTAACACACAAAACGAGGGTATCCTTATCGAGGGTAACGTGTAATTTTTTCGCGGAAAATTATCTTTTTTGTTTCCTTTTTTAATTTTGTTTTTCCCTGGTCCAAAGTATCACTAATTTGAACCAACGCGAGCGATGTGGAGAAAAACAACTGTAAAAATATTAATTCAAAGTAATTACTTACTTTGAAAAACAACTGTAAAAATATTAATTCAAAGTAATTACTTACTTTGAAAAACAACTGTAAAAATATTAATAAAATAGAAAAAAAACTGTAAAAATATTAATTCAAAGTAATTACTTACTTTGAATTAATGTTTTATATAATTATAATTTTGTTGTTGATTTATATTTTTATTAAGTGACCTTTGGTTATAGACGAAGAAACAACGCGACCGGGAAAAAGTTGCCACTTTTATAAATAAGAAAAATCTCTAAAAAAAGTATCGAGCTTTTCAACGTGTTTTTCCAGATTCAAACTTCTGAGTGTTGATTTCGCGCTTCTAGGAATACATTCCACTACTTGCGCAATCATCTGCCGGCACGTCCCGGAGTGTCGCGGCTGCTCGTGCGGCTGAGTCGCAAAATAATGAGCATTTTTTTATATATTGTATATATACATTGGAGTCACGGGTGTGCTTTTAAATTGCCATTTGTCATTGAGAGAACAGACTAATCATTAAAATATAGTCCTTTTTATTGAATCGTTTATGACGTGATGAACTGTTTGAGGTTACATAAGTAACGAGAAATTTGCTATAAATATACTAAGTATTTGAAATCGATGCTCTCATGCGAAACTAATAGTTAAATATAAATAAAAAGAAGCACACAAAATGAGTGTCGACAACTCTTGATAAGTGGTAAATGTCTGTTGTATAAAATCTGAATTTAATAGAAAAAAAAAAATTTTTTTTTAAATTAAACCCTACTTTTTTAATGCGTACAAAATTTATCAAAGCAAAAATAATTTTTTTTAAAAATTGTTACATCTCAATGCTATTGTTCAATACGTACAATTCATGTACATATTACATATAATTCATGTACATGTAATTTTTATTTCGAAATTCGAACATGTAGATACCTAAATCCAAAACTCATCTTGTGTTATATATTTCAAAATTTTTTTTTGCGTTAACTTTTATATAATATATACTTCGAACTTTTTTAATTTTCTGAATTTATCCAAACGTTACGTTCTAGATGATGAGCCATTAGCAGAATGGTATTGCCACTGTATCAAACAATTCAAAAGTTGTGATTATGGTCAAATAGGCGACGATTTACAATTAAATGAAACTACGTGATGTAGTATTATTTCTACTTTATTTCAATTCTTTACCACGACCTAGGTTTCGTTGTATTACAACATCTTCAGGTGAGCTAATAGCAAAGATGAATATGTAGCCCACCTGAAGATGTTGTAATACAACGAAACCCAGGTCGTGGTAAAGAATTTCAATAAAGTAGAAATAATACTAAATCACGTAGTTCCATTTAATTGTGAATAATGAATTTCTACAAAATTAACGCCAAATAATAAAACAATAGAGCTCCGTTTTTAGGGTTCCGTGGCCAAATTGGACATCGTTATAATTTCGTCATATCCCTCAGTCTGTTTGTCCGTCTGTTCGCAGACTATTAATACTATAAAGCTGAATTTTGCCAGGATAAATATTGGGGTTAAGTGATGAACACTTTTTCGATACAGGACTCCGTTTAAGAAATATTAAGCTTTATAGCGATCATTTTTATTATAATTACGTGTCCCCACCCCTACTAGCTAAACCAGCTGGTAGGGGGTGGGGACAATTAATAAACGACAGTAGTTTGACAGTAATCAACTTTTATTAAATACTTTAGTTTTTATACATACTTTTTCATTTAAGAAAGAAAAAGATGATTTTTTTTAGTCTTTATACAATTTTTTTTCATTTAAGAAAGAAAAAAGGTGAAATTACTTTAGTTTTTATACGTATTTTTTTCAATTTAAGAAAGAAAGAAGGTCAAATTACTTTAGTTTTAAAAGTGAAAATTTTGACCTTTTTTCTTTCTTAAATGAAAAAAGTTGAAATCGTTTTAGTTTTTATACACATTTTTTCATTTAATATGTACATGAGATGAGACACAGTGAATTATATGAACTCATCATTATTTATATTTAACAACACGTCAATCGATTTTAACCTGTTGACATTCCACACGATACAAAATACAATATACAATACAATACAATTATAGACTTACAAACAAAGTAACTTGATACCCGTACAATTATATAAAAATAATAAATAATACGTCAAAAAAGTGCAATATGCATAGCAATTACGATTTTTGATTGGGTTTCCGATTACAATGCGTCACAACCAGAAACCGGCTCTTTTTAATGGCATAAATTATATAATTTATGTTAAATGGAACATGTTTTTCGACGAATGGCGTTGAGAACTAACTATAAACACCATATGTTATTTAAAAAACATATATTTCAATTTTAGCTATGAATTATGATCTACGTTTTTATCATTCACTTAATACTAAACAATAATATATTTCAGCGTTTGGAATATTAATAAGTTCATTCCTAAGAAGAAGTTGTTTATTGTGCACCGGATGTAATAATTTGTTTATGAGTTAATCCGTTCAGCTCTAACTAAACACGACTATTCATCAATATAGATATAACTTATATTTATCAAAACACTTTTTTTAAATATTTGCACGTTTGATAAAATCTAATTTATATAAGAAATTAAATTTTTTGTTGATTTTGTTGGGATCCCAGTCAACTTAGAATGACACGTGTTTTTTTTAATATATTTGTACATAGACATAAAAAAACCCTTAAGTTAATCTTCAAAAACAGGTATCTAGAGCACCGAGAATTAATGTGTTATATTACAATCAATTTATTGAAATAAAGAATGAAATTCATCAATCAAATTCATTACAAATAAATAAGAAAATTTGAAAAGGTAAACAGAATATATATTGCAATTATGAAGAATATAATATTTGTTTACTATCTTTGTTGAAAACAGTAAACAAATATTATTTGTTTACTATATTGTATGTTGATGCAATTCGGACGCGATAGTTACAGCAGCTTAAACTATAAACATATGTTCTTCGAAGGACGTATAATGTGTTTGAAGGACGTATACGTGTAAGTGATCAAACAAAAAAATTGCTAAGATTTTTAAAACATAACACAAGGTGCAATGGCTGAATACGAGGTAATAAAAAATAATCCAATACTTGTGAAAACCCATAAAAGTGGTAGTCCATAAACCTTCTACAACCTTCATTATTGCAACCACAACTTTCAGGTTTTTTTTTGTATCTGTCCAAAATTACAGAAGGGAGAGCGTACATTACAAACCACTCTAATATTTAAATAATGGTTTGCAAAACACCAATTTAATTTCAAAAAAAACCATCCAGTGGTACTTCACACGATGAAATGCGCGAAGGGTAAATTTCGCACCCTTTTGCGTTGTGTGTAGAGACGTGTAAATTTCGTTCATTAATTTTGCTGCATAATATACAGCAATATATTTTGCTGCGTAATATACAGTAATATATTTTGCTGGGTAATATACAGTGATATATTTTGCTGCATAATATACAGTAATATATTTTACTGTGTAATATATAGTAATATATTTTGCTGCATAATATACAGCAATATATTTTGCTGCATAATATACAGCAATATATTTTGCTGCATAATATAAAGTATTATATTTTGCTGCGTAATATGCAATAATATATTTTGGTGCATAATATACAGGAATATATTTTGCTGTGTAATATATAGTAATATATTTTGCTGCATAACATACAGTATAATATTTTACTGCATAATATACAGCAATATATTTTGCTGCATAATATACAGTAATATATTTCGCTGCGTAATATACAGTAATATATTTTGCTGCATAATATACAGTAATATATTTGGTTGCATAATATACAGTAATATATTTTGCTGCATAATATACAGTAATATATTTTGGTGCATCATATACAGCAATATATTTTGGTGCGTAATATACAGTAATATATTTTGCTGCTTAATATAAGATCTCCCACTGAAGCATCTAACTGAAAGATTTAATTTTGCAGCTATAAAAACTCCAACAGTTTCTGTAACTGCAAAATGTGCTGTGAACGCTGTATATGGGGTAAAAGTTATAAAAAAATCCGAACAATGTCTGTTATTTAGCTAGTAGGATGTAAAAATATGAAATCGATTACATAGTTATGACAGTGATGGATAAATTAACCTGCAATAAAAGTACGCGTTTCTTTTTTCGTAATAAAATTGTAACAGAATAAATGTATGGATACATGGAAAATATTTCAAACAGTGATTTATTTGGCGTAAAAAATTATAAAAGAAACCAAAAAGCCTGTTTTAGAATTTTTATCTGTCTGTCACCTTCCTTGAATATTCCTTCGCTATCCATGCTGCCAAATTATAATAAATTGGACCTCGATATCTGAAATTCACTTCTGAAATGCACAATCAAATTTGTCTGAAAAAACTCCTTGCGTCACTTCCTTTCCTTCATAACTCTCTTGATATTTTTTAATGTTTTTTTACAATTTTATACACGATCTTTTGCAATTTTTCACAACGTAACATGTATTTTTACTTGATACTTTGGTTAACCGGAAGAGGTTGCTTCTGTAGCAATGACGGACTCATTTTGTGTTACAAATTACCATGTACATTGTACAATTATTGACAAATAAATAAATCAAATATCGAAATTATTACAGAAATTTAAGGCCATTTTGTTATCTGGTTTTAAACAAAAGACATTTAGGATCGCCACATTAAAGCAAATTGTATTTCACAAGCATAAAGTAAAAGAAAAACAAATAATGTCCTAATTCATTCAAAGAACTCAAAATAATGATACTAAACGTCTTATGACAGAAAAACATATTAATTATTTAGAACTAAATTTTAATAAAATTCTCATTTATTTCGAATAAAATCCATACACAATAGGTGTTAATTTGTTCCAATAACTCGCGTATGTAACTAGTTTTGTCTACAATCAACAGAATTTAAGAAGAAACCCAAACAAACCTTGTTTTGGGCCTCCCGGTTCGGGCCCTGCAGGCCAAAAACCGTAAAAGGAAATCAAAGGATGTTTAAATTACGCTGGTCACGTATCTTGACTGAGTTGAGCCGCGACTTAATCACGAAATTATCATGATATTTTCTGAGACCGGAAACATGTTTTCCCCTATGTCTCAATTTATCACACTCGGCAACCTTCTTCCAAATAAAACTAGTAATCTGGCACGCGCACACACACGCAGTAAGCCGCTTCGTAAAATGCCTACTTACGTCTCTACTTCCCTGCCGCATGCGTCTGTTGGTGTAATTTAATAACATCGTGTTAAGTGTCTATTGCTCGCTACTTGAATCATTGAGTCATTTCATAACAGCGCGTTGGTCGACGTACATACATATCTATAGGTACAATCAATATTTATATAGATAAGGCTGAATGACCTCACGCCATGTTGACAATATCGGTCGATGATCTCAGGACTCCTGGTTTAACTTGGATTAGGGCTTGTATCTTAGGAATTTAGGTTGCTTTTAGAGATATTAATATGCGATTATTTATTCTAATTCGTAGTGTTGTACGTCTCGCTATTTTAAATTTTAGTAAGTTAGCGCTATTAAAAATAATAAATCTCTTTCGAATTGTTAACACAATGAATAAAATATCTTATATATAGTTTTCAGTTTGTTTGTCTTTTACAATTTCAATTGCAATTTGAATTACACTTTTTGCTATACTTGTCGCTTTGATCGTCTATATAATAATCTGTATACATGTAATCTATGTACCTACATCTATGTACATGAATATCCTTTGTGAGATTGAAAAAATAACTTGATCTTAATTTTATCCTAGTATTATTAATTGTTTGCGCTTATTACTAAAGACATTTTTTTCAAAATGATTTTTACAAGGTCGTTCTCTTATCATATTAGATCGAATATCGACAGCCTAATGATTTTTCAGGCAGCAAAATCTTAGGTATAAAATGAAGTTTATTTCAGGGAAAAAAATGTTCATTTAAAATAGATGCACATTCGTTTTTATAATGTTTAAAAAATTATTTTCGACTTATTTAAATTTCAATTACAGATACATTCTTTATCATTTTATATTTGCTTCAGACTATTCATAAACAAAACACAAGTTTTTTTCCTCAACGAACTGGAATGATAATAAACAAAACAATTATTATTGTCGCCAACTTGATGAACTATGTCAACAAGACTATACGGGCAATGAACTCATCATCGATAGAAGAAGCTTGCGGAATAAATGTCAGAGACCTGAATTGTAGATCTGTATGCCAAGTTGGCATGTCACAGAGAAATAAAGGAATAACTATATGACAGTCAGAAAAACTTATACCACTTCATATTTGCTGTTCAAAATCGAAAAAAAAATGATTACGTCTCCTAACCGGTTTGTACGTAAAGTGTTAGCTTGTATTAGGTTAGTACACATGTTCAAATCGTCACTTAAATTAAAAAGATAATAATTGTAATAAATGTTTCCAAAAATAGTCTAAATTAGACATGACGAGAAGATAAAAGAAAAAAAGACAAGACGTGAAAGAAAGTTGTTATGAACAGAATACAACAAAGTACCGCAATTAGGGAAGGTTATTTAAAATTGTTTTAAAAATAAATACTTTCCTGAAGGCATTCAATTTATTCCATTAGTCGGCTGCATATACAGAGAAGAATATTCATATTAAAAAAAAATAATTAGAAAAAAGAAACACACGACTGCAAGACGTATTGATGGATTGCAAGAAAAAGATGAGCTTAATAAAAAACAAGGAGTTACAGTAGACTTGTGATTACGAATCCTAATAATGGACTGCACTCTTGCAGTATCTGTGGATTGAACATGTTCATGGATTGAATTTTCGTCATAGTTTGAAGTATAACCCTTCTGATAGCAAACTGATCCAAATTATCAAACAAGACATTATCATACATTAAATAAATCATTTTTTTAATTAAATTTATATACTAACCGTGGGCCCTGCAGTAAAAAGTTATAGATATAAATCGAAATTTTTTATGTAAATCATTTATTTAATATTTTTCTCTTTTCTCTTTCTGCCCTATAATAAATACCTAGATTATTATATACTTTTGAAATCCTCTAAACCAGCTCTTTACTATGACAACACATTAATTAAGTTTTATTATATGTAGTTTTTTGTCTGTATTACGAATTAAAACATTACGATCGCCATTTTGATTTTAATTTAACGTCATGTAGCCCTCGTTAATTAAGATAATAGAGGGGTTATAATGATAAAATCGGTTGAAACTCACATAGGTATTTACATTCATGGATCCTGAAAACAAAACATTCCTTTTTAGGCAGTCGTGTATAAAGAAAGAAAACCGGTCTGTATAGAAAATTATACGAAGGAAGTTTTAACAAATAGTGTGAAATTTGAGTAGTTACCGTACGCAATGTATGTTCTTTTTTAAAAATGAAGTACTTTAACAACAATGAATACCAGAATCTAGACTACTTCGTTTCACAAAATACCAGTATAAACGGGAAACGAATTATTGTGTTTGTAAAAACGAATTGTAATATTTAGGAGTGAAGTTCGTTAATCATTTCTCCGACCATAAATTTAGGGTGTTAGTAGACGAAACTGAATACTTTACTTAGTTTACAGAGATCTGAAATCGATATAAATACGACCATGCGGATTATTTCGAACAACATCTTATTTGTTATTATAAGTCACTAAATAAGTAACGTAACACGACAATAAAGTAACGTTATTTTGTGCAATGAGGGACATCTATCTTTTAACTAATATAAAGCGACCGTTCATACAGATAAATAACTGTTACTGAGACTCAATAACGCAGTTCGAGTATATCAATATACCTAGTTCCCCGGGGACGAGGCGGTAACGAAAGTGTCTATACGTCATTAAATTAGAAGCGAGCTGTGACTGAAATAAACGATCCGAACGATAACGCGTCCCGGGAAACGGACCGCCGTTTTGTGGCCGCGATTGCGATAATTAATTTTATCTCAAACCCATAACCATTTCCTGGTCTGTGCAACTATTTACTCGTCAAACGAATAAAATTAAATACGGGGAATTTCAAGTCCAGACGGCGTACGAGGTCGGTCTTATGATTTGAGTACAGATATTCAATTTAACTAAGTTTCTATAACCTTATATTCTATACAGGACGTTGCTTAATTGGCTTAGAAAATTTTTTTCAGATTCTTCGCAAAAATATTAGATGAAAATAATCTATACCATTTTTATATTAAAGCCTTTATTACGGAGAAATAATTTATTTTTCGATATAAAAATATTTTTTTAATCATAAACAGAAAACCCATGAGAGAAAAATTAGAAAAATATTGAATGTATATCGGGATTTTTTTATGAAAAAATTTCATATCGCTGACTACCCAAATAAGGGGTTGACATGAATGACGATGCCTATTTAACAATGAAGGATACCTCTTCCGTATCTCTTTTTAAGAAATACGGAAGAATTTATAGAAAGAGTTTTTATTATGAAAATAATCTCTTATAAATGATTTTGATGTTGTCTTAGGATCAATGCACCGTAAATTTATAATTTAAAATTTAAGTGCACGCCTATTTAATATATTTTATAACAAATAATTCAATTCTACAGAACAGTTTTTATATCAATCGTATCGTCGTATATCGATTACCAATCGTTTAAAATAAGATACTTGACAGATACCTTCTGTTGATCGAAGGTTTGAACAATTTTAATTTTTGTAAAGTACTCAACTAACTGGCAACTAAAAGTTGATTGCCGGGTAAAAAAAAAAGATTTTGACGTCTAAGAATAAAATGTAATTCTGATGAGAGTAATAAAATCTAAAGAGAGTTTAATTTGTTACGATTTATTTAGTCAGAATAAACGAGCAATTGTTACTGTACAAACAAAAAAATAATAAACTCACGTAACTTACGTGCAAAGACAGAACTCAGAACTAGACTTATATACATCGCGCAGCAACAAACGTCATTATTATATATTATCGATAAATAACTAGACCATCGAAGGTCTGCCCGTATATTTTAGTCCACGAGATACCAGTTTGTTATTCTTTTTCAAACAAAGTAAAATATTAAACAAGGTGAACATTTTATTTTGAAATACTAAGCAGATCTTATGAAATATTAACAGTCTGTAAAAAGATAAATATAGAAATTTGCAAGTTACTTAACAGAAAAGTTTAGATACACCAAAGTAAACATATCAGAAGTAGACAATGGATAAAAAATGTAATAAATAACGGGAAAAACACTAGGTTATTTTAGGTTTTCTTGTAACAAACTGATTTAAATAGAATTTCGTTTTATACTTATAAATAAATGTCCAGATATATTTTAAGATACCTGGAATGGACGATATTAACTAGAGTTTTAACACTGTCGTGACTCAGTAAAAGATTTAATGTAGGCTTTTATTTTATACTGAATTATTAGAAGGACGTTTTTCGGTTGAAACACACTTCAAGGCTTAAGTCGGAAATTTTATTTAAAGCGCATTATTGCTGCCAAAAGCCAAAAAAAGAAAAACAAATTCGCCCGTTTTTTATATACTCAGAATAAATTGACTACATTGATTACTAAAAGTCTAAAGATAAAAATAGAATACGTACAAGGAAATAACATTGTCCTTCTATATTTTAAACGATTCATATACTTTAAGCGATTCGTATGCAAACAGCTTCATATATTTTAAACGAATCATATACACTCAACTTTATATATTTTAAACGATTCTTATATTCATATAGCTTCATAAACTTTTCGTATACACAAAGATTCATACATTTTAAACGATTTTTCATAGACACGAAATTTGAATCGGAAGTGAATCTTACCCATAGACAAATTTTAAACAACGAAAACAAAAAAGATTCGAGTGAAAATTCCCGCTACGTGCTTGATATTATAAATGTGAAAGTGTTTTTATTGGTCTGTTTTATTTTTTCGTTATTTAATAACTGTAGAACGAATTACTACCAAATACGGCATGCGTAAAGATCGTGAAGCGGGTAACGTATAATTTCTAGTGACCATGTAAGATGGTAGCAGTTTAATATGGTGATTAATTAATAAAGTTTTGATTACACTACTATCGTTTTTTTCATTTGAAGTCCCTGTAGCGCACATATTGTAATCAAACAAATTTATTTATACCGCCCAAATATAATCTGTATAAATTCATTTAATCATTTGTGAAAACAATACAGTGGTTATTTTTTCAACAATCGAATCTCATGTTCACTCGTAACAAAACCTCTTTACGTAATATTGACAAACATGTAACCAAATGTTTTATTCTCTCGTTTTCAAACAAGCTCTATTTTCTTGCACGGATCATATTAGCCGCGGCTTTACTTGTGTGAAATGCTAATAAGAATGCTAATTTGCATGAACGGCATAAATTTTGGTAAAATATAATTTCTGTTTTTACCCACAACGCCTATAACCAGAGATTTCGAATAGGGTTCAAGATCAGATCCCACACTTTCAAGTATTCGTACAAAATCATATGATGCTTTGGTATTTTAATTCGATACAAACAATTGGAATACAGGCTTGCATCTGTACAGATGTATTAGTATCAGGCCGAATCAATCGATTCTACGAACGGATCGCATCAGTAAACAAGTCGCACGGTCAGCCGAATTAAATTATCAAGGTTGTTTATAAGAAAGTATTTGATAAGTTTACTTGGCGATTGGCCGCAGGCGCTGGCAGATTTTGTTTTGTTTATATATTTCCATAGGGCAACTTAGATATCTAGAATATGGGTAATTACATTTCGAATTTTGAATATGAATAGATTTAAATATATTTTAATATCTTTGCTAATGGCCCACCTGAAGATGTTGTAATACAACGAAACCTAGGTCGTAGTAAAGAACTTAAAGAAAATAGAAATAATACTACATCACAATAATTAATTTCTACAAAATTAACGCCAAATATATTCAATATATTTTAATTGCGATATCTTGACATAACAGTGACCTTTAGTTAATTTACATGCTGTATGCATTAAAAAATTCTTTTATTCCATAGTCGATCGGTCGATACGATCCTAATATCGTATCATAGAGTTATGGTCCGGATCGATCCGAGATATCGATACAAAAGAAAATATAGTGCATCTCTAATTTTTAATATAATACATATATAAAACGCGTGTTTTCACTGTTTATTTATAAACTGGATACGATTCAAAAACATTGATATAATGTACCAACATATCGGTATTAACAGTAATTATAAAAAAAGGGTTATGGAATTAGATAAGATAGTTTAAAAATAATATTATTGAAGGTACGCACCGGCATACCTTCAGTTCATTAGATTGCATGATGTGTGTTTTATGTTTATCATGTTTCGAATTAATAATTTATCCTTTCCGGCAGTTTTTGGCTTATTAAAATTACAGATATATATATATATATATATATATATATATATATATATATATATATATATATATGTATATATATATATATATATATATATATATATTGAATTTTCTTGTTTAAGTCGTACAGATGCTTCATCTAAATAACATGGAATGCTGAGGTTATATAACATAAAAATATGTATACCAATCTAAGATCAGTCATTATCTCAGGAAACTTAAGCGTACCAGGAAATTTCTTCATTTTTGTCTATATGTACCATATATATATGTAACATGTATCATTAAGGAGTTCCAAACAATGACGAAACGCATAAGAACTAACAGATTTTCCAAATTTACACAGTTAACAGTAGGAACTAGGCAGTTCCTATCATTACATAGGTTCATATATTACGGTTCCCATTATTATATTATGCACGTCTCCCAGAAACGATTAAGGGACTGACCAAATGAATGTCAGATCAGATGACTATATACAGATACAAAATTTCCTTTCTCATGACACCAATGGTATGAAGTCGATAGTCGCTAGTAACGTTTTCAGTACTTAACGACATTTTCAGGGAAAAGCAGTACATATATATTATTTTAGAACAAATAGAAACTTGGTAAAAAGTTTTTTGAAAACTAATTTCGATATCGAGTTAGAGAAAATTGAATTGTTCGACTTGAATGGAGCCTAAACTTTTGAATTGTCCATACCATTACAATATATAAGAAACTTATCAATATAAAACTGACAAAGAAATGAATGTTTTTATTCCCGAGTATTGATTTGGCAGACATTTTTTTTTCTGTACCGTTGTCTAGTGAAATTAGAAGACAATTTAAAATAGAAAACTTCTAGATAAACATTTTACTTCGTAGATGTTGTCGTGGCAAATGACCTGAATGACAGAATAGTCCTCATCCATCCACGGCGGTCTATTTGTCACAATATAATATGATGAATAAATTATTCATCTTAGAATGTTGTGAGAAAAAAAATATTTTACTGTGTTCTTTACGACGCAGTGCTTCAGATTTGAGCAAAGATAGGATTAGGAGACCACGAAACGCCAAATCGCTCATTCGTCACTCGCTTATCTTAATTGCTGCTTATTTTATTTACATCATATTTCTCTCTTCTACAAAATTCGGTATATTCAACCAATGTCTTACGGAGCCTTCTAAACATATCTCAAAGCTTCTTCAACATATTAAGAACTTAACAGAACGATTCTGTGACCTTTGTTATTGAAATATGTTTACGATGTCATTATCCTAATACGGTATCAGCGTCCGAAAGTAAATGTCGCTAAATGTTTCTCGAACAGGAATACAGCTACAGATAAAATGCATTCGACTTTGAATATCTGCAAGCTTAAAGCATAGCTATTGAATATATGCAAGCTTAAAGCATAGCTATTGAATATATGCAAGCTTAAAGCATAGCTATTGAATATATGCAAGCTTAAAGCATAGCGTTTAATGCATCATATTTGCGTTTCGTGTCCCGATACGTAACCTGATCCCTTCGTCCGCCACACATTCCAAACCGCGGATGTGTCGCGAAATTCGACTCGCGAGCATAAAAATCTAAATTCGCGACAGCCGCCGAACGAAAGTGGATCGAAAAACAAAATGGGCGGCATCTTGGGGGAAATTACATATTTCATCCGAGATTGCGATACGTGAATACAGATTTGTTTTGGACGCGAGCCACGTGCGCTCGAGGCGTTTGTGGACTACGGATTTAACATTCATTGGCCTTAAAGTTATTGGACAAAGGAAATAAATAAAATTCACACTAGGAATCCACGAGCATAATAAAATAATGCGTAATTGAAATTAAAACCGGATGTGCGTGTTGCAACACGCATAAAATAGGATTCCTCAGTTATCTACATATACTTTTAGAAATTTTTAACGCAAGTTATCATTCCGCGACAACGCGAGTTAACCGAATCGATTTTAATTGCAAGTTCCGATCAAATACTAAGTAGTGTCTAGAATTTTTGCAGCATTTTAAAAATATTTTTTTCAAACTTTCAATCGAACTCTGTCTGCCTCTGTCTGCCAGAACTTCATAATTTCCGCAATAACCTTTCCACGTAAAATTCTGTGAATAAATGCTTGGGGTGGAGGCTTCAATTAACAGACAGTAAACTTATTATTATGTAGATATATATATATATATATATATATATATATATATATATATATATATGTATATATATATATATATATATATGTATATGTATATATATATAATGTACAGTACATATCTCCATACATGTAAAGTGGGAAACCGATACATATCAAACAAAAAAAAAATCTTAACGCGCCATATTGGATTAGTAAATTTGTTTTGTGAAATAACTTTGAATACTTTGTTTTTATATCTTCCTTTAAACTAATTGCTATTAAACACGGCAAAGTATAAAACACTGCAAATTTACGGCGAGCGGTTCTCTAGTAAACCTGTAAGGTACGAAAATATATATAGGACTTGCGCATCAAAATGGCCGAATCTAATCAAGCTTTTTACCAATTTGTGTTCCATTGCTTTCATTTTATTTATTATGTTAACGAACATTTATTTCACAATAATTGAAATTAAAACTTATGGATACATCTATATTCAATAATTAAAAAACATTTTTAAAATTCGAAATGAAAATCATTTTCCTGTAATATTCAACATACATGATTACATCTATTAACTTTTCAGTCTGGTTACTACTCAATCAAACACTCTACCTAATTTCATGTTCCTGTATCAAATCATTAGGTAGATCAAATAAGATACTATATACAAAGAAATAATGTAGTATCGTCGTTTCCACATCTTGAGGTATGAAACGGTAAAGTAGATTTCGCAGCCGACAAGGAAAATTTTTAGAACTTAGAAGATAGATTATGTGGGACAAGCTAAACATGTCATAATGCTACAACTTCCTTGCAAACATTATAGATAAGATACCGAACTATATTAAATCAATTCATTCACATATGCGAATACAATATTTGATCGTTCGCTGAATCAAGAATTAAATGAATCGATTCATAAGAAGGCATAATGTAAATATCTGTCCAGGTCCATACCTCCAGATATATGCATATAACTATTTACTTATAACTATTCAGCTTTTTCCCTTGACTTCATAAGCGTAGAACTAGTGATTTTAATCATTTGGCTTTTATTGTAGAGTGGGTTGACATGATTAATCAATATTGATGTCTAAATAATTTATTTCTTTTTAAGTAGTATTTTAAGCTATATTTTTTATTAGTGCATGAACAGTCAGGTAATATAACGTGGAAATGCGACATACGATTAATGATGTGAAAAGCAGGTCACATTTAAATTGACACCTGTCAAAAATATTCATATAAATAAGTCCACATTGGGCATCGAAAGTGATACTTTTTATCACTTCCTTAGATGATATACAAATAATTGTAAATAAAAATAATCCTTGTGTGATTTTTTCTCTTATTCATGCACGTATAAATAGAACGACCGAAAGCGAAACAGACAAATATCTTTTCAAATCCCCGCTAACGTTAATCTCCCCTCTGAGCTGCTCAAGTCGAGCCCCTGTAAATATTATAGATGACGTCTCTAGTAAACTCGCCGTATGACGGCAAGGTGGCCGTAACACTGTGCGAAAGATCAAAGACAGGTGCGTGTATAAACATTAGTAGTTTTGTAAAACCTATAACTCTGTCATGCATAATTTTAATATAAACATTTCCAACCGTTTAGGCAACGTAAATTAATCTATAGATCTTTTTCCAGCTTGCCTCACGAATATCCTATAGCTCAACAACCTTGTGACGTACTTATGACGATATACACGCTAAAAGTTTTTGGACTAAACGCCCTGACTAACACTGTAATCAAAATCCGTCGAACAGAAGTTAGGTTATTAACGAAACAAGAAACAAACAAAAAATCAGATAGACAGAATTTATAAATGTGGTAGATATCAAATACACGAATTTTATTTGCCTTTTATGTCGTACATTAAGCTGTTTGTAGAGACAGTAACCAAAAAGAACTTTAAGCGAGAAAATATTTAAATTAAACTAAAATATAGGAATAAAACTGTTCTTCAAATTACATAAATTTGGCCATTCGTAATTATACACACAATTAAATTGAGTACAAGTGGACTGAACAAAGCGAATATTATATTCCATTGGTATTAAATGTCGTGAAATAATTTATTTATAAATAAAATACTTGAAACTACTCGCAGTTAGCGATTTAGCGCCAGTTTCATCCTAGGTTGTAAATAAATTCCATAAATTAGAATTATCCTTTATGTTTGACTGTCCTCGCCGAGTCAGCAAAGAATTCAAAGTGAACTGTGAACTGAGTAATATAATTATATCCGTTCTCGAACCCATCTAACAAATTCACAAAATTTAATATGATATGAGGATTAGTTTTTGAATAAAAATAAAAAATAGTGTTATACACGAGGTCGATAGCTTTCAACGTTTCAAAATAAAAATAAGACACATTCCATGGCGCCAGTGAGTCACGTTCGAAATCCAAATTCGAATTCAAGTAGGCGCGAATATTATTTATTTTCTCTGGCAGCAATGACTATATTTTCGAATGTATTGCTTCCGCCAATATTGTAAAAATGAATGAGACAGGAACATAAGTTAATGTTATTGATAATAATTACCCACACAAAACGTACCGCCGACTCGGCTCTCCCGATTTGGATCAACGTACAAAAGATGATATTCAACGGTTTATAACGATATAGTATATTTCTCATTAGCATACTTCAAGCGAGAAAATATTTAAATTAGACTTTGTGACCCGGATACACCTCAGTGAAATTTGATGTTTCGTGAACTTGGCATATATGATAATATAATTTAGAAAATGTTCATATTGCTGTTTATAATCGCTAATATACTAATATGGACAAGGTTATAAAAATCTTTGGTTAACATTTTTTGTATGTATTATTATGGTTTATACAGCAAGAGGTAGAGGTATTCTAAAATTATTTCGTTTGTTTTTGTTATAACATTCGTATGTTTTTCTAATCTCTTTTTATATTTTCTCTAAATTTTTTCGCATTTTATTGTATACCATCTTTCGTGCGTTCACAATGAGATTTTATGCATGCTCACAGTGGAAAAGTGATAGGATGAATCAAGTCTATAAAGATTAATTACTAATGATTATTATGTCACGCGTACTTCACCATTGTATTTTTCAACTTCTTGACGTATCAAACTATTTCAATCTATTTGCTTTACTACCAAATACAAAAATTCATCAAACTTCGTTTTCTAAATTTTAAATTATAAACAAATAAATGTACCGAAAGACGGACTGAGACATAAACATTATAAAAAACTATTAATACCTAGACATTATAAAAAACTATTATAAACATTATAAAAAACTATTAATACCTCAGTCTCTAAAGTCAAGTCCCATTTAAATCCGTGTATTTACGTGACGCGTTTACAAACATATAAACAGGCACATACAAACAAACAAAAATATTAAATTCCAAAAATGATTTAATTTTTTTAGCCCACTTATGGTTTCCAAAAATTATTTTTTTCTTATTTATATTGTACACTATTTTTACCCCAACAATTTTAATATTATTCCAAGGATCATCATATTATAGTTTAATAAATAACACGCGGGATATAGAATGCGTCATTTATAATATGAAAGTCGTCCTATGCAGACTATCGACGTTCCGAATATTTACATTCTCAAAAAATATACTAACATTTTTGCGAATGTCACCGTATCCTAAGGTATGGAATGATAAAACGTGATAAATTGTTTTTTTTGGAATTACTTTAATTGGACTGAATTAATCTCTCTGTAACGTAGACCTAGATTAAAAATTCAGCGATTACTATTTAATTAATATTTCATTTTTATCCTATTATTCTTAATAAATATTCTCTCGGGCGTCATTTATCGATAGTAATGGAATAAAAGTCTTTTTGAAAAAATAATGTTTTGAAAAAAGAATCTTTTTGAAATGAAAGTTCTAATCTTGTATGACATGTTTTAAATAACGAAAACATACTCAGTATACTGTAACTCTGACGAAAACATATTGAAACAGCGGCAAAATGGAGAAAAACGAATGTAACTGTATCAGATTCAGGCATTATTATAAATAGGTTTAATTATGCCGTGAATCTTATCACACATAATTGACTATTGTATATCTCCATTTCTTTACGTATCAATATATCTCATTTTATTCGCTAAGCCAATTAATACAAAAAAAACTTGTTAAGTACGAGTAAGATTCGCATTACGAGGGCTCAGTACACACTTGGTGAATACAAACATTTGTAGAAAGTATTTTGATTATACTGTTTACAGATCTTGATATTATTTCTCACTGCGTAAATACATAAATATATTATAACTATCTTTCACAGACATAATAAATGTACGTTTTGAGATAAAAGGTTATTGCAGAGTTAATTTAAGTCGTTCGTATGAAGTTTCTATGAACTTTTTACAGACTTTATGTCATAAGTTGGTTGACTATTACTCATAAACTAGTAGTGTCTACTTAACTGTGAACATTTTCCTTTTAATTCCGTTACGTATGCTACTATTGTGAATACTTTCCAGGTGTTTGCTGGTAGGGAGTGGAGACATGTAACTCTAACAAAATACACCGACTGCAAAAAACAGTTTTACGCAGCATACGAGCTTTCGGTCGCTACACACTTGTAATTCGAAACATTTTTTACCGTTACCGGAAAGTAAATAAGTGAGCGACAAAAAATTATTTAAAAAAATATTAGTTGCTATCCAGAAATAAAACTCGCTGGTAAACTTCCTAAAAGATTCTGTCATAATTTTAAGACTTGAAAAATTTCAGTCGCGGCTTTCAATCCCGGAGTGTGAAGAAAAATATAATTATGATGGTTTATTAAATTAAATAGACATCTCGTTAGTGCTCTAAAATTAGCTCTCTAAAGTTAATGTAACTGTCTTTCCATTTCTTTTTATAACAATCTATTTAATATAAAATAATCTACTAAATATAATGTATTTGGCTACAGCAGTGTGAAATACCATTACTTATAACACACCAAAAATAATAGAAGTTCAGATCACAGGAAGCCAGTGTACACAGCAGACATAACTTTCGTCCATTATATGTTACAAGTTCATGAAATACACGTAATCTTATATCTACTTACATGAAGCTTGACAAAACAGGAGATTTTTTTGAACCAGTGCGAACTTGAATTTTATTCCATGCTAAATTCGACAAATTCAAATTTTATGGCAATTTCTAAAAATTTTTTATATTTAACTCAAACTATATTAACTTTGCTATCTTTTGTCTTTATCCAACTTTGTATCCAAAGAAAGATTTTTCCCTGACTGCGTAAAGCAAAAAGCATCTAATATTTTGCGTGTTTGTGTATATATATCAGGGTTTTCTTTCCTCCTGTAGCTTGAAGGGATTGACAGGTCTTCATGTATGAGATGGATTCTTTTGGCTTTATGAGTATCACCAAATATACAAAGCATATAACATTATTTGAAATTCAATATAGCAGATATTGGGGAACCGCGAGTGTGGTGGTGCGTGCACGTGAATCCGTGACAAAGTAACTTAACTGTTAAAAAATGTGGAATAAAAAAATATATTATTAAAAAAGAAAAAAATACCGATTGCACAAAAAGCTGAAAAGAAATAAACAAATTTCATTGCCTTTATTTTTTAGCTTTTGAACAGAAGGGTTTTTTTATTTTTTAATAACAATTTTGGATCATGAAAAATCAAGTTTGAATTGAGAATCCGCCTTTTTGAAATCGATTAAAAATTTATTCTAATTCTCCGAGAATTATTTTCATTAGTAATCGAAAATGAATGCATCTATCTATGTAAAAAAATTAAATATTTCTATTTTACTCTTTGCTAGGATATAGTCAACATCTCTGACAAGGGGCAGTCATGTTCAAGGGGGCCAGATATTCTAGAAAACGTTTCAAACCTATCACCTTAAAGTACAATAAAATGTTTACTAACTCTACTCAATATGCAGTCCAGTTTTACTATAGGGTTTAAATTCTTTCCACTTGATCCTACATACATCATTACCGCAGATAACTTGCGCAGCTAAGTTTCGGATGTTGAATTAAGTAAACTCTTGCAATATTCAAATTTAATTACGTAAATTCATTACGTATTTCTTGTGAAACATTAAGTGTTACAGGCCGTGAAAATTCCGTGGCGTGCAGAGGTCACAACGCTATATCAAGACACACCATCTGACCCAGTTTTCACACGCGTAAAAGTAATATATTTCACAATGTAACATTAGAATTATGTGACTGTAAAAACTGGATGTAACAATATGAGTCTAGCCATTAAACCAATTTAGATGAAATATTCAAATCGATTTATATTGATAATTTTTTGATACAAATTTAATTGAAACAAACATTGTTAATCAAGCAAAATAATTATCATCAGTATTTACAAGTGGTAAACCGTTAAATTTTCATATAATTAATCAATTAGTTACCTAAAAGCGGAGTGGAAAATGATGTAAATTAAATTTAGGTTCCAAAAAATATCAACCGCTTGTACGCAGATTTATATAAATCGACCGCTTATACGCAGATTTATGTAAATTAAATTTAGGTTCCGAAAAATATCGACCGCTTGTACGCAGATTCATATAAATCTGCGTACAAGCTATCGATATTTTTCGGAACCTAAATTTAATTTACACCATTTTCCCCTTGGCTTTTAATTAAAAAATTATTTTCCGGTCGTATAATTTAACTTCAGCCACCTGATAAGGCCTAAGTTTCCCATTTTAAAATAAAAATTTATTAGAAAATTACACACACAGCAAAACGATATATTAACTAATAAACAACGGCTTTTACTATTAGGTATGTTTTGACATTTAGTTATGATGTTTGTCTATCTTCTACATATATAAATTTCGAACAGTAAAGGCTGTCGAAATAATTAATTTAGCAAAAAAATGGAAAACGTTTGTTAATTGATTGCGATTATATGACTAATAAGCGACCGCTAGCGATTTTGTTAGCGCCTTATTTCACCTTTAAATATTTTTACCTAGTGAATTTTTCAGTAACTTGCAAGACACCGAATGGTAACATAATGTTAAAATATGAAAGTGAAAGGTAATAAAAATCTCATTGTAAAAAAATTATTTAAAAAAATTATTTTTAATTGTTTGTTTATATTTCGTCATTAGCGGTGAAGGTAACCTTCAAAATGATAGCTCAATAATTGGTTTTGATGAAGTATTAAGGGAGATATGGCGGGTTGACAAAAAACACTTTTGACAAATAATATATAGACATTTTTATGAGCTTCCAACGACTTTTTATGCCAAGTTTCAGGTTAATAGGCGTGTCATATTTCGACAGTTAAGCTTAATTTCTACAGGTAAAATACTAGCTAGATTTTTGTGCCCTGTTTCATGTTGAAAGGCGCGTTATATTATTTTTTCCACAGAAGCTTAAAGCTTCGCCCTCATAGGAGTTGAATTTCAAAAAATCCTTTCTTAATCAGCCTTGACGTTACAAAAGACCCTCCTAAAGAGTTTTTAAACGGCTTTATTTAGCTTCACGCTGTGTACGTTAATGTTGTTGTTCATTGAAATCTTGCGATCGATTCATCAACTACTTCTACTTAACCGATTCTCATGCAACTTCGCATACGTTTTCAGTTTTCCAAGATAATACAATATTATTATAATTTCAACCCTTGGTTCTTAAATCCTAAACCTGTAGGTGTACTGCCTGCCTAAACTGTCTGACTTTAAGTTCTGCTTTTTTGTTAAGCTAATATTGTGGATCTCAAGCTGAGACTGTGTCACTGAGTCCCGGGTTCCAACTCTTCAGTCCTAATATTGCAAAGTTACTGCCTAAACCGTGACATTTGAGGATCTACTGCTTTTAAACTCAAATTGAATTCCGGATTCTAACTCCTTAGTCCTGGCGCTACGGGGGCACCGTTTGCCTAAATTGTGAGACTTAAGGATTTATTGTTTCCAAATTGGTAAAATAGGATGCAAGGAATTACTCCAATCATTGAATAAAGGTGATAAATTCAGACTAAGCAAAGAAAAGCACACGGAAAAGATAGAAATAAAAGCGAATCCATGATTTTATTCTAGTCTAATCAAAGCCCCAAAGTGGTGATCAAATATTATATTCTAACTTTTATTACGTCATCACTTGTACAATAAAACCATTTCAATTGAAAATATTTTTTTTATATTTTCAAGTTTTTCCATTCTTATTAACTTCAGTAATTTCTAGTAGTCACTCTGTGACTCAATCGTGACATGTCTATTTAAAGACATATATGTTAGAAGTTTTTCATTTTGAAAAATTCATGATTGAACTTTTATTAACTAGACTGAAATTACACAATTTGTTAAAACTTATATAAGTAGAAATTCTTCACAATACGATTAGTAAACATTATTTCTGTATTTGCAAAGGCTCGCCGGTGATGTTAAGAGCATTTGTTATAGTTGACATTAATATCTCTTTGACAATAAATGGGCTATGTCTCTTTTTCCAGCAATATTTTCCGGTAAGTTAGCCTACACAAAATTTATTAATTGCTTTAAGTGACCCACCTAATTTTGAAATCTCGGAGGGAGAGGAGGAGGGGATGAAATACATTTTGACAGATCTTAAAAACTAACCTGGAAACACTTATAGGTTTAAACTTGACGTTTAAATAAGGACGACAATACTGAGCTATGACGTCATTATTAATAATACTCATTGTATTCCACGAGAGAACATGTGATAGCAAGATATCACCATTCTATTAACATTAAATTCGGAAGCAATTTTCAACATTTTTCGCAACAGTTTTTTTTAATTTTTATGTTATTTTAATAAAAACAGCAAATTTAGAAGTAGTTAAGTTCCATAAATTTACATAAAAATTGAGCGAACCGGTTTTCTATCGTCCTTATAATGATAAAACTTTCTTCAAAACGCCACACTGTAATTGTACATCATTAAAGATTTTGACATAAAGACGTGTGTACTGCTGCACAGAAATTTGTGGAAAAATTACTTATTTAAATTTCAATTGTCCTTTTATGCTATTATTAATAAAATGAGATATAGTTTTTAAATCTACTTGCAGTTTTATTCACAGAAATACAATTCTAAATCTACATATACATTAATATCTAATATAAGTATAACTCAAAGTAAAAATGTTATTGAAAATCATATGTGGTCGTAAAATTCCACTATAAGAAAGGTTAATTAAACATAAAATTATGCTTTGTGTCACAATCGTCTCGTCGGGCGCACGGTCACCGTTGCATAAGCCGTCAGGTCCTCGAACGAAGCAACCAGCCACACACATTACAGTGCTCAAATATGCGTGACATGCTGCAACATAATGGCGGCCGCTTCCAGCTAACATTCGTGCACGAGTGAATGCATTCCGGAAATAAGTCAACATTATCGTAATAAATTTTATAGTTTTTTATTAATATTGTTCACTGGTAGAATCTGACTGTAGCGAACGTGGTCGCTAGTGCTGATAGTTCGCGCCGTCACGAAAACAGAATATGCACTTTATCCAATATCGTGATGTTGTTACACATGCGACATTAACTGTTCAGAGTTATCGATGCTTTTAATGATATACGAATATGACACATTAATTAATGAATATTATCTGGAAAGTTCGATACATGCATGTTACTATTTTATTACTATAAGCCACTTAGGTATAAATATATGCCTGTTATACGTTCGTATTTCTCTTGGACCGTCCGTGTTTGAAGATATCCGGGTTTCTATCAGAATTTGAAAAATGTTCGGTTTAACTAAAATTTAATTATTAACATTTCAAAAATATCCAGTTACGTATTACATTATGTATATGCAGTACACCTATCATATCCATGTTCATCATTATATCCAATTAAAACTTTTAAACTTATAATGTCCTGTTTACTACATTCATAAAGACGGCAAGACATTTCACATAATTTTGGCATAAAATTTATATTTTCTGGCGAATATAAATGGTCCTAGAAATAAAAAGTACTAAGAAGATGCTTACGACAAAGATGAAGTACTTAGACAATAAGTAATTATGCCGTTACTGAATAATTTGTGTTTTTTTCCTCATAAATTGTTACTTATTTCCTTATAACATCCAGATTTCGTGTTGAAAAGGCATGGCATACCATACGTATCCTATAGTGCAGTCTAGTGTAGACATTTTGTCACATTTAATTTAAAATTTGATGTAAAAATTGAAAGAAACCTTTATAAAAAATTTCTCCCGATGCTAAACACCTTTGCCAACCGTTCTAAGGCCACACTAACGTCCGTGTGCACCATATACGGTCAGGACTGTCAGTCGGTTCTGATAGTTAAAAATGTATTTCTTTTTCTCATTAACTGTCAGTTGAATTAGACCTAGAGTCATATGAAATACGTTTTTAACTGTCAATAAGTCGGACTAAAAGTCCTGACCGTATGTGGTGCATACGGGCATAACGGATGGCAAGTGACATCACAAAAAAAATAATGAGTATTAAATACATACTTCCATTTAGGTAGGCATAAAACGAAACGTTCTGCAAAATCCAAGATATCTACCAACCATATCTGCCAAATGTTGGACAAACACGATATTATATGTCGGTCAATCATATTTATCAAATGTTGAGTAAAACACGCTGCTATATGTCGGTCAGTTTTGAATTTTGTTGTGTACTTTCAGTAACCTCGTAATAAATTCATTAACGACAACGATCTTGAGATAGTACAATGCAGTATCCTTGAGAAGACTGCATAGGGCAAACAAAACAAAACTTCCTTTATTTTGTTATTTTTGTATATTGAACATTGCATATATCGTGCCCGTGATGTCTTGTGTTAAACACGAGGCGTACGGCCTTTGATGGCGCGCCGGAGGGATACGGTTTCGATTCTCGCCCGTTCGTCGAGTGGGGCTGGAGTGATATTTAAAATCGCGTAGCTAGTATTCCACAGACCTATAATGAGCTATAGCGTCGCTGGTACGAGAAGCTAAGCATTGCGATCGCGAAGACGCCTTCCCAACGTGGCTATTATATGCATTACCTCCAATGATGCGCGCATTGACACAGGCTGTTGAATATGAACTTTTTGTATTGACTTATCTTAAACTTCAATTGTTTTAAACTTTTATCCTATAAATATATTACTTCTTCCATTAATGTTGCTAAAATTTTACACCCCACGTCTATTACGGAAATTTATCTATGATTAATTAAATTTAAAAAAATATATGAACGTAATAGCTAGTGGAAAGAGTATCGTCGTTGACCTCATTGTGATTAACACTTCACAGCCCTATCCTGAATAGGTATATTTCAAAATCGACGTAACAATGTCGCAGAATGTAGTGTGA
Source organism: Druceiella hillmani (assembly GCA_039881145.1). Lineage (NCBI taxonomy): Eukaryota > Metazoa > Arthropoda > Insecta > Lepidoptera > Hepialidae > Druceiella > Druceiella hillmani. The sequence continues at coordinate 36,928,195 of JAYKKI010000014.1, forward strand.
CTGTCATGTGTCTTGTCGCAATGCCAATGATGATGGATGACAATGCGACACTGATCTTGTCAGCGGTTACAAAGAGCTCAGTCGAACTGGGTTTCAGTTAAGTTTATCAAATGTATCGGTGGAACAAAGTTTTCCGCCTTTTTTGTGTGTTTATATATATATATATATATATACATATATATATGTATGTGTGTGTGTGTGTGTGTGTGTGTGTGTGTATGTGTATATATATGTACATGTATATATATATATATATATATATGTATAAATTTTGTGATTGTCAATGTAATATACAAGATGCTTATGTTTAAGTACGTTTAAATTTTTAATTGAATTTGAGTTACTCCACGAAGCAAATTTGAGTTTATTTACAAAAAAAATATATTTTAGCGACGAAAAATGCTTAAAGGTTTTTATTTCTTCATATTGTCTACTACAAAAAAAACATTTTGAAAATGTTCGATGGACTACAATCTTATTTAATGGCAATTTATGATAAACCTACATTATTTATCAAGTAAAAAAGTTATTCATTGAAAAACGAATAGTATTAAAAACAAGACAAATAAATAAAAAAATACCTCATTTATTTTTCATAAATGTTCAAATTAATAGGGTAAACCTTATGGTTACCCTATTCACAGCTGCTATTGATAGGAAAACAAACATCAGCACAACACATTAATCATCCGTGTCAGACTTAAACTAAATTATATATGATGTTTCCTTTAACAAACCCAATCAACCAAAGGAAAAGTATAAACTTTTCGTGGAATTATGTATTCATATGATCATATTTAAAGTTATAACAATACAAACTGAATTATATGGTTTTTAAATATTTGATGCTCAAAACCTTTTTTAAAAGAGTAAATAGTTTAAGTAAATAAAACAAGACAAAACACAATGTCTCTGCGATACTCCAGTATGTTCAATATAGCTGCATTTGTACTAATTCTCTTTGCTAATGAAACAGAATATGGGTAACAAAGTTCCTATAACTGGCTTTATATTAAAAACAATAGTAACTATACTGTTGTGATAATTTTACATACCTTAGTACACAATTATGTTTTTCTATTATAAATGAAATACAATTTATGTTTTTCTTGCTTTAAAATTTTTTAAGCCCTTAATAACACACTCTTTCCAAGATGAGATTTTATTTTCTTCTTTGAAAATAATCAGAAACAATTGAATTAAAAAAGTGATAATGCATCAGTCATACCATAAGTTCTATTTCAAATTCGCCTTACATATTATTGGTGAAATAACACATAAATATATTATGAACTCTGACAAGTAAAAAAATAAATAGCCCAATTTTTTTCAAAATTCTTCAATAATTGGTTTTTGCTTCATAATCACATAACTGTAGGTGTGAGAATGTTTTTGAAGCCTTTCTGTTGTATATTTTCTCAAATTAAAGATGAAAGATATATGATTTTTTATATGACATTGCCAATATTATTTGACATAATAGAAAAAAAAACAAAGTTTTGTTCTCTCCCCTTGAGTTAAGAATCACCTTCGTCAAATTTTGTGTCCCTTTATAAAATACTTCAAACGTAACAAGGCATACATCCATTTTTGAGAAATCCTGATAACTATTTCATTATCAAATATAGACTCTTTCAATAGGGAAGTACTAACTTTGCATGTGAATAAAATGAGTTGCGCCAGTGATAAAGTTTTCATTTTATTTTAATTTCAAAGTACATTTGATCACGTTATACGTGAAAATCAATTTCGAGCAAAAGAATGCAGTGACTTTGTTTGGTGGTACGTAGCATTGATGCTTTAATACAAAGTGGGCCGAATTCACAAACGCTGTGTTTTTAAGTGGGAAATTGTTTATGGTGTATTGATATCAACCATAGATTTAATATAATCCTATAAGAAATAATTTGGGTGTGTAAAATCATACGATTTGGCAACCATTTCACATCGCCTTATGCGAAAACAGAAAGCCTATGAGCTTCTTCTTTAACAGTTTGATTGTTTTGAAGTTTTTTTATAATATATGTTTACATATGACTGAAAAATAATACCAAAACTAAAACACTAGCAATATAAATCTTCATTTTTAGTTGTCTTTCTCTTGACCTTAATTGCGTTCAGGAATTTAATTAACCCAATTTTTTTATTTTTTATTACTTGGATATACAGATAATCATTATTCTGTAGTTCATCACAACTGTAATTAATCTGGTACAATCTAACACATAGTAATAAGGCCAATTAAATATGTTCATTAATATAACATCATTACAACATCGTTGCATCTACAAGTGGAATCGACCGGTAATAACACACAAATAGTTTTCCTGACTTTATTAAATCATAATTTTTAATTAAACCATAACTAAATAAAAACGGTTGTTATGATTCATAATTTGTTATATAAATATCCATTATAATATGTAGTTGAATTTTAGGTATATGAAAAAACACTTGTTTTGTAAATTTCACAAAATCAAGAAACCATATTTTTAGTAATCTTGATTACTCACAAATAAAACATAGGTCAATTGACAAGTTAAGAATAAATGACAAAAATATTGGCATTCGGAATGGAAAAAACCTTATAAAAATATTTAGGGTGCAGATTAAATGAAATGAGACAAGGAGTTTTGGCAACTTACGAAATATAGTATGACGATTTATGAAATGACCACCTAAAGCACTTGGGAAACTAAGAGAAACAAAAAATTAGGAAAAGCAAAAACTTCTTTATATATAATTACAATTTAATTTCTATGTAAAGATTCCAAAATAATACATATTGCCTATTTATCCTGTAAATTTTTAAAAATAAACCTAAAAAATATGTAACAATTATACTTTGTTACTATGTTGTTCTCAAAACTCGTATACCACAAGAAAAACTATGCAACCTAAATATGAGACTGTAGGGATACTAATAAGGTTTTTAATATTATTTATCTGAAGTTTGCAAGTTATCATTCTTGAGTTGTTGAGTCAAAAATAAAAAATAAACTTTACAAAAAAAATTGCTTCACTTTTAAAAAAGTTATAATTCCATTTACTTCAACATTTTTGTAACAAAATAATAAATTTCTATAACCGTCAACTGTATTTTATTCTATGCCCAATATCTTAAGAATATCTAGGATTCTTATATGCCATGTTTAGTCTAAATAAAAGTTGGTTTCATAGGAACTTTCATACAAACACATTTAATAAATTCTGTTTAGACCAACATCAAAACAGGCAGATACAAAAAATTATACATTTTTCAGATTCAAAAGACTAACTATTAATTATGTACCTTCTTATTTACATAATTTATTACTAATAACTCCTGTGTATTATTCCAGGTATTACCAAGACGTTCCCTTTGACTTTCTTCCTTTAAAGCTGAATTATATACCTTATAAAAAGTCAATGGTAAATGATTGATTTTTTGGCACACATTAGCACTGTATTAGCTTTCTATATGACTCCTTCTCTTCCATTAAATATTCTTCCTTGTTGAATTATACTCATTTAGCTTAGCGTACTTCAACTCTTATAGATTTACAATATTTTGAAAATTCAGTTAGATTTGTCTTATTTTTTTTTCTTTTAATATTTTTCTTTTAGAATTTTTATAAGATTTTCGTACATTTATAGGCATGTATTAAATTAAGAGTAGTTTCTATGTAAGTTGAATTAGTATTTTAGAAAAATTTCAAATTACAAATCAGTGTTTTCAAGTGAATTGTAAGAAATTTTATATGGCTGAACTAATAAATAAATGAAACATTACTTACATTTATTTCAACATACTTCATTATTATATTAATTTATTATATTTTCGGACATAAGTTATTAATTATATAATTCATGTTCAAAAATATTTTCAAAATTTCAAATTAGTAGCAAAAAAATTAGTTTTATTTTCACTATAAAAATAAATCCTACCTTAGTTATTCAATTGTTCATTTTACCTTTCTCTATGTCCTCATCCAAAAAAATAAGGCAAAGATAACTATCTAAATAATTTGAACAAAAGCTTCTACAGATACACGCACACACAAGCACTCATATTACACATGCACAATAATGCAGTAATTTTGCAAATATTTGCTGAATGTTAAAGCTAATTAATCGGCATCACTTTAATTTATTATAACCTTGAAAACTTTTGATGTAGGCATCTGTTATATTTATGAAAACTGAATACTATATGAACATTTATAATGCAATTATATAGATAATTTATGCTGGACGCTTAATAAATTAGTATTACAAAAAAGAATATGTTTTTCATAATAACTAATGTTATCTCAAAGTATTCTAAATATTAGATTCATAAATGGAATATTGTTTTTATTTTCAATACTGCGATCTAACAAAAAATATGGCCATCATTGAATTAAACAAAAAATAAGTTTTATATTTGGAGCTATTTTGAAACAAAGAAATATGTATATATACTAACACTTACGAAAAATATTTCGTTATTAACTACCTACAAAAATCCATATTTCCACTTTAATCTTCTTCCTAACATATTGTTTATAATTAATTAAAATATAGGTGCGCTGCAAATATTATTATGTCTTGAAATAAATAGTCCACAGCAAAAACAAAATATATTTCCACAGCTCCAGATTACGTAATTATAAATAAAAAAAAAAATAATTTAAAATTAATAACGTTTAGTTACTTAAAATTAATAAAGTTGAGAATTACCATAAAAAAATATTACTGTAATTATGCACATCCAGGTCACATTATAGCTGTAGTTAAGACACAGACGATTGTATAACTTACGAAAAATATTTCTGACCAATGCAACTGGCCAAAAAAGAATAACTCCAAGTATTCCGCTTAAACTACTTTACGATTATGAGGTTACTTTTTAAAACAAAATGTAATTACTAAAGTTTTTCGCACACTGAGCTCCACCCTGCACCACCACAGTAAAACGACATGATGCAAAGAACTCTTTATTGGGATTTGAAATCTCATATTTTTTTATACATATACAATTTTGCAGGTTATTAGAAATATTGATTATAATGGAAACTCATTGTTTTCTTAAGTAGGTTGATACCGTTTGTGAAAATTAAATGTATAAATGTAATCAAGAAAATGTTTCATTCAAATAATTCCTCTCCTCCAAAATAAATGCTAAAATTAAAAAATCTTATGGATTATTTTCTTATTATATTTCCGAGATGAAACTAAGAAACGTTTTTATTATACCAATTAATCAACACCTGTATATGTATTAAGAGTTCAAATGATGGTATGATCATCAGTGTTGCTTTTTGAATAGAAGCTTTCTTACAATTTCAAAATATGTAAAAAATGTAATATTGAACATGTCATTTTGAAAGTAAAGTAAGTTATCTTTCAGGCTAACTTATTCCATTAGCAAGATGCCCGTTTGCTAACTTTGTGAGGGTCTATTTGAGAGTCAGATGCTACTTGTACTTGAAGTTTCAAGAACATTTGACGTTTTAAGCTAAGAAATAGTTCAAAGAACTTGTTAAATTTATGTTATCTTAGGAGTTTCTTTGTTAAATTTACAGTATATATTTTCCCATCTTTGTTTTTTTTTTGGTGTTTGAACGTCTCTAAAACAGATTGTAGTATGTATAACAAACTTTTGTATGTAAGATGGTATAGTTACTTCGCTTTGCTATGTTTCCATTTCGTGCATCTAGAGATATTTTGTTTTGTTAAGATGACTGGTTTTTTGTACCCAAAATTTCTTGTGCTTGGGTAACAGCAATTTTAATAATACCAGCAAAATATATACGAATTCCCCATTTTCCCATGGTATTGACCAAATCAATTTGATCACATTTACACCAGAGTGAAAACTGTTTATGATGAATAAAAGTAAATTACTGTTTTGTATTATAATGTCAAAAAGTTTATAAATTGCTTTATCATAAAATTAGTTCTCTTATTACTCACAACTATAATGTTTCTGTAACTGTATGCAAAGATAAAATTAATAAAACCATTCAAGTGATCAGAAAAACATTTTAAATTATTTTCTTAATCAGGTTCATGCTTTTTTTATAAGAAAAGTTATACTTTTAAGACATTAATTAGTTACGTAATCCTCAGGATCATTTCACTGAATTAGTTCAACATACGTTCAATTATGGCATTTTTGTTGCACTTTTATAATTGGATTATTTAAAATTTATAAGATATAGTATTTTTATCTTGGGTTTTATTTTTACAAGTAATATTGGTAAATACATAATTTACATAAGTCCTGTTTGCATTTCAGAACCGGGGTCCGCCGCCCTGCGCAATGGAGTGCGGCGTGGCCGCCAGCTACGCACCACCTGCACCCCCTGCCCCCACCGCTGCACCCGCTTCCATTATGTCTCCTACTGAGCGTTCGCCTGCCAAGTCCAACCTCCATGTCAATTTCATCGAGAAAGGAGAGGTAGGCCTCTGATAAATGAGGTTGCTACACATTTACATTTGAGGCTGTTACATCTTTGATAATTGGAAAAGAAACCCTTTCAATAGTTTGGGTGACCAAATTGCAAGCAAACCTATTTAATTAAACTAGACCATGGTTTCAATTTCCTAGTAGTTTTTCACAACATTAAGAAGAGTATCTATATGTTTCAGAACGAGCACATAATAAAGGGATAAATCACAGTTCTTAATTAATTTAAAACTATAAAGCCATTCCTCAATTCTTTAAAACTAACTACTCATAGGGTGAAATATACATTTATACTTTTTATATTCTCATGGAAGATTTTGAATCAAATAAAGACTAGAGGCATACAAAAATTACTATATGACGATGACAACCCTTCATATGGTTTCCATTGCATGTGCATCGTACTGAGGATATATTTTTGATCAATCTTATTAATTAAGACGTTGTATTATCAACACATCGACGCTTACGGGGAAATATAAAAATACGCAATACACAATTTCATCAACTTAAGGGTGCCTGAAAAATTGCTAATTTAAAGCTGGTAGAGAAAAAAATTGAGTATTTTTTATATGTAAATGAAAACATTTTATAAACACCATATACACTACAGAGGCATATTAAGAGTTCAGTAATTAACAACCTCAAAATAAAAACCTGTTTCAAAAATTTTCATTGTGAAGGTTCAGCAGAATATAATGTGAAAACTAAAAAGTTACAGAGTATTAAATTTTTCTTTTTCTCATGTTACTAGTTAAAATCAATTTAAAGTATTCTGTGCCAGTAGCAAAAAATAGAGGCAAACCATGTATACATTTTTTTCCTTATTTGATATTTATTGATCATCAAATGACATATTAAATATTACATCATAAGTTTGTCAGAATATTTATGGGGGTATATTATATTAGGTTTGCCATACATTATATTATATAAAATAATCTAAAATTTTATGAAGATAATGTAAATTGAAGTACTGTCAAAATTAAAAAACACCACCTTCTCCCTTGAAGTAATTTTTAAACAATCTAAAAAATGTAAAATATTTATTATTATTAGGTCAAGGAGCGACGTGAAAAATTCTTAACAGCCAAATATGGAAGTCATCAAATGGCTCTCATACGGAAGAGATTAGCTGTGGAAATGTGGCTTTACGATGAATTACAGAAGCTTTATGATAATCCTGTAAGTATTAAATTGACAGTAAAATTTATACCAAAATATTTATATATTTATCAATCACATACTTTCAATATTTAAAAGTATGAAATGACTTAACATATGCTCAAATACCAACTTTGTTTTTTTTTTGACTTCAGAAAGATTCAATGAAAACAAATGAAGTGGAAGTCGACATAGACGAACTTCTGGATATGGACAGTGACGATCACAGGAGAGCACACTTAAAAGTAAGTATCCGTCTGGTTTCAGAGGTGTTATTGTGCTGAAAAATCTCAATAAATGGAAAAGATTTTTGTATTATAAACTATATTTATATATTCTAAAATATTTCAATTAAAACCTTTTTTTAATCTCTAAAACTCAGAAACATAATTTCGAATTATTTTATTGAGATACTTTTCAGCATATTGAAAATAGTGTATGTACTGGAAATGGGATGGTATATTGAAAATGGGAGTGAGAAATCTAATTTTGTTGTGAAATTAAATTTCTACATACATTGCCCCAAAATAAAATGTTTCTTCATAATTCTTACCAAAATGAAAGGTTTTAATGAAAAAACTAATTCATTATAATTGATTTCACAATAAAATGCTTCAATGCTAAAATTCATATCCTAAAGTAAAGGACATCTCGTTCTAAATTGTTAAAGCATAAGTAGAGATCATTGACTTGATACAGGTACATGTCTAGAGTTCAAGATGCCCGGATCCCTCCCAAAGCTCTTCGAAGTTATAAAGAAAAGGACTTTTCTTGAGAAACAATTGGTAAAAAAATAAAAAACAATTTTCTGAATGTTTGTATTTATTAAAAGGAAGTTATTGCACCTTGCTTTTATTTTCATATTCCTGTGAAAAGTGATTTTAAAATCTAATCAAGTCAGGCAAATATCCAGAAATTATATTTAGGCATAGTACCATGCCTAAATATAATTTCTGGATATATGCCTGACTTGATGGTAGCAAACACTAAATTAAATGATTATGTTGAATTATTAAAAGAATGGAAAGATTGGTGTGATGTGAAAGTGAACACAAGAAATATCCTGGGTTATAATGGTGTTAATCAGGTCAAGCTTGAAAATCCCGTTTTAGGAAAACTTTATGTTTTCATAATTAAAAATTTTAGGATCCTAATAGGGTAGAGTATCAAATGTAATAGCTGCAAGTTATAATATCCATTTCTGATACTTTAACAATGAAAGACTTATTATATATTATTAGAATGCAAAGAAGGAGTCTTGCTTGACTCATTTGTTTTTATCCAAGAAAATTTTGCTTTGAAAATATAGAATCCTGTTTTTTTTTAAAGTAATTAATCTTTTTTTTACAGCACCTCTTAACAGATGCCAAAAAACCTCAAAAAGATGTACATGTAAGTGTTATATTTAATTAAATAGTTCCTTTTAAAATTAAAATAAAATATTTTCACAAACAAACCTTTCAATTTTATTCTTTATTTTTAAATTCATTTACATCTTGAGTACTTAACATTTCAATTAGAGCTGTGTCGATCAATCATTTTAAACGACCCGGGTCGATCGCGACCCACTGGCTCAACGATCGGATCGCGAAGATTCGATCGATCGCTAGGTCAAAACACCCGCAGTCTCGTGGGTCGATCGCGATCGATCGAATATCTCGTGGGTCGATCGCGATCGATCGATCACGCGACCCGTTGCGGCGGTATGGAGACAACTTTTTTTGAATATTGAAGCTTTGTTTTGATTGGTCGGTCATTTTATATTTAATAACATATAAGCTATGCGGTACTTTGATACATTACCATTAAAATATAAAGGTCTGGCGACACCGATCGATATAGGCGGTGAATGATATTTACATATTCGTCAAATGCGTTGCGATTATGATCCACTTAAAGGGCGCGCGGTATTTTTATACCTACGAAGTTCCCCGTATTTCAAAAAAAACAAGTATAAGTGGACGTGAGCAAGAGTAGAATGTATTGAATTTCAATGACTTCGCCCCCTTTTTTATTGTTTCAAATGAGTCTATATCCTTGACAAAATTAAAATTGTGTAAATATTAGTCTTATGGACATGCGGTCGTATCTGACCTTTTTTTTATTGTTTTTAAAACGTGTTACAAGGGTGACAAAAACTTAACTTTTAATAAGCGGTTAGGGTTTGTTTATATTTTTCAATGTTCATATGTCGGTTATTTTAACGTGAGGACTATCGGTCCAGGAATTTATTAGTAGCAGTTACATTAACAAGCTTAGTGTCATTACCACATAGTTCAAAATGATTATTTAAAATTTTAATATTAAACAATTTATTAAGTTTGAGTTTATTCGTGGAAAGACTTAATTATATACTTAAGCTTAGCATCAGTGAAATAGAAAAAATAAAATTTTGTGCTTTAGCAAGATCAGTGCTGATAAAAGAATTTTCTCAAATGCAAGATGTATAATGAATGTACATGAAACAGTATTAAAACGCTAGAAAATAGAAACAATTACATTTTTAAATTACAGGTACAAATGTTATTAAAAACTTAACAAATATATACATACTCGTAAATAACAGCCGGCGAATTTGTCGCTGTGATTTTCAAGTCATTGTCTTAACACTATATCGCACACTTCTAGTCTAATCAGATAACAGTTTAAAATCTTTTAATTTGTATAGGTTATCGGTGCAACGCGGTGAACTATCATCATGTTATAATATGTATAATGAGTATACATTATAGATTATGATTTAAAAATAAAATTTGTGAGACTTTCTCAGATTTCAATAAGCTTCGTCTATCTCTGATTGTCATACCAGCTTTTGAAAAAATTCGTTCGCATGGCACTGAAGTGGCAGTGATGCACAATCTGCGCTTCATTAATTTATATAAACGAGGGTAAATAAGACGACGCTCATTCCACCATTTCAATGGGTCTTCTGATCATCTTATCAGTGGCTCGCTCACATATTTATCTAGTTCAATAATACTAGCTGCCAATGGATTCCTCATAACTTCGTCTTCCTCCTCTCGATCAAATACAGCCCATAAACCGGAAGTTGGATGCTCTCTGATACTCATGACTGAAGGTTCACTCTGTAATATTTCGCCTGTTTCTAATGTGGACAAATTTTGAAGTTTAACCTTAATTGATTTTAAACATTGCTCATATTTTTCATGATTTCCAAATGCACGCCGTTTAAAAAACCGTGGATCCAAAAATGATGCCTCTGCCGCTAGTATATTTCCTTCTATGTCATGGAATCATTCATTTAATTGGTTCCATAGCGACTGTACTAAATTTATAAAATTGTCAGGACCATCTTAGTCAAATATTTTACCACGCTCGTCTTTAACATCCTTACAAATATAATAAGTTTTGAAATTGAAACTGCCTCTTCAGAACTTATTTCCACGGTAACTTCATGAAATATTTCCAAGACTTCCACAGCTTTTTCAATCAGAATCCAATCGGCAGACGTTAAGGTATTTAATCTAGGTTGTTCTATAGCCAAGGTACTGATCACTGCATCTTTTATTTTTAGGATACGTTCTAGCATGTCGTACGTGGAATTCCACCTAGTAACAACACACTGTTTGAGTTTTAAACAAGGCAACTCCATTTGCGCTAGTATAGACTGAAGTTTGGTTAATGCAGAAGAGCTGTGTTTGAAGTATTCTACTATTGCCTTCACTTGATCTATCGAAGATTTAATATTATTTAAGCTATTTTGTACTACCAGATTGATGGTATGAGCGAAACAAGGAAAATTTCCCCAATTTGTCAATCGTACTCCAACTACAACATTGGCTGCATTATCAGTTATTATCGCAGTTATTTTGTTTTTTATACCCTAAGTCTAAATAACAAAAATACACAATCCTCAATAAGTAATAAAATTAAATTTAAAAAAAAGTCACTAAAACCACTCAAGAAAAACTAAAAAAACACCGTCACCAAAAGTACTTATGCATTTAATAAAATTCAAAAAACAATATTAACTAACAACATATAAAAATGAATCTAAATCACAAAAGGACACGGTCCTCAAAGGGCAATAAAACTCAGTTCCAAGAGTTTACAAAAATTAACTAATTTTATATAATTATTACTGTCACAAAAACTACTTACGAACGTGATAAAATAATAATATTAACTAACAACGTATAAAAATAAATCTAAACCACAAAAAGATACGGTCATCAATAAGTAATAAAATTCAGTTCAAAAGGTTTACATAAATTAATTTACTTTAATAGAATTAATACCGTCACCAAAATTATGCATACAAGTTCAAAATCAATTTAAAAACACCACCACCAAATTAATTTACTAACTTAATAAAAACTAACCACGTATTATTAATCTACGAAAAATATTGTCAAATTTAGTAAACGATATGTGAAATCGACACTCTATTCAAAATTCAAGCGTGACTATAGATCGCGGGCCACGGGTTAACTGATCGACAGGACAGAGATTGGGTCGCGGGTTACGGGTTGTCAAGTCGATCGCTTGCGATCGATCGGGTTCCGGTGAGCCGTGAGTCGCGGGTCGTGTGGCGGGTCGCGGGTCGTTTCGTGGGTCGCGGGTGCTAAGTGATCGAATCATTTTTATCCTCGTGATCCGATCACTCGCAGGCGGGTCGCGATCGAATCACAGCGATTCGATCAATCGCGATCGACACAGGTCTAATTTCAATTTCAACAGATTTTTTACGTTATTATAAGGTTTTAATTGTGCTAATATTTATTAAACTATTTGGGATTAACCCAATTTTTGGGATACAAATAAAATTTATTACATTTGGGTTACTTGTTTCAAATCATACTTGATAACTTCATGATCTAAATTTTTCCATAGCATCTCAATTTATAAATATATAATAATTTCAAATCCTACTATTACTTATGCCAATATTATAGTATATCTAATTGTACATTTTTTTTTTCAGAAATTCATCAATGACCTTTTAGATAAAGCAAAAACGCTCTAAGACGACTAGGAGAAGATAAACCAAAACTAAATTCAATGAATATTATTAATACAATTTTAATTAGTCGTAATCGATAGAAATGAATGATGAATTGTCATAATTAGCTTATGTGCTTTCGAGATGTGTGGTTTGCTGTTTGTGATGCATAGTGCATAGCATGTTGTATACTTTAAGAAGTAATCGGAATCTATGTAATTTGTCATTTCATGACGATTTATTAGGTTAAAATGAAGTGATTTTTTTTTTATAATAGTATACGAGTCGGATATTTAGTACTGGCTGGTTTGTTTTTGTTTTGATATAATAAGAAGAGTTAATATCTATTAACAACTTGTGTTAAAAAATGATGAACGTTCATTATAAAGAGCCTGTACGTCATAAACAATTTACAGATCCAGTCAAAAGGAAACTTTCATAAATGTAGCCTTTAAATTGTAGACTCAGAAGTGCATAAATAAATATTTATAAAATAGTTTGATATTTGTCTATAGAAATACCAACAATTGCTTAGTGACAAATTTATTTGATAGTATTGTCATTAATATCAAGAGTTGAGTTTCGAATTCTTTGAAGAAAGGTTTACTGTGGAATTAATGCATAATATGTCAAATGAAAAACTAAGATCTAGTAAAGAAAAATTAAATATAATGGTTTCCAAATTTGTCAGAAGATTGATTGAATTTTAGTAAGTTTTTCCAACTGGAAAAGATTAACTGAAAACCACAAAGATTATAAAACATACAAGATCAGATTATTAAAAAAAATGTAGTAGTGAATTGAAATAGGACAAGCCATTGGTCGGCTTAAATTGACATATCATCTAAGTTACTAAGTATGTATTACATTTAAAGCATTATCAAATGATTATCAAATGAATTATTATTTAAAGCATTATCAATTCTAAGTTTATTGACATATTTATTAATCATACATGCCTTGTGCTAAAATAATTTTCTAACAAATGCATTGTTACGGCTTTTATTTTAATACTTTTCTATTGTCCATTTACTATCCAAATCCATTAATATTATGAGGAAATGTATATATAATATATATGTATTGTTTCTGGAATATGTGTTATTTTAGAAGTCAATTTTTTGTATAAAAATTATAAATAAACAGTTGTGGTCTCTGCTATTAAATTATGTCTTATAAGTCCTGTTGATAGTGTTGGCTATAATTTATTTAAGAAATAACAAATGTTGCTATTAATTCGAAACTTGCTCCCACAATTATACAAATACCAAGCTTTCTAAACATTGACTGTTAATATAACAGAAATAGGAATCAAACTCGGACATATTCTAAATCTCATTGTCACAATTTCTTTTATTCAACATAGAAGCCTTTTAAAACCAAAACCTCATATTTGTCACAAAACTCAAGAATAATTTTGTACTCCTAATATTTTTGTTTAGCAACAATCTCAAATTTATTTAGGAAAAATCATCATTATAAATTTCATTTAAAACAGGTAGCATGTAGGTACGTGATAAAAATGAATGGTGGAGAATAAAAACTGAAATCTCTCAGTGTCTAACACAGTTAATTTAGCAACATACCATATGTTGCTAAGTTAACTGTGATCAATTTAATCTATCTAAATATGCAATAATTTTAAAATTTGGAAAGATGAGACATTTCATGACAGATTATATACAAGATTTAATTTTCTATGTTTAGCATGAATTTAAAGCACACATTTGATCCAGTTTTAGGTCAGCATAAAATAATTAATAAAATGGAGAAACATTGCATAAATATAATGTCGATCCAATGTATTAGTGCTACTTTCAATGTTCTATTGTCTGCAATATACTATAATAAGAAATGGCATCTCCTTGTTTACTTTAATATCGAATGACTTCATTAACAATATTAAATAAAAAAAATATTCTGTAATAAAAACATAACTAATGTCACATTTTATTCTTTTTGTAGAAACGACTATGGCGCAAGCCTATATACGGTAGCTATTACCAAAAGGAGTTTTACATTAGACTCATTAGATCTTAGTACAAAATTTTAATTACAAATTTGCGTCGTCAATAGACTAGTTGGCTTGATGTTAATGTTGTACAGTACAATATAACTTATATAAATAAAAAAGTAAATTTTGTTGTCGAAGTTAATAGCAACAAATAAAACATTAGTTTGAAATATGAAAGTCATGTGTAGAAAACTAATTATATATATTTATAACACAAAAATGAACATTGCAAAATGCCATGGATGTATTTAGGGAATGTAAGTGTTAACTATGTGTTATACTTAATATTCATGTATTTCATTATATGAAATTAACATTATTTTAATCATTTTATGATCACATCCTGAAAGTGTCAAATCAAGATGCAACGCAACGCATAAAGCATTTTAACATTATACATCTGGACGTGGTATGATGATGATTTGAAGAAAAGACATAGAAACCAGCAATTTTCTACATCATAGAATTAATTTACAGTGTTTGATGTCAAATATGAAAGTGAGAAAGTATAAAAAATATATGAAAATATTTTTGGCTGGTAATACAAGTAGTTTTTAATTTCAGTATATATATCTCTCTAATCATGTCAAAAGGTACAATTCACCCTCAAATAAGTTTGGAATATCAACAATTTATTATGGCACTCCATACGAATCTACATTTTATTCATACTACAAACATAGAAACTATACTTAATATCATTGGTTTTAGAAAATGACTCTTAGGCAGTAACATTCAATTTCTCATTCCAAATATTCAAGACAATACTAAAATACATTTATTAACTTCGCTTTAAGCCATTACTTTGATTGCCTCGTTTATATGCCAAGATTATTTGGCAATTATTTTCATATATGTTGATATTTAATAAGTAAATTGTGTCAAATCATTATTCCGAATGCTTGCATAATATTGTAATCTGATATTATAATTGACAAATTCGAAATTTTTGTAGTAAACAAATTACATTCAAAATTTAAGATGTATTGGCAAAATGTGTTTCCCAGCAATCGAAGTAAATTTTTATTTATATTTTGCATTGCACTGGCCCCCATTTAAATAGTTGAAAAGCCAAAAAGTATATTTAAGGCAAAAATTAGCATCATCTACAAAGTAAAGCCATCTCCAAGCAAAAGTTCACAAAAGTACTGTATATTTACTGAATTGTTTTATGAAACAATTAGTTTTTCTCAACCACTGTTTTTTCATCTTTTATACATATAAACTCATTAACATTTTATTTAAATTATAAACAAAATGTTTTTAAACTGACTTCATTTTTGTGCATAATTATAAAAAAAAATTTGTTTTTATGATACTATTCTCAACATGTTACAAAATCACATCTAAAAGTGGTCAAATTGGGAAAATCTTTCAATATAAAGTTAAAAAAAACTACAAAGCCAGCAAGCATGACTTAATCCTCGAGTAAATTTTTTCGAAAGAATTATTAGGAATAAGAAAATGCAATATAAAATGTAGTATAAAATACGGCAAAATATTAAATCATAAGTTATGGTGGAGTATGTTAATCAAACGAGTGTTCCTAATTAATCAAAATGTTGGGACAGTCTGTACATACATATCCGTATCTCATCTTGAGTAAATTATGTATAGCAATTATACAGAGTAATGGTTCATTGGTATAGCAAGAATTTTTTCTACTACAAAATAATTTACTTTTTGAAAAAAAAATATATATCATTTTTGACATTTTCTGAATCATAATTACTTTCAAATTTTTCATCGTCATCAAGAAAACCTGCATGAAAAAAAACCTAAGAAAACAGTACTACTGAAATAATAAATTTTTCTTTCTCCAAAATAATACTTCTATCGCTCAATATGCTTAGCGGAATAACATGTTCACCAAGTAATTTTAATGATGCCGTGAGACATTCGCTGCGCATGCACTGTACATAGGATTGCCAAGTGTCTGGGATTATCCTGAAATTTGCGATGTTGTCCCATGTCCAGGAATGTAATAAGTTTATCCTAGAAATGTAAAAGTTGCAGTAATCCTTAAAAATTATTTTTACTGGCATTATTCGTGCACCTTTACATGCCATGGCCGCTGTTTTATTAGCTTGATCAATGGAAAGACTGGAATCGGATGATCATAGATCTAATCAAGGCATAATTCCAAATACGAACAAATAGCAGAGTCTTGCTCAAGAATTTACCAATTGTTATTATATAATCATGAGGGCAATGAACTGAATAAAATAATTAAATCAAAACATGAACATAATAAACTAAATATTCTCATTGTCAAACTAGAAAGTTAATAGATAAGATCAATTATCAAAACAGAAATAAATCTTTACAGATTTCTTATGTGAAATATGAGTATTAGCTCTTAATAATTTGAATATTTGCGATTAACGTAACAACTATTTTTGTGTTAACTTAAAATTATTTAATGAATCTTTTGTTAAAAATTTTACTGTTACAATTTTATTTTCTATATGGTAGTAAAACATAATTTTTACTGATCTGAATGTTTTGTTGAGTTCAAACAACCTTTTATTGGGCCAAACTAATTATTTTTTTTAAATTATTAATAGTTATGTTCATTTTAACAGTATAATGTAAATATCTTTATTTAGAGGTATAAATAATGTTACTTCAATTAGATTTTATTTTTAAATTTGTTTTAAATTTTACATCTACGTACTATATGGCGACCCTAACTGTAAGTTACTTAACCCTTGCATTAACATTGTAATAGCATATGTTGAGAAAACAATAAGATGTGAAATTTTTTTATTAATTATGATTGTCTTATTTTGTACAAAGAAACCCAGGGAAGCTGGCTTGCTATACCGATTTACAACAACACCTGTATATGTGCAAAACAATTGAAAGATTTAATTATAAAAATGTTAACATATTAAAAACTACATAAATTATTTCATATGTAATGCAGCTGACCTTCAACAACCGACTGGATAATTTTAAAAAATTATACAAACTAAAAAGTATATATCTGAGTGAAATGCTTAAAAAACTAAGTAAATTTTGTCAATGTATCGATTGTGAGTCATAACTTGAGTTGCTTGCTTGGTAAGAAATTAATGTTCAATACAATATTCCTAAACATAAGTGTTTTTGATACCAGAGCAGCTTTAAATTACTCACTAGTAAATTTTCCTTAACCTTATTGTATGTATTCGTAATAATAGAAAGATTTTTTAAGTGAATGTTGGTAATTCCTAAATGTGATGGAATGTAATGTCAGTGTTGGTACTGACAAACTAATATAACATTTTTTAATAAAAAATTAATAGACAATTAGATTTACTGTTTCATTTAACCATAAAAAAAACTATTGTATATTGGTGAATGTCCCACTTCTCTAAGAGGTAAGTAAACTTAGTGTAATACACTTTTAAAAATTAATTATTCAGGATAATAATAAAAATATAAAAAGTAATAATCAAAATACAAAATTTAAAGAATTCATAATGCTAAAGAAACGAAGTCACAAGTAATCCACAAATAAGCAAAAATAATTATTGCATCTTCCATAGAATGATAATCGGCGTCATGTAACCTTAATAATACAGAAACTATCTTACCAATAAATTATGTTACCAAAGTAAATTTAAAAGAAAACTTAATATTGTTTTGAGTATCAGGTTCTAATCGCTACTGATTAGGTACGTTTCATAAATAAAATTTTTTCTAATGGAATACTTTCCCACAAAAATTAAGTACATCAATTCTCTGCAGAACGCCAAACATTACTTTGGGAAGCTTTCTGCTTCCCAAAGTAATATGTGGCGTTGAGCTTAATATTGCCGAATGAGCGGTGGCTGGGCAGTAAAACAACACTCCAACATAGCCACCTCTTCACCCAAAAATTATTGAACAGTGAATTGACATTTTTGGACACGTTACCAACTTCAAAATACAAATTTATATCTCGCCTGTGAATTACCGAGTCAATTGGAAACTATAGAGAGGGAAAGAGGAAATTTAATATACACAGTTAGAGAGGGATTTGAATTTTTGGAACCTAATGATAAGAAGAGCTACTTATTTTTTTAAGAGTTGCTAAACCAAAAAGAAACATGCTCAATAGGCCTAGAGAGGATGGTGAGTTTTGGAAAAATGTGGTGAGTAGAAAACCTAGCTACATTCAGTAAATAACAATTAGCTACGTATTGTCATCGGAGACTCAAAGGAGGATCAATATAGTCTACTTATAGGGCTTGCATGGAACCAGAATTTCACTGCACCACTATAATCCTCAGGGCTTCAAACTGAAAACAGGTCAAAATATTGGCATTGGTTTTGGAAATGACATCAAAGAAGAATGGACCATTGTCTAAATTACTACGGACCAAACTTTTATATATTAACTTTACGGTGGTAGGGTATGAGCATTCATTGTGAACGTTCCAGGTTAATTTTGAGTGTAGGAATATACATAAGAATTTGATATTGGAAAGAGTAAGGATCGAGGAAAGATCATAAGAAATAGATAAAGGTGAAGTAATTCTCCTTCTAGAGAAAATTACCACAGAGCTTTTGGATGGGAATAAATCCATACCGTGAGAGTGATCCCATTTTTTCAGGTTAACTAGAGCAGAGTTTAAAGCATTTTCGGCAACCGTTATTGACTTATCAGAAGAATATAAAAGCAAATCATCAGCGTATTGTAAAAAACAACAGAAGGGATTTACCAATGAGTGGATCATATCAGAATATATTTTAAAAATTAGGGGACTTAATACACAGCCTTGTGGATGACCCGTCCATACATTCTTGTTAAGGAGAGGATCCGGAAATTCTAAGAGTGATAGATCTTTCTAAAAGAAAAATGAGGAAGAAATTTATAATCTTCACCGAGATTATATATATATAGAAAAGATGGTGATATCTTTGACTCTCGCAGCAAAAACTTTAAATTGACAACTGTAAGAGCCAAGAGAAATCTGAGTAAAAGTTTTTGTCAAGTAATCAGGCGGATCCCCTCTCGCCATCTGCTCTATCATCCTGTAAACAGATATAGCCCTGGATCTTAAAATAAAATCCTGCCTTCAACCAAGTCTAAAAGATGGCAGCATGGATGGAGAATACTTGACAAAGAGGTGGCGAAGATCTGCTTTGTTAGAAATAACACTGCAGCTATCCCTTGCAAGACCCTCGCCACTTTTGGCGGAGCCATTATAAATAAAGGGTCGAAAGGAGGTGAGAAAGCAATGTTGAACGGTATTTGATTAAGCGAACTCTAAATTTTGACCAATTTAGAATTTGAATAATACTCGTAGTAGAAAGACTATTAACTGACGGTTGTTGATTAAAACCGCAGCCATTTTCAGGCTGACGAATTCGGAAATCTGTCCAGGCTTGTTCCAGAATGGCGAGCGGTCACAGCCCTGCACTGGCGGTTTTTTGGTTCGGTGAAAACGTGGTAGAATAGCAATGAAAATGGGATGAGTTTGTGCAAATTTTTCTTTTTGTTTGTTTGTTAAAATTTGAACATACTAGGAAAATGTGATTTCATAAGGACTAACTATGCAAGACAACTGGACAATGCTTCAATCATCGTAAAGATATTCTATTCGTTAAGGTAAAACGTTTTTGTACAAACGTGGCACCTTGAACCCGATAATACAATCCTTGAACCTGATGGTTAACATTGGAGACATTATAAATGGCCCAAAAATGAAATTATTACTTAAATAGTTTTAAAGAAAAAATAGATTTTTTGTTTTATTTTAATCTGTTACACACGGTGTCTGGGAATAAGTGTCGAACAAGGAAAGACGCTATTCGTTGACTACAACGGAATAAATTGTCGTTGAAATAAAACCTAAAACATGCCCTTTTTCTAATTGAATGCAAAAAAATAGTACAGGTACAAAACTCTTTTTAGCACACCCAATACCTGCCTGGAGCGCGGTGCTTACCCAGGCAGCTAAATGTGTTCGCAGTGATTCACCGGTTATTCCCTGAGCAGCACTGAACAATGTGCGCAAGTATCGTGTGTACGAAAAAGATGATAAATATATTAACCAAAGACAAATAGTGAAATAACACTGAAATATTTCGATTGGTCATCTTACCGGACTGGCCACATTACCCCGAATCCTTTCTTAATCCCGAACTTTACTCATACTTTTTGACACAATTGGTGATTGTTTATACGAACGTAAAATACATTACTGACGTCATACGTCATAATGTTATTTGTTTGTACAGCGCGGCTCGTGGCCTAATGTTATTATCACATGCTATTGAAATGTCCAAGATTGTATGATGGAACAAGATTAGCATCTAAATGAATTTGGAAAGAATTTACAATACCTAAGAGATCGCTCGTTTGACTTAAACTAATTAAAACAATTAACATTAGAAATTTTTATATTTTAAAGTGTTTACTAAACAAGATTCGCCACAGGATATAATCCTTCAAATAGGCGTAAACCTTCTTGACGGGTATCTTCCTGGCATGGACTTGACGGCGGGATGGCTGCCTCAATAGATGGTTTAGGTTTTGGTGTAGCCAAAGTTGGCTTCTCCTCGGCAGGAAGGAGTTGGGCCACAAGCACGATTTCTAAGTTTGGCTAGCTAGATTCTCTCGAAATGACGGTTTTTTTAAACTGGTTGGTTGCTTCTTAGATTATTTTGAGCCGGCGTGTGTGAAAAGGAATCGTGACGCAATATCTCTAAGCATCGTAATTGGCTAATCTATCGTTTAAGAGCTTAGGCATCATCCAGCCTCACTTTATAATGTAATCTTCTGGACTTCTCTGTAACGACATCGAACCTCTATGTTTTATTTACTGCCTAACTGCGTAGACAATCTAGTAAGTGTGAATCTGAATCTATATCATAGTATAAAATACTACTAAAGTAAATATTCAGTCAAAGTACTTACCGAGGAATTTTTGCCATCAACCTTGTGACCATTGAAATGTTTAAGCAATTTAGTATGGGGATCAAATCCTCCTTCAGAATTTCATCGAATTTTAAATTAAATATTTTACGGTCTAAAGGGAATGATGGTATATTTTGATGACGTCATAGTCTATTAATCAAGCTGTGAATAATGTTTCATAAATCTAGTTAACTGTCTAAATCGCCATGGTCGATACGATCTTGAGCTCAACAGAGAAAAATGTAATTTTTTCAATACATCTGACTCTTACCGGTGGCCAACCACGCCATGGAACAAAATAAAGCGAAGAAATGTCTTCAAAAAGTAAATGCGATATTTCATGCACCGCGCTCAAATGATGCCGGTGGTATTAGAATATTATTGGGTTTGGCAACGTATTCATTGACATTGTGAGCAAAATTCAATCTGAATTTTAAGTAATACTAACTTTTTGTAATACTAAAATTTAAATTTTAAGTAATACTACGGTAAGTGCTGCTCAGGGAATAATCAGTGAATCACTGCGAACACATCTAGCTGCCCGGGTAAGCACCACGCACCAGGCAGGTATTGGGTGTGATAAAAAGAGTTTTGTACCTATACTATTTTTTTGCATTCAATAAGAAAAGGGCGTGTTTTAGGTTTTATTTCAACGACAATTTATTCCGTTATAGTCAACGAATAGCGTCTTTCCTTGTTCGACACTTATTCCCAGACACCGTGTATAACAGATTAAAATTAAAAAAAAATCTTTTAAAGCTATTTAAGTAATGATTTAATTTTTGGGCCATTTATAATATCTCCAACGTTAACAATCAGGTTCAAGGTGCAACGTTTGTACAAACAACTTTTTACCTTAACGAATAGAATATCTTTGCGATGATTGAAGCATTGTCCAGTTGTCTTGCGTAGTTAGTCCTTATGAAATCACATTTTCCTAGTATGGTCATCGTGAAAAATTTTCACAAACTCATTCCATTTTCATTGCTATTTTACCATGTTTTCATCGAACCCAAAAACAGCCAGTGCAGGGCTATGACCGCTCGCCATTCTAGAACAAGCCTGGACAGACTTCCAAATTCGTCAGCCTGAAAATGGCTGCGGTTTTAATCAACTTTTCCATTGCGCTATTCACTTCGGAAAGATAAAAAAAAATAGTCAAAATCATGTGAAATTGCGTTTCAAAAATAGAAAGAAAAGATCTCAAGTGACCTAGTTCTCATGCCATATAATTCTCAATTACCAGTACAGCTTACCTACAATGCCAGCCTGTAGGGATTGGCGCTATCTTGTTTCATGTTGTTGATAATCATGAGAGGTCTATTGCTTTTGCCTCCAGGTAACTGACGAACTCTAAAAGAAATTACATCCAACCGTACCGTGAAGAGCTGGCAAATCTGGCAAAAGTGTACCGTGAAGAGCCGGTATATGCAGTCAACAAATTATGCGTGTAGGTATGTCGACATAGTTTGGATTATTTGACTTTCTCTGTCAACTTTTATAAATATACGCCTTATGTATATTACGCAAATCAAGCGTACAAAAAACACTAGCATTTTGAAAATTGTTTATGACGTTATCAATTCATGGGACATGGTATTGTGTATCACTAAGCTGTTTGTTGACTGCAAATTTATAATATTTTAAATGGCAATACGCATACATATGAGGTCGTCTAGATATTTTAACACTGCTTTTCAGTTACACCACATCTTAATTTATCATAAGCTTCTCGACAATTGTTTGACCTATGAATAGTTTTAGATCATCGGAGACAATTATTCTCAATTGGAACTTGAAATTAAGTCTGGGGTTTCGAAGCATCGCTGATGAGGAATGACTTCCTTTACTAGAGCTACGACGATGGTAGGATACCCCTTTTTCTTATGAGTGCAATCGAGGGTGAGATATACGATTGAATGTCATATTTGTAGAAGGTGACAGTTGATTTAACATTTCTCGGTAACCAAATGTTGCAGGTTCCCGTCCTAGGGCCAAGTCAATGATTTAATCAAATGTTGTATCTGATAATTGCAATAGTTTTTCGCGAATATTGTTACCGCTTACTCCACGAATAAAATGATTCTTCAAAACATTTTTGTGACATTTACATTCAAATTTACAAGTGGACACCAGTCGACGCAGTTCAGCTATGTAATGGCTGACAGGTTCACCATCTTTTTACATTCTGGACAAAAATCTCTGTTGTTGTACAATTACATTTGTTTTATTGCAAACACTACTAGTTTGTCATAAAATAAATGTAATTGTAGTCTTACTAGTTTGTCTTACATCATGTTTGCGTAATTTTTAGAGGCAGTGATTAAGCCCAACACGCCATGCAAATGGGGACCAATGTGATGTAAGAGTTCTTTGACCTTTCAAGGTTTTATTTTGGATACTACTCAAATCAAATTAATTGTCGATCCTTCCGCAGTACTGAGGAAAAGTTTCTTTTGAATGATGAATCATCATAATATTTGAACTTTGAAACAAAATCAACTTTTGGTTGGGGTGCTTTAATTGACTTCATAATCGAAAGGTTTCCCGGTTATTTCGCAATTCAGAGATCATAGTCGCCAAAATAGCGTTCAAGTCCGATTCCACGTCAATTCGAATATAATTTATGTAGTAAAAAGTACTTACAGTACGATGGCGAACATGGTACATATCCTGTTTTATCCTCGTCGATACTTTGTTGGAACATCGAGGGGAAGAAAGAATAACACCCAGGCACAGAACAGAGAATAATTTATTTATAAATACATTGGCGAACGAACTTTAGTCATTTATATTTTACTTTATGACACAATTAGCTATTGTTCCAAAGGTATGTAGCTTTTGTGGGACTCATGATTGATACCAATGAAAGTCTTTTTCTCTTCGGTAGATTGCTCTTTCTGAACAAACATTTTTTTCCGCAAAAATCCAACCGCTGTCATTCGTCGATACCTCATATCCTAGCGGCGATTTGTCTAGCAATCTCTGACCGAACCTTTTTCTTTTAAAAATGAAGAATGGCGGTAGGAAACTTTCAATCAAACTGCAGCAACAAATTATGGTCGTAAGTACACCTTTTTCGTTACTGGACACAATATCGACTTGTTTTTGCCGTATGTTGATAATAATTTCGGCAGCTTATTTGAAAATGTTTTTACTCCGGTCTTATCCATATTGAATATCCTCTCGGGAGATATGTTATTATTTTCCGTCACGTCTTCGAGCAATGTATAAATCCGTTCTAGGCTTCAGGATTAAAACCTTTGACTCTGGCTATAAAAGTGAGCTCTGATTGGATGAGAACCATTTAAAATTACGTATTTTCTTATTCCATCATTCTTAAACCATCCCTTTCCAGCCACATTCCCTGTAAATGTTCCTTTGTTTCCTATTTTCTTTGCACATTCTCCAGCCAATTGTAGAAAATCGACTCATGTTAGGCCATAAAAAAGGAAAGTCGTTTTTTGGGCGTAACGTATTAATTATTTTCCTTCGTCTTGTATGAAAACAGTTTCAAATCGTTCAAGTTTTCTGAGGCAAATTTCACATATCTGAATAAAGTTGCATATGGATTACATTTTCCTATTATTCAAAATTACTAGCATTCAAAATTTAACTTTTTTCACGCCTCCTGCATAGCCAGTTGTAAGCTAACTTCAGACCACTTTGCTCGGTAGGTTTTTCTTTTATAATTGTACACCATCTAAAACAAAAAATAACCGTGTTTATTTAATTAGAATACACAAACAATTAAATAACAAATAAAAAACACAATCGAGGTTGGCACCGGGCAAAGCGGATGAAAATCATTTTGCCCGTCTTCCTTTTCCCCGCCAGGTACATTTTATATAGTTTTCAGTATATACAAACATTAACTAGGCAAAAGGCAAATATAAACTTGAATTTTAAGACACTGATAAACGCACTTTCTTGTAATAATAACAATTAAAGCATAGTTTTAACACGTAAATAGTGTTAATACTAGCACGTAATAGTGTTACACGGAATAGTGTTAGTGCCGTTCACTATTGGTCTGACTCGTTAGCTATAGCCAGTACGTGTATCTGACTTTCGCTTTGCCACGTGTCGACTCGACGCGCTGTTTCCTCTTCTGTAATCATCGAGTCATCGTCATCGTCATTTTCATTTGTTTGTTCGGCTTCTACTACAGTGAGACAAGCAGCAGCGAATTCGACTTATTAGCGTACAAGCTCTTCCCTTGTCAAAGCAAGACGGTGAGCTTTCTGTGACTGCGCTCTTATTCCTGCTGTGTTTCGATGATATTTCGTCTCGGCCGATGTTTCCTATTGTAGGCGGTGCAACGGTCATCACAAATGGCACAGTTCTCTTGGTAACGTCTTTTCCCATCTGATGAGTTTGTACGTGTAGTCTATTTGGTAATCGATCTCAACGATGGCGTCGTTTTCTCTGTCGGAGCTCTCTCACTAGTAGATCTAGTGAAGACTATAATGCTCTAGATCCGGCTCGAAGAACCACGATGTGCGGGACGACAGACAATAGTCAGAGCCTCGTACTTGACTGTTGCTGGATTGAACTCGAGGTTTTAGAGATTCGACGTTTACCAGATCTACGTAATTGTTGACTATGAGGTCAGGAGAGAGCTCGCTAAATCAATTACCATTGAATATTCCTGATCAATCCTGCCCGATCCTGTAATCCCATCCAGTCTGCCGTATGTATTTTATTTTTTGGATGGGAGGAATTTTTACAATATTTCAAAATTTCAATTTGTCTAAGGGAAATTAATGCAGAAAAAATGCTTCCAAAGGATTCAGACACAATATTTCAAGAAACTAAGGATGATGAACAAAGGGCGAAATCGACCGAGTACCGGTTCAGTGATGGATCATGAACTCGTGTTAGGGAGCCATTATTCAGTAAGCACAGGCCAAGATTTTCCTATAGTTTCACCAAGGCGTCCCGTAGGTGATTGCTTCGAGTGGAATTTACACCAAATCTACGAGATGGCAGCCATGGAATGGGTGGATGGCAGCAAAGAATGCTTGATAAGGAGGTGGCGAAGATTTGCTTCATAGAAAATTGGGTTCCATTGTACGACTATTATCATTATTGGTGAAATCATTATAAATGAAGACTTGTAGGGAGGCAAGAATGGAAGAGACAACATATAATGTTATTTTATTGAGGTAACTTAGAATTTTGATCAGTATGGACAAAACAAATTCAATTCATTTTTCTTTAAAATTTCTGAATTTAAAAGAAAAATGAAATGTAAATCCTATTTAGATCGTTATTATTTTACCTTTATCTTTTATTGTATAGCATTCACTTTATTAATAACGCACCTTTGCAATCTCAAGTTAGATGCGGTGGCTAGGTAATACTGACTAAATCTTTTCTTGGATATCCTTCATTGTTATTTCATTACAAAAAAAAATAAAGTAGCGAGTAACACAAACATTTAGTAAGAAGTAAAACACAATGAAATCAATAAAATGAAAATATAAATAAGAAAAATATATTAACAAATAATACAAAGGCAACAAGATATAGAACAGGAACACAAAACAAGCACAAAGATATAAATACAAAAAAATATATAAAACATTGAGGTACACATATGAATTTACAATGTCTTAAATTTTGACGTCTTTCTTCATTGTATATTGTATAATTAGTTCTAGAATGGGTTTATTGGCAATTGGTAAAATGAATCTATTGTTAATAGAGAATTGCATTTTATATTTTGATAATTTATAAATAAACAAAAGAAAGGTGACAAACGAGAATAGACCTGACGTATCAAAAATAGGAAATAATATTTAAAAAAGTCGGTATTTTTCATAATATGAAAAATTAAACAATTCAGCGATTGGCAATCAGGAAAGGACAAAGAATACAATTTGTAGTCATAACAAGAAACAAAAAAATGTCTTCATAAATACGCATATATTATATTTTTAAAGTATCTAGAATTGTTAGTGAGATATAAAAGTAAGAAAGAAAGTCGATTGAAATATAATAATAACTTTTTAGAAACGATTATAAAAAGAAATAATCAATACCTCTCACTTTTTTTAACATGTAGCCATTGCCTAAATAAATGAAAATTAAACTATTAAATGTTTTTGCTGGTGTCAAAATGAATTCCTTTTCCACTCTTTTAAAGTTTTACGGGAATTTTTTCAGCGACTCTGTCGAGCCTGTGAAATTCATAGGTTAATATTTTCATAAAAATACAATATTAATCATTTGCCTAACTGACCACTTAAATAAAACTTTTAAGGAGCTTATCTTTTAATATTCTCCATATTACAGTGTAATTTTTAAGCTTATAACATCTGGGCCCAACAGTATATGGATTTTTTCCATTCCTCTTCATTATTTAAAGCATTTGATAAATGAGATGATTTGAATCGTCCTTCCTAACTCCACTATCATAAATTGGAGACTCTCTGATACGAGGTCCAGCCAAATGAGCACAAATAGAGCAATTTCCAGACGCATACGCGGTATCACCGAGGTTTCCCTTCTAGAAAAAGAACATTTCAAGAACTAAAGTTTTAAAGGTATAGTAAATTAGACCCGGAAGTACACCGATCCCGCGATCAGTGACGATCTTAGGCATGCCATCTGCCAATCAGAGAGCGGCGAAGGGTGGACCAAATGTACGAGATCTTGAAAGAATATTGCGAGCATCCATGTTGGATATTTATTTACGGTAGCGAAGCAAACTTTTGCATTAACTATTTCATTGCCACAGTGACCGGGGACCCATGTAAAAATTACATCCGATCCTAATCTCCCCAAATCAGGCGTAAGCTATTTAATTTGAAGTCAGGAAACTACAATTTGTGAAAAAAAAATAACGCAGGAATTGGTAAAGATCTTTATCTTTTATCTTTATCTTTTTATAGTTTGCGAACACTGTTATACAGAGCATACTTCGAGGATCGTTCACCGGAGAATAATTCCTCGTAAGCCTGATCATTCCATTGAGAGGCGGAAATACACCGAATAACTATAGACGACCGAGATGGCCGGGCAGTTTAAAAGACACACAGGTATAGTCATCTTTAGAATCTTTTATGCGTTTATTTATATTTGCATCCAATCCATCCAAAAATTACTCAGGATGGAATTGAATAAAATAATTAGCATTTTTGAACCCCATAACATAATTTTACATTTGGCTTGTGAAATACCAAATGAAAAACTATATAAAAGAAGTAAGCAATTTTCATAAACTGGGTTTGCGGGAGATTTGAACCTTTGGGAGCTAACGGCGAAAAAAAGACGAGTCTCGGAATGGCAAAAAGATTACATTCAGAGAGTTTACAGAAAAGAGTAGGTTTTGAAATATGGGATGAATGGAAAAGCTTGCTGCGTTCGGTAAATAACGATTAGCTAGGTATTATGGTGGAAGATGCAAAGAAGGATTAACACACTCTACTAGTAAGTCATTCATGGGATTGGATTTCAATGCACCCGCTATTTTAGCGGGTGCATTGAAATCCAGTCTTTGAGACAGAACTCAGTGTTTGAGACAGAACACGGTCAATTTAGTGGAATCGGTTTCGGATTTGTGATCAAGGAGGAATGAGGCCTAGTCCAGATGACTCCGTACAAGAGCATCATAGATTATTTTTAATATAGTATTTCCGAGTAGGGGTTACCAAGACTTTGGAATATAGCTTGAATTAAACATAATGTTGATAATGGATAGAAAATGCGAACAGATAGATGGTAAAGAATAGTACGTCCCTCTAATAGTAGGTCGCCAAGTATATTTATATATTAGATTTATATATATTAGATTCTGATATATTAGATTTATATATCGTTTCAGTCTCTTTAACCACTGCAGAGCAATCGCCATACAACTAAGGTTAAGGGGATCTTTCCATGATTGATGAATGTTGCCATTCAATAAAACTCCCAGGGGCCAAGTTTTGAATGTAATAAAAATAAGGAAATGGTCGCTTCCAAAATATTCAAACAGAATATTCTAAGAATATATATCTATCTACAGAGCACCCTATGCACCTCTATGATGAGATAAGAAATCGTGTTGGGAAGCCTTCGTTCAGTAAGCATAGGCCAAAGTCGTCTTGGAATTCTATAAAAGTCGCCCTGGAATTCCACAAAAGCTTCCCCTATTAGATTGCTTCGAGTAGAACCCTAAGACTTGAGCATTAAAATCGCCCAGTGTGAAATGTAGGTCAGAAAATGAGAATCCTCTCTATTATCCCACTACCCGCTCTATTATCCCGCAGGCAGGCATGGCCCTGGATTTTAAAATGATATCCCGGCTTCAACAAAGACTCTGAGATGACAGCTATGGATGGTGAATTATTGACAAGGAAGTTGCGAAGATCTGCTTTATCGGAAATGACACCGCGACTATTCCACTGCATGACCTTCGGGACTATTGGTGGGACCATTATAAATAAGGAGTGTTATGAAATGTTGTGTGCATGAATGAAAGAGGCAATTATGGACGATAAGTGGTCAAGAGAAGTGGAATAATGCTCTTAGTTGATTAAGAATTTTATGAAGGCTGAGGGCTTCATTCTTACGGTACCCATTTTCAGGCTGCAAAATTCTTAAATCTGTCCAGATTCTAGTTCTCAGCAATCATAACCCTGATTGAACATTATCGAAGAGCGGGATTCAGATTTCAGAGTCACTATTTTTTTATGAGAAAAATTGGTATGATGGGATGATCCCAACAAATTTTGTGAAGAGGTTGGAAAAATGAGTTCCGGTTATTAAACTTCGAAAAAAGCATACGATTTTCTTACAAAAGGAATGATCCCTTTAGATGCTCCGCATAGAATATATGTCTTTCGACTATAATCGTTTTTTAAGGGTATATGCTCTCAGTGGAAACATAATTTGGAAGATACTCATTGTTCGTTGTTAATATGAAGAGGGCTATTCCTTCCAAAATGACCTGCACCACATTGGAAACAACGCTCGGGAGATCGGTATTTTTTCAGCCACGTATCCAAACCTACAACATTAGAAACATTATTTCGTAAGCAATTGGTACTCATATACTGGTAGAGAGGAAAATGCCATGAATATACTCTAGGGCAGATTTGTCCATCAAAGGTCTCCGATGGAAAATATTTGGTTGGCATTCAATAATTTTTTTTTAATTAACGGCTGACTTTTATGACTTTGTAACAACTTTTTGTGGCTTCTATGTTACCTCTCGTCAAACCAATCGATATTGCGAACAATACCTTTGCGATTTATATTAAGCAAGGGTAAAATTGTTCATTAATTTATTTTATACCGTAAAAGCGAAGTGGTTTGTAAAATCGTTGGCGGAATCTGCAGACGAAAACTCCACAGAAATTATATTTGTACCATTTTGAAAATTCCATCCAGGATTATGCCATCGACATAATTGTTTATTAAAATGGAATCAAATTCGCGCGCATTATGAAAGCAAGGTCTACCTGGCTGTTAAGAATTAAAAGAAAGATAAAAAGAAATGGAAAAAGAAAAAATACCGATCAAAAAACTGATGAATGACATATTAAAATTAAACACTGTAAATAACAAATACACAAATTATAAATAACAAATATTTAGTATTTGACCAGAGTAACTTATAAATACTTTATTGCAACTTATGTAACAGAATACCCTGAAAATAAAAAAGTGGCCAGAGTGCAAAAACACCAATCCTCTTCTTATCATTGTTTCTATGACAATCCCCGCTACTATTTTCCCATGAACTAAGGAAAGAAATATTTAAAAAATCATATTAATTAAATATTACAATAAAAAAAATCTTGGGAAAATGTATTTAAACGGTGGTTTTTTTTAAATATTACTTATGTATATATTATAATATGTGTTCACTAACGTAAAAATTTAATGTCATATAATTTGATTTTATTTTAATTCCATATTTTGTACAAACACGTTTCCTTTGAACTAAACTCCATTTGATATTCTTTTAATAGAATCTATATATATGTTGTGCATATTCTATTCGAGAACTTAATGTTTATCTCATTTGCTTACTTTTAATTTTTTTATTTCAATATTATAAATTCGTTTTTAAAAATAAAATTACTAAACATATTAAACATTATAAAATATAAAAATTAATTAATCGATCAATTTCTTATTACGTAATCAGAATATAGAATTTAATTTAGTGACAAGCCATAAACGAAAAACAAATTGTCTTTAGTTTTAAAGTTTCTCTAGTCTTCGGATTGCGGCACGAGATGAGTGTTGAGGCCGCGAGCGGTGTAAATCTTAAGTAATGAGTGTAGGATATATGGTTTTAAAGTAAATGTTTAGAACTTGTTTTGTAAATATTGTGTAAACTGAAACAATTTGTCAAATATGGCATCGACAGGTAGTACGCCTTTTCCCAAATGGCAGTTGGCCATTCTTCTCGGTGCACCATTAGCCATAGGTCTAGGTTACCTTTATTTGAAAAATAGACTAGAAGATCCAGAAAAAAAGAAATTGGCTGAATTAAAAGCGAAAACGACTATTTCGCTGGATAATGAAGACAACGCAAAAAGTTCTGAAAACCCTATAGATAGAGCTACCAAACTAAAGGTCGCGGGTAACCGGGCTTTCCATGCTGGTGAGTACGACAAGGCTATTTCACTATACAACGAGGCCATTGAGGCATGTCCCGCCGATCATCCCATTGACTTGGCGACGTACTATCAGAATCGCTCCGCATGTTTCGAAAAGCGGGAAATGTGGGAACAGGTGAAAGAGGACTGCACCTTCGCGTTAAAACTGAATGAAAAATATGTTAAAGCATTCCTAAGACGCTCGAGGGCCGCAGAGAAGAGTCACGATCTGGTTCTGGCACTGGAAGATGTCACTGCAGCATGCATATTAGAACGTTTCCAAGTTCAAAGTTCGCTCATTATGGCCGACCGCATATTGAAGGCACTAGGTCGACAACACGCTAAAGAGGCGTTGGCCCAAAGGAAGCCTGTAATGCCTTCCAAACATTTCATTAAAACTTACTTTTCCGCATTTTCAGAAGATCCTATTGTCAAAATAAATATTAACAAAACAGGTCCTGTCAGTGGTTTCGCTAAAGCCAAAAGTGCTTTCGATGACCAAATGTATGACCATATAGTAGACGCTTGTACTGAAGAAATTGAATCGCCTAATCCCGAATACAAAATGGAATCCTTACTTTTACGGTCTACATTTTATCTTTTACTCGGCAAACATGATGAAGCCTTAGAAGATTTAACAAATATTATCGAGAGTAATGATGTGTCTACCAAAGTTAAAGTAAATGCTCTCATAAAGCGTGCGTCCTTGTACACCCAATTGGAGAATACTGACAAGTGCCTAGATGATTTCTCGCAAGCAGCAAAATTAGACCCCAACAATTCTGATATATACCACCACCGAGGACAAGTTTATTTACTATTGGAAAAGATCGAGGAAGCTACTGCAGAATTTGCTAAAGCAGTTGAACTCAATTCAAATTTCTCCATTGCGTACATCCAAAAATGCTATGCAGATTACAGGTATGCCCAAGTCAACAAGAATATGGAAGCTCTCGGAAAAGTGAGAGTTGCATTTGAAAAAGCCATTGAAAAGTTTCCAAAATGTTCGGAGGCTTACATATTGTTTGCACAAGTCCTGTCTGACCAACAAGATTACGGACGTGCTGACGCCTTGTTTGATAAGGCCATTGAAGTTGATCCACAACACGCCACACTATTCGTTCATAAAGGTTTAGTTCAATTGCAAAAATCTGGTGATGTTGAAAAAGCTGTCAAATTAATAACTAAGGCAATTGAAATGGATGAAAAATGTGATTTTGCATATGAAACGTTGGGCACTATTGAAGTACAAAGGTAAATTTTATTTATTATATATACAACTTGTTTCGACAGATTTATTGACTTTTATGCTAGAAAAATAAAAAATGTTTAAATGACGAGTTTGACATAAAGGGAAATAATTTGTTACATAAGACTAATCAGTACATATTTTACACTAACATGTCGAGTGCCATAGTAACAGATCTGTAGGGAACAGTCCCTAGATTTATTCATTGTTTAAATTACCTCAAGATTATTTAACTAAGAAGCGTTATATTCTTTACTAGATCTTTTCTTCTCTTTCGACTAAATATTTTATTTGGTACAAGTCTATAAAAAGTAGTGACTTCCGCGAACATTAATAGTAATGTGTTGCAGAAAATTACTTTGCATCATCAAGACCTAAAAGACGATTTTGTATCAGTAAAAAAAAACCAATTTTAGATAGGCTCTGAGATATTGCATTCATTATAACATAATGTTATGTAAAAATCCAGTCAAAATAAGTAATTTTTTTAAGTAGTTGCAAACATACATATAGTATATTCAAAGTTTCTCTGAAACAACTTCATTTGAAAATCACTGCTTAATTAGCTCAAACTTAAGAAAGTTGCCAGTTAGTAAAAAAGACATAGTTCAATTTAAAACATACATCGTTTAGTCATAGGTTGCTCACAAGCAAAAATAATAATTAGTCAAAAAATTTTGTCACAATGTACTTTTCAAGAAACTGAATAATGCATCAGTTCAGACGTTAGAAAACAGAATTTGTTTTTGGGCAAGAAGCCAACTAAGTCAACGTTCTCTGATGACTTATAATTATAAAGTCTTGGATGAAAGTTGTTGTAATGGGTGTTGTTTAATGTACCATGCTTAATCTGTTTCTGAATTTTTTTCTTCTTTCTATGTACTGTAAGTTGTAGAATTATTTGTATTTTATATGTTTAATTATGTTTTGTATGTTAGCATTATATGAAACATTTTTTACAGTGTATTGATACTAATAATAAGCCTATAATTATAAATAATAAATTATTTTGTATTAACATCTGGGAACATACATTTTGCTGTCACAAAATTCTTGGATTGGTTTAATTTCCATTTAAGTGCTTCTTAATTAAAGTGTTTATTTTTATCACAACGAGAGTGTGAAGGAAAAGCAACTTAATAATAATGTTTTTGTCAGTATAGTTGAATACTGTGTTGTGCATTGATTCACACACATACAATGACACTGAACATTTTTTACTATTTTCAAAGAGTTCTTTCAAGATAAACATGTATGTATATTATTTTAAGAAAATTCATATGTTCTCATGTTACCATACAAATCGTATTAACCACAGTAATATTTTATATGACACAATGGAGTCATCAGAACAGAAGTAATCTCTTCACCTGAGACATACAAAGTAGATTAAAATTATTATAGCTGTTCCCATGTAAATATCTGAATTATATCAATATCTATCGCTGTTTATGTTTTGTAATCATGACTGTTTTATATATACCACTGTATTGTTTTTCGCTCAATTTATCTGTCAGTAACAAAACAGTTACACTATAAACGTAATATTGATATTTCATAGAACTTATTTATAATCTGATTATTATTGCAGAGCAAACTTGAGGAAGGCTGTAGAGCTATTCGAAAAGGCCATCACATTAGCCAAAACGGAGCTCGAGATGACACACCTGTTCTCGTTGAAAGATGCTGCCACTGCGCAGCTTAAGGTGTCCGAGCGCTGGGGTATAGATTTGTCCGGATAGGGCATGCCGTTATTGCCATATTAATATGTTATATTGTGATGTCTATGAAGATTAATGTTTAGAACAGTATGTAACAATTTTTCCTTTATATATTACATGTACCGAAAGCTTTAATGTTGAGAATGGTCTTTTGCCTAAATTTGCTGTACAAAAGTTGGCAAGTTAACAAATCTGTTGCGATGCACTTGAAGATTGACGAGGATAATGTCGACGGATAATGTTTAATATGATTATTGAGTTACTAAACAATTTCATTTTTCGTTACATTATTGATTGCGTTTCATTTCAATTCCATTGAGTAGTTATTGTTGATAATCTAATTTATCAAAACTTTGTATTTATCTAGTTGGATTTATAGTACTATTGAGAAATCTACAAAATTGTTCAAATGACATCTTTTAGAATATTATAAATGCACACATTATAGCAGAAATTAATGTTTTGTTTTCTTTACCCACATAATATGGTGTTAAATAAATTTTTACTTTTGATAATAAATTTAGCTCATTTCTTGTACTCCCTCTGGGTGATATCATTACTACAAAACAATTTTAATAGTATGAAATAACAATATCTTTTTCACTCCTGTGGTGATAATGAGATTTCATTCTCAGTAAGTTTTTTATTCATTAATGCCCGTTCCAAATTTTCATTTGGTCAGAATTATTTGACAATGACTAATATTTGACTCAAACTCAAACTATCATCCATAACATAAAAAGTTAAGTTACTCTACAAGTTCACGCCTACACAACTGTTTGTATCTTATCATTATAGATAAGACATTATGCACCATCTGCTACGAGGAGTTTTGCTTACTCTGAAGTTAAACAGACGTATTGTAGTAAATTAATCACATGACTATAGAGTGTGAAGTTGAGGATATGACCATCATTTTAAACCTCCTGCTAATCTAAGATAAAATATGCGAGTATATTGTATACACAAGGGCCTCTGTGATAATGACGGTTGTAAATTATATTGGACATTGAAAGGTTGACCTAATTCCATGATATGAAACATTCAGTGACCGTCATAATTGATTTTTTATAAACAATTACTCTGCTGTATATGTATTAACTTTCACATTTTTCAAGATTCTCGTATATTGGCATAATTATTACCATTTTAATTAAATCAGATACAATTGTATTGATACAAAATATTATGAAGGGTAACAATTTAAGATCAAAATCTTTTTGAGATGCAATACCATAAAGGAAAACTAACTAATTAAAACTTTAGAAAATTAAAGATTCAGTGACGTTAATCAATATATTGTTAATAATAACTCATGTAATTTCCAGGAAAAGAAATTCATAAAATGAAATAATACCGATTGATTACCCGAAGTAATCAATTGACTAATCAGAAAAAAGAGTAAATAAAGTATGTTATTTTCCATAGTGTAAACAATTAAGAATATTGCTTAATTGTTTATACTTGCGTGTCACAGCAATTCACACCAAATGGTTTAATATTTATACAAACTCAGAAGTTGTATAGGTGAGATATGTATTATACATTAATTTCTTCCCACATATGGGACAAGTTTGAACAAATAATCATGCAAAAAAGTAATGTAACCATTGGTGCCCACAAATAAAAAGTGGCATATTATATTTCTATAATATTGTGAACTATGACTAAATTAAACTAAATACAAAGTGTAAAGTTGAATATAACAAAATTGCAGTGAAGGTTATTCTCTTCGATTCTCTGAAGGGAACAACGAAAGCCATTTTTCGAAATTGATGGCAGTTCTAGATATTGAAAATATTTGGCGTTAATTTTGTAGAAATTCATTATTCACAATTAAATGAAACTACGTTATGTAGTATTACTTCTACTTTCTATAAGTTCTTTAGCACGACCTAGGTTTCGTTGTATTACATCTTCAGGTGGGCTATTAGCAAAGATATAATAAAGAAAGAATCATCGCTAATAGCCCACCTGAAGATGTTGTAATACAACGAAACCTAGGTCGTGGTAAAAAACTTAAAGAAAGTAGAAATAATACTACATCATATAGTTTCATTTAATTGGCAGTTCTAGAGTTATTCAAGTTCAAAGTTCGAATTTTTTGTACAATGATTACCAATATGGTAATAATTCTGAATTTTTCATATGTATCAAATATCATTAAATATTTGCATAAATAAATTTTATTTAGGGATAAAAATATTCTATATTCATTGAATAGAAATCAATCTAGTAGTCAAAGCTTGTGAGTGAGACAAATAATTTATTCATTTGTCTCACTTCACTTTCCCAAAAAATATTAGTTACGGTAATAAACTTTGTTACTTTGGTCGAACATAAAGAAGCCAATTTGAACAGTAAATGTTATGCATATAGATATTGTATTTCTATATTTCCTTTAGAGATTTAGCAACTTTGTTAATCTATTATTATCTTTAAATGAGATAAGTTGTAAAGAAATTTTTTTTTATCAAATCATATTTAACAAACTACACAGACAGCTCGAGATAAACAATATGGATAATACCTTGTAGGTTGAAATATATCAATCAAATTTTCAAGACTCGGAATAACTTTAAGCCTTGATAATAAAAAAAGGTTGGTAAATTTTTGTGACTACATGTTTATTAAAATTTAACATTTCTTACAACACTCTTAACTATTACCACAGATTTAAAGTTTGTAGATATATTTATCAGAACTGAGCTTCAAGTATTAAATTTAGGATTTATTTTTAAGAGTTTAGGTTTTATTTGTTCAATCATATGATACAAAATAGAAAATATGTCTTATATGATTCATATTCTTTTTAGAAATATGAATATCTTTTCTATGAATAATGTAATGAGAATGGCTTTCATAAAAGTAATGTGTGTGTAATATTTCATAGATAATTTACATATAATGGCTGGCGCAGCAACTCATTTTCTTCCACTGTTAAATAACTAATACCCTAACCATTCAAAACCTTGCTGGCAGTTTCAGCTGAAGATCTCGGTCTTTTAGGCTTTAAACCAACTTTACAATCAAAATACATCTTTATAAACTTTTCTACTGCATTTTACTTGATAATGAAAATGTTTGCTATATGATTTTCATTTAAAATCTCCTAAATAAATGAAATTGTCTTCCAAATTTATGTATCAACTGTACCTTGAACCTAAATATTGCGATCACGTTTCTGAGTATTGGTTGGAGTTTTTAATTAAACTGTCTTCTAACATAACTCTTTTCCAAAATGTCACTATTGCAGAAGTTTAAGAAGATTACTAGTGATCTCAGGGTAGTTGAGTTTGGGGATACTGTATCATCATCAGAAACCATGAGGTCACTGGCAATTTTTTCTCACTGTAATTGAGGTGACCAGTATCTCCACGGAAATCGACTATGTCTTATATAATACTAACAGTTAATTACACCTTAGTCCCACATTTATGGCTCTGAATGCTCATCTCGGATTACCTTCTAAAAGACTCCTTTATTTCTCTTTCAGATATTCAATAAATCCATCTATAAATACTCATTTTCTGCCACATTGCGGAATATGGAGAAATCTGGCACACAAAGTCTTGCCGATAAACGGATTAAAAATTTATAACTCCTACCTTTGTGCACTTTTTTCTTCCCATTAATTTTACATTTCCCCCCTTTCTATCAAATATTTGTATGTTTTAACCTTGTCTATCCCAAGTGATTAAAAATCAGCAAGCCACCCTCCCGCATTTTTGTCATAGACTGTGATGTCAGCACTCTTTATAATTTGTCTGTTCCATGCACACTCTACTCGGACTATATTTTTTAAACCATAGTCTGAGTAGAATGTGTGTGACTATGGAGTATTAGTTCTAAACATAGTAAGCTGGTATCTTGGTTTATTGTAGAAAAATTTCCTACAAATATTTAATAATATCACAGGTCTATCATTGTTGTATTTAATTCAGAAAAATATGTTTTTCATTATTTTTTGAATTAAGAAAATGGGAATTTTAAGACTATGTACCCCATGACGCCAACATCTACCAAAGTAGAGTAACCAACAAATGTGTGTCATTTTGCTACATCTCCCGATGCACTCACTGTACTTAACTAAAGAGTCATTTTGTTATATCATTAAGCATTTTATGTTGAAAACAGTTGATACAATTAAAAAACCTGTGAGTGCCTGAGGCACATCAATCTATCACTGGCACTCAATATACTTCTTCACTTTTAGATACCATTCTTTCAGCCCATATTAACACATTGGCTCCCATGAGCCCCATGACCGCCAGCAGAAGTTAATTTTTTGGTTTGAGAGTCAACGTGGTAACTTACGTCTTCATTTCCATGTTTTGCTATCATCTTATTTGAAGG
The DNA here is from genome assembly GCA_039881145.1 of Druceiella hillmani. Classification (NCBI taxonomy): domain Eukaryota; kingdom Metazoa; phylum Arthropoda; class Insecta; order Lepidoptera; family Hepialidae; genus Druceiella; species Druceiella hillmani. Next base: position 36,967,588 of record JAYKKI010000014.1, read on the forward strand.
TGCAGGTCTCGCTCTTCCGTTTACATTAATGTCTGCACGAGTAGGCCACTATAATTTAATTCTGAAACTACTTAAAGGCTGATAAATGTTGTCCCTCAAGTAAACAGAAAATCCATAGCAGGCCAAGATTACACTCATCATGCATCTTATTCCATAGATTAGACCATTTCAATCGCTTTATTTTGCTTAAGGTATTCTATGTAACATGAGTTTATGATGAAGAAATCATTAATAAAATATATCCTGGAACAATAATATCAATGTTGCATGCTTATTCTGTCAAATTACACTTTTTATTAATGATTGAAAACTGTGACAAACGACAATTCCAAAAAATAGCAAAATCTGTCAACGTAAATTTCAAACGGGAAGCAATTATAATTAAGGCTTTAAGACCCACGTAGCGACCGGCTCTCTGAGTTTCCCGAGATTCAGGATGTGAAGTGGGATACCGGCTAAGTAGAGGCAAGCAACCAGGTGTCACATGGAAAAAAAATTCGATGGAGCGTCAAGTGGTGCAGACAGGTTGAAGGCAAAAGATCACGAGGGCCATTTCTAATCCGATTGAAGGACCTAATAAAGACAGTGTTTGTCATCGTTTTTACATCCTACAGAGTGACCAGCATTACAGGGTGTTTTAGAAACGTTACCAGTGGACTAACGTGGAAACGCATCGTTAAAGCAGCCGTCCAAGTCAAGAGGAACGAGAAAGAAGGCCAACCATGTACATCATCGCTGAGACCACGAGCTCTCTAACAAAAGTGTGGCGACTAGAGAGAGATATATAGTTTATCATTCTAATTTCTTCTCCTTTTCTACACTACACTTTAACATATGCAATAAAATTACGTAAAGTTATGTCCATTTAATATACACCACCACCTCCATCCTATTTTCCAATCTATAATTGTTCTAAATATAGTAAGCCAGTACCTTGGCAGGATTTATTGGAAATTTATCTTCTTGGCATAATTCAATAAAGACAGAAGTTTAGTTTTAAGTATACTTATCGCTTTATTGGTTTTCCTGATTAAATTATCATCTTTGACCATTTTCTAGATGAATTGCGAGAAGAAACACAGTGAGAAGCATTCATGAATCGGAAATCTGACAATCTGAATTTCACTATTTTGATTCCTCCTAACTTCAACACATTTATTACCAACCCCGCTATATCGTGTGGTTCGGCACTTCAAAATACTGACCAACCATATAATATTGTGTGGTGAATTCAAACAAATTTTGAAAGATATACATTTCTCCAGCACCATTCACTTGGTTTTCTCTTTTGTCATTGGCCATTTACGCAAGTCATAAATTTAAAATTAGCAAGGTGGCCTTGAGAGGTCGACTACTTTTATTGTTGCTTAATAGACTTGTCATCATTGTGCTTAACAGTTTATTTCAAATTGTTTATTATACATTTCATTTAATTTCTAACTTTTTTATGTTCCTATTTGTTTATGTGTGAAATAATTTACCAAGATCAAGAACTTTTAGATTTATTTAGTATGTATAAATATGCATATAACAGACCAAAAAATCACGGGGTTGTTTAATTATTCAGATCTTGATTTTACTGGTCACCGCGATTAATTCCTCATCCTTACATTTGGGAATAAATGTTAAACTTCCATTTTACTCATTAAGGGATGAAATTTTGGAAAATCCCTCCTTAGTTGCTGCCTGCATTATATAAGAAATTTTCACTCCAAATAAATAGTATTATTTAACATTTTTATTCTATTGCAAAGTTTGAATCCCTGTTTGTTTAGTTCATTTTCAAAAAATTGTAAAATATGTGTTATTTGTTTTCTAAGAGTACTTTCTTCGTTAGATTTTTGTCCATAAATTTTGAACTCTCATGACAACCCCTTAAAAATAGAATTTTGAAAAAAATATCCTTAGGGAATGCCTATATTACATGAGGAACTTCCAGGCATAATTTCAAATTTCTAGACCCAACATTCAGTTGCTTTTACATATGCATATAATAGAAAAACATGCTATGTCTATCTACATTTTGTGCAGACGTAGTGTGAAATTGAGATACATCCATAAAAAATACTTTCAATATTTTGTAAAAAATTTATACAAAATATGTTACTACAAAGAGGTTTCATTCGTATATTGACAGAAATATACAAGTGTCGAAATAGAGAAACATTTGTATGACATACCAATGCATTTACATATGTGTAATAAACTTTATCAAAATACATAAGCCCAACCAACTATTGGCAATATTAACCCCGCGAGCTAAAATTTAATTATCAACTGATTGCGGAAATTACTTCTATTAAAACAATCTACAATCATACTCTTTTGAAAAGTTATGAAATTTCCTAAATGTTGAAATAATTTTTTTATTCACAAATATTTAAACATCAAAAAATTTTTAAAACACAAATTTTTCGCTCGATTTTCAATTATTTGTCAAAGTTTGGTGAACTATGACAGATAAAGAAATAATTTTTATTTTAACAAAATTCAATGAAATATTTTAAGTTACAAAAATCCAAATTACATATATAAAAATCGTAACTATTGTTAAAAAAGTGACGTTACGAATCGACATGTTGTTGGCCGTGCGCAGGTACAAAATTGCTACAGTGAAATTATCTTTTTATTTTACACCTTACTTTGATAAATTTGGTATAAAATTCTGACAAAAATTGTGTAATTTTCGTGAAAATGAAATGATAAATTATTCAAGAAAAATTTTTTTGTCACATATCACAAAATTTTTTTTTCATATATAAAGATTAAAAAAACATTACTTTTATCTGATAAGTGTAAGTATTCTAAAAACAATTAGAAACTGTTGTTTGTCTATGGCGTATCTTATGCGAGTTATGTTAAAAGAAACATTTTTTTTCTGAAGGATATTCAAAATCGTAATTTTTTATTTACTAGACTATTTTATTAATTGATAAATTTGTTTTTTTCCTCTAAAGAAAAGCTTTATTTGCGAATGTAATAATAGCAATAAAAAGAAACGAGTTTACAGAAGAAAAATTCTCCTGCTGTTGTTTATAAACAATCGTGCAGCTATGTGAAACACTTGGGTGATGATGTAAGGTACTCACAATGATTCTTACAAATAAACATTATTCAATATTTAAAAATAACTTCTGCCCCTTTATAAACAGGATCAATTGTTTAACGAATAAAGGGGCACTGCTGTTTACAACCAATTGTGCAACTGTGTGAAACGCTTAGGTGACGATATACGATATATACAGTGATTCTTAGGAATAACTATTATTCAATTTTATTGAATCTATAAAAAGGTTTCTAAGGCCTTTGTAAATACATTCCTTTCTTTACAAAACAAAACTATCGCAGGCCATTTGTTTACAAAACAAAATGTACTTGTATAATTACTTCGGAGATTAATATTACACTCCTTTCTTATCATACTTGAATATGTGTGGATTCAACGTAAATAAATCGAGTGAATTGTTAGATATTTATAAAACAAATGAAATAACCATAATCTATAGATATAACAAAATATAATAAAATTGAAACAAAATAAATTCTGTACATGGAAAATATTTTAAAGAGCAGTTTAGCATAAAGAATAATAATAGAAGCCAGAAAACCTTTTTTAAAATTTTTGTCTGTATGTTATTTTGTGCGTCAATCACGCAAATTCAACTGGACGGATATTGACAAAATTTGGTTAGAAAAAAAACTTCTTATTCCGAATTTCATACGAATGAAACCATAGGGTACATCTAGTCTTCAATAAATACAATTTATTTTCATATATAATACGATGTACATTGCAAAAAGTTAGTGTGTATTGTTACATTCACTACAAACAGTTTACAGAAACAAATGTGCTATTTCAAAGTAGCCGACAAGTGATTCCAATCATTTATTTTTACCACTTAGCAACTACACAGTAAAATAACCTTACATTGTACTATTTATCTGTAACACTCCGCAAAAAACACTCAAGGCGTTACCATTCATAATAAAGTATTCGACTGATGTCGATATTTTTTGCAAAAATGTTTTAAAACGGTAGAGTAGGTTTAAAAAAATAATGCATATAACAAACAATTAATTGAAACTTCTAAATAGAAAAAAGTTTTAATTCTTTTGTTCATTAAATTGAAAAAGTTATTATGAATTCAGTTTCCACACAAAAAAATGAGAAAATTATACCATGCAATACATAACTTAAACCCAATATTTAACGACATGCTAATGATATTTAGTAAACTCCCTTATATGAATGCTAAATAACTGGCCAGTAATAAGCCAGTTGTGTCTTGTATAGGGCGTTTACACGCGAATCGTAATTCTTTAGTTTTTAAGTCGTTATAACTTTGTAATAAAAAGACCTAGGTACGATATATTTATTTTAAACGTTTGTAATGTTATTACTTATTCTATTTTGGTTATAAAAAAATATAGTTAAATACCTTATTGTTTTGTTTTTTTGTTCGAGAAGTCAGCAGGCATGACTTTCAATTTTGCACCCGATATCGAACACCCGAGACATCAACGTAAATTTGTTTTCACACCCCATATCAGGTACTATGGCTGCCTACAGGTTAAATTTCCTTCAAATATTTAATAATAGCACAGTTTATCTTCATTATAGTCAGAATCATGTATTTTTCAATATTTTTTGAAATAAAAAATGTGAATTTAAGACTATATGTACCATGACACCAACTTCTACCAAAATAGAGTAATCAACAATGGTAATGTGTCACTTTGATACATCTCTCAGTGTCCAAACAGGTTTAAACAATTTTCATACATTCTTTTACTTATCACATCTTGCAAAATATTTTTCATTGTAAACTGGTTCATGGAAGAATTATTTTATTATATCATTATTTTAAAATGTTGTGAGTAGCTCAGGCGCAACACTTATTGGCGGGGCACTCAATATGTTAAGATTTCTTTATTCTTAGATAGTTTTCTTTCAGCCCATATTAACACATTGGTTCCCTCAACAGCAGGAGTTAATTTTCTGGCTTGAGTATATATATATATATATGTATATGTATATATATATATATATATATATGTATATGTATGTATATATATACATATATATATATACATATATATATATATATATTGGCAGTTATGCTTACTTCAACATTTTTGCCATCTTCATATTTATCAACCGTTTTAGTGCCATTGTTTTTTACTCATATATACTTAAAAATGCCAAAAAAATCTTTTATTTTTGATGTCATTTACCCTGGTCTCGAAAAAAAACTATAGCTCTTCCAAAAATTATTCAATTTTAATAATTTTTTCGGTGTTTTCTTAATAAAAACTTGTACAAGGATAATAAAATACAAAGAAAATTATGGAAATATATATTGTGAACAGAAATTATAACAAAAACTGAAATCAAGGTCTGGTACATTCTCTGGTCACTATCACACAATATTTGCATTACGCCAAATTGTGAGGACACCACAATGTCACTCCTACTAACACTTTCTTCACAACTTTAAAAACAACCATTTTCAATCGAATTATTTCCGTATTCCGACATTATGGGTTAAAAATTTTCTATTCCTGGATCCTTTTTATATTGTAATTTGAACTTTATGTAACACGTAGAAAGATTAAAAAATTAGCGATGCGTGCGAGCAACCTCCCCTACTGCGTGCTAAACAGCAACTGATTTCACGAGTGCCACGGCTCGTGACAAATTTAGTTAGTACGCACACGAGCGCAATGGCGCTCTTCGGCACTCAAACGGTTAAACAAGACTTATTAAGGCTAAATAGTATACTTGTTGACAAGATTAACAATATTGACCATTGGACAAAAACAATTATTATAAAGCAAAAAATCCCAGTGGACAAAAATGGAAAAGGAAAAAACAAGTTTGGTAACACTAGATCCTTTAACCTATCAAGACTCGCATCTCATTTTGTGACACCTAACCGAGTCTATACAATCCTTTGATAATGTGATGATAGTTTTCTTATTTTATATTATTCAGAATTTCAATTATATTTAACCACAACCTAAACTAAAAAATAACTGAGAAATTAGTCAATCTTCACATTTTCTTGAATTTATTACATGGCACAAAAATTAGCTATTTTTCTATAATTTTCTTTTATACTAGAATGCAATCTTTTAACCAATCAACATTATTCTAAAAAATAAAAAAACGACGAATATTAAATTTTTTTTTCATTATATCAACTCAAAATTAAGACATATTTCCAAAAGTATTAATTTGATCATTTGTTGAGAAACTTTTGACATTTGTTTTTTCAATATAAGTAGTCCGCACGAACACAATATTTTCAACAATGATAAATCAACCTTCGCATTTTGTGATTCAGTCCTCTGGTAATATTCTTTTGGTATGTTATATAAAAATTGGTATACATTACAACCAGGTCTAGTAAGCTATTGAAAAATACAGAACTCCAGCAGCCCAAGGGTGTATGCCAATACACAAGATCACACCGCTATCTCAAGCCTCACGGACTTGTCTTAGAGGGTGATGAATTAAGTTACCGGGGGTTGCCTTACATTTCTTGAAGAATCTGCAATACTGCAATGTGTTGCATTATCTTTCCCAATGTAATGGCCCTGATGAACAATTATCAGTAATCACTAAGATCTGAATTTTTTTTGGAATATGTGAGAAGGTATATAGATACTGACATAGAAGGCACGGTTATAGGAAGATCATTGTCAGCGCTTTCGTCTGAATTCTTTTCATGTTCATCACGTTTGAGGTTATCTTTGACCTGAGAGATAATTTCTGCTTCAGTTTCATCATCGGAACGGATTTTTGAATTAATGATATAGCAAAGTTCCGTGACATCATTCCAAAGAATCAGTAGAAATTTTTATTATTTGAATAATTAAAAACTAAACTAGTGTAATCAGTCACATGCGGGTCGAATCGACCCTTACTCATTTCCATCCTACTCAAGCTCATCTCGCAAACGAGACAGGGTGTGTGGATTGCTCACATAGTTGCTTGAAGGTACTGGGTTAAATGGTATGCAACCTATATAATTACAAAAGTTATGAACTAAAATACAGAGGGCCAGGTCTTTTCGATCTGTATACAACACTCATGTTGATTAATCATTTGTAAGCAAGATCTGAAAATGAAATGTCGATTTATATGGATTTAGTACTTTTTATAGGATCTCACTTACAAATCACTGCATTACAAAATTTTGGATGTCAGTATAACTCGTTTCTTCCTTTTAAATTTTTGTCCGGTTGGGTTTTGGTCTTTAATGATTTTTTTATTTCAAATTTAAATTGAATTATTTTTTCTTCTTTCTTCCGTCTTACAGAAGTTTATTGGAAAAATATATATCCTACAATTTATTACGTTATCCATAAAAGTCATACATTATGAAATGCAAGTATTAGCATACATGGACATATAATTCGGATCTTTTAAAATTGATTAAGGTTAAAACATAATTTTGAAATTTTACATGGGATTATATTATCACTTATACCTTTATCGATAACGGAGATTAGATTTTACATATCTATTTATTGCACTAAGAGCCCAACAGTTTCTACTGAGCTGAATTCTAATTAAAGTAATATAATTCAGTGACACTTTTTAATCCAAGATGAATATAATGATGCCTCATATGTGAACATTGGTTAAACTGCTTAGGCTACGAGGAAATCAAGACCCAGAAATGTATATATAGAAAAAAATCATCTCTCTTTTCAATTTGCGCAATCTAGTAAAAATTTGAGGGAAACGCACTTTTGATTTTACCAAAAATTCTATCTATTATTATGTCCTAAACATCTCTCGATTTAAGGTGTTTTAACAGACTCGATACTACATAAAAAATTTTTTAAATAAAACGATTTTTTAAAAAATGAAAAATTAATATATTGTGATTTTAGTACATATAATTATGTTTATAAGAAATATTGGCTGTTTTTTATAATTAAAAACTGTTGACAACTTAAACATTCGTTTTCAAATAATGTATGATAAACATTTCAAAACACTAATTGTAATAAATATTTTTATGAAAATAAGATAATAGAAGATTTGAATAACCTTGTGCCACTATGCCTAATATTAGAAGCACCATTTAAGGAATATATTACTCAAAAATGAGGAGCCTTAAATTATGTTATGCGAAAAACTAAGATTTCAATCAGATTATTATCCACAATTATTAGTGTTTTTCTGATTACGATATTCAATCTCCAGTTATAAAAAAAATGGTTTTGTACCATAAAAAAAAATAGCTCTCCCTTTCTTCTGCACTATATTTTTGCTTATATCCATAATGATACACTAAATTATATAATAAAATGATAATTTATACTCAATATTCAAAAATTATTTTTAAATTCAATTATCTCCAAATAATATCTTTGTTCATAAAAAAATGCTATATTATGAAGTAGCATATAGCAATGTTTTAATGGAATTTATTCACAGGTATTATAATCCGTCTCTTCACTGGAAGCATCAACGAGTGGTTTAGGCCAATTCAACTTGTCAAAGCACACCAAGGACTCTGGACAAAGCAGCAAATTCCGAATTGACGTTAGTTCGTAGCAACCCAAACTATTCAGTGCCCACTCAAAGTTTACTGGCACAACTGAGTGGCACGCTGCTGTATCTGAAAATTTAAATATCTATTTACTTTCATTTATTTTATCGTAAGATGGGTGAATGCAATAGATTCACAAATACTTTCTCATTATCAGCACTGTATAATTTTTTAGCGTGTGTACTCAAATTTGAGTCTTCATTACACTCAATACTCGTGTACCTCTTCTAAAGAAACTTCTGACTTGAAAGTCTTGAGGCATGTTTTACTTTCCTTTCGGATAAGACCTTATTTTCAATGTGTGTTTACTAGTCAAAATCTAGTTTAAAACTTGTCTTACTTCAGGTAGAGCCAGGTTTACAGATATTCTCCAAATATAAAACTATTTATACACTAATATAAACATAAAGCAGGTGTGAATAATCTATTGAAGTGTAATAATATATTGCAAAAATAAAAAAAATGAGCATGATCATTTTTTGAGGCGTAGCCACCAATCCACATGATGCTCTCATTGTCATCTGATGATATCCTCAAACTTATAAATTGGAAAAAATTTCCCATGCAATTTTTATGGGATATTATTACCGTTAATGGAAGCAAGAAAACAAAATTAATTATTTCTTAACCCTTAAACCTGCATTTTAGCATAAATTAGGGAGGTCAACAGAAAAGATATCAATAAGCTCATCAAAATCATGTAACGAGGAGCTGTCGCTTAACGCTTGTTAAGTGAAAGCTCCTAGTCACATGATTCTACTGTACTGACTGGTCTTATAAGGTTCCATTTTGTTTAGAGGTACAGAACGCTAATCATAAAATGTTTACGTTCCCCATTTTAAGAGCTTTTGAAGGCAGTAAGTGAAGAATGAAAAATATGCAAATACGTATGGTGTTACTATCATAAGAGTCCCCTCCCCATCCCCAAAGGCACAAAAGTATAGAACAAAAAGAGAACCAACGGACTGTTACGATAATTAATAATAAGTGAAAATGTATATGTACACCAAATGAAGAAAAATATAAATAAATAAATCTCACATATAAATCGATCGTCTTGCGTACTTTCCGGCTCTGCGATCAGTAGTGACACATTTTTAGATGTCTTCAAGGAGATTTCTTCAATAGTTTTAACAACTGTTCCGCCTGCATCCTCCAATATTTGCTGAAAGTATAAGAAATGCACCTTTCTTAATTTTTGTGGATGATTGGTCATGAAGACCAAGAAGTTGAAGGCATAGGTTCTACAGACAAAGGTTCAGAACCGGAAACTTTTTCATCAGTTACAGAGGTTCTATTGAGTTCACTCGCTAAATTCGAAATAAATTTCCTCCATTTTATATTTATACCTGACACTTCTTATATAAAAAATAACAATTGATTCCTACTAAATTTAAAATATTAAAGAAGACTTGTACAGGCTATCTTCGAGATGCTGCTTTGACAGTGCACTTCTTCGCCATCTGATCAGCCACATTCACACCATATTTAGTAGCATTGTGGAAAGTTACAATCTCCGGTTTCTTTTTAGGGTGAATTGAATTGTAACGTGCTCAGTATTAGTAATAACACATTCTTATTCCGATTTCCTTGATAGATCATAAGTGTACATCTTTCAGATTTAGAATTTTAAAAAAGTAAGTTTGTTTGCCAAACTGACGGAGGTAAAAAAATTATCTGTGGTGATGTTTCGGCCTGTATTTATAAATGCTTCTACAAGACGTATAACAACATTTCACCAAGACTGGTTTTGTGGCCTGCTATCATTCTTTCCTAGGTATGGAAAACCATTCAACACATATTTGGAGTCGACGTTGACTCAAAACCTAAATTTTATTCCAAACTTATGAAGCTTATTTGCAATATACTGAAAAAACCTGCATCTTTTGTAGAAAAAAGTTGTTCGTCAACAGTAATATTCTCTCCTAGTTTATAACAACATAAAACAGTTTTGAATGGATTTGTTTGAAACAACAGATATCAAGGCAAAATTATCTTGTTGAAGTCGTGAACTTCTTTCGGATCTTATGTCAAATTGAATGTACTTCATGATATTCTTGAATCTATGAGGAGGCATTTTTGAAAAAAATTTATACCCCATGTTTTACTCCATAACTCGTTGATTGGGATGTTTCCGGGACCGTATACACCATGAGCATAGCAAACAGCAATAAAATGTTCCAGCTCTTCTAAAGTAAATTCCCAATTATTGTGTCCTAACTGTCTATCAGCTTTTTCTTTTGTGCATTTATTAATGTGTCTCAATATTGGTTCATCTATACACCACTTCTATGCACCCATGACATTTCCTTTGAAATTTCTTCTTGCATATGATGTAGGCGCTACTTGTTTAGTTATAATATTGTGTCGAGCCCGGTGACCAAACTAGGTTGATTCCGAAAGAGGTGTACATGTTATCCTGTCTGGGACCGTCATATGATCATAGAAATGGATGCATTAGCAATGGCAGGTAAGCGGTGACCTCTACCCCTACCAGGACCACGATTACTGATATTACTGATGTGACGTAAAGATCTTTTAGTAGGTTTTGTACTAAATAAAGTATTTCGTCATTTTGAAATCTTCGGGTCATTTTTCCACTAATTTATTCACAATATACTAAATAATATGTTTTATATGGAGCCAATTATTGTATTGACTAGCAAACGAAAGTAAATAGTTCAAATGTTTACAAAAGTATCCTCATATTACAATATAAACAATACTCTGAAAACTGCCCTCAAATGACCATTGCAGCCTCTGTTGGTATATCAGCATTTTAAATAATAAGCAAATAAAATAAAAGTGATTTAGTTATGTATTTGTAACATTCCATTCATAATAATAAAAGTTACAAATTAGCAGTAAGTTTATTCAAAACGTTTTAAAATAGTTAAACATTTAAATTCAAATTGCAGTCAAATGACTGCTCCCGTCTTTCTAGCGTTAATTGATTGTACCTCACAGCATAATAAAATATATAAATTGTATGCAATTTTGTGTGTGTGGTGTGGACATATACATCGGAGAATTTATTTAATTATCACATGTGTGTGTGTACGTATGTAAGTGCATGCATGCGTGTTTTTTCTATCTCAATATCAGTATCATATTCTACAGGGTAATTTTTACATAGGTGTTGCGTCCAACCAACTTATTGCATCCGGTATAGGGACTCAAGAAGACCTAACCTTTATCAGAGGACTTCTAATGATCAGCACAATACCTGGGCAAAAAAGTAGCATGGACACTATTTTGTCACGGGTTTTGCAGCTCATTTCTCAGTTCTGCCAATTTTCACACATAAATTGGAGGTTACTATTTTATGACGTATATTAAATGTGTATATTCTCATTTGTTCACCTCAGCATAATATTGATTTTGTTGCATCCGATATATTTTATGTAAAGTTTTTCTCAATTCCATCTTAATCCATCATTTGAATTAATTTATGGGTGTTAGCGGGGTGAAAGATGCACAGAGAGGGGTGTAGGTAATTACAAGGACCATAATTTCTTCACGTGCGAATTTGAATGGAGGTGAAAGCAATTACGGAGTGAATTTGTAAATCATAAAAGTGGTTTGATACAGAACAGTATAAAAAGAAGTGCAAGGATTTTTCAGTTGGTAAAAAGTGAGTCTTTTAAAAATTAAATAAATAGTAACATTTTAAATTTCACTATCTACAATAGGTAGGTTCCTACTCTGATTCAAATAATTATAGCAACTGACATGGGGCAATGAATTTACCATACAAAACAATTTCAGGTTTCTGTGGGCTCTAAGCTCAGTGCTAGTAAATGAATTGATCACTACGCTCGTCTTTTTATAACTCAGCAAGGTTGTTGTAATCGATGATAACATGTTTTTAACAATAAGTATATTAAAAAATGTTATGAAAGTAAAATAAAAGTCATCATGACATTTGTCTTATTTTATATTGCAAAAACAATGTTTTGGTTGAAGTGCGAGTATGAAAAATCATATTAAAAAGTTTGTTTGAATTTATTTCAATGTCCAAGTTGGTTAAATTTATTATATCTACAATGATTGAGTGAATTTTAGTTGTTCAAGCCAATCATACTAGTTTTATAAGGACACTGTTTCTTTCGCATTTTTATATTTTGAATGCAAGTTAATATATAGAAGCAATAGTGGTGGGTTAAAGAGAAAGATGAACATTATGAATGCAAGTTAATATATAGAAGCAGTAGTGGTGGGTTAAAGAGAAGGATGAACATTATGAACGCAAGTTAATATATAGAAACAATAGTGGTGGGTTAAAGAGAAAGATGAACATTATGAACGCAAGTTAATATATAGAAACAATAGTGGTAGGTTAAAGAGAAAGATGAACATTCTAAATGCAAGTTAATATATCGAAACAATAGTGGTGGGTTAAAGAGAAAGATGAACATTATGAACGCAATTTAATATATAGAAGCAATAGTGGTGTGTTAAAGAGAAAGATGAACATTATGAATGCAAGTTAATATATAGAAGCAATAGTGGTGGGTTAAAGAGAAGGATGAACATTATGAATGCAAGTTAATATATAGAAGCAATAGTGGTGGGTTAAAGAGAAAGATGAACATTATGAACGCAAGTTAATATATAGAAACAATAGTGGTGGGTTAAAGAGAAAGATGAACATTATGAACGCAAGTTAATATATAGAAACAATAGTGGTAGGTTAAAGAGAAAGATGAACATTCTAAATGCAAGTTAATATATCGAAACAATAGTGGTGGGTTAAAGAGAAAGATGAACATTATGAACGCAATTTAATATATAGAAGCAATAGTGGTGTGTTAAAGAGAAAGATGAACATTATGAATGCATGTTAATATATAGAAGCAATAGTGGTGTGTTAAAGAGAAAGATGAACATTATGAATGCAAGTTAATATATAGAAGCAATAGTGGTGGGTTAAAGAGAAGGATGAACATAATGAAAGCAAGTTAATATATAGAAGCAATAGCGGTGGGTTAAAGAGAAAGATGAACATTATGAATGTAAGTTAATATATAGAAGCAATAATGGTGTGTTAAAGAGAAAGATGAACATTATGAAAGCAAGTTAATATATAGAAGCAATAGTGGTGGGTTAAAGAGAAAGATGAACATTATGAATGCAAGTTAATATATAGAAGCAATAGTGGTGGGTTAAAGAGAAAGATGAACATTATGAATGCAAGTTAATATATAGAAGAAATAATGGTGGGTTAAAGAGAAAGATGAACATTATGAATGCAAATTAATATATAGAAGAAAAAATGGTGGGTTAAAGAGAAAGATGAACATTATGAATGCAAGTTAATTTATAGAAGCAATAGTGGTGGGTTAAAGAGAAAGATGAACATTCTAAATGCAAGTAAATATATAGAAGCAATAGTAGTGGGTTAAAGAGAAAGATGAACATTATGAATGCAAGTTAATATATAGAAGAAATAGTGGTGGGTTAAAGAGAAATATGAACATTATGAATGCAAGTTAATATATAGAAGCAATAGTGGGTTAAAGAGAAAGATGAACATTATGAATGCAAGTTAATATATAGAAGAAATAGTGGTGGGTTAAAGAGAAATATGAACATTATGAATGCAAGTTAATATATAGAAGCAATAGTGGGTTAAAGAGAAAGATGAACATTATGAATGCAAGTTAATATATAGAAGCAATAGTGGGTTAAAGAGAAAGATGAACATTATGAATGCAAGTTAATATATAGAAGCAATAGTGGTGAGTTAAGGAGGAAGAGGAAATATCGCATCGATGAAGGAAATATATACAGGATTACTTAGTGTGCAAGATGGTTTTCACAATGAAAGGACACTCATGTAAGCAAGAATTTTATAAAATGAAATAAACAATTAATGTCAAACAAAATTTTCATATTGACCAATAAAAGTTAATAAGGAAAATGTGACAATATATGCATTATAATCTATGAAAAAGTTGAAGTGGTGGATGCTATTGAGTTAGAGTATGAAAAAATAATATACATAGGTCTGTGTCTGTGGTCATCATCCGTATATAAATGTAGTGTATATAATTCTAATGAATATGGTGAAAATAGTTCTCTGAAATTCTGTAAAAAAAATGTTGAAAATGATTTTCTGAATTCAAAATAGAAGTCCATCAAAGGGTGAATATATGATATCATGCCATTAGCTGATTGGTGAAATAAAGTTTGGAGAAAGTAAACGTAACATTTTTATATTTATAGTGACCTAATAAACTTCAATTTTATATTAATGTCAACTACAAAACTGTGAGACAACTTGAAAAATAAATTTTTAAAGAACTTGTAAAATCCATTTTTCCTTTCACAAGAAATTTTAAAAAAATCCTGCTTTCTTCGCAATCATTATGCATCAAAATCATATTAATATACTCATTTTGAAACTTAAAAAAAAATTAAAACAGAACTCAAATGCAACTGAAAACACAAAACATACCCCATGTTAAGTATACACAAGTGCACAGTACCAAATATAAAAATCGAATAAGAAAAAATCAGCCATTGTTGTCGGTTAAAACATTTTTCCGGCTTTCCACTTTTCTTTGCAAACAAAAACAAGACTTTTTTCCTTGAAAATAGATATTTTAACTCCCCTTTTAGTCAAAAATTAATTTTAAAAAAGCAAGGTCTCATCTATAAAAGAAATTTAACACTGCGAATAACACTTCCAAAAACATGCTGTGAAAGAACTCCGTCGGGTCAATTAATTATTTTGAAATTAAAATATTTGATGTCACAGTTACAAATATATGTTGTAAAATAAAACAATGATTTTTTGTAAAACTCAAAACAAAATGGCTCTTTCCCATTCGAACTTGGCATGGTTTAATCAAAATTGTTTAAAACACTTCAGACGTACATAGAGATGATATCTAGAAAGTGATATTATTTTTTTAATATCTTCATTTTAATTTAGCTGAGGTCTTATAATGTAATACTAATTAGTGCATACAAAGAGTAATTTCCACTAGGCGATCACAATGCTCAAAATGCACACTGCATCGTTCCATTTGGCGACCGCAACCATAGCAGTTGTGATCGTTGGCGTCATTGTTCATGATCATTTTGAGCCCGTACGGATCCACATGTTTATGTTGGGTGTTATAGTTGTTTATCTGTCAATTTGACTTTGACATATTGATATACGAAGTTTACATAAATAAATTTATATTTATAGTTCAATACCTACCATTTCCTCTAGTTACGAAAACGCATTGTTCATAACTCGTTTCATTTGGACTAACAGTTAGAATGATGACTAACTAGTGGAATGGATATGATCGCGGTCATAGGCGGAGTGTTGCGGGTGTCTAGTGGAACGTAGCCTAAGTAGAAGGAATTTGATACTCACTGATAAAGTTTTCTCATCCAAAATAGTGAAAGGCGGCATACAGAAGAATTTTATTCCAGTAAACAGTTTTTTTGTGGCCGTCCTAGACCAGCTAGGTCCCATGGCCCCAGTACTGTCAAGCACTTCAAAAGGTGCCTGTGAATATGGTTAACACATGATGTCATGAGATATACATATTTGTATATTGTTTATGCATATTCCTACAGTGTGACACAAAATTACACACATCTGTTTACTAAAAGACAACAATAACAAACTGCTTACAAACTGGAACAATCATACTCTGATGGAAGACGAGGATACCATTTACAAACTTCCTCCGAATAGTGGAAAAATAATATTTAAAACATTCACATAAAATCTATTAAAAATTATAATATATAATGTAATGAAAAAAAACAAAACTGCCACATATTTTTTATTCAAGCTTTCCCATATAAAATTCCACATTAGATACAAACAAAAGGTTGTTGTTTTTAAGCAATAATATCCTATTTTTAATAATACCATAGACATCAAGTCCTTTTAGAGGTAAAGCTACCCTAAATAAATTTCCATATTACATTAACCATAAGGTTAATGTATAGAGTCACAGTTTGGTAAACTTATTTTAATTGACAATAAAATTAAGTGATATACTTTATTTAGCATCCAAATAAAGTTTTTAAAATATCTATTTTATCGAGCTGCATTATTTTAAAGAATTAAGTAGTTAATTGATAATTGAATTGATCGCAGTAACACATATGGCCACAAACATAACAGTAATGTATTACTTTATTTATTTATTTAACATGTAAAGAATTATTTTATTTATTGCTGAAAGTAATTGTTTTGATGACATAGTTATAGTGCATTTGAGATTTGCTTTAATATTTGAGCTTGGCTCGTCTCAATGAAGTGCTTCCTATATATTTATCTTGATTATTTGCAAATCAATAGAAAGGATTGATTTGTTTTTTAACACTGGCAGTTGAAGAAGCTGAGAATATTCTATTTGAGGACAAATTCTTATGTTCCCTTATAACGGAGCATACGACTAACTTTTTTAAATAGAGTATTATCTAATTCTGATCCTAATTCGTATGTGAATTTCCTAATTTACATATAAATGTATTTTGATACATTTCAGACTTGTTCATATGCCGTTCACATAGGTCGTAAGTTCCAATTCTTAGAGAGCATGTTTTTGAATACACAATAAAACTTACTTGCCAATTTGTATTTGTTATGTTACTATTGAGAAAAAACTGTTGGAGTTGCCATAAAGGATTTTTTTAGAACTACTAAACTGTTTTGTTAATAACGGAAAAGTGTCCATCCTTACTTTCTCAATAAGACACATTCAGTCCTACGTTGTATCATTATTTTACTTAATGTATATGTTAGCTAATGCACGAGAATAACGGTTGCTATAACATTTGCTTTAAAAATCTTCATTATCCTTACCTTTGTCTTCCGTTAAAGTTTAGAGGTTTGAGAGAAAAGAATAACATTATGTAATTTTAAGAGCTGAAAGAAAAGGACAGAGCTATTTCATCAACGATAAGTTCTGTACAATAATATGACAGGAGATGTATTTTTATTAATTATTTTGTTTTGTTGTCACACATTGTTGAAATTTTGTTATTTATTAAGATAATCAAAAGTATTTTACAAAAGTACTATTTGGCAATCAAGTACGGATTAACTCTCAAGTACGGATTTTACAAGTGTTTCTACAAATGCAAAATACTTTTGATGAGATAAAGTATATAATGACGTTTATGTCTAACATAATAAATAACATAATTTTTATAGATAACTATAAATATTAGACGTTTTACCTTTCAGTAGTTTGTTCAATTAATTATATTAGTAAGGCTAAATTTACAAAATTACCGAAAGAAATATTTAAATAACCTATAAAGTCAGCTGTAACATGCTTTAGCTACCTTCACAAAAAGTGAAATAAGGCACCCTTTTAATATACATAGCTCTCCAAATATAGGTTTCATAATGATGCAACATATCAACATCTGCTTAAAGGTTAATAATTCACAATGTTTACATTATTCACAGAGTAACATGACACAACATAAGGCTGATTATCTTTTTCCTTTACATTGTGCAGTAGTGCTGAAATATTTAAAAACATCAAATACTTATCTATTGAGAAATATATCTATTAAAAATTTTTACTTTTGCTATAAGGAGTTTACATGGAGTTGAAATTTGTATATTTTTACATTATAATCTGCAACCCTTAATTTAACAACATTTACCATTAGGACAAGGTGCAGTACAGTTAATTTCATATTTTTAAGTGCCATAACCCAAAAAGGCGACAAATCGCACACAGCACGTCACTTTGAAACAAAATTGATATGTATTTTATGGCCCATAACCCATCGATGTAGCATTCCAGAATGGCAATCCGATTTAATGCGAGATGTCACATTAATAGTTATCGCACTAGACATTCAAAATGGAAAATATTTTTGTCTTATAAAATAGTTTACTATAGTTATCAAAGTTGTTGATAAAATCAAAATTGCAACCTCGTGTTTTTTTTTGTTTGTTAAATACATAATTGTAAAAAAATAACAAACAACAGAGAGCAGAGAAAAAGGACAAGAAGATTTCGACAAAACGGAGCCTGAGACTTCCTCACTCTAAAAAGTTATATTAAAAGTTAATTATTTATAAAATTACCCAAGTTGCAATTACTTCTATTATCAAAACTCAAGGCTAGCACATTAGTTAATAATAAAGCACAATCCCACAGGTGTCCAAAAATATTTACCTCATTTACAACTTTGTCTTGTTTAAGACTTTGTAATATCCAATCATACGATACAATCCACTTGCCTGCTGCTAAGGCACGCATGTATTTTACAGATCTGAAAAGAAATAAATATTATAGTAAATATATAGAATCACTAATTGTTTATAGCCGATTGTTTAATTGAAAATAATATTAACAGAAGAAGAGCAATATTTAGCCCCACAAAACAAAAACATTCCATTGCTTCAGATTTTTCATCCCTAACTACGTTTGATTTGATTTAGTTGGGATGTATTGAATCAAACAAGCATGGTCCAGTATGGCGAACACATTAGACAGAATGGTTGAAGTAGAAGTTTCTGGTTATGTTGTGGCTACTTTTATTCCAAATATATTGTCATGGAATGGACAGCAACGGTACGAGGTAGAATAAAATCCAAATTTCCAATTGGTAAAATATATTAACCATACATTATTTTGAATTGAAGGTATGACAACTGGGATAATAGCATTAATGGGTACTATTGTAATCGCATTATCGACAAACATACTCCTGGTTGCAGTGCACATGTGATGACAGTTATTTTGTATTTAGGTTGGGACATATATCAGGAAAATATTGATGCACTGTTACTTTTCTTTGACGGTATTTTGATTAAAGATAATATCACTTACTTTTTCATTAATGATTATTTTTAATTGATTGATATTAGCTACGTCACTGCTATGCTATGTGATGTTAGCTACGTCGCTGCTATGCTATGTGATGTTAGCTACGTCGCTGCTATGCTATGTTACACATTGAGTTGAGGTGTTTTAGTTGCAAATGATGGTTACCGTTAACCTTTAGATGAATTTCACATAGCCATATTTTGCAGAATATTTAATAAAATTACTTTCATTACAAGTACATTGGTTCCCATTCACACTTATAAATAGTGTGTACATTTAGTTACCGGATTAATAATATTACTCTTAAAAATAACAATTATCATTTATTAATGAATTGAGGTTATTTATTGTTTATTTGACGTTGCTAAGTTAATTTATCAATAATTAATAAAAAATTTTAATAATATATTTGTTGTTTTTTATTTGCTATCCTATAATTACCAGCCCAGAAAGTATGTCAAACATCACATTATTCCTGAACATTACTAAGTAACATCCTAAAGTTACTTTTTTAGCATCTTTATAGTCTGTTTCTGAATAGAGAAGTCACATTTGTGATATTTTGAAGGCAGTGGAATTAAATTCTCTAATTCAACTGAGCAATAACAATTGTAGCAGCAGTAGAAAAAGTTTAATGAGAAAATTTTATGCTCTATTGGATTGGCTAATAATAAATTGGATTATTGGATTGGCTAATAATAAACTACAAGTTGGGAAATTTTTTAAAGTGGTTGTTAAAAGTTTCAGAATATCTTATTATACCTTATAAATAGGGCAAAATGCACTAAGTTAAGTCAATTAGTGCCTAAGCCTTCAAGTGCAAATAGACAGTTTACCCTAGTAGTCTTTTCTTATTATATTAGTTCCACCACAATATGAATACCACTGCAAATCAAATATGCCATGCGACAGGCGAGTCAACGATAAATATGAGACATGGGAGTTTACAGATTTTCAAAAGTTTGGTCCAGGAAGTTTAAAAGGACTCATGAAAACGAACAGCGTTCCGAATGTCTATTGAATGAGATGTACAACAGTTACAATAATTATTTAAAGAAGATCCTTAATTTATTAGCCAATCCAATTAATATTAAATGCGACTATAAAAAATAAATTTTGAACCAGGTAATATTGATTAAAGCTCCTGATGAAACATAAGCGACTCTTCTCATATTTTAGAAAATATTTATAAAATTAGAAACATGTACCTTTGCGATTTATTTCCCTCGTCAACAGCAACAATCAAATGAGTCAAATTGGGTGAATACTGATCAATGTAATTCCAACCTTTTCGTAATGCCAAAATTTTTACATTTGTTATTTGAACTGGCTGAAGACATGAGCAGGCCAAGGTAAACTTGGCACGAGCCAATCTCTGCGTAGAAACACTTGTTTCACTTGGTGTAATAAACGCCTTTTGCATCATATCTTTCTCCAAGCTAGTCTTTCGTGTTAACATCGATACATTAACATTACTCAAACTAGTAGTGTCCACATTTTCTTTCCCTATTTGGGCGATTCCCTCTGTGCCCGTTCTCTGCTTGTTGAAGTCTAATAACTTTCTGGCATTCGGGTGCATTGGTGTAGAATTGTGTTTAATGTCTGTCGTAAATTTTGTTATGTTAAGGGGAGTAGTGATTTCTAAATTTTCTTTTGAAATTTTATCAACCAATTCAGTCACGCTTTCCTTCTGAGTGTTAGAAACTTCAACGGACTCGTTTAATAAAGATCGGATCTCTCGTGATATTGATGCCGATTTCTTCACAGCTGCAATTTTAACCTTGTCAATACTCTGCTTTAAGCGTAATGAAGACTGAACACTTTTGATTTCTACAGACGTATCTTGGTTCAGTTGAGAATCTCTTGACAATGATTTTGCGTATGAAATAGATCGCTTTGATTTTCTGAAATAAATATTGTTATTTAAATTCTTATCCAAGATTATTATCCGATTATTATTACATAATATTAAAGAGAACACTATATACTAATTTATTACAGTTTATTTAATAGCAATTCAATTATGGACATATAAGCATATATACTAAAATAGGTATATTTAAAAAGTTTTTGAAAAAGAAGTTTTCTAGACTTGTAAAGGCAGTCTAATAACGCCAATTAAAACCCCGATGTATAGATATAAAATTGACCAAACGTGTGTCGCAATAGGCATACGCGGTATGGTCTACACTTGTCTATGTTTCTTAAAATCGCTCATGCCATTAACCAAAATAATTTTATCAAAAGTTTTAATAAAATATTAATCTGTTCAGTAAAGTAAAAAAGTTTTAATCAAATGTTGATCTAGAATTTGTTGAAATGTTGATTAAGATTTTTCAACCCCATGACTGGAAATTTAAAGGGGGATACATTCTAGAAGTTTTATTATAGGAAAAAATATTCATATTTTTTAACATTTATTAGTTTACAGTGCCTTTGTACAAGTTTCTTTTATTAGTGTCTTTGTACAGTTTGTTTTGAAGTTCTTTTTTTTTAATTTTAGACTTTACATCACTCTAATGTTATCTCTGCCATTAATATTTGCCTCAAGGTGTTCTATTGTTTTCAAAACTAAATTTTTCAAATAATTTGGCACCAAGTCACGAATTACTCCTTGATCCATTGGTTACAGCACAGAAACAGTGTTGGGGGAAGAAAGACAACTTTAATGCTATTCAAACAATTGTAGAATGAGCTGGCTAATTGTTACCTACTAAGAGATATTTTTGTTTTTTTTTGTTGTTAATTTACGACTCAAGAATATACCCATTTTGTAAAAATGTCAGATGTCATCCACATTTTTGGTTTATTCTTGTAATCTACTGATAATGATCTTTAAAATAACTTGGGTCTTAAAATTAACAAATCACCAACATTTTTTTAATCATGCCACTCATGTTCGCTGCAACCTGCTAGAATATGTTTATTAGCAAGTGTTAAAAAGGTTCTAATTTTAATATAGAACGTTGGATTTTATATTTTAATAATTTATAAATAAAAGGAGCAAATTCATCATTTAAAAAACAGGTAAATTTAAAATGGTTTAGATCACATTCCCCCATCCCCAACGACAATGAGACAATCTTCCTCTTGTGGTTTGCCAATTGTGCATCCAAAAGCAGGCCAGAGGAAGGAAATCCTTAAACAAATTATGAGATTAGCATGGATCTCCATTCATAGCGGTGAAACAAGCTTTTGCATCAACTATTATTATTTACTATCATGCAGTGAGCACAGATTGAAGCTAGAACAACATCTGATCTTTTCAGCTTAAAAAACTGATCATCTGTATATCTAGCTCACAGATAGGGCCTAACAGTCCCAATCTGCGTGTAATATTTACAAGGTCAAGCAACCACTGATGTCATTTTACCTCACCGATAACAATTCTCCACTAATTTTACTGGAGACAATTCTGTGTCAAATTTTGAAATGATCTGCACAACTTGGTTTACATACAAAATCCAGTACATTAAACTACGAAGCATATTTTTTTCCTAACATAGATGTTGTTGCGTTTTATATGACCATAACAATGCTACCTTCATTTATTTCTGAGTAGACACACTAACTAATTTAGGATTCAAGACATTGGCATTAAATAACTCCACAATCTTGTTTTTGTTATTCTTTGGTGTTGGAATGATGGAACAATTCACACTAATCTCTTTCATAACTTGATTCACATGCATCTGAAAGTTTTATTATTGTGCTCTTTTCTTTAATTGCGAAATAATTTTGAGTGTCATCTTTGCATACTGATTAATAAATGCATGGCAACTGTCAAATAATAATGATTAAATCGAGTGATCTAGAAAAAGCAAGGAAAAAACATGGGAGGAACACGAATATTTCACAGAAATCTTAGAGAAAGAAATAAAATATTTATAAACTTACAATATGTCATTGTAACCGAATAAATCAACGTGTTCTAAACATAGTCTTAATGTTAATTTTTTTTTAAATTTTGCTGCTTTTAATTAAGATAATTAAAAGTAGCAAAATTTAGTAGTAGCAAATTTAGTAGCAAAAGTAGTAAAAAAAAACAAGCGTTCGCAGTTGGTATGACTGTAACTGTATCTGCAGATTCTGTTCTTTTTTTTATAACAAGCAGCTACATTAAAAATTATGTGCGTGTAGGTCTGAAACTGTAGAAACTATGAGTTTATGACAGATGGCCAGACAGACATGACAAAATTTCTCATTTCACTATGGAACTCTAAAAACAAAAAAGAAATATGGAATTATTCAATTAACGTAAAGATATAAGTGTGAAGATATACAGGTTACAGTTAAACTTACTTTGGTTTTTGAGGAGTGTCCTCGACAACACTTTTATCAGATTCATCATCATCTCGATCAGATGCAATTTTTGTATTGCGTGGAGTTGCAACAATCTGATCTTCGTCTAAATCATGCTCAGACACGTGAGTGACATCCAATTCTATTTTACTGTTTCTGGACAACATTTCTGTGTTTTGCTTTGCGTTTTCTTCCTCTTCTTTACATAATGTTTTAAAACCTGGTATTTTTTCATTAACTGTTGAGAACATATTTTCACTGAAGATTTTATTAATATCATTATCATTACGCGGGGATAAATTGGTGTTTGCATCCACTGAAATTTCTGTAACCTGTTTTTCCACATCAAGTGGTTTACTCAAATGTTCCGTCTTATTGTCGGAAGTATTCTCTTCAATTTCTGCATCAATATCGGCAAAAACTTTTCCAATTATTTCATCATAATTCATAAGTTCACTATCTTCATGAACACTCTTCTCTTTTTTGTTTTCCAAAGCATGTTCTGAGTGAAAAACGATTGACAAATCATCACTTTCCTCGTCCTCTTTAACACTACCTTTAAATTTCTTACTAAGAGGTGACCGACTATTTGATTTTTTAAGGCTACGTTTTTTCCTGACAGTAAACTTTTCTTCATCTGTCTCTTGTGTTTGTGTTTTAATACTTTCATCTGCACTTTGTAACATTTCGGTATGTTGATGGATGACACCACTCGCTTTATCCACAAATGACCCACTATTGAATATATCGCAGTCCATAATTACATTTACGTCTTTTTGTATCTCGTTCCCAACCTTGTCAGCGTTCGCAGTTGGTATGACTGTAACTGTATCTGCAGATTCTGTTCCTTTTTTTAAAGAATGTACAGGTCGATTTGCTTTTAAACCATCAATTATTATATCACTTTTTGCAATATCACTTTCTTGTGTTAGGTTAATGTTTGATTTCAAAGGCATTGCCCCTAGTTTATCCTTTACGTAATTATAAACTTTAGATTGCAGTTCCTCAGATATTTCGTGCCCAATTTCATTGCTCCGTCTTATAGAAATCTTTGACCTATCCCTCTGTGTTTTATCTGTGTTACTTATATTAATATAAGTTCTCACATTCTTTTTTTCGACTATAATGACAAAATTACTTTCATCCATAGTCGTTTGTGGAGCCCTGCATTGATTTTTATAATAAAATGGAACTCTTCTATTAGGATAAAAGCACTTGCCCAATATTTTACCTTTTTTTATAAATGGAAACCATCTTTTGGTTTGTGAAGATTGTTTTTCTTTACTCTTCACTTCTTGCTCGGAGTTTTTTTCTAATAGGAAAACAGGAGGCAAATCTAAATCGGTCACAGAGCTGCTAATAACAGATTTTGTATTAGCATTTATTCCAATTGAATCTGTTTTGCGTTGTAAGACTTCTACTGGAGAAATTACTCTTCTTTGAAGAGACCTGCACGTAAGTTCTTGCACAACTTCGCTTTCCATTTCACGTTTATTTAAAATTGGCTGTAATTTATCTTCTTTAACAGTCTCATCAGTTGCATCGATGCTTTTTAATGATAACCCTAAATGCTTCATGTCAGTATGGTTTGGATATGACTTCTTCAAAACTTGTAAACAAGCATCTCGATCTTTATCAATTACTCTTTCATTTGACGAAATGATAATGGGAGTTGCAGGTGTACTATCCTCAATAATATTTGGTGATTGTTTCTTATTGGCATCTTCAACAACTGGTAAACTTGCTTTGCTAATAACAGTTTCTGACTTCTTACATGATACGATGGATACGTTAAGCTTCTTTACTTTCCTCTTATTTGTTTTATTGAAGTCATGTTCCATCTTCTTCACACTACTCCACATTTCCTTTTTATTAGTAAGCTTTTTCTCTGATGAGCTATTTGCATTTGAATTACTGCTGATTTCTGCTTTTGTCGTTGTAGGGTCCAGATAGTGCTCAATTGTAATTTGATCTGTTACAATTTTATGATCTGATTTTATTGATTTCCTTCTAGTTGTGACTTTGTTAGTACTTTTTACTTTATTTCTAGAACTGCGTCGAGGTTCGTTAGTACTTACGTCTGCCAGTATGACGTCATAAGATATTTCTGTGTTTTGTTTTTCATAATCTACCGTTGTTTCCGATTCCATAACTTCAATTTTATCCCAGTCACTTTGGTTAATATTAACATTACAACCACCCCGTGATTCAGAGTTAATATTTGCAGTGGGTAAGTTACTGACAATCTTCATATTCTCTAACTGGCTATCTGTCCTTTCAGAAAACTGGTTTTGTGTTGATTCGAGCCAATTTTTCACATTTTCTAGACTGCCAGGTTTATTACTTCTATTTTGATTATCTTTTGAAATGTCTATTGCTTCACCAGGAAATACAAAATTTGATTCGTTTTGACTTACGGATGGAAGATCACTTAAATTTATCTTCTGTTTATTTTTTCTTTTATTAATGTAGATATGATTAATTTTCGGTATCGGCTCAAAAATGGTCTCATTTTTATTATCAAATTCTGAGTGAACATCTGCAATAATATTGTCTAAAAAAAATTACAGTACCCTTCAGAAAAATGGTAAAACAAATTGTTTCACAAAGTAAACTTTGTAGAAATTCTAGCCTAATGATCAAACACACGGTCTTCGCTTGGATTATCTCTAACCATCAGGGGAAAGTTGAAATAAAAACAAATTTACTGCTGTAAACAATTTATGCATTACAAAAAAATTTTAAACATTTAAATTCAAACTTCTCTGTACTACAGAAATGGTGCCAGACTGTAGAAAATACAAACATGAACAATGACTAGTCAGAGTTGGGATAAAAAAAATCACATACGATTAAATCCTATTAAATATTGTTTTTTATATTTTTAGAATCTGCAAGAGAATACTGTCAAGTACTTAAGAAGTTTGAATACTTTGGTACTCAAACGTTTTTGTGAGGAACGCATTATTATATTTCCAGTGGAAGTTAGCTTTCATTGATTAACTTGAATCTGTTTCTGTAATACAATCAATGAAAATTTTAAAATACTTCAAAGACATACGATCATATAATTTTGTTACAATATATCTGACCAACAATTGCCCCGAGGGTCACATGCGGTATGAAACCATATTTAGTTAATGCTGTTATTGAATTTTGTTGTCATATCTGGAAAAAGTACAAATCAATAAAAATATATTAAACATAGCTTCACTGACATAAGTAAAGCACCGAGACTTGTTATAATGGGTGTTCTATGAAAAAGTTGATGACGTTACCTGCCGTTGGGGCGATAGTCTTGAAAGCATCGATTAGGTTTTTAATGTGGTATGATCTCTTCTCAAGCTCCTCATTCTGGTGGCGATTTTGTGATTTGGTTTTCCCGCAAGTTGGACAACTTTTATTAGGTTTCCAACACAACCCACATAAACTGTGTCCACATTCGCAAGTATAAGCTTTTGAATAAAGAGAAGAGCTAAAAAAATGTAAAAGCTCAATGGTTTTCAAGTACAAAATAATTTTCATAAATGGTAGTAATTCGATTAGCATTCAATATATTAGATGTTTTGGAAAATTACTAAAATTTAATACTAACCAGGAACATTGAACTGTCCGAACTATTTGTTTTAAATACTTCAAACATAAGTCAACATCAAAATCTTTTTGAAACATGTTTTCTACGCCTTTAAAAACAATAACAGAAGTCTTTCGAAACCCAAGTTACAATGCTTCATTGAAAACAAATACAATTTTTACTTTTAAAATAAATTATACGTTTGCACATTCATCAACATCATTTGAAACAAAAAGGATTCTTATTTATTTAATTTCTAAATTCATTTTAAAACTTATAAATAAAGAACATTTATAAGTTCACAATACTTGTAATTCTTTTGACGTTTGATTAAAATTGGCGGAAATTCTATACCATAAACTTACCTTTATCTTTGATTATATGGCATTCGTTCTCTCCATTGAGGTCTTTTGCCAATTTCAAATGTGGAAAAAAGACTACGCAACACTGATTAAATCATATTTCGGATATCTGTCATTGTTGTTTGTTGACAAAAAAACAAAAAATAAGTAAGAGTTTCACTACAGTTAAATAAAATTAAAAAACAATAAAATCACAATATAAAGAGGAATACAAAATGAGCATATACAAATATACAAACAAATAAAAAAACAAATATAAATATGAAGGATTCTATATTTTGATATCGTTCTTTCTTATGTACTGAATGATTAATCCTAGAATGAGTTTATTAGTAATATATAAAAGTAATCTTATGGTAATGGGCAATTGAATTTTATATTTTTATAATCTGTAAATAAACCTAAGAAATCTATTATTTAATGGACATGCAAAATGAAATGATTTAGATAACCTTCTCCAAACCCACAGTCGCAAAATGGCGATTCTTTGACACGCAGCTTACCTAAATGGAAAGGGATAAATCAATGACCCACACGCATACAAGATACCATAAAGGTTTCCTTTCGAGAAAAAGTGAATTTTGAAAACCATGGTTTTAAAAGTATAAAAGATTGGATCTGGAAACACCCATGATCTAGGTTGATCTTTTCCACGCCCTCTGCTAGTTAAATGTCATCCAGGAACAAGTCAGAAGAAAGAGATCTTCGATAAAATTAATAGGGAAACGTGGATCCCTGTTCACAGAGGCGAATCGAGCTATTGCGTCGACTATTTCATTACCTATTATGCCACAGTGACTAGAGATCAATGCAAGAATGACATCGAATCCTGATCTATCCAAATCAAGCATAAGTTGCTTGATTTGGAGAACCAAGAAGCTACAGTTGAAAGAAAAAAGATTAGTGAGGAGGGACTGTCAACAACTTAAGAAATCAGAAAACATAAGGAGCCAGCGAAACTTTTTGAGCAGAGCATAATTTAAGGCCGCCACAATAGCACGGCATTCCTCGTTCCGTCATAGACACATCTCAGGATTTTTGATACATCTGTATATATTCGAGTTCAATCCATCCAAAAAGTTTTCAAGATAGAATTTAACAGAAAGGAATTAGAGAGGGATTTGAATCTTTGGAAGCTAACGATAAGAAGAGGTCGTATCTTAGAACGTCAAAAAGGACGTCAAACAAGCTCAATAAGCCTAGAAGGAAGGGTAAGTTTTGGAATAATGGGGTGAGTAGAAAACCTAGCTGTCTTCAGAAGGTAACAAACCGATACTGGGTATTATCGCCGGAGGCTTAAAAGAGGATTAACACATCCCACTTGTAGGGCATTAATGGGACTGGATTTCATTACACCTGCTATGATCCTCAGTGCTTGAGATTGAATGCGGGTCAATTTAATGGCATGAAAATGGGATCAAGGAGAAATGAACCAGTCTAGATAACCACGGACTAGTGCGTTATATATTCACTTTATTGTGATAGGGTGTGATCCCCACCACACTTCAGAAAGTGCACGGACTATATTCATATTAGCCTGGTGACATGTTTATTGTAAATGTTCCAGGATAATTTTGAGTATAGAAACAAATCAGGGAGAAATTATAAGAAATAGAAAAAGGTGGAGTAATTCTTTCTCTCGAGAAAAACACCACACCGCTTTTGGAAGGGAATAAAGCTTTGCTTAGGTTAATAAGGGCAGAGATCAAAGCATTTTCGTCAACCATTTCCGGACGTTATATTTCGTCAATAAAAGGAGATCGCGAGTCTATTGTAAAACACGACGGAAGGTATTTACTGTTAAGTGAATCATATAGGAGTAGATATTGAAAACCAAGGGACTTGAAATAGAGCCTTGGGGAAGACCCCTTCATATACTTCTTGTTAAAGGAGAGGATCTGTGGATTCTAAGAAAGATAGATGTTTCTAAAAGAAAATTGAGGAGAAAATTTGGAATCTTGAATTGGATCCCAAGATTATGAAGAATTTTCTTGAGGATTGGAAGGTTCCCGTTATCGTAAGCTGAAGAAAGATCTAAAAAAGCAGCAACGAGAAACTCTTATTGAGAGAAGGCAAGTCTGATGTCAGTGGTTACGACGCTGAGATTGTCCATCATACTTTTAACACTTCTAATGCCAAATTGGTTGCTTGGAAAAATAGAATGGTGTTCTGTAACCCATTCCAAAAAGGTCTTCCGTAATCTTTGTTAAAACAGGAGAAAGAGCTATGGGTCTGGAAGATGAACCTATATTGGGATCTTTATGAGGTTTGAGAATGGAAATTATTATTTGAGTTTTCCATGACTTTTGAATATAACCTGATTTGAACATATAGTTGAGGAGGGATAGAAGATAGCAACGGGTAGACGGTAAAGTATTTTTCACTATTGAATACGACATTCATGAGGTCCAAATCAAAGGAATGTCCTTAAGATGATGCAAGGTGAAATCCAATTCATTAATGGAGAAATCTTCCTTTTCTTTATAAAATTATATCTGAAAGTTAATTCATCTAAGTTTGAGATGGATGGGAGAGCAAGCCTTATTTAAAATTAGTCTACCCGATTCCCGTGTACGGATTTTGAAAAATCGGGCTAAAAAACAGACCAAAAGCGTTTTATATTACGACCAGACGACACGAGAGGGAGCAGAAGGAGAGAGGGAGTCACAACATTTCTTCCAGTTTTCCCTCTTTTTTTAATTCGTTTAGTCTGTGCTTGGGTCTTTCGAAATAAGAAAAAGTTTGCTTCCGCATATTAGATTTATCTATCGCTTCAGCCTCTTTGCGAGCTTTAACCGCCGCAGAGCAATGGAGACTGCTGTGGGGGAGAGGATTTGTAGGGGTGGTTAAATCTCTTAAGTGGGATAAAGTTTCGAGCAGATAGGTATGTAGCCCTTACAAATTAATCATAGCAAGAGTCAATGCTATCCAGATCCACTGGAGGGAGGGAATCCACTTCGACGTTGATGTAAGTCCGGAATCCCACCCAATTTGCCTTATTAGGTTGGATTTTGAAGAGGTGAATTATTTCAATTTTTAAATTTAATCGAGGGAAAGAAATCAGAATGGGGAAATGGTCACTACCAAAAGACTCAGATAGAATACTCCAGAGAGTTAAGGATGCCAAGGATGAGGAGCAAAGGAAGATATCTACTCAGCTCGGATTCTGAAATGGGACAGGAACTCGTGTTGAAGAACCATCATTTAGTAAACACAGTTAAGATAACCCGTTGTTCTAATGCCAAGGGATATATCAGAAGGAGGACATATATAAAGAGGATGGTGATATCTTTGACTCTCGCAGCAACAATATTGAATTGACAAATGACAACTGCGGGAGCCAAAATAAATCTGGGAGAAGAGAAGGAATTTATCAAGTAATGAGGTGGATTCGTCTTTGCAATCCGCTCTATCATCCCGTAGGTAGGCCTAGCCTGGGATCTTAAAATGGAATCCTGGCCATGGATGGAGAATACTTGAGGAGGTGACGAAGATCTGCTTTGTTGGAAATAACACTGCGACTATTCCATTGCTAGACTCTCGTTACTGTTGGCGGAGACATTAGAAATAAGAATAGAGCAACGTTGGATGGTATTTGATTAAGGAACTCAGAATTTTGACCAAAGTGGTCAATAGAAATTGGACAATACTCGTAGGAGTATTAACTGAAGGTTGTTAACTAAGGCCATAGCCATTTTCAAGCTGGTTGGGACTTGTCGAAGAGTGGGGACGAGGTTTCAGGGTCATATTTTTTTTGTGAGAAGGTAGCACGAGACGGAGAGAACAAATTTTGGGAAGAAATTGGGGAAGGAAGTATTTGACCTTCACCACATAGGCAACGACGCTCGGAAGATCGGCATTTTTCAGCAACATATCCAAACCCACAACATTTGAAGAATTCTAGCATAGGGAAAACATATTTCGAAACTGGAAGCCAGGAATATGCTATAATTATGTACTGGGAACGGATTTGGCCATCAAAGGTGATCCCCATCGTCTCCGATGGTAAATATTTGGATTGGCTATCGGTAATTCTTTTAATTTAAGCGACGGACTTTAATAACCTTACCGCACCATTCTGGGACTTCTATGTTTTGTAAGACCTCCTTGTCAGACCAATCGACTGGAACATTGCAAACAATGCCCATACAACTGACGTTAAAGGAATGGATGAACAATTTATTCTGTCCCATAAAAGCTGAGTGGTTTACTAAACTTTTGGCGGCGTCTGTGGATAAAAATTCCACCGAAATCCTCTGCAAATTTGTTTAACTCCGTCTCGAATTATGCCATCAACGTGTAATTTTTTAGGACGGAACCAAATTTAATTGCATGAAGCGGGAATCCGAAATTGGGATGGAGTTCTTTTCTTTGAATGTGGCCAATAAATGGCCCAACGTCGCCAGAGACATATGAGCGACTCTCCAAAGAATTCGGAGAGTGGGAGGAAGGAGATGAAGTCGGAGATGATGGAAGAAAATCAGAATTTGCTTGTGAAAGAGGAGAGCGAGAGGTCTTGCGGGGAATTGTGCCCTCTGTTTCAGTGCAGGAGGAGTTAGAAGGATGGAGAGAAGGAAGATTTTTAGATTTATTTTTATTACAGTTTGCACTTTTATAATTTTTGGATTTGCGTTTTAATTCCTGTTAGAAGTTCATTACGTAACATAACATAACTAGTTGGGGAAGTAGGACAAGCAAAATCATTATTGGAAAGTAGAGATTTAGAAGGGTTTGGTGGGGTTTAAGGGGAATAGCTAAATCGATTTCACGAAGCTGAAGCAGATAAATTTGGCTAAAGTAAATAATATAATAAAAATAAACTTACCGAACAGAACACTGATTATAACAATTGATTGGATATAGCTACGGACAAAAACGAAATGGAAAACAAATTTAAAATATAAATAACATAAATAATAGATAATTTATTGCAATAAAATATACAAAATACCATGAAAATAACAACGAAATTATCAGGCAGCGAAAAACCTTTCGGTTTTTCCATAGACTTATGCTTTTCATAAACTTTGTATTTAATATTATTACAATAATTATGCGTAATCACCGGTCAACTAAACAATGTAAACAAATGTAAAAATCTTAAAATCTAGGGTTTTATTCATTTTTATTATTTGACTATTTATACCATGGAACAACAATTATATTAGAATTTTAATAACCTATTCCCAATTCAGTGATGCTGTATTTGTATGATATATTGTTTGTACATTATTTAAATACGTCGGAGTTGAGGTTTTTTTTTTAATTTCATAGAAAGCAATATGTAATTCAAATAATATAGAATAGGTTTTTTTATTTAGTTTAATAGGTCTAATTAGCCAATATATAAAATTTAATCATTTCACCAAGATCTATTACGTACTACTTTTTGATGAATAAATTATTTAATTTGTAATAATTTGTGCATTTTTATAATTTATACACTGTAGTTTATTTATCTTTAAAAGTGGTTTAGGTAGTTGATGTAAAACTTGATTATTTGTTTTTTTTTAATTATTGTTGTACAGTAAAACTTTCAGAAAACCAGGTTTGTTTCTATTTTGTGATTGCTCGTATTTACTTAGTTTGTTTATTTTCAAATTTATTTATGTATTTTCTTAATTAATTTTAGGTATATCTGTGGAGATTAATATACTGTTTGACTAGCTTTAGATAAAAGTCGTAACGGTCTCGTACCCAAGTGGCTTTAATTTTTATGAGCCGTCCATTTTTAAAACAAGCCAGTCTTTTAAGAGATAAGACTGCCAATCTAAAACCTGGAAAGGTTGATAGAAAACAAACGAGTTACTAGATCTAGTTCTCCAATTTCAAAGACGTAGATTGAACTAAGTCACAAAAGTGACTTTAAAGGGTATAAGATCTGTGCAGTTTTAGTGTTGTAACAAAAACAAGTTAAACTTGATATTTTAGGGCAATTTTTTTTATAATTACCAGCTTTTGTTCACTTAAATCTTGTTCGTAAAAAGGAATGTTTAAATTACATGAACAATTCGAGTCTGTCTCTCGTCTTTCGTTTACATGTAAGTAGGAGTTATAGAATACTCAATAAAATTTGATTTTGTATTATGACTTACGGTAATAATGTATGCGAGTAATATGTGTATGCGAGCACCGCACGTGCACAGTGTTTTCTACCAAGTACGGCACTGTGACGTCCGCATTCTCTATTCATTTTTTAATTATATAATTACAAAATAACAATTCAACCATAACAGAATATCAATGGCACATAACAAAATTAAATTTGATGAAATTGTAGGTATAATAACTCAAAACTTTATGGGCAACGCCTTTCTGACCAATAAATATCAAAGTTACGATAATCATCAAGACTGGCATATTGACACACGTACTCACTGAGATTGTATGAACAGCACGTTTATGCTCGGCCGCACATACGGGTGGTTGAATGATCTAAGTGGCCGAAAGTCAATTTATCAAAACAATAGCTACTTCTCGAAAAATGGCTACCTGAGGTACAGGACCCTTCCGAGAATAGAACCCAGCACCCACCATCCCCGCCCGCGCTTCCCACATCGTGTACATTATCTATTCTAGGCGCTCTTTGAAAGTAGAATTTTAAGTTCATAAGTGGTGAAAAAATCATGGATTCTCAGACAACACGTTCGTAATTTGTAAAATATGTTCAAATTTCTATGATTTATTTCTTTAGGGGTTCATTTTCAAAGCTCTAGAGGTGGACCCTTTTTTAAACTTATTTTTTCTCAGAAAAATAACTTGTTTGGTTAATTTTTAATACTATCGAAACAGATCCAGCCAAAATCTTTTTTGCATTGAGTAGTTCAATGTTTTACATATTAGAAAATCAATTAGAAGTAGATTTGGTCGTAGATAAGCCCGGATAAGCAAAATTTTAGTACTTTGAAAATTATTCGTTAAATTGTATGAAAACATAGTTCTTCTTGGAATGAGGATCGGGACTAGGAAACACTTGTTTGACATCATGAAAAGTGAAAATTTACCTAATTTGGAAGCAAAACTGAATTCCTTGAAAAATCAACTTTTGTCTAACGAAGGCTATACTAATGATCAAATTGAAACATGAAAAAGAAATTTTGCATATTTTAAATCAGAAATAAAGAATAGATGAACTAAAGCTCATAATAAAGAACTATTTCTTAAATACAATCATTCTTGGCTGGAAGGGGCTTTTGCGTTTCCCATTGCCGATAGTCCGGCAGATCGATCAGGCCGACCGCATAAATCTTATAGAGAGCTGAGCGAAAGAAGTAAAAAAAGAAAATCTGAGGACCTTCGCTGTAACTTTGACAAGGACATACTACCGCACAAAGTCATCAAAGATAAAATAAGCCTTTTGACCATCCAGGAAGCAAATCAAATGTTCATCAATACAACCTAACACGAGCGCAATCTGATGTCATAAGAAGCACGAATAAGAACTTCTTTTCGTATTGCAGTCTTTTACAAACAGAAAAAAGTCTTATCCGCCACCGGTAGCGTGCACGGTAACTAACACTAGTGCGAAAGCTCAATTGCAACATTTGATCAACCTTACCGTTAGGCGATTATCGGAGTACCTGGAATAGATACTGATAACATTAAGGGATCAAGAACGGGAAACCCTAAAATTAATCTGCAAATGGGACTGTGACGGGTCGCAGCAATCCCAGTGCAAACAAAAGTTTGACTGTGATGCAGACAATGATATAAACATATTTCAAAGCTGCATCGTGCCGTTAAAATTAGTATGTGGGCAAAAAATTAAAAGACTGTATGGAAAAACACCACACCCTCTTCTCCTAGATGTTGTCGGCCTATTAGGTTCTTCAAAGAGACTACTGATCTGTTTACGCAAGAAGAAATCAGTCACGTCAATACTTGTATAAACTCTCTCATTGCAACTAATTTTGATTTATGTGGCAAAAAATTTAGATTCAAACGAGAAAACTGTAATAGGGACATAATACCATCTCTGTATTAAACGCCAGGATAAGGTTATTTGAGAGTATTCTTCATTTGGCGTATAAAATTTTCAGTGAAAAAAATTAAGGAAAGGAAAACAGAAGCTGAAAAACTGTTCGAAAAAGAAAGAAAACAACAAATCCAGGCAAGGTTTCGTAACGAAACTGGATTGTTAGAAGTCATGCCAAAGGCAAATTTCGGCAACACGAATGATGGCAACACAAGACGAAGATTTTTCGAGGATTCCAAAAAGTGCATCAAAAATTACAGGCATTAGTTACGAGCTGATATTGTCATTTAGATTGCTGATGATTAAAGGTAATTTTAGAGACTATAGGCCTCAAAATCAATCCGGAAAAGTACGATAGTTATGCAAAAAAACCTGCTCATTTATATGTTAATTTATACCCTTTGCATCCCATAACGCCCACGATGAACCAGTTATTATAAAAAAATGCATTTTTACCAACTGGACAGCTGATTGAAGAAGCTGCAGAAGCGCGCAACAAACACTTCCGGTCTTATCGATTTCGTCATAAATTTTCACGAGAAAGCTGTAATAGGGACATTTTTACATTTTTAACCGCCTTCTTTTGAGTTCGGAGCCTTTGATGAGCTGTAGCAGAAACAGAAAGCAGAAACACTAGACATACTGTTGCCTGTCGATCCGAATCCAGGTGCTCTTCAGCAAGCGAAGAAAAAAACTTGGTTTTGGATAATAGTGTTTGATTACTATTATTGAATTTTATGCATGAGGAAAAAGCCTCATTGTACAGCCAAATTATAATAGTAATAAATTATTATAAGTATGATTTTTTTTTAGAAACTAAGTTAGTTTCTTCCCATTTTAATACAAACAAAATTGTGTATATTCAATTGTGACATAGTACTCTTTACTTTTCTTATTATTTTTAATATTAAAAACAATTTAACTTTTTTGTGAGATAAAAAAATATTTTGTTGTAATAAAAAACATTGGTTCGACTTAGTAACATTTTTTAGAATACAAAAATAATTTTGGCCGCTTAGATCAGTGTTTCCCAATTAGTGGTACGCATAGCCCTAGGGGTACGCGGCCGTGCGGCAATCTCTTGACTAAGATAATTTAATCACTAAAAACAACAATTAAAAAACGCAAACAACAATTACAGAAATATATTTTTAATAGATCAGTGTAGTTGTGCATCACGCATCGCTGAAATCCGAAATAATTTTTATTATTTTTAATCGATCAGTGTACAAGCGCTCCCTCCCGCACGGACGGGCTGATCGCCCGGCGCCTATTCTAGTTGTTACTTGCTTGCTTTTAATTTCGGTTGTGCGTACGTGAGCCGTGTCGCAGTGCTAATTATGAATTATTAACAACGGTCGCGATGTCGCATCGATCGGCTAGGCTAGTTGGTAAACGGTGAGATAATAAATGTTTTAAAACTGTTTTTAAACTTATACATTCATTATAAATTGAATTACAATAACCAAAATGTGACATAGTGGGGGAATTTTCATTTGTATGAAAATTTACTACTGTCCAGTCAAGGTCGTTAATCGAAACATTTACCAGCAGTTCACACGGAACTGTGGCTGATAAATTATTTAATTGCAAAGCAAGCAAAACTACTTATACTTTCTGCAGCAAAAGAGATCATAAAATGTTCGCAGAAAAAACAGAACGAGAACTTGACATTATTCTTATGTTAAATAACACTATATCTCATCGTATTGCAGACATGTCAGATAATTTGAAAACCCACCAAATTCAATGCATTTTACAAAGCGATTACTTTGCCATACAACTTGATGAATCCACAGACATTAAAACTTGACTCAACTATTAACGTACGTTCGTTATATTCATTCCAAAAGGTTTCATGAAGAGTTCCTGTTTTGTCGTGCCCTTCCAATTCGCACCACCGGGGAGGATATATTTCTCATGGTCGACGAGGTCGAAATATGTACGAATATGCACTGATGGTGCCAGAGCAATGACTGGTCGTTTTTCAGGATTTGTGAAGCGGATAGAAGACGTAGCCCCAGAAGTAAAATGGACCCATTATGGAATTCATAGAGAGGCACTTGCTTGTAAAAATATTCCAACCAGCTTAGACATTACTCTTAAAATGCCGTACAAATTGTTAACCTAATCATATCCCGTGCCACAAACTCAAGAATTTTTGCAGACATTTGAAAAGAGCTTGACAGTGAGCACGAGACCCTGTTGTTAATTACTGAAGTCCGTTGGCTGTCCAGAGGAAGGGTTGTTTCAAGAATATTTGAGTTGAGGCATGAAATACAGTTATTTTTGGTAGAGCAGGGGCATGTCAAGTACAAACAGGTGTTGACTGGCCTTTTGTGGTTGCAAAAATTGGCTTACTTGTCAAATATTTTCACAAAATTGAATGAGTTGAATTTGGGATTTTATACAACCATATTCACTATGCAGGAAAAAGTCAACTATCAACAAATATCCCTCTGGAGATCTTTGATCGACAAATGTAGATATGAGCCGTTTCCGAATATAAAATTTTTTTTCTGGAACTACTTCTTCGTCAGTGACTGAAGATGTACAATCAGCCATAAATTGCCACTTCTAAAATCTATCGACGGCATTACGCAATTATTTCCCAGAAATATAGCCGCAATAGAACTGGGCAAACAATCCTTTTGCGAACCATTCCACCGACTACTTACCCATCACTGATCAAGAGTAATTAATAGACATTTCATGCAACAGACTCGAGAGTTGTTTTGCGGAACAATCACTGGGTAATTTTTGAGCTGATCTAAAGGACATTTATCGTGTCAGCGAAATATTTACTGCTATTTTGCACGACATATGTTTGCAAGAGTGGATTTTCGACCATAACAAACTATAAAACTAAATATCGTCACAGACTTCAACTCGAAGATGACTTGAGCCTAAAGCTGACCAAAGAGTAACCAGATTTTTTAAAGTTGTGCAAAGAAAAACGTGCACATTTGTCACATCAAATCGATTTTCACCGTTATTAGACATGTATGTTAATGGTAACAAATGTTAAAAAAACTGATTTCATTTTTTATTTATAATTCCTGCAATAAGGAGTACGCGAGTTTGAGGTATTTCTTGAAGTGGAACGCAGGAAAAACTAATTGGGAACCAGTAGCTTAGATCGTTGAAATACCCATATGTGGGCCGTTTCGTCTCGGGCGCCCTCCTCTATATTGATTTTTTATCAGAAATAAAATGATATGAAAGACATTAAAATTTATGCGGTACTCCACGGTCACTTTAAAAAAAAGATTTAAAAAAATGTTGATGATTCATCAGGTAATACCACGAATTTCACTAAAAATCAAGTACTAAAATAATTAATCGAAACCTTAAGGATGTATTTACAATATCCCACCGCTTGAGAATGGATATTTACTACTCGTAAAATCACTAATGCAAATCACGAAGCCGCTTGTATGCAACAAATTTATAGCTTATTCACATTATCTTGATAACGTTTATATTCATAAATTTGTTAACATTATAACTAAAATTAAAGTATGTATTTTATATTTATTTATTTGGTAGCCCGTTTCATTTATTTTGTATCATTAAAACTATATTAAAACAACCATAATACTCAAAAGTATAATAACACTATTATTGTATGATTATAGTTTTGATTCGGATTTCATTCATTGGCCAGACCAGCTAACCAGAAAGGCTGTGTACAATGATTTTATCTTCCACATGTGGCTTTATTGATGCAGCATTAACTGTTAGGGCGTTGATATTCTCCAACCTCCAACAACATAAAAAGCAAAAGAATAGGATAATAGAGCAGAGCAAATATTTCAGACTCGTTTAAATATTTCATACCATGAGCCCTAAGGTTTGTGGCTTACAAAACTATTGAAACCTGCTTTCCCCTGACCCCCCCGTGAAAACAAATCTTATGTGAGGCTAATTAAAAAATGAAAAAAAAATTACATGAATGCGTGAACAAAAACATGAGAACACTAACTGTTAAAAATCAGAAAAGATATTAATTACTAAATATACCATATTTCCTGGTGACGCTTTCCCTTTCCCCCACAAACAGTACCGTAGAAGCCCACGGTTTTTACGAAAAGGTTTGTGTTTCATAATTTTAGGTTCAGTAATTTTGGAATTGGGTGGGTGCGGCACATTTTTTGCATATTCCTATATATATATGTATGTACACGGTGTCCGGTAATAGATGTCGGACAAAGAAAGACGCTATTCGTTGGCTATAAAGGAATAAATTGTTAATGAAATAAAACGTAAGACAACCTCTTTTTCTAATTGAGTGCAAAAAATATTACACATTACTCTTTTTAACACCCCCAAGAAAGTTACCCAAGCCCAGAAGCTAAGGTGCTTACTCACAGTGGCTATTTGGCGAACCGCTCACACAACCTCACGCTAGCTGTACGCATTCACTATATATAGATTTTCTTTTATGCAATTTATCAAACAGCTGAGAATCAATGTAATAATAGCGCCATTTCGATCACTTGAAAGAAAATAATATTTTTATTTTACTATACGCGCGCCATTACGTACCCAAATATTTAATTTAATTTATTTGTTAAATAACATGAAACATGACTATTGAAAACATAATAAATTATATTACTAATGTACTCACTAAGGTTGTAGTTATGCGGAATAACACGCCCGGAGCGTATAGTTTTTAAAGCCGAGCGAAGCGGCCGGTAATTTATAATTGAATCGGGCGTCGAGGCGGGCCAGTCGGTGTCAGATAATTTAATATTTGCATTGCGAAGTCGCTACCGCGAATATGCGGTACTTACGGTTCGCTATCTGCGTTGATTGTATAGGCAGGTTTCAGACGGTCGATTGACAGCATCGCTTGTCTTTCTGGTAGTTGCACTAAGAATGTTTTGCCGTCTCGTTTTAATACTCGTTAC
The DNA here is from genome assembly GCA_039881145.1 of Druceiella hillmani. Taxonomy (NCBI): domain Eukaryota; kingdom Metazoa; phylum Arthropoda; class Insecta; order Lepidoptera; family Hepialidae; genus Druceiella; species Druceiella hillmani. The sequence continues at coordinate 37,008,101 of JAYKKI010000014.1, forward strand.
CGGCCATCGTATGATGCTTGCAAAGGCTTCTTGACCGCGTCGTTGCGTACGAATACTCGTTCACAAGTTGCGAGGTCTTGATGGATGAAGATGAGCCGATGCCCCGAGTGTGATTTCGCAAGTGCGGATGGCTAGAGTGCGTTGATAGGGGTACGCAGTTGTTGCATATAGTTATAGTCCAAGTCCGCTTGTATGTTGGTAGCCGTCGTTATGCATTCACCGGGTAGTCTAAGACTGTAGTCATAGGTTAATTCGGCGGCCCTCACTCCGCTATCCTTGTGTGAGACTGCTCGTAATTCGATTCGAACGATTCGGCGATAATGTTTTCTGTAGGTACCGCCTCGGGCCATCTTGTCACGCGGTCGATAATTGTAACACAAAATCGATCGACGCGCGGTGTGGTAGGTCCCGACGATGTCTATGTGGACGTGTTGGAACCGGTCGAATGGTGGGAAACTCGTAATGTCGCTTGTGGCGCGGCGATGTTTTTTTCTCTTTTGGCATGCCTTGATTTTTTCGACGCCCGTGTTTATTGACGGCCAATGATATATTTGAGTCACCATTTTGCTAGTCGTTCGGATACGGGGTGACTTATGTCGTACACAGATTTGAAGGCGGCGCGACGAGACTTCTCAAGAATATATTATCGAATATTCTGCGTCGAAAATTCACAAAATGATTGGCACTCGGTGTTAGGAAGATTGACTTGTTTGAGCGATAAGTTGCTTTGTTGGGCTAGCAATTGTATCGCTCGGTCCGTTACTTGTGCCTCTGTTATTCTGTTGATGTCGAGCGTCGACGGGCTCGATATTGTTTCCGGCCGGCACCGGCTGAGAGTATCGGAGACGACATTGCCTTACCCGTTAATATGGCGTCTGTCAATAGTGAATTCGGAAATGAATAGTAGCTGGCTCGTTCTTCTCAGTACTTTGGTGGGTGAACGTGGCCTGTCAAGGACATAAGTGAGCGATTTGTGATCGGTAAAAACAATAAATTTGCGCCCTTCGAACAACTTTCTAAAATATTTGATAATCATATATATCGCCAACAGTTCAAGATCGGATATACTATATTTCTGTTGCGCGGACGAAATTTTTTTAGAGAAATAACCGAGCGGTTGCCACTTATTGTCGATGAATTGCTATAATACGACGCCGACCGATTGGTTGGATGCATCGGTGAATAGTGTGATGGATGCATTGTGCGATGGATGACCGAGTAAGGTTGCGTTTTTAACGCTAGCTTACACACTTCGAACGCTTGATCCGCTAACGGAGTCCATTCGATTAATGTTTCGTCTCGCTTCTTTGCATTGTGAAGGTATAAATTCAGCGGCACTTGAAGCGATGCGGCGTCGAGTAGGTTTTCTAGATAGTAATTTATCATACCGAGAAAACGTTGAAGTTCGTCGATAGTTTTTGGTTTTAGGAAGTCCATAATGGTTTTGATCTTTTCCTCCGGTGCTTGATACCTATATATATGCTGGGATACAAGGTATCCGAGAGATTTTGCCTCCACTTTGCCGAAATTACACTTGGAGGGATTTATCGTAATGCCATTTTCATCGAGCCGCTGGAGTACCGTTTCGAGGCGTTGGCGGTGTCCGGCTTCGCTTCCGGATGTCACCAAGAGGTCGTCGATGAATGGGACGAAATTGAGCCCGTGGAGTACCTCGTGAATGAACCATTGGAACGTTTGGCCGATATTATCGAGACCTGGGCACATTCTCAGAAATTCGAAAACACCGAACAGTGTAACAATTGCGATCTTTTCGATGTCGGCCTCCGAGACCGCGATTTGCCGGTATGTCCGGTTCAGATCAATAGTGCCGAATACGGTTTTATTGGCCAGTTGGTACGTGAAGTCTTTAATGCGCGGTATCAGCTAGCGGTCGGGCTTGGTGATTATTGCGTTAAGCCTTTGGTAGTCATCGCTGGCTCTTTCTTTTTGGGTATGCCCTTACTATTGGGTACGACGTGGAGTGAAGATGATCAGGGGCTTTTGCTTGGATTGCACAGACTCTGTTGAATCATATTATCGAATTTCTTTTTGGCGTGCTCGTACCGATGTGGCGGTAGGGGTCTCGCTCGGCAGGACAAGGGCGATCCAGTCATTTCAACAACGTATTCGATGCGGTATTTTGGTGTTGCCAGGGTACCTTGCAAGGATATCATGGTAGGACTGTTATATGTCGATGCTCCTAACTGTAAGCAAGTTGGCTACACGTAGCTTTGCGTTGACGGCGAATAACCTCAGCGACTATAAATCAATATTTATAGGGACGTCATAGGTTTAGGTCTAGCTCCAATGTTTTTCGCCGCAGGCGGAAATTACGGTTTTATTGGCAGAGTAAAGTTGGAAAGGTAGTGGCTGCGTCAAAGTACCCTTCTTTCGTGGTAGAACGGATATATTGGCGCATGTGTCTACCAGAAAGGTGAGCTTAGACTTCCTGTCCGTAGCGAAAAGGATGACCCTTGGATGTTGGATTCCACTGCGGCCAGTGTTAAGTCGAGTGTAGGTTTTGCGGACTTCTTAAATGAGCGTCATCAATTTCCTAACAATGTGACTGGGATGTTAGTCGGTAGTCGTAACGGGAATTTGACCAACTGTGCAGCGATGATTGGTGGCGCACGGCGTTACGGTGAGAGTCATGGCTGTGTTACGGCCTCGACTTGAGTTCCGGTATATCTGCGAATCTCGTTTGATAGTGACTCATTAGCTGTAATCGCTGTTGCCGATAGACGTTGCGGCTAATCAGTTGCAGGAGCACTGCAACTGTTCGGCAAGTAGTACGAAGTCGTCTAGTGGCGTGGTCTTGGACAGGCTGCTGCTTACGACGAGCATGTTACGAATTTGTGTTGGTAGCTGATTCAGCCACAGGAGACGTAACGTATTGTCGGGGAATAGATCGTTAGCGAGATCTCTCATTCTGCGCAGAAGTACCGTGTTGTATAGTAATTTATTGAGTGGCCGTTCCTCGCTTAATATGTGCAGAGATGAGGCAGTTTTTGATGAGCGTGTATACCTCGACGTCGTCTTTAAGTTTCCTAACAATGTCGCTGAATTATTCAACATCCTGATATCCAAGTTGTGCGATAACAACTTGAGTTGGTCGCAGCGAAGTTTTGTTGGAGTCGCTGGTTACTGTCTCGAAGTAGCCAAACTACAGGCGTGGCCTGTCTCTCCAGAGTGCCGGTAGAGGGATGCCAGCGACCTGTTTTATTGCCGGTACCATGGTGTAGCCTGGTTGTCGAGCAGAGATTGTCCTCTGAGAGAACGATGTTCTTTAACGCAAGTGCGTCGTCGAGCAGGGATTTATCAACCGGATAGTGTTCTTCAAACGCGAAGCCACCACTCAAGCACTGAGGCGGTATTCGTGATATGTAGAAGTCGATGAATGTAACAGAAGTCCACGTAGCGAATATTGCATGAATGCAACACGTACTTTTATGCACTACCAACACGACACCAAGAGACAGAGAGAGAGAGAGAGCTATATATGAAAGCCGAGACAGAGCACTACGACAGAGTCGAGCGATCGACGAGCGAGATAGGCATAACCCTCGAGCTCCATGAGCGCACCGCAGTATTGACAAAACGGCCTCCCCCCTGGCGCGTCTCACATTTCTCCGTCGACCGTTGTTGAACGCAAAGAATGGGCTCTTCAGGTGTTGCGATGAGCGGGCTGTAGCCATTGCCGCGTACTGGCTATTGTTTAGGATTGTATTAAGCAATTTAATTATTTGAAGTCGTCTTAACAATGTGTCGTCGGTAGGTAGTTTTAAGTGCAGCTCCACTGTCATCAGCGAATAAAATGTTTTTGACTTCAATATTTTATTAGTTAATACAGTTAAACTTTACCTAACCGCAGAAAAATCGTTAAACCGATATTGTTCTTTACTCGTTAGTATTAAGTAATTACCAAAATTAAGTCAAAACTCTTATTTGTCAGGTTTATACACCACCACTTACAATTAAAATCAACTCAAGTATTAACACAGATTAGGTATTTACAAATGATAGCGATTAAAATCAATTTTTTTCAAATTAATACAGACCTACGTCGCCTACATACATCATATCCGTATTGCAACAAGTGGTCAAATAGAGTACTATTTTGCTCAAAACATAAACTGGCAAGTTTTTGAATATTATCTTTTAAGTTATCCAATTTCACTCTGTTACGTTTCACAACTTCAAAATCACAAAATGATTGTCTGTTTTAACTGGGTTAAACTACACGACACAATGCATTAGTTCGTACAAAATGCACACATGTGTTTTCAGCAGTGCCCGTTTGTTACTCATTGAGAGGTCACGATAGAAAAGGATGGGGAATGATAACATCGCTTTTTATTGATTGAACACTCCATGTGGACCAGATTGTACCTTACTAGATTGTCAAACGTAATTTCTCTTATGACACACCAACAAATTAGAAATAAGTCCTTGTTTTTTTTAACGTAAACCACAGAACATAGAGCACAGAATGGATATCACACATACTAACCCATACTAAAAAAGTGGTCGTAATTTTGTATGGACAACAGGAATCCAACTCACCAGGTGGCGCTTCGATTATTACCAACGCCAAGGTAGATGGCACTGTCTAAGGAAAATTATAATCCATAGATAACTTCATGACAAAACATTGAATTCAAATTTATTAAATTTAAAAGCCTTTTAAAATATATTCAAAAATATTTTCATTTTCATGTAGATTTATTAAAACTTTAAAATAACGTACATATGACAGTTTACAATTATATTATTCTGAAAGGTAATTATTTCAAAAATATATTTGGATTCTCAAGTGACTTCAAAAGCATGTTGAAGCATGGTTTCTTTGACTTTAACACAGTTCAGGTAGAGTATAATCTGGAAGCTTGCATCGTTTAATAATTTATAGATGACCTCTACTGTAAAGCTGAAAATAAAAAAACATATATAGACAAGGACAATACATATATGTATGGATGTTATTGCGTAATAATAGAAAAAAATTATTTCCAAATTTTGGTAAACCTGTCGAATTTGTATTTTTACAATTGTTACAGTATATATTTTATTAGTTAGAAGTGTTTCCACTAGTGAAAGTAAACATTTTTATGTTAGAATATTTGTAGGGAAAGGGTTATTCTTTTAAGAAATTCAAAATTGTTGGTTCAATCCTAATCTTATGTATTTAAATTGACATACATGCGAGTTTTTAAAATTTCTCTTTGAATTTTACATTTACAAATAATAACGTCAAAACTTTAGCATTTTACATTCATTACTGACTTTATCACCATATTGGAAGTTTAAGCTATAACGAATCTCAATTATTACAACACGTTTTGTACAAATCGACTATTGTATTAATTGTAATCACTAATGTGAAATTTTGTGATCACATCAGTAGATTGTTCTATATAAAACTTAAAAAAAAATTACGGAACTTGAATAGCTACAATGGTGTGCCACACATGGCTAACAACACACATGCGATTACATTATTGCTTAAATGTATCAAATTTATGCTATTGCTCGTTGGAAACCATGGGAATGTGGTGGGAGTATCTTCCATCGGGAATAGGAAAGGAAGTGGATAGGATAAGAAGTTGAAAAATATATAGTGTATCTATGATCTAGTGCACAAATAAATATATAAATATTGGCATATCTACACAAATCTATCATTTAACATACTACAAATTAAATCAAAGAAAAGTAAGCACAGCCAGTACTTCTATTGCGTCCGAAATTTAATAACAAGAACTATGCCTTTATGCGGTGTTGGCTTGGTTAATCTGAATAAAGTAATAATCAATGAAAGGCGTAAAATGTGGCTAACAATATTTTTTTAACTCGAAATGCTGGTAGAAATTAATATCAAAACAATTTATGAAAGAAATATTATTATTTTATTAGTATAAATAAAATGTGGACAAATGAAGTTACGATACTGACACAAGTTTCGTAATTGTTTTATTTTCCAACTGATCGATTTCCTTTAATTCTATTTAAGTTTCTAAGACCCGGTTTACTTTAATTTTAATGTAATGTTTAATAAATAAATTGGAAACATCATGTGTACAACATATCTAACAATCAGCAGTAACTCATTTTAAATATCGAAATAAACTCTCTTTTAAATTATCATTAAATAGAATTTCAATAAAAACTAATTGATTTATAAACATAAATATACAGGTGTAAATGTCCACTTTGGTAATAAAAAATAATACTGCAAACAATACTTACCGAGATTCACATTTTGGAAGCCTGAAAAATAAGGGTCCTCTAGTGGTTTTTTGATTGGAGTGACAGCCGGGTACAATACATGCCATTATTAGAAACTGTAACACAATCAAAATAACTTATTGGTATCTAAATTAATATAAAATTACGTATAAAAAGCAGTGTTAAAAATAAAAGTTCTCTGGAGAAAATATATATGAGAGGCCACACAAGAATTTTCAGTATTATACTTTTTCTGCAGGAAGTAATACGATGCGTATGTACACCATAGAAATAATATACTTCATAGTATATTATGTCTATGGTGTACACATTGACAGCGAGAAAAAGTATGGCGCCCAGAAGCCAACCAAGATAAATGTGTTAAAGTCCCTCTGCTGAGGATCCGAAATTAGCTTTACAAATTTTCGACTTCCAGTTTCTTATTTTATACCTTTAATAATAAACAAAATAAACAGGTGCTACAAAGCTGCGTTACATTATTTTTTGTCAATAGTACCGTGTCGTAATATCTTTGCATTTTGAACATTGTGTAGAAACATCTTAGATTTAGAAAAAAATAATTCTTTAATAAGTTTTGTTATTATCTACGCGGAATGTAGGTTGCATAAAATAATTGTAAGAAGTTGTCTTCATGTACTCAAGCTGTCTTCTGTGCAACATTTAGTTCCGAAAATTTTGGAAGTACCTCGTTAATTTCAAGAAAAAATATAAAGTTGTAATTTTTAACGAAACATTATGTATTGTCTTTGCTAATAGAAAAATTGTTTTGCTAATCAAAATCGTAATCGATATATTTATTTTGGCCACAATTCTTTTGATTTGGTAACAGGCCACGGAGCAGTGACCCCCAAAGATTTCGTAAATTATAATTTTTTTTCTCTTAAACATGTGTTTAGTATTATATTCTAATGTTAGTAACATATTCTAATGTTGTAGTTGTTTGTTGTTGTAGTTGTAATGTTATAGTATTATATTCTAATGTTGTAACATACGTTCGACAGCCGTGTCTCTTAGCTTACCGAAAAGGCTTGTCGGAGACACGCTTAGAGAAGATGGACAACATCCGTTTCACTATCATGGTGTACAACAATTGACCGAAGAAGATTTCGCTCGTCGTCGTACTTTTTCTCAGTGGGTCATTCGCATGAATGACGATTCGCCATTTGTTCGACGTATTTTATGGAATATTTAATGTGCATAACGAATGCTACTGGAACCATACGAATTCTCTTTTAAAACGGCCGAAAAATTTTCAGCACAGATGGAATTTAAATGCATCGTAGGTCCGTTTTTCCTACTTACCAGAATGAAGTCGGGCAAATATTTGTATTTTTTGAGTAATGAAGTGGAATATTTTACTTCAAATTTGCCTTTAAGCGTAGTAAGCGTAGTAGTCTCTTGAACTTGAGCCTGAAAAAGGTTCGGGAGTTGGAATATTTTCGATAATTGAAACATTATTACGTGGTGATCTTGGATTTGAAATTCCAGTGTTATACTCATATAGAGCTTTATTTTCTGCATTTGGGTCATTATTTGCAGGTGCTGGACGATCAGTGACTTTGCTTGGCAAGAAATCAATTTCTGTAAAGACATATCGATCAAATGGGAATATTCCACATTTGGAGAAAGCAAATGATATATTTGTAGGAATCATAGCTCTAGGATATGTTTGTCCAACCAACCCGGCAATGTCGTATATTGTGACTGGCTTTCCCGGGTTACAAAGCATCTATGACTCAAACGCTGAATAATAATAAATTTTAAAAGGACCCATCAAACCCACATCTAAAGGCTGTAGATTATTCGTCGTATGTGGATGAAACGTTAACACAATCACACCCGATTTTTTGACATAGTCCAAAGCGTCTATGCTCAAATGTGACTCGTGATTATCCATAGGCAGTAGAGATGATGATGATCTTCGGGGGATGTCTGAGTAAAATGATTATTGATTACTTAAAATGTTTTTCTATCGATGAACCCTCTTCAACAGCTTGCAATACCAATTTCATATTCTCTTTAGGTGTATTTACCTACTTTTCGCTCTTGATATTTTCATCGTGTTATCCTAAGAAAATAAAATAACAATTGAAATATTACAATACATTCATGAGTACACAGTGAACCATGGTTCAGTGTGTACCTGCTTCTACTGGTTCACTGGGAACCAAGGTTTGGCCTAAATTGTTTTAAACGAAATTTAGTTGGAAATGGAGGTTATGTCTCGCTATTATTTCTCATAAATAAGGAAAATTTATGCAAGAATACACAAACGTAGTTTAATGAAATATATAATGATATAATGTAATATAATAAAAATCAAGTACTTACGTGAACGTATCCAAAAACTGAAAAACACTCCTCACACGACAACCACGTGCGCCCGCGTTTGGCAAACTAAGTGAGGTGGGAGGGGTTCACAAGCGACGTAAAACGAACAAGAGCGGCAACGTCGCATTATTTGAAAATAGCTGTTGGTTCACTGTGCCTAACCGGTTCACTGTTCAACTTCCCCCCCTACCTAAATTTTATGTTCAAAGTATCTTCCTCGTTCGTTCGGCACTTTCGCAGCCGACGACAATTATTGGCGTGAACGCGTCTCATTAGGTCGGGGTCCTCTCGAATGCGCCGTCTTATTATGTTAAAAGCTTGTGTAATCCGCTTTCTCATTTCGACGATACCTTTGGTGATTCGAAGTGCAGTTAATAAAAACGGGGCCAATAATCATATCACCATGTATACCAGCACATACATTAATAGTCCATCTTGCTTAATGAGACAACTGGCGTATGACATGTGGATGTCTGCCTTTCTGCGACCAATGGTGACAAATTCGTCGATTGCACATTAAATTTCTCGTAAATAAACTTTCATCAGACCAAATAATATTTTCGATCCAACGAGGATTTTCATTACACATTTGTAAGGCCCATTCAGCGTAATTTATTCTACGTGCATAATCTTCCGTCCCCAACGCTTGTGTTTTTGAGCGTACATGCGTGAGTGACGTTGAGCGTACATTCTGACGGCTTCTCCGGTATTGTAATGGCTTTCGGCGTATATTAGTACCATGTCTAAATATTCACCAGCACTAAAAACATATCGTAATTCCACTCACTCGATGATATATGTGTATATATGTATATATATATATATATATATATATATATATAAATAAATATATATAATATGATGGTCTCTTCTGAAATTTTCTTTATTAGTTCTGGTGGAAATAGATATAGAAAGAACTGAACTGGGGGTTAAGCTCGAAGGATGTCAGAGTTACTGCCTTATTGCCCTTAAAGGCCAGTTGTTGTGAATTTTACTCAAAATTTTCCTTTTTGCATTGTAATTTCAGTACTTCAGGCTTGTGATGTTTTGCCGAAGGAGTGGAAGGTCTTGTAAATTGCAATATATTTTTTGGGGTACTAATTTGCTATTATTTTATTGAAGTAATCTACTTTGTATACACTGGCTACACGGGCTATAAAAATATAAACATTTATCTTTCGGATTATTACTAAATCATGCACAAACAAACTTGAAAACAATTTTTTGCAATTTTTGAATAAACTAAACCAGCACAAAAAATGTCTTACTAAAATCCCTTCAGGATGCTAAATGCTTTCAAATGGTCCAATTAACTCAGATCACTCGAAGAATATCAACCTTATTAGTGATTTTTTACATAAGGAAAAAGTGCAAAAGTACATGAGGCTTAGTCCAGATTATATGGAGGTTGTCTTAATAAATGAATTTTTGTTTCTCTTAAATAGTCCATAGATTTTCTCGCTCTATGTCTCATTGAGTTATCCTGATATTGAGTACCAAAAAACCAAGTGTCTAGTCTTGAATTTAAATGTTTCTTGTTTAATGCTTCCTTGACATAAGGAAGACATTCTTCGGAGTACCGAGTATTTACATTAGGCTTCTTTTAAAGTATACTGACTTTAATTACAGTATGATCAGTTAAATCAGTACTATAAATTTATTTATTAGAAAAATGAGTCATTAAGCAAATCAAACATATTTTTATTTAAAAATCAATAAAAATATAAAGTTCCGTGAAACTTTATTTTCAAATAATATCTCAAAGCAATGTTCATATAATATATTAAGCCAAATAAAACTAATATACACACAACTTCATTTAATAATCAAAATAAACATTTTTGTGACATAACTATACAGATTATTGCTAAAATTTGACAAAAATATTCAGTACCTTTGAATTCCAATCATCAGCACAATACTTACAAATATTTCTTTTCTAAAAGCAATGTATCTATTATTATGGATTTTCAAGATGTTACCATCTTAGTATTTTCAAATATTTTTTGTTTATTAGAGAAATCCCCTGCATTGTTATAAAATTGACAGTAAAAGACTTAAAATTTTTTTACAAATTAGACGGATTGGCAAAAGCAGCGGTTTAGAATAAATTTCCCAGTAGTGGGAATATCACTAATCAACATATGGGAATATTACTTTCATGACATTTTATTTTTCTATAAATCATAGCCATACATTTCAATATCACATTGCATAATATTCTTTTCTTTACCACATGTGTAAAAAGTACTGAATTTGAAGTATTGTTGTTTACATCATGCAAATGACATTGCAAAAAAGCTATTAACCCTATTAAAAACTTAGTATGAAGAGTAAACTTAGATATACCTTACAGCCTTTGCATGCCTGCAATAAACATTACTGTTATATCCTTATTAAATAGTTTACTATGATTGGCCTTTATGTCTTTGGCTTGCACCACTGGGCTTCTTAAATTAACAGATTTATTTCTAGGAACTTCAAGAAACGGAAACCTTATCTATGTTTATGGTAATTATATAAATTGATAATATTCATTGTCATAAACACAATCTACAATTCACATATTTCTTATATACTACATGTTTTTTATTAACAATTCTTGTTATCAAAGCAGGTTTTTGATTACGTAATTATAAAATAAGCAATTAAATCAAAATGATGATGCAACAGACAACCTATTTGAAAAACGCCAGAATGTTAAAATGTTGTTATTGTTTTACACAGCAGCACACTGATATTGGTAAAATAAGAAAAAATGATGGACAATAATAAGTCATTCAATATTTACTGATTTTAGGTGCTTAAACTTTGTGTAAAAGCTAAAATGGGATACAATGCATTTTCAAAACTTACGAAATAGAACAATAACAGAAGAATTGGAACAACTTATAAAAAAGTAGGAAAAATAACTAGTTTCTCACAAATTATTTCTAAAATTTAGTCTATGTCTCAACAAAATGTTGCAGCAAATTGAGGAAGGCGTAGAATCGTTTAAGAAAACTTACTTTTAGCTCCATAAGATAGAATGGCACTGCTGGATATATAACTTTCATAATTTGCCTATTAAAAATATCTACACCAAATACTTTTTCATTGAAATATTACAAATCATAATTATAATGCAAGCTCAATTTGTTTAACTTATCACTGAGTTTCAATATCTAATAATACTGTAAGATCAATACGTAAAATATAAAACATAACACAATGTGATTAGAAATAGAAATGTGTCTAATTGCTATAATATTGTTTCCAAAAAAAATACAGCACAATGCTGTTTTCTTTAACCAAACTTATTAACTGGGTTTATATGAAGTATAACGTTAATACAAACCGCTAAATAGAAAAGATCACCAACAAAAATCTCGAAAGTAAAGGCACCCCTTGTACAACTATGTAAAGAAAATGCAATTGAAAAATTAATGATAACAGTTCAGAAAGAGAAATGTCACTAAATTTTAACACTTGCTTGTTTATACAGCTAGGAGCAGATAATTTGTTTGTTACTGGAATAATTTTATTTGAAGGACAATATGCAAAACTATATACTAAATAAGAAATGTGTAAAATGTGTTTTGAAAATAGAATTGCAAATAAAAGATGTCTGAATAAACAAGAAACGGAATTGGGTATTATTTGACTAAATATGTTTTTATTTCATTAATCATAATTTCAAGGTACAAGCTGATGAAGAATGAAATATTTTTTTAATAATCTTAAAAATTGACTGAGTAATAAATGTTTAAATTTAATATTTAGACAAGGACGGGAATACTATGTTGTGAGGTCATTTTTAATATTGCACATTATATTCTACAAGAGGAAAAGAGACAGGGATATATCCAAACCTACCCGTATCTTCAAATTTAGAAGCCTATAACTGGCTTATTTTTCAATAAATTTTTGAATTTTTTTCAAGACTGGTTTTTAATTAACTTATATTCCACAATATTGTTTGAAAAATATCAAAATTTAGAATGAGTCAACTACCGTATTAGTACGGTCAAATGAGAATTACTTCTCAGAATGAAAACTAAAGATATAAATAGACTAATTATATACAGATAAATTTGTTTTGACATTTTAAGACGGGTTAAACAGTTTCATAAAATGTTGGGTCCACTAGTCAAGATATCAAAAGTCACAAAAATCAGTTTTCGGTAAAAGTCTTGCTTCTTATTCCTCATATGTCATTAGAAGTTCAATAAAACTTTTAGAGCATAAAATTCTGTACAAGATTGGTTCTAGGCATCTTCTTTGTATGATTAATCCTTTCTGAGATACATCATGGAGATTGGAAAGCGTGCATCAGTTTATAGGGTAACGCTATGTAAACCGGGGAGTAAAATAAATAGTACATTTTTCAAAGTTGATTATATGATAAAAATATTATTATTATTAAGAAAAGTTAAAAACTTGCTTATTTGTAAAAAATATAATTTATGAATCACAAATAAAGTAAAATTATATAAATTATAAGTTATTGAAATTAAATTTGAGTTATTTTAGAGGTTTTACAACACAATAATCTTAATGCATATCACATACTGAATTTTTCTATGATTTATTTTATTTATAAATATTTGTTTACACAAAGACAATTTTTAGCTTTGTTAACAATAATTATAATGTTATTTCAATCATATAATTAACTTTGCAAAGTGTACTATGCATCTGACTTCGCTGTACAGACAGCATTATCTTATAAACATATGCACGCTTCCGACCCTCCGCTATATATTTAAAAATTGTCATCATGCAAAAAAACTGAATATATATTGTTATATGCATTGCAAAGAATTTTAAACTTGTAAAGAATTTTATGCTCTACAAATTTTGTTGAAGCTCTAATGACATGTTAGGCATAAGAAGTAAGATATTTATATAACAAATACGATTTTTATATCAAAATACCTTGACTAGCTGACACAATATTTTGTGAGACTTTTCAGCCTATCTTTAGAAAGTCAAATCAATGGTTTACGTAAAAATTTTATCTTTCTTTCATTCCGAGGTTTAGCCTTTATTTCCGCTTATTTAACTGTACTAAATAGACATATTAATACACTGTTCTAAATAGACATATTCCAAAATGCATTAACAACAAGCATTTATAATGTTGCAAGATAATGAAGGAAAACAATAACCGTAACAGGAAACAAATAGCATACTTTTTTCAGGAGGGTTATTATATTATCGGAATTCTTATCATTCCATTAACTTTGTGAATAATACTACAAAATACAATAAATCATATCAAACGTTGGTCCTAGTTCGAAATTGTTATTTAACTAGCGTAACACGCCTTTGTAGCTTATCTCGCTATGACTCACAGCCACTTTCGGTCAGTTGTTGGATAATAGATAACATCAAGCAGCTTTATCTTGGCTTATAAATGCCTACGTTGATATTTGTTTATTACAGCACAACATAATTAAAATAAACACTAATTCAGCATGTTGGATTATGTATAAGCCAACAACTTGGTATTTCTTTTATATTAAATTCTTACTTGATTAACAGCGAATGTTGCTCTCGGCCCTGAATCAGAGTACAATTACTTCTTTTCTTCTCATCATCATGAGCAAAGAACAGAATCTAATGTTAACAATCTATTATATGTTATTCTCAAAAGAAAATTCTCACTCACTCTTCTCAGAAGAAAATGTCTCCCCCTATCTCACTCAACAAAACAATTTTCTAAAACAGCATATATTTTAGTTTTATAAAACAAGGCTTTATACTCGCAGCCAACTAGCTTAATAAGCCATTCAATTAACAGCCTAGCCTTTTTTCTAAACGGTACCGTTCAAGTAGTGGCCTGAATGATATTCAGCCATTCAATCAAACAACTAGGCAAATGACTTGGTTCTATAATGTATAAAAACTTGCCTAGCCGAGACATTTCATTTAGTTCTATTTTCTGTCACCTGGTACTGAAAGCCAAACTGTTAATATTTCTGGTGTTTCTTACAATTTATATACATTTACGCAAGAAAATAGTACTATGGAAGTGTATAGTGACAAAAATAATATAGATTTAGCTGTTACTGTCTGAAGCAGTTTGAGTTTTAAAGAAAATTTTGACCGAAAACTAGTTGAATATGACCAAAAGCATCAAGGTTTTGTTTCATTCATAATTTATTGTTTATTCTGTGATTTGTGTAAACAATTTTATTGTAATAACTTTACGACAAAGATGATATGTGAATATGATTTAAGTTTTTTCTTCTTTCTACGATCTCACAGAAAAGTTTGGACATTAGAGGTTATAAACGTAACAAAAGCTCAGGTGTCCATGAGTTCTGGAAAGCGAGGGACAGCCATGAACTAATACTGGATAAGCAATACCAATATCATGACAACTGCAAGTGAAGACTATTTAATTAATAAAAGACTCACATTCACAGTGCGTATTTTACATAGAGAACATGGAGGGTGAGGTAAAATATTACATGACAAAAAAATAAATACATAACATAAAAATTAATATATGTGAAAAAAGAAATGTCCCAAGAAAAGTTATTGTGGGAAACCAATTGTCTCACGTGATTTTAACATAAAAGGACAAATCGACCTTATGGATTTGCAGTCTTGTCCCAATGAAGAGTGTAAGTGGCTTTTAAACTATCAAGATAACGCAACCAAATTTCTACATCTATGGCCGTGAATTCACTGCAAGTATAATAAAAGAATTAGTTATAACGTGGCCTGAGCACAAAATTGTTCACGGAAATCACCGTCATCCTCAAACCCTGGGCAACATAGAGAGAAGCAAGCAAGATATCTAACATATGCTCCGAGCCTGAATGAATGAAAACAAATCAGCAATTGCTTTTTCATGCACTACAAATACTTTAAAAATGCTACATTCCATAGAATAACTGGACGTTCTCCATATAAAGCACTATTCGGAAATGAACCTAAAGCTGGTTTGAATGGATCTGATATCCAAATGTCTACACTTTCAATTTGATAAACAAAGGAACACTTGAAAACTTTTACAGAGCAAAAACCAGCTGAAGATATGTGCAGTGATAACTTTAACAAGATAATAATTCGAAAACCAAAATGGAGAATACTGAAAATAGAATCAAATTTCAATTGTGCAATATGCTACAATGACCCCACTGGTGTGCACAAATGTGAGTACTACAATAGTATTGTGCATGCAATATAGTATATATGCAATATAGTAATATGTGCGGAATAACTATGGGTGAAGAGGGTCACGGTTACAAAGTTTTATGTTTCATTTGTAAGGTTGAAGAGGATATAAATATCGAGAGGAACAATAAACACAAAGTGTTTAAGCATGCAGCTGAAAAGATGATTGATACCACGATTAAAAAAATGCCTAATTTATATATTGGAACTAGTGTATTTGTAAGCATATTTAAAGGGGGTCACGGGCTTTTGGTTATAAATAACATTCAAGACAAAATTGTAGATATCAGAAATTGATTTCATAAAGTTGGAACTAAAAATGGTATACTTAAAAGACTTGCAATACTCGGATACAAACTATGGGGACAAAATTTCGGAAACTACAATTACTTTGAGAGAAGCTGCGGCAAATCAGTCTCCTTTCAGTGGCCAGAGATTCCAAATATATAGTTATAAGCCTGCTGTAAATCAAATAATAGATGTGTTTGTTTTAAAAAGAAAGTCTTTGGCGAATACAAGTGACGCAGAAGTTTAACTTGCGTTGACAAATAAACATTTAATTATAGACGTATGTACTCTGTTGTTAAGTTACACTATTTGATCTCAAGATTACCAAACTATTACTAAACACTATTATTATTACTAGCTTAATATTTCGTAACTGGTACTTAAAAACTTTAATTGTCGTATACTTTTGAAAACTGCAAATATTATTATTGCAAATTCCTAGCTACATTTTGCTATATTATTATATTGATTGCTAAAACATTATGTTATGTTTTGAAATAGCTTACTTAAATAAACATTTACCAATGTCAGATTTTCCCTATTTTTTATCGCCTGGTCACCCTACTCTATAACAGCCTAAGCATCAGCCAGCCCATTCATTAAATATTATATTAAAAGCATTGGCTGAATGTCATTCAGGCTGCTGATTGAACGGCACCATTTAGTAAAAAAGCTAGGTTGTTAGGAAAGGCCAATGAAGCTAGTTGACTGCGACATATTTATATAGACATGCCTACCATTTCCATTGGCCTAAACATTAGCTTCATTTCTATACTTCAAAGGTTGAAAATACACAATAATTTATCACTATATCACTCCATTTTGGAAATATAATTTTTCATTTTGAGACATAATCTTAAAGCATACAATCAAAACGTAGCAACATAAGGATAATATGAGAATTATAATTTGTTACTATGCTATAACTATTTAAATACAACATCTTAACATATCATAAGATAGGATTTTAGAGAGGCTATAACTACATTTAAAAAAAATTAAAAATTTTAATCAATTTTATTCTACTTATATAAATTTTTTTTAAATTGTCATAGGAAATAAGATCTCTTTTTTATTGTTTTAGAGCATCGATTATAAATTTTCACGTAGTCTTAATATTGCTGTCCCACATACATTCGGAATTTACAACAGTCTCTTGCATAGATTATAGAGGTAATAAAATTTATACATTTTGTAACCATAACTCATCACAATTTTACATTTAACTTTTTTAGACTAATCATAGAGCAAATTCATAAAGGCGTCAATAGTACCTAAATCATTTATTAACACTATTTATACATTCATAGATTATGAAATTATTGTATTATGAGATAAATGAGAAAAATGATCCTATAAATATTACCTGATATAATAATTAGCCATCACTCTCTTGGCCTTCTTCTAACAGAGCTTCTTTATCTTTACTTCTTTGCACTGGACTTTTCACAGGATTTTTAAAGTAAACTATGACTGCGGTACTAACCAATATTATAGACAACACAGTCGTCGAAGTTATCTCCGTCCCGAATATCAAATAACAAACGATTGCAGTTATTATTAACTCTAAGGCACTCGCAAAAGTTTTCAGTATTGAATTCAAGTTCTTCAAAAAGAAACTAGTGACAATGCCAACTACAGCATTATTAAATATAATTAATATAACAAATATGTTCCTCAGAGATTCTATAGACTCGTCATTCATCACTTCAAATATTTGCCCTCTAAATAAAATGACTAGGAAATTACAAAATATTGAGTCAAGGTACATAAAGACATTCTGTAGAAAAATATCTATATCGGCACCTTGTGTTTTCAATAAATACTCATTGTACGTGCCGGCTAAGCATGAACAAAAGTTTTGAATTACGATCAATATAATATGGTAATTGAATAGTTCAAGTAAAATATTAGACTCTGATGTTAATTTAACTACAGACATATTTTTTACAATGCACCCTAGGGTTAATATGAATAATGAAATCCATTGCACGAATGTCAGCTTCTTGCTGAAGAGAGCCTGAAAAAAAAACAATTAAATGCTAATTGTAATTAGGTTATTTTATTTTTAGTCATAATACTAGGTAGATAAGGAAATTAATTTATGTGAATAGTGAATTTTAAAAAATTGAAATGGAAAAAGGTGTTTTAAAATAATGCAAATATTTAAAACAAATGAGTAGTGACAATAATCTAGTTATCTATAGCCTTCATCCCACATTCCACAATTTTTCTTTTTTCCTATTTCCATATATTCATCTTTTGTAAAAGTTTCCTGATCTACACATTCAACATAACCTAACTATTATATTAACATAACCTACAAGTTTCCTTTCTTTATCTTGACAATCACACTTTCTTCGACACTGCACACTCTCGACAATATTTTTTGTTATTCGTCCTTCTTTTTCATTACCTAAATATCGCTTTCATAGATAACAGTTGACCCTAATACACCATTATGATACTGCTAAGTCCTACTTCTTTAACACCATTATGGTACTGCTATACCTATTCTTTTGTTCTTCGCAACTTGAGTTATGGCAGTGAAAAATATATTTAAATAGTGAAAATACGATATACCTCAACTGCACAAAGAATAAGAATTTTTGAAAAGTAGAATTATTAAACGAAAGCAAAATTTTTAAATAGTCAAAAATTAGATGAATCATCTAATAAAGGCGATTTAAGAGGCCTCATTTCAATGAGAGCTAATAGACTATTGAATTAGTTGATGATTTTACAATAAAAATCAAAAATATTAGGGATAACAAACGTACAATAAACTTATCTTTTAAAGACTCTAATCAGTCAGTTGGAAACAAATTAATATTGTTCCCTTATGCTTACTATTTTTAAGTCTTTCAAATTCAATGTTGAAAAATTTTGAGAGGCAAGGGATTATTCCCATCATTATACATCATTTTAAAGCTTAATATTTTGCAAAGGGGTGCTTAATAATTAAAAATAAACTTTCAATTGCAAGAAACTTCATTTATAATAAAAATTAATGATTATAAATGAAGTTTCAATTGCAATTTGAAAGACCTTTATAATAAACTCTAACTTAACTGAGTGCACAAAAAATAATCTTTTCACTCCATTTTTTTTCACCAAGTTTTCAAATTCTTTGATAATTTGTTCATCATTTTAAAGCTTAACATTTTGCAAAGGGGTGTTTAATAATTCTAAATGAAGTTTCAGTTGCAATTTGAAAGACCCTCTAATAAATTCTAACGACTGGATTCACAAAAAATAATTTTTTCACTAAATCTTTCAAATTCAATGTTAAAAAAATTTGAGAAGCAAGGGAATAATTTATCCATCATTTTAAAGCTTAATATTTTGCAAGACTGAGTTAAACTTGACTGAGTGCATAAAAATTATTGTTTTCACTCACATTCTGCATAATTTCGTTTACATAGACTTTAAATTGTAGTGAGTGTCAGATACACAAACAGATGGACAGATTCAGTTCTATGGAAAAAGGATAAAAAACTTTACATAAATACTTTACATAAATTATACATATAATTGATATATCCAAACTAAAGTTCTGGCCCATATTTAAATATTAGGTACTTTTAATGCAATGTGTAAGATATTTGTGAAATGTTTATGTTATGAAACTTCTTTATTGACAGAGCATTCCTATCTAATAAATTCTTACCTGGAACAATAAAGCAGTAATTACAACTCGGAACTGCAGAAGTATGTAATATGTAGTTGGATCATAATGTGTCAAGTTCACAAATGATAAATTGTTGTAAATGCAGTACAGACCAGCAGGTACGAAATACAATATTAAAAGTCTATAATTTTCTGTAACGGCTCGAAGCAGTGGTGGCTTGCTGTTGAAACAAGAAAATGTAAATTAATAAACTATGTTAAAAATTAATGATCATAATAATAATGGATAAATACATGTACCAAAATTGTTATTTAAAAATTCATAAAAAAATATACCTAAAATCCACACCAAACTACAACAAATTTAAGACGAAAATAATCTGTAACACTTTTTAATTATCACAGCACAATAATTTATTTTGCAATAAAAAAATATTTTTCATTTTCAACATTTCCTCAATTATAATTACATTTAAACAATTATTTTTTCTTTCTGTGAAATAATACTTGTATCATTCAATATTCAAAGTTCAACAAGTAATTTTCCTATTTTGCATGATATCTCTGTGATAATACCACCATGTTAATGTTTGTTTTTGATTATTCAAAATGGCTCCACCGATTGCGAATACCGCTGACTGTGAAATACGATCGGTAATTCGTTTTCTTATTGCTAAAAACATGAAATTCATGGTCAGATTTGTGAAGTGTACGGAGAAAACATTATAAGCGATGGAATGGTAAAACTTTTAAAGATGGCTGCACAAATGTTCATGATAATAAATAAAGGGGGCAATGACCTTCTGTCTTGTTTGGACCGGGGGGGAGGCTGTCACTTGTGGATTTTTTGGCTCACGATGACACAATAAATTCTACGACTTATTGTGACATTTTAAACAAACTGCAGCATGCAATCCAAAACAAAAGGCACAGCTTGCTGAGTAAGGGAATTGTTTTGCTTCATGACGATGCCTGTCCATACGTGGCTAAATAAACTCAAAATCTTATCGCTTCATTTCGCTGGGAACAACTTGATCACCCTCCATACAATCCCGATCTAGAGCCCAGTGACTGTTCCGGTATTTAAAGAAACATCTGGGCGGCCTTCACCACACAATGATGAAAAAGTCAAAATGACAGTGTTGCAGTGGGTGTCAACAAATCAGGTGGTAGACTGGTTGTACCATAAAGGTACAGGTTTCATATAAATATGCTACTTATTTCTTTTTTACTTTAAAAATATATAAATTACTATAATTGTTTTTTTGTACTAGGAACCTATACAAGCCGTCTTAAAACTAATATTGTATACATCTACTATATTGTTGGACTTTCATTTCATGTAATAAAGTAGATTCCTGTCCTTCAAATGTAGTATACATTCTAGATGAACTGTTGGGAATCTAAAGATAGAATACCTTAATTGAGAGTATATTTACAAGAAACCTGTTTGGGTATACCTACCTGTTTGGGTTATCAATATTACTTAGAATTCTGTTATCTTTACGAAATTATCCATCCTGTATTTTCAAATACAACACATACATGAAAGTATTTTATGCAATTAGAATACCACTAGAGATAAGAAAATGATAATTGATAGCATTCCATTAAATAAATTTATAAACTCAATAGATATCTTGGTTATTCATAACGTAATTTATAAATATAAATTATTATAATTAGTTTAAAGCTTTGAAATATAAGTTTATTTTACTTCCAAAGTATTTTGTGAACAAACAAGTTTAGAAAAAATGTATTTGAATAAAAGAAACGAATAAATTAATTAAAAGATAAAATTATATTCTTTCCCATTCTTATATTCTAAGTACCCAAAATGGTTATTGGAGGATACTATTCAAAATTTATTGTTTTAAATTGGTAAAAAAAATTGTACTCACTCGGTTTGGCGTACATACAACACTGTAGAAGCAATAAGCTTAACACATTCTGATAGTAAAATCACAAACGTAGTATTATAAGCGTAACCTCCTTCACTTTTCATAGAAGCAGTTATGAAAACAGCTGAAAAATGCAATTAATATGAAATTTCAATTGTACGTTTTTACACTTTTCACTTTTATTTAGGCATTTTGTACTTAGTGTAAATACTAAATCATGTAATACTATAATGTAAATACTAAACAGAATATTAATAATATATTTCAATACTTGCAAAATATACCTTTATCCCTACAAATACAATAAATTCAGCACCTAAATCATCATTGGTTAGGAGCCAATGATGATTTAGGTGCTCTTACATTTATGCAAATAAAGAATGTACATTTTAATATTACATTTGACAATATAGACATAAAAATATGCATACAGTAATGTTTGGGCCCGATCATAACATTTTGTAGTTCAATTAATTTACAGATAACTAATGAGATTATTATATTGTTTTCAATTAAAAAAACATGTATTTTGATTAAAAAAATATATTATTTTTACTTCTTACATAAAATGCATATGTAAAATATACTAGTTACAAAAAATTATACATCTACATTTTTTAGTAAAAAAGTATTAGTTTTTATCATTTGTTAATGGCGTGTTCTACACCTTCGATTTGAATTAACTATGTAAAGTTTTAATACATTAGGTTGCATTTTTTTTGGAAAATTTATAGGATATCAACAAAATTTCTAGAAGCACCTGAGTGTAATATATATAAAGCCGCAGATGAGAGCTATACACATACGTTACTAAGCCACAAACAATTGAAGCAGTTGTTAAGTTAGAAAAAGCTATATCAAAATTAAAACTTGATTTTCTGTTGATTCACAAATTTTACTTGGCTCATACGACAACAGAAACATCAAACAAGATATGCAGCAAAAGGGTAAAGATGTATTCCCCGTTCATACAGCCCAAAATAGCTTAATTCATTTAAAGGGAATTTAATTCAAACACTTGGATTCGTAGAGACCGTCAGAAGAATATTTAAAAGCTTTAAAGAATTTTAATAAAGTAGATCCACAGCAGATTACATGTTATTTAGAGAATATTTTAAGTGCTGTCTCTCTGCATTAGAAAAGCATTTAAAATAATCAGATAAAATTTAAAAATTAGTGTGTCTAAATATTTCATGTGCAGTAATCCTGTCAGCTTCAATTCAGGGTCGATGTGGGAACGGGATTACAGACTTTAGAAGAAAACTCTGAATGGGTATATAAACTTATTACTGGATATGACAAATGTCTAACCTACACACAATGTAAAACACACACGTAAAGGCTAATGGTTTAGAGATGAAGACAGAGCACAGGTTCGTCAAGAATTAAAATTCGTAAACATCCAAAAAAGATTATTTGGTGGCATATAAAAGAAGTATATTAGAAGTTACTTTCCATGAGAACTACTACCTCAGTTAATATTTACTGTACACAACTGCATATTACCACAGAAAAATATAAAAAGAAGATAAAGAGGGAGACATAAAGTTTATATTCTACATAATAATTCTAGGCCGTGGCGTCTAATATCATCATGTGGATTGCTAAATTAACCCGTTAAAATTTTTTATTGAGTGATTTTATTCATCACACTTAGGGCGGCAACGGTTTAACTCCAGCCGATTAGCACTTGTTTCATTCTTTAACCAACCATTTGCGTGAAAAAAATTCTATGACAGAAGATTTACGGTAGAATTCTAGCATTTTCTTCTACAAAAAAAAAAACTAAAGAATTTTAGAAATCTGTCATTCTCGCTCTTCCACAACGTTGACTTACGCTCATTGATGCAGACGAAATTATAGTTCTGAAAATTAGTTTTAAGTGATCTTTTTATTTAGTAACTACTAAATGTAGTTAATAAATAAAAACCACTTAAAAACTGCAGACTTTCTTGCCAACGCAACAGATACTTTAATTACACATTTAATATAAAAGAAATTATGTGCTTACCTTGAAATATGAATAAACCAATATATAAATTAAATATCAAGAAAGCCAATCGTGTAGGGAACAATTCTCCCCATTTTATGTTAAACATCGTTAAAACTTTGTCGATAAATTACACGTAAATAAATACGCAGAGGCTGTTATTAAACTGTGAATAATAATTGTGAATGTAGCATGAACAAAATAAATTATTATGGACATTCCATGGCATGTTATTTTTTCAATGTATTTCGCAAAAACAATTATTTTAAGTAATAATGTTTTTTTTAATTGTAATCCCTTTGTTTACTTCAATATTCTATTCTAAATGCCTACTACTAAACATTAAACGGCAGATTATCTACTACACTAAACACAAACATAAACTGATTCGACCCATTATTGTCAAAATATGTGATGAAATGTCAGTTTACTTTTTTTGATAGCTTCTACCAAATTAGTTTTGAAACAAAAATAATTTTCTTCAATTCATGTGAGAAATTGAATAAAGAAATAAAGCGAAGAATAAATAAATATTCCACCTATCAAAGACCATATAATAAACTGTTATAGGAAAATTATTAATAAACTTAAATAAATAATTTTCTAGAACTATAATGAACCGACTTAATATCATTATTTTATTTATAATATATAATAAATAGATAAATAATTTAAAATGATGACAGTTTATATGAATTTAAAGGTAATATAGCCATGGTTTTTCTAGATAACCGTTTTAGACCTTAAATAAAAGATATGAGAATATTTAATCTTTCGTAACAATTATATATAAAACCTAAATAAAATAACAAAATCTCGCCAGTAGTCTTCTTATCGAATATGTACAGTTAAAATGGCCCCTTAACTAAATATAAGTTTTCAATAGCGTAGCAGATTGCGTGACTCTTTTTCTATTTATGCTGGGCTATTCTGGCTCTATATATGAATCAAACATCCGTTTGGATACGTTAATAGTGTAAGAGGCACGATAGACGGCCATATTTTCATACCGTAAAATAGCATCACATTAATTTATCATGTTTATACAAAAATACAAACAAAAGTCTAATCAAAATTTGCTATCTTATCCAATGGTACTGTAATATGACCACATATTCAGATCTGAAATCACTTACTAATTGAAATTACTTTACCGCTAGATGATTATATTTTGAAAACATGAGTAAAATATCATAATTATCAAAATTAAAAACACCGCAACTTAGCTACTATGAACACTTAAAGCAATTACTGGAGTAGTCGTTTACTGATTCGATATAGATAATTTATGAAAGAACACTAAAATATTGTGATTGGTCGTCTTATCCGGCTAGCCGTATTACCTTGAATTTATTATTTTAATACCAATCGTTAGTCAACTTATACACTTAAATAAAAAAAACAATAATAATAATATAATTTATTTGTGGGTATAAAATACAACAAGTAAAATAATAGACATGTACAAACATTTTCTTAGGGCTAATGACAAAATTAAAGTTAAAAATTAAGTTACACGTCGTAACCTTAATTTTTTAAATATTTTATCCACAAAAAGGTTTCTAGCTCGGCTTGTGCAGTTATGCTATAAGCAAAACTGACTGAACTGACGGCCGGTTTACAGCTATCACCTGTTAATATACATACATATACAAATATATACTCATACATACATACACATATGAAATACATATATACATACACGTACACACATACATTATTACCCATTGAGGAAACATAGCACAAAAAAAAGAAGATACTAATAATAAATATAATTTAAATCAAAAGATTTCGAAGAGCCGATATTTTCCGTTTATTCCGTTTGCATTTGCTGGGTCAAAAGCCACTTACGGATTGACCTTTTAAAAGTAGTCATGGATCCAACGGTCTTCAGGGGCGGAGGGAGGTCATTCCAAATTTTGGTTGCAGCAAACTTGAAACTACCCCGATAACCGGTTGTGCGATGTTCCAGGACTAAGAGAAGTCGGTCTCTGGCACGCGTCACGTGGCGATGAGCACTGCCGGACCAGTTTAATATATCGTAAAGATATTTCGGCTCTTTTGCTGTGTAAAGTCTATGCGAAAAACATAGAGTGTGATAACTGCGACGATTGTGCATTCGGACCATTCCATGCTCATTTAAATACGGTGATACACGGGATCGCCGCGGGATGCCGAAACAAAAATGCGCGCATGCATTTTGAATTCTTTGGATTGAATTGGCTGTTTTTGAAAGTAAACGCGGGCCGTATACGATATCACCATAATCGAGTACAGGAAGAATGAGGCTCTCAACTAGAATTTTCCTAACGTAATTAGAAAACAGGATTTGGAAGGATTTAACAATAAGGCATGTTTACACGACCAATTCCAGATTTTCATGAGATCTTACAATACACTAATAAGAATAATCACAATTTGATACACTTTCGACGCGAAATACTTATTAATAAATTATAAAAACAAAGACAACAAAGATTCGTCCCCAGAACTTTTCCCTATACTAAAATCCCATGCACATACTCGCTCGAACATCTCGACCATAGAAAAGCATAATAGGCGAGAATCTTGTGACGCAAGTCACGTTCACACACTCGTTGAGATAGGCCGAGCACGATTGTGTGAAAAGTATGGTCTTGCTCGGCCAATTTCGCCTCGAGCGCTCGCACGATGTCGGTTTGTGAATAGTGGTGGGCATGGCGAAATGTACGTAGTTATCGTTACAATAACGGATAACTAGTTATCCCGCACCGAAAAATTATTTATTTCTCGAAACTATCTATCGTATAGTGTTCGTTGTCGTACGTGTATCGTATCGTTAGTAGTATTACGCACTTATACCGATGTACATGTATCGGTGCAGAAAGTAACGCAGTGCTGCCAACCATACGATTTAAATCCTATTTATAAGACCTTTTCGGCTTTGATACGATGTACGATCGCATATTTGTAATCGTATGCAAAATATATTACCCTTTCAAACCTTATAATGTTCATAACAAAATAATATCAAATTAAATTCATTTTGTCGATATAAAAAATCAATAACAACCGATAGACTTGAACGAGCCTTAAACTTCTTCGGGTCAACAAACTTAGCCCCTTAAGAAATGAATTTTGGATTTTGATTAGCATAAATCGTTTGTTCGTCGTTTGTTCTTGATTATTTGTCTATAATAATTGTGTATTCTCCTTTTATTTATTTATGAAAAATTAAATAAAAATTAACTCTCCATTTGGCCCCCACCTGTAAATTATAATTTTTTGTGTTACTATTAATTCTTAGCTATTTGTTAACGTTTGTTCTATTATAAACCACGTTTGTTCTATCGATAATTATATTTTTTTGTCTTAATTAGCAATTTTAATTAAGCTAAGCATTTTTTATGCTACGTATGCGCGGATTTTACGTTTCAGGCGGTTCGTTTCAATTTACTTTGATTTTTGCGTTTATCGCCATATCCATGGCAGTCAAATTCTATATCCCGCAGATTATATTTTGGCTAGCCATTCTATAAAACAGCTACTGGTAGTTTTGTAAAACGACTGAACAATAATTATTCAATCCGTCCGCTGATTATATAATCCGTCTACGACGTACATTTCATTCAATACAGCATTGTTAAAAAAATAAAACTTCCGGGGCTAACCTGGCCCAACTTCTTTGTAGTTTTTATGAACGCATCCAATCCTCTAGAAATACTACTGTCCTGGCAACTCATCGATCTTACGGGAATTCCCCGCGCAATCTAATCGTTTTACTTCTAGGTTACTTTACGTCATTATAATCCAAACGATATTACACTACGCTGATAAGTTTGTTTCTGTTCTTTTTTTTTTTAATTAAGCTCATTTTTTTTTCGATATAGAATAGTATCGAAAAAAATGAGCTTAATTAAAAAAAAAAATGATAATCAATGATGAAATCGTCCAGGCAAATTCAATGAAATCGATTTGACTTCACCGGTTGACCAATTTTGGAGTGAGTTACCCTTATGCCAAAATTATAAGGAGCTATCACAATTCGCTTTAGACACTTTGTGCATTCCCCATTCTAATGCACAAGTATTCAGTCACGTCAATCTAATGAAAACAAAAATTCGGAATAAATTGATGACAGAAATAGTGAATGGGACTTTGTTGGCTGCATAACATATTACGGAAACTGGATCGTGTGGAAATCTGGCTGGAAATCGAGCCATCTAGCGAGATGTTGTGTACATTAAATTTAAGTATGTACATAAGAATAAATATTTCTACTCCCGCGTCTGCTGCTGAGCGCATTGGCTCTAATAGTGACTAATGAGACGAGTCGAAAAACGAATAACAGTCAACGCTCAACGTTAACGTGCGTCAATGATCAACGCTGTTGACGAAAAAATGTGTTAACAGTTGATCAACACTTGCAGTTAATAAATGATCGACGTCGACGGCTGTTTATATTAACGCACATTGGAGCATTATTTCGTTAGCGCGTTCACGTTGATCAACGTTAAGTGCTAACTACATAGATAGTATACTAAAGCTAACTGCTAAATGTTGACACTCGTTAATTGAATATATCGAATCGACGGTTTATGCATTACCAGGCTAGCGGCCAGCCTTTCGTCGACGGTTATTGCGTAATGAAGGTTAATGTGTGAAGGTTTAGAGATTTGTCCGGTAGTTTATTAATTTCGACGTATTCCATATAATTTCAATATTAATAAAAAAATAATTGTGGTCTTAAGCGCAAATATTTTACACTATATTACTAGTTATTATTGTTACAGATTTAATATTCGGAAGACGTTTTTATTGCAAAAGATATTTTAAATTTGTTTACGAAAGTTTGAAATAAATGTAACTTTTTAGTATTAATAATAAACATTTATGTAGTGGATATTTTTATGGTTAATATTTTACATATCCTTTAATATTAATAAAATATTAATTATGTGTGGCTTTTTAGTGCAAATATTTTAATTGTATTACTAGTTATTTTTTATAGATTTAAATACGAGAATTTTCATATCAAATCACACTTTTATTTTTTTTAAAGATTTAGAAAGACACTAACTTTTAGTCTTAATAATCAACATTAATTGTGTTTGTGTATGTCCCAGACACACACAAACACAAAACACTTTGTAAATTTATTCAAAATATCTGAAAGATGTAAACAAAGTGATCCTTGGAATTATTTTACGTCAGATAACGAAATTTGTTGGAGAAATAATGGATACTAGCGTGACCCGTGCGAAGTCTTCGCATTATTTATTCCATAATGAAGCTCAGATGACAGATCAAACAAATATTTTACTAAAATTGACATATAAAGGCGCAAGTATCAAAAGCATTGAGCTAAAGCGCCACTTTATTTATACGTGAGTGGATTTGAAATTAAACAAAAATTTTACCGACCGTCAATCATATTGACGTTGAGCCGTTAGATGGCAGCATTGCTGTTTTGTGTATATAATTTTAATAATTAATTAATTTGCAAAAACAATAGCAATAATACATTTTTTAGTTGTGGATGCCGGTAGAGCAAGCAATTATCTATAAAATTATATATAATTTATGTGGATTAGTTGTGAGGTTTTTTCTAAAAAGGGAGTGTAACATCTTAACCTTAGCGTATTAATATATATGATGATGATGATGATGATGATATGATGCTATTACATTATTTTTCAAGGTAATATATTTACTAATTATTTTTATGTTACAGTCATGTGAAGTTCTAATCACTATATTTACAAAGCACAAGTAATTTTGCTTAAAATATTTTATTTTTATTTATATGATTTAAGATTAGGAGAAAAATTTTAAATGAATCGCGAGTTCAGTAACTATCGGCATAGCTTTATTTTCTATATTTATTTGTTACGTATTAAATGACTCAAGCTCCATTTAATTATCAAATTTAATTGATTGTGTTAGTATAAACATTTGACTTATACCCGGAGTCCGCAACACTTCTAAATTTATAAACAACGCGTCGTTGCGCCGCCATTTTCGGCGCGGTGTTTATATTTACTATGGTAGGCGTCTAAACATACATGAATATAATCTATGATAGATAGATTATGTATCTAAAAGTTTTTATAATTTTATTTTATCCAAATGCCAAATATTAAATTTTAATTCAAAGTTATAATTAAATTTTTAAAAAAATTTATAAAATTACATTACTTATTTAAATAATTTTCTGTTTTATTGAAATCTCAATGCGTACTATTTTTTTTTCTAGAGTTTTTCGCAAAATACGATTTTGTCCTAGTGTATGGTACGATCCCCTAAAATTAAAGTACGATACAGATACGGTAATGTAGTGTACGTCTCTGTCCTGTGGTGTGAAAAGTATCATGTTCTTGCTGAGCCAATTTCGTTTTGGCGGCTCACCCAACGTTTTGCTGGAGGTGGTCGTGGCAAAATAACCACAGTAATAAGTTACCGTTGCAATAATGGATAACTAATATATTGCGCAGTAACGTGTACCGCCTCGCTATTAGTATCACGTACCTATACCGATATACGAAGATATGTATCGTGACAGAGAAGCGTTTTTGAATAAATATATGTAATTGTCTATAGACAACGAGCAGTTAGTGTAGTTACTATTCGATAGCAATAACAGGATGAATAAGAGTCGGACAAAAAAGACGTTATTCCTTGACGGAAAAATATTGATTGTCGTTAAAATAAAATTTAAAAGATTACTTTTTTAGAAAATTGAAAATAATGTTCGTAATTATTTGTCATCTTTTTCATACACACGATATTGCGCATATTGTTCAGCGCCGCTCCGGGGAATAACCCGCAAACAGTTGCGAACACGTCACCACTGCGGGAGAACACCGCACTCCGGGCAAGTATTGGGTGTGTTAAAAAGAATCATGTGTAATATTTGTTTGCACTCAATCAGAAAAAGGGCGTGTTTTACGTCTTATTTCAATGAGAATTATTCCTTTATAGCCAACGAATAGCGTCTTTCTTTGTCCGACATCTATTTCCGGACACGGAGTATATACACATACATACGAGTATATACACGCACATATAAATAATTAAATAAAAATAATATAAGATTTATGTTAATTAAATAGCGCATTTTACCAATTTCAACTGTATACTTTAAAAAATTCAATACAAATATGTAGCAAAACAAAATCCATATACATTGCCCATCTAATCATATACCTATATAGTTATAAACCAGTCCACATTAACATGTTTTTAAATAAATGACAAAGGTGGCGAAAACGTATAACGAAATCAACATTCAAAGGTGATAAGATTCAAAATATGTTGCCATAGAAAGAATGATGTCGAGGTTGCCGGTTTATTGTCTCAAATTAATAGCTGCGTAAATAAATAATTTCAGTAGCAGCTATCGCGCGCCGATAACTAGCTATGTCTCTGTGCCACAAAAACGTGCTACGACCCACCACTATTTTTCACTGGAGACAAAGCTGTATAAGAAACGTTGAAATACTTGCAGTTTCCTACGGTTATTATAAAAAAAGTTTTAAAAACAATTAGCTTAAGTGTTACAAAAGGTTTGATAAATGAAACGAATTTTATTAAAAAACTATTACAAAAAAGAAAATGAAAACTTTAATACAGATAATATTCCAGTTATGGCTTTACATTCCAATACTAATGACATTGATCGAGCCATGATAAATTTGTGGCCAATGATTTATTCTTGTATAAATGCCTGTATATCTACGGCCACGTATAAAAGAAATACATTATCTTGTCTAAAATATGAAATTTCGAAGGGGTAGTTCTTAATTTTTCCAAAAATGTTGAAAATGGCAATTCGGAAGCAAAAAATAACTTTAAGAGCTTTAAGAGTATTATTATTTTTACATTCGGCATACACTAAAATCATGTTCAAATATTCACTCGCACCAGAAGAACGACATATCCACTAATTCCACTCACTCAAAAACGTATTACAAAAATTGAACAAAAACCACTGTTATGCATTATATGTCTTTATCTTTATCTTTGATTATATAGAAACATTATATGTACTGCTGTTCTAAAAACAATAACTAACTCTTCAAAAAGATTCAAACGTTCTCATTGGTTTAAATAAACATTTGTTAGTGTTGCCATATTAAATAATAAATTAAAATTCATTTTGAAATCATGATTAAAATTGAATTAATATTAGTGCTTAAAAACAAATAATAATTTATGTAAATGATTAACAATACAATACTGTATTAACGAATATTCAAATAAGTTTATTTTAAAAATAGATGATAGTATTTGTAATGTTGGGTTCTTTAAATAATAAAGATAATGAGTACCAAAGAGTAAGCGTGCTGTTTTTATTATTTTAAAACTTGACATTACGACTGTTACGTACATTAATATAATGTTGTGCCGCCAGGTGGTAGACTAGGTCTATAGTTAGTAAATAATCTGTGGGTTTATACGTCACTGTTTATACGTTCTTTTTCTTAATAATTAAAAGTAGAACATTAGTTTCTACACGATTGACACTTTGTACACTCAATTGATATAATGAATCTTACAAATCAAGTCTACTTATCGGTTTTTTGATTCTTTCAAATCTTGATGATCGCTTGTTTGCTCGATTACTAATGTTTGACTGCTGCTAACGTCTTACCGAGTAGAACAGGACTTTGAGGTACTCCTGTTGTCATTAAGCTTTGGTGATGTCGGTATGGATTCAGGGAGTAACCTATGGGTAACAGGCAATTGAAGTGTGTTTGAGCCTGTACTTCTGCTTGTTTTTCAGCATATTTGGTTTCAAGAACGACAAATCTATTGCTGCTCGTTAGGTCTGCTTACGTCTTGTGCAGATGACTGAACTTTGTTCTTAAAAATTGGCCTTGATCTATTTTAATGATTACAGACTTTGGTAGACTTTTAGGTTTTTCTATCACCCTTGCTTCTTCCCATTGACAGTGAGCAACTATATGTGTGACTTTGTCATTAAGTTCAAAATTAACTGGTTATTTAACACGTTTATTACTATAGTAACTTGCTTCTTTCGTAGACGTTAAGTTCAGATGCTATTCCTGGAACTAATATCGGTTTTACGCTGCTGTCAGTTGTACGGATCGGTGATTCTGCGAAAAGGTGTTAATTAAGAGAGCCTCAGTTATCGGTTCTTGGTATATTTCACCAATTTAAATAAGCAAGTTGGGCATCAGACTTATCGACACTGCTTTTATTTAGTAGATTCTTCACAGTTTGAACTGCTTTCTTCATTAGATCTTTGCCTTGATGGTGATGTGGATTGGACGTGACATGGTTAAAACGCCATTCTTTTTTAAATTCCTTAGCTTCTTTGGACATGTATTGTGTGCCGTTATCTGTTTCTAGCACTTCTGATATGCCATGTACGGATAACTATTTTTAGCTGTTCAATTATTTCATAGGACGACTGACTTTTTAGCTGTTGAATGTCTAAGTATCCTGGATAACTATCGCAGATCACCAAGTGGGCTTTTCCTTTCCGGTTAAATAGATCTGATGCGACTATTTACCAGGGAAGTATGGGGATCCTTTTAATTAATACCATATTTTTGGTATTATCTCTTTGTGTTTGTTCATAGAACAGCCGCTGACTAGTTTTACAATGTCATCATATTGTCCTTTCCAGTAAAGTTGTCAAGTTCTTAAGTAGCTTTGTATTCCTAGATGTCCATGTAGGACGCTGCGTTATATACTTCATATTTGTGTTTTTGGTACTATAATTTTATCACCTTTGAAAATTAGCCCTTTAAGATGTGTCAATTCCTCTTTGAAGTGATGTCGCAGTTTTGTGGGAAGTTCATAGGTTCTTTATGGAAATCCGTGCATTATATTTTTAAGTAGCAACTGTAAATGTGGATCATTTTCTGTTGCTTGAATTAACTCCTTTATTATTCAATGACATTGGTAGAATGACTGCTACTTTGAGACTCTTCTTGATCATATTTTAACTTAGAAGTATCATATTCACGACTAAAAAACACATTTCTGCGCCTTTTTACATAACATTTGGTAAGTATGACGTAAGCTTAACCATTATATGTCGCAGTCTTGCTAGAGTTGATTATATATATTTCTTGAAGATTGACTTGAGGAATTTGTGATCTGATTTCACTGATTTCACTTTACCTTAACAATATAGCGAGTGCTTCTTTCTTAATATGAGAGGATAATTCTGGCCAGTTTGGTCAATGCTGTTGCTCCATATGCTGCTGATTGACCTTCTTGAATAAGTGCCGCCCCAATGTGTTTTGAGCTTGCGTCATCTGTTAAAGTTACAAACGTAAGTTACAGAACTTACGTTATATAATCTAAGTACTAGTGGATTTACTAGTATTTGTTTTATTTTTCCGAATGCTTCTTTATGGTACACTGCCCAGATGAAACTAGTGTTTTTACGTAATAATTTTCTTAATGGATTTGTTAAGTCTGACGTGTTTAGAATAAATTTACTTTAGTAAGTTATAATTCCTAATTGTCTTTCTAACTCTTTTTTCTTCGTTGGTGTTTTCATTACTTGTGTGGCTTGAACATTTTCTGAGTCTGCTTCTAATCCTTTGGCGGAAATTATATGTCACTAAAATGTTAACTTCTTTGCTTAAAAAAATACACTTGTTTTTATTCAATTTAAAAACTGTTTTTTTAACACTTCGATAACTTCTCTTACTGTTTCGTGCAAGCCTCTAGTTTTTGCATGTATAAAGATGTCATCTATCGATACTCTTACATTTTTAAATTTGATAAGTAAATTTGGTAAAATTTCTTGAAATATTTCAGACGCTTAGGATACGCCGAAAAGGAGTCTTTTGAAAGAGTATCTTCTCCTTGATTTGGCAAATGTTAATATCTTCTGAACTCGTTTTGACAGTTTGATTTGTCAGAAACCTTTTGTGCAATATAGTAATGCAAAAACGTTTGATCTTTTAATATTTGTTGATGTCTCTTCTGTTCTAATGAGAGGGGTAGTGAGTCTCAAAATAATTTTGTTTACGTCTGACGGATACATGCAGATTCTTAATTTACCTTTTTGTCTGACGACTACTATATAACTCACTACGGGTGTAGGCTCTATTTCGGGTTTCTGTTTCTGTTGTCAGGTTTGATCACATCTAACTCCACCATACTGTCGAGTTCTTGCTTAAGTTTATCTCTTATTGCGTGGGGAAGATTTTATCTCAAATATGGTGTTCTCTATTAGGTCGATGCCAGAATTTCAAACATTATAACAGCCTAAGCCTTCAAACATATCGTCTGTAGATTGACTTTCTTTCAAAGTTTTTATTGTTGCTACAAGTTCCAGTCTTCCTCGAGTTTGGTGTCCTTGGATTAGAGTGACATTTTCTTTTTTGGATTAGAGTGACATAACATTATTACTTCTTCGTTTTTTTAATTTACACTGTAGTTTTACCTCAGCTAGAACTACCATTTTATCGTCTGTATAACTTATTACATTTTTTCTCCGACTTGGTTTTATACTAGCTTTGGTTTTATCTATTAGTTGTTGAGGTAATACATTGCATTCTGCATCAGTATCAAGTTTTGACAGAAAAGTTTACTTTGCCAACATGTATTTTTTTCGACCGAGTTATTCCTTTCACCAACACTTATGGTACCTATATATACTTCATCTTCAGAGTTTGAACTTTCTTCTAAAATATTTACTTTATTTTTGCGCTTGGAGTCATGGTTAACATTTGTACGTTTGCTACTATAATGTTTTGCTACTATAATGCACGGATTTTCATAAAGAACCTATGAACTTCCCACAGAACTGCGACATCACTTCAAAGAGGAATTGACACATCTTAAAGGGCTAATTTTCAAAGGTGATAAAATTATAGTACCAAAAACACGAATGTCAAGTATATAACGCAGCGTCCTACATGGACATCTAGGAATACAAACCTACTTAAGAACTTGACAACTTTACTGGAAAGGACAATATGATGACATTGTAAAACTAGTCAGCGGCTGTTCTGTCTATGAACAAACACAACCTTAAAGTCTACCAAAGTCTGTAATCATTAAAATAGATCAAGGCCAATTTTTAAGAACAAAGTTCAGTCATCTGCACAAGACGTAAGCAGACCTAACGAGCAGCCATAGATTTGTCGTTCTTGAAACCAAATATGCTGAAAAACAAGCAGAAGTACAGGCTCAAACACACTTCAATTGCCTGTTACCCATAGGTTACTCCCTGAATCCATACCGACATCACCAAAGCTTAATGACAACAGGAGTACCTCAAAGTCCTGTTCTACTCGGTAAGACGTTAGCAGCAGTCAAACATTAGTAATCAAGCAAACAAGCGATCATCAAGATTTGAAAGAATCAAAAAACCGATAAGTAGACTTGATTTGTAAGATACATTATATCAATTGAGTGTACAAAGTGTCAATCGTGTAGAAACTAATGTTCTACTTTTAATTATTAAGAAAAAGAAAATCTTAATATATATATATATATATATATATATATATATACATATATATATATATATATATATATATGTCAGTATCGCTAAGACTGAAATTATTATAAATTTCAATTGAACCTAGCCCTTAACCGCCATGAAGGTTGCGGCCTGAGCTTCAGTTGCTTTTTATCTAGCTGGACAGTAACTGCATACCATTCGTATTGCTGTAACCACTTTTTCCAGCTCATAGATTTATCAGACTCAATTTGTAGGTTCCCTGACGGTTTGATTTCAGTTACTGCTTCATTCGCATTTATTTTTTACATCTTGCAACTTTCTTACTTCTTTATAGTTAATTTGCCAATTTCAACACTTCTGACACCATGTGATATTGTTTTATTAAATTAGTAATATTAATTAGTACCAAAGAGTAATCGTGCGTGTCTTTATTGCTTTAAAACTTGACATTACAACCACTACAACAGTTATGTATATTAGTAAAATATTGTGCCGCCAGGTGGCAGAATAGGTTTATATGTCACAGTATTTTTTATAATCTTAAATATTTGGACGAATTTTGGATGTTAAAGATTTTCAAAGGCAGTCATTTTTATCTACGAATTGTAAAAAATTGTTACCTTGAAATTGAACAGTTATTGTTTTATCGTTCATCCTTTTATTTTTTATAATATTCTTTTGTAAAACTATGCAAATGAAAGGGATAATAATAAAAGTCAAATTCACCATCGCATCGCTATGAAGGATATGCAATATTGTCACATTTCTTACGTTTGTTGAAATAAAACAAAGTTGATGCATTTTATATGTTGTTAGGTTGTATGATTTAAAAAAAAATAGATATATTGCAATCTACCCATGCTGCACTATTACGGATTGAAGTGGCGCTACTTAGTGAATATACATATTGACTATATATATATATATATATATATATATATATATATATATATATATATATATATTTACATATATATATATATATATATATATATATATATATATATATATATATATATACACACAGTGGTTAGGAGCTGTAAAAAAGGTGTACCTAGACCAAAATATAATATTGAACAAAAAATACTTTTGTGTGCATAGTATTATTATTGGAACATATTAATAATATATATATTCATTGGGAACTCTTTCAAGCTAACAGTATTATTACAGCTTAGATTTATTGTGAAGAATTGAGCAGTCACAGCTAAACTTCCTTCAAATCAAAGCAAAATTTATTTTTACGTGACAATGCTCGACCCCACTTAGAAAAAGTGACGCGTGAAAGACTACTTTCTCTGGATGCTACTTCACTAACCATACTCCCCAGATCTTTCGCTATCTAATTACCATCTGTTTCGCTCTATGTCTAATAATTTACACGACAAATAATTTAAAGACGAAAGTCGTATCAAAATCGAACTTCACCGATTTTTCAGTCAAAGGCTCAAAGATTTCTACAAAGACGGAACTTTAGCTCAGCCTCCACGCTGGGACGAGTGTTAGATACCGAGGGTGCTTAAATAATTAACGACTGATTTTATTGACTACATATAAAAGGTTGAAAAGTTTGTATACAGAGATGGCGGGTTTATAAGTTGACAACCTAATAAATGTGGGTATGTGTGTGTGTGTGTGTGCGTATGTGTGTGCGCGCGTGTGTGTGTGTGCGTGTGTGTATGTATGTATATACAGATGGCTACTGAATCACCTGCAATATTCGAGCGAAGTATTGTATCAATTTCATAAAAAAATATAACTACGCATTTATTACAAAAACAACGTTACATGGTCATTCTACATGTTGATTACGTGCGGTGGACGGAACGCCCACGCAATAATACCTATATTAGTAACAAAATGTAGTTTAAAAAGATTGGTATCAATATTTTTTTACAATAATTCAACTAAAAACTATATATATATATATATATATATATATATATATATATATATATATATATATATTACACACACACATATATTTTGTATTATTTTGCGTGTTGTTTTTCGACAGTGATGATATTACAATTTTCTCCTTCATCCTGCTGTTGCTATCAAATAATAATTATAGATATTTTTTTCGTAAACACTGCATGGTAACGCCACACCCCGACACTACATACTAGCGAACGGATTTAATTGCCTACACTATTACATACCTACTCGCCTATCCGTATCCGGTTGTGTGTGTGCGTAAATTGATGTAGGGCTGCCGCAGTGTGCAGGTAAAGAATATTTACTATTACTACATATCGGTCTCGATCGCTGCGGGCAATCACACCGATTGAGCGAGTTGACTCTATACGTCAGCAAGATAGCTGCTTCTTTTTCTAACCAATAGGATTGATTGAATGACTGTCTCGATGGCACGCTGGCACAGTAACTTTGTACTGGGGCGCACGTCTTTATTCTTACCGAATTATAAAAATGAAATTATGTAAATAAATATTATATAATATACATTTAATTTAGTGAAAGTGATTTGATAATAATAACATTAAGATAGACTTTGAAAAAAGGCAGGTACTTAGTGAGAATCCTAAAAACGAGATAAAATTTTAAATAATATTAAATTTTGTTCAGTTATAAATGTGATACACTGTAAGGTCTTCGTTGTACTTTTGACTCTTAAAAAACCTTATATAAATCCTATGGCAGACACTACAAGGATACGTTTTCCAACCACATAGCGCTCAAACAAAACAATGACTTTTAATAACAGTTTTAATTTTAAAACTGCTCAGTGACATGTTTGTAGTCATACAATTATAGGTACTATCCAAATAAGTTGGTGATACAGAACAAAAGTATTTACAACAAACAAAAAAGGGAGACAAAACAATCTCCTATTCTTATCGATTTTATTGCTTTCTATGCACTCGTACAGAGCGCAATAATTGAATTATTATAAATAGTTATCAATTAAGACTGAATTACGCAAGTTAAACTCAACCAAACATCGCAAAATCAGACAAATAACACGCGCACGCAACAAGCGGCAACCTGGGATCGCGTACACTTGATCATACTCGATATCTGCGGGTGACTACTCTATACTGTGCAGGTGACGTTAAACTGGCGGGGGGAAGGAGTGTCGCTTCTTTACGCAGTAATAGTTAATATTCTTTGGTAACGCTGCTCTCCGCCCCGACACACGTATATCGGTATAGGTACGTAATAACAATAGCGACACGGTGCACGTTACTGCACGATAGTTTCGATCAATAAATAAATTTTCGCGAGCGAGATAACAAGTTAAATGTCATTGCAAGGTTTCGCCACGACCATATCTAATTAAAAAATAACACCGGGCGAGTGCGTAAAGACAAAACTGGCCAAACACGAACAATGATGTTCACACAATCGTGCTTGGCCATTTCGGCGAATTTCATTATATTCGACCTTTTATTGTTAGTGTCCATGACACAAAATATACAGAAGAGAAATATAAACCAGTAAATATGATCTGCGATTATAAAACTTTAATTTTAAAATATAGTAGCGACCTGGTTGTCTATATTTTGTGCGATCAAATAAATGATTTTCACTTGAGACCAAAATGTATAAATCATACATCTATTGTTGTCCTATGAAATTATTAACATAAAGTTTTAATATTTTTTTAAATATTTAAGGTTTCCTGTGGATGGACTGTTATTTATTTTAATTGAACTCATAAAGTAATGACCGATTGATGTATTGTCGTCACCATGGTGTAGTGGGTTGATCACGAAGCATACAGCCTTTGACTACGCGGCGCAACACGGGGACCTGGGTTCGATTCCCGGCCACTCGTCAAGCGGGGCTGGACTGGTGTTCTAGTTGGCTGTAAGAGATTGCTCTCGTAGCAATAAATCCGCCATATGTATCAATTAGATACATTAAAGTTGATAATTAAATAAATAAATAATTTTTGAAAAATTTAACATGTTAGTTTTATATTAATTTATGAAAAAAATAATTGAAATAAAATGTAATACTCTTTAAAACAAGGTTTCGACGTGAAAACGTTTATTCGCTCATTAAGTAAATGAACGGTCGAACGTTCTTGTGTTACAAAATATATACATATTTCAGTCGCTAGTAACCACGAGAATAATAATGCGTTAACAATG
Organism: Druceiella hillmani; assembly: GCA_039881145.1. Taxonomy (NCBI): domain Eukaryota; kingdom Metazoa; phylum Arthropoda; class Insecta; order Lepidoptera; family Hepialidae; genus Druceiella; species Druceiella hillmani. The sequence goes on from JAYKKI010000014.1 coordinate 37,048,214, forward strand.
GTTGAACCCACAATGGCTATAGCATATCTCTCCATGTTCGTCGTGCAGAATTTGTTTTGGCTGTGACGTCATTGAACTAGTGTAGTCGTATTTGCGTAATTGTTGTGAATTAGCGTTGTGTAAAATTATAAATTAGTGTAGCGTGAAAAGGCGTTTAGCCAGGATGTTGATTTAGATGTCATTGTGAAGAGCTTGAGGAAACTACTAGAAGGCAAAGTGAAACAATAGAAATATTCGCCTGAATATAAGTAAAAATCAATATGAGATTGAAAATTACAAAAAAAAAATTAAAATGTCATCTCATATAAATCGTAAATAGCCTCGGAATTATAAAAAAACGTAAATCAACAAAACGGTCACAACAAAGGGTATCCAAGAAATTTAAAAAGTTAAAGGCCGCGCAAATTCGAGAGAACGAACTGCGCCTTTCGGTGTTTGTTTTTTGGTTTTTTTATTGTAAACCTGAGTGTTTGCGAGATGTAACAAAATTTTTCAAAATGGACAACCCCTCCACCTCCCGCCATTTTTCAAAATGTGTCGATACCCCCAAACGATAATAAAAAAATTAGGTGTTTCTGTCACCTACTTGATATCTGGACATAATAGTAAATGGACAATAATACTAAAATGACATAATTCAATCATGGCACTATTTCAGATAAGTTTATACAAAATACAAGAAATCAAACTTTAGTGTACCTACTTCGCACTAACTAAATGCAATACTGGAATTTATTTTTAATCATCTATGATAATTTAAATATAATTTAAATTCAAAACCTCTCATGAAAAACCAAATTAAATATTATATTTGCAAGAAAATATGATGGAACCGCAGACCATAGCAAATTTTCTTTCTTGGGGAAAATTACAAGATAAGTATATGACGCGAACATATATATTATATTAAAGTATAAGAATTATTTATTATAAGGGTTGGTTATTAGAGGAAGTAGGATAACAACTGATGGTTCTTCAAGTTATATAATTATTATTTTGCCAACCTAAGAAAGGAAATGTTGTGGATTATTTGCCCTTGCCTAGTTTTGCCCATTTCAAACAGCAATGTACAATTACCCAATAATTATTTTTCAATCAAGTTTCAAAACGATACATCAAAAATTGTGATCTCTGTCATCAGAGGTTTTGACCGCACAGAAATAAATATTTACATATATATTTATATACATCTGTAAAATTTTTTATATACATGGTGAAATTTTAATACCCGAGTTTTGATTTGAAAAGACATAAATGCTGGTTGAAGCAGTCATTTCACATGCAAAGTAAATTGAAGGGGCAAACTCGAACTTCATAGACTGGACAAATATGACTATTTGTGGAAAATCTATGCTAGCAAAAGCATTTGCACAAACTTACTATTACGCAACACTTTTGTAATGACCGGAAAGAAGTTTCCAGAAGAAACAATGATAACATAATTTCAAAACAAAGTGGCTAAGAGTTTCCAATGCCAACTGAGTAGCTGTTTCGTTCATTATTTGTGAGTTATAAGTTGAGTTGGACATAAATATTAGAGCATTTCAATGTACAAATTCAAATGAGCTGTACAAAGGATTTCTAGAGGCTATTTGATTATGTAAATCATTCATAGTCATAGCTCACGTCGCTGGTAGTGATTAGGCAAATGAAACTTACTAAAATGTTAGAAGTTCGAGTTATCAATCGAGTTGAGTTATCAATAAGTAAAAAGAATACGGTAGATGACTCATTCTAAATTTTGATATTTTTTGTAAAATATTGTGAAATATAAGTTAATTATAAACCAGTCTTGAAAAAAATTCAAAAATTTATTGAAAAATAAGCCAGTTATAGGCTTCTAAGTTTGAAGATATGGATAGAGTTGGCTATATCCCTGTCTCTTTTCCTCTTATAGAATATAATGTGCAATATTAAAAATGACCTCAAAATACAGTATTGCCGTCCTTGTCTAAAGTTTAAATTTAAACTTTTATAACTCGGTAAATTTTTAAGATTATAAAAAAAAATTTTCACTCTTCATCAGCTTGTAACTTGAAATTATGATTAATGAAATAAAAAAAATATTAGTCAAATACCCAATTGTAAAGAAATTAAAGAAATTCATGTTTTTTTTTTAAACATTTAATTTTACAAATGATCTTTTGTATTTCATTTGTTTATAAATTATGTATTATATGATAGTAGTAATTGTTATGGTTGACTGGAAGAGATTGCTCATGTAGCAATAAGTCTGCCATATGTACTATACTATGTCAAATTTATTAAATCTAGTATTTACAGGAGTAACAAAAAGAGTAATTCATCAGTGAGAGAGACTTCATGATACTGGTCAATGACTGCCCATATTTTGATGAGTGATTCCAAAACATTGATATATTTTTTTTAATTATAGGTACCTTCATAATAATTCTTTTTCTAAAATGATCATGTTTCTAAATATAAAATTTTGCTTAAATATAGATTTTCCACCTATTATTATTTGTGAAGCCTCTGTTTTTCTTTTCATCTTCACAGAAATATAGTAGCCTTCCATTATACTATGGATTTGGTTATAGTGTAGATAGTGGGAATTGCATGCACTTCTCTTTTACATTGACATTTATGGAAAACGATTGATAAAATGATAAATAAACAGCTTGTAATGGAAACAAGGAGGGTGGTATGCTCCGATGATATATCCGCATGTTATAACACATTTCAAACTATAGCGCAGATCTGCTTAACCACTCCGAATCTGAATTATAATGAGGGTTCGCTAAAAAATGAATATATAATTATCATTATGATCTAAAAAGTTAACATATAATTATAATTGTTTTGTCGACAACAAATTCAAAAGAAAGAAGGTGGCAATAAGGAGGATTTCAATACTATATATACCCAAATTATTTTGAATTTTGAGTGTTTAGAATTCCATGCTCATCGCTCACATTTTAGTAAGATGTACCTACCAAAAGTTGGAGCCACGACAGCTCATAATATCATAAAAGTTCATTTACAACAATATTTTGTGTCGTTCTATACAGTGACATTTCCAGATTTTCGGTATCACTATAATAACTTTGTATATTTTACCTTCTTCTTTAGTGATCAAAAGGTATTTATTCAGCCTGTTCAGTTTTTGTACTGAACTTCGGTTTGGCTAACCAAGTTAATTTTTTTATTAATCGCATCTGCTATACATTCTAGTATTTCATATTATTCATACAACATGGTGGTACATAAAAAAGTTTTCATAACCTTCCCACATAGGGAAGGATCGTTTAAAGTATTATTTTAATTAATCATATTGTTAATGGTGCAACATATTGAATGACACATTCTAACTATAAGTAGTTTTTAGCTGTAATGTTAGACTGTCATGCAAGCAGAATTTAAGAGACAAAAAGTTATAAATTTAAACTTTTCAAATATATTTTTGGTTAAATAAATAATCAGGAGATTCTGCAAAAAGGAAAGACTTTTTCAATTATTATAGACTTTATTTTAAAAAATTAAGTTAACATGTTTCATGCTCATATAAATAAGGCAGCCATTAAATGATTCATTACAATGAATTTCCTTGTATTCCACATCTAACTGGAAGACAATCCATTAGTGAACATACTTTTTGGTTTGAAACTTACTTGTATATATAAATATGTCAAATACTTACAAATCAATACATTTAATTTAATTCTAGATAAACTGGTAAAATATACTAACCGTGTAACGAAAGTAAACTGTAAATTCATAAGACATTTTTTTTAATTTCAACCAATCTATAATTGACACAATATTGTAATAACGATTTAAGGTATTAAACCTTTTATGAATAATATTAATGGCCCTGACACAATAATAATTTTAAGCATGATGTTCTAAAATTTTGAATTTACTCTAGGAATAAATGCGAGTAAATGTTTACATTTTATACAATCAGTTCATTTAAAACTTTGTAACCAATGTGACATAAGATAAGTTTAATCATAATTGAAAGTATAATTACGAAAATTTTAAATAAGCGGAAGTAACAATATCTTAAATAAAGAACGTAAAAGATCATCTTCACAATTCTTAGCAAAGACCCTCCTCAAACCGCCAACAGCTTAAATTTTATCTGTTAAACATTATTTAGCAGAAGTCATTAAGATGAGGTAATTTCATGCATAGTTATATAATGCTTATGTCAGTTATAACCGATAAACTTTTAAATGCGTAGAAATATTTCCAATAATCATCGTAACTTTGTCGGAAGCTTATAATTTTTCTATTACTTGCAAAGGCACTTGACATCCGCAGAAGGCAATCTGTACGCTAAATTAATGTTTTTCTTCTAAGATACATCATAAGTCATAACTACTTTGTATTTTAATACATCAAACTTGAAATCAATGTCCAAAATTTTATGAATGTATTTATTTCGTTACATATGTGTACGAGTACATAAACATGAGCAAATCTTTATATAGTTAATAATGTTAAATATTTAAGGCCACTTACGATTAGTATGTACTACAACATATGGGAATTATTATTTTAAAACATGAATAAAGGCCGTAACTAAGTATGTTCAAACACTAATATTTTGAATACATACAAAATTAACACTAGATAATGTGATGCAGTACTGTATGCAATTGATATACCTATCCAGTTATTCCAATGTAAATTTGCTATTATTGTTTTTAATTAACATAATGAGAATTATAACAAATAAAAAATAATTCTTTTAATAACAATATCTGTTTTCAATATACTTTATAATTTGTAATTATAATTACAACTAAGGTGAAATTATTTAAATTGTATTTTAATTGAATTATCTGTTAATGACGTATTGCTCGTTAGACACAAAGGAAAAACAATTTTTGTAACATTTTTTTTTAAAACAAACGTAGTCTTAATAAAGTAATATGGAAAGATTGCGAATAATACAATTAAATTGAACATTTTTGCTTTAGCTTTCAAAATCACCATGAAAAAGGTTTTACATGTAAATTATACACATATATTAATTTATTCTTTAATGAAAACAGAAGGGCTTTATTATAATGCTCCATATAATAAATAAAAATGAAATAGAAAAAGCAACTTGATACCCTTAAATCTAAAATCAATATTTTATTAAATTACACCTAAACATATGATGGGAAATAATTTTGTATTAGTATAGATTGTATGGTTAAATCGGAATGTGTAGAAGTAAATATAATTAATATTCAGTCTATAAATAAGAAAGCTGCTCACTACGTTACAGCACGAGACAAAATTAACTAATATCGGAGGTACCATTTATAATTAGCTATGATAAATCTACGGAAGATAGCTGTTTTATTCGATTATTCTCTCATTAATTTTCAATTTTGAAGTTTTTATTGAGGCAATTATCGGTGGTTTTATATTCCTTTAGACATCCAATGTCTTTCTTTCATTAAAAAGAATAAATATTCTACAATATATCATATCAATTTGATTCTATGAGTTACATGTCCTTTTCATCACGGGGGCCAATGTTAATGGGGGCTTCGAAAACAACAAAACCTAAGAAAACGGTGTCACCAGGCTGCCCCGAGTGGGCAGCCTGGTGACGCCGTAATATACTTCAGAAACGTCATATACAAGAAATATTTTAATTAAAGTTACCATGACCCTTTACTACTAATGTTTAACTATTAAAAGTCCCAAATTGACCACAAACTGCAAATATGATTCAAAATATTTTTAGCCACTTTCTGTATACCTATATTGTATATTGATTACATATATCGTATATTGCATTATTGATTCACATCCACGAATTCTAACATCCTCATAAATTTAATAATAGCCTTAAGTGAAAGAGAGAATCATGCTCTAACTATACAATACACATTTTATCCATGTCACTGTAATTCATGGAAATTCCTAAAATAACATATTTTATGAGATAATTTTATAACTATTATATAATTTATATAGTTTACAAATTTCATTACGCAAATTTTCTAAATAGTCATGGTTTATGTTAAAGCCTTGTTATATTGTGACCTATAAAAGTAGTATTGAAATATAATCAATATCTTGAGTTGGTTTTTATCACTTTCTTACAGGAAGTTTAAGTTTTCCCTAGGCACCAAAATAGTTACTCATCAATTTAAATTGTTTACAACATAAATGCCTGTTCATTATTTAATACAAAACCACAACTATAAGTAAACAGAGAGCCACTAGGGTCGCATCAAAAAGCCTATCAGCTAATTTAACTCAAACACATTGTCTAGAATGACTCAGTCGGTTGTTATAATACTTTACATGATCAACGATACATAATGCAATTTTAAAGATTTGTTCCACTGACATATGGACAGTTACTAAAGCGCTACAATGAATATAAATATTACAATTTCAGATACGCACACATCTCAAAGGACCATTTAAAATAAAGTCAATACAGGAAACAATTTAATAATACAGCTTACACTCACCTTATTGTGTCACAGTTTGCACAACGGCAATGTCTTTCCTTGCTTTATGACAAGAATACTTCATTTTAACAATTCAATTCCACTTAACAATTCCACATCTGCTTAAAATTTTAAGTTAACCGACTTAATTTTGTGTTTATTCCTTAAAAACAGATATTGTGTACTAAGAAACTCTTTGAAGTGACTGTATTCCAACTAACAACTCTTTGTTCGCATTCTGAGCATTTTATTAGATTAAGTAACCAACAAGTCACATGAACTAAAGTTGTAACGCAGCTTTAAAAACCAATATAAAAGTTACAAAAATAGTCCAATAATGTGCATAAAACCAACAATAATATTAAATAAATGATACAGGTCTATCTTATATTTACTTATTATCAAACCTCTTCAATATAAATTGCTCCTGCGACCAGTTGAGGTTCTGATTCTTCCGAAGAGGAATCATTCAGAACTTTACTGCTTGTAAACACAAATGGCATAATTTATTAAATGAGAATACACATTCACAAGAATTGTAACTAAAGAGCCCGGAATTAAAAACAAAATTTTGATCAGATAACTCACATAAGATTTACACACATGTTACTACAGTATAACACACAATAAAAGGTTCAACACAAAAGAACGATTAGTTAATTTTACAATAATGTACTGACGTTTGAAATCAAGAAATATCTGAAGGACCTAAAAAGTAATGAATAGTAAATCGCCTTATATGAACAGAATTTAAAATTAATTTGAATAGAATATGAGAAACTAGGAACAAATTTTATGTTCAAGTTTTAGACCAACATTAATTAGCCAGTTTAGAAATCATTGGAACTATGTGCATTGGCAGAACAAAAGAGAATTAAGCAAGGTCTACTCGGCCTCAACCATGACATTACATCGCCAAACAATTTTATTTCGGATCAAAATGAATTTGCAGGAGCTCCTATGGTTTTTACACATCCCTTATCATACATTATATGTGATATGCTAAATAATTCAAACATATCCCATTCCATTTCCAATAAATACAATCAAGAAATACACAATTTTTCACTAAACATATTATATCAATAAAATGTAAACCCGCACACTTAATGTCAAACTGAACTTTTTATCCGACATACCAAAAAGACAGTCCCAAAATATAAACATTAATACTTTAACTTATAAGAAAATAATGCTAACAGTTTAATTAAAAAAAATGTATTACTACTAACAGAACTTATGAAAAACTGGTACTAATTATAAATTATAAAATGTTAAGGAAAATTATAATATTCCCTACATTGAGACTCCTTGCTAAAGCATTCTGCTAAAATATATCTAAAAAACTTATGTGAAATAAATAAAGCTTCAACAATACAAAAAAGTTATCAAGTTTCATGTAATAATTCATTGGTTTTTTATTACAACTAAACAATTGAAACATGCAAATTTAAAAAATAAACTCAATATGTACATAATAAAACTTTGGCTGTTATATTTATGTCTGTGTACTATAATATAATTTTTTATATTATTGTATGAAACAAATTAGTTATCGTTTTAACGTATTGACTAACATTTATAACACAAACTCGAGCCCTTTGAAGTATGGTTGCCATTTAAGGCGCGTCTTTGATAATTTCCTAACTTTACACTATGGCAATGATTTTTGGTTTAATCTACAGCGCTCCTATAAGATGTTGTACCCAAATTTCAAATATGAAATTTGATTTATGTTATTAAAAGCAAACCTGTTTCTTATTTTTTCTTGGCTTAAAAAATGTTTTAAATCACTTAATGTTATTTTTATTTTCAAAGTAAATAGATACAACAGATTAACAAATAGAACATTCCTTGTTGTCATGGTAACGAATAAACATTTTTAATCCTTTGACATGCAACTTATATTTATATATATATATATATATATATATATATAAATATTTACAAATATATACATATATTTATATATATGTATATATATTAATCAAAATAAAGGCATAAAATAGCATTGTCTTACCCAATAGTGAAAGATCTTTATCAAATGCAGTGACAAAAAATATTTGGAATATAGTTTTACGTTAAGAGTTTAGAATTTTGTATGTAATGTACTTATTAATTCTAAAAACGCGTCAAATATTCAACATCATATTAATTTTCCACTACATTTTAATCCTATCTTTATCAAATTTAAAAATGACAGTAACAAGGAATGTTCACTTTAACCTTTAACTATTGACATGCAGTCCCACAGACTGTACGACACTCAGAAATTGAAGAACCACTTCAGTAGCTTCACGTTTATTTGCATTCACATTGTCAACAGGGGTGCTAATATCAGTGAAATTCAGCAAATATGAATGGTTTGAAATATCAGAACGGCCTTTGAAGCCGTACCTCTTACATCATTTTATGGTTTGTTTACTTCTAAGTACTTTATTTATATTAGGATCTTTAGGTTATAGAATCCAAAGAAATAGGAGAAAACACCATGTCTACCTATTAACAAAGAAAAAATATAAGAGCCATTTGTTCATCTAAATCATTCAAACATGATGAGTCACTTCATGGCTCAAGTTAAAAGGGCCTAGTGACTCTGAAATCAACAATATTGAAAATTACTTAGTACCAGAATAAAATGATGACAAAACTAACACCGTGAGACACAGAAATCTCCAATTATGTAGTCAAAGAGCTCTACCTGTTGCTTGATGATGGCAATGTTCCTCTGTCTCAAGCTGATGGGAAAACATGAATAAAGTGTCATTCTTGTCCCATAAAACTTAAATGTAAATCAACATACGGATGTTTTAGCCGTGTTAGAAATTTAAAAAAAATGTGATTAACGCACATTTGTAGTTTCATTTATATTTTATAAGTTGCACTATAGTCAAGAGTAATTAAATTGTTAATATCCATTTTGGTTTTCCATTGTAATGCATTTCCAAAATTATCGACCCGTGATGTCAACAACAGTCGTACATGTCAACATGAAAAAAGACTGTCACTAGTTAAAGGTTAAAATCGCTCAAAAATATATCATAGATTTGATCTTTTAATTTTACAGATTACTATAACGAAAACATGATAAGTCACTGAATATCACAATAACGAGAAATATATAAATTAGCGAGATGAGACATACACACAAAACACAGAAATGCTAGCGAATTAACTATTAAGTGAATACTTTTACAATACTAGAACCACGAATACGAACAAATCATATTCCACTTCTACGATAAACATAAGAGGGATCAAACTCAAATGGTAATCAGTCTTCAATTAATTGTAAAAAAACAATCTTTACGATCATATATCACAACTAGAAGAGCATGACAATCGGTGTCCACACAATGTGAAATAAGCATTATTTTATTAAACATTTGATTTTATTGTTTCATCTATAATTTGACAATTTAAAAATTAATTTATTGCTTCAATGCTGGTCCAAAGATGAATATATTTTTGTTAAATCTGTAACATAGTTATGGTTTCACGGAACAGTTAAACTATTCATTCCATAAGTTTTTTCTACGATAATTGATTGACAAATTGTTAGCTAAATATCCTTTTATATTTATTTTAAATGATATCTTATTACAGTTTAAACAATAGGTTGTCAAGTCAAATTAATCACAAAAAAATTTAAAAACTGCATGCCGGTTATATACTCGTATATCGGCCGTAAATCTCTTTAAATATGGGCACATTTGGAGAAATTACATTAATTATATAGCTATTGTTGTAACACAATAATCAGTGTATTATTTTCATTGTCAAAGCAACAATTCATATTATGAATATATCATAAGATAATTAACATTATTAAATGAACAATATTATAATGAGGGAAGATTGTTATATATATAGACACAATTTATCCCTTAATTAGCAAACTTTATAGATGAAATTATGAGAACAAATTGCAAAGTATGTTTACCACATTCTTATGGGTAACAAATTTTTTCAATTAGTATTTCATTATTTTTTAGGATTACGTTTCAATCAGTAATCGACAATGTACACTGATAGTCAAACTTATTAATGTTAAACGCCCTCTACACTACTCGCGAAGTTATCTCGACGAAGTACTCGTCGAAGTTGATTGCAGTCTGAAGTACGTCTGCAGTCTGAAGTATGTTGATTGCAGTCTGAACTATGCACAAAGTGACTCGAAGTACCTCTCTATACTATTCTCTTCGCCTAACTTCGATCAACTTCTCGAGTAGTGTAGTGCAGGTTTTAAAAATTTAATAAGTGAAATATGTAGATAAAAATTACAGACGGAATTGTTTATAAAACAAATATACTGGAGTAACTATCTACTAAATTTAAGACATGCGTTGTAGTTTAACTTGCAATGTTTTAAGTAACAAAGGTCAGATTAATATTTTCGCTAAACTACAGTTAACTGCAGTAAATCGGTTTTCTACAGAATTTTCCATAAACTTTTGGTTTGAAATTTGTCTTTATTTCTGACATTTCACTATGATATTATATTAACATGAATGATTTTGTGAAAATTATGACAGCAAAATCGTAAAGATAATTTCAGCATCCCTGTATCCCCTTTCATCATTAATGTGATTCAATCCAATACAGGCTTCGATTTTCGACAAATTGGTTGAAATAAATATGCAATATATGCAGTGTTTATCGTAACAAAGCATCTGCCATTTTCTTACTGAATATATCAATCTCATACTACGGTAAAATAATAAGGGACTGATAAATTACCAAAGTTTTTCAAATTGTGGCAAGTTCGAAAGATGCAAAAACTTACTTGGTTACTGGTAAATGTTCGAAAGTGCCCATAACATGTTAAAGCCACTGACCTCTATTATACAAGTACGCTGAACTGGTTATACCATATAAAATGACAGCTAATTTTTGTGCCTATTTGAAGCATCACCACGAACGTGGTTTAACTGTACCTTCTGCCAGTTAAATACTTGTGAGTCATTATTCCCCCAAGCTGGTAAAAATAATAAAGATAAAACTCCAATGGGATTAAACTTTCCTCCAGTATTCTCTGTAAAAATACTTAAGCATCTTATATTAAAACGAGAACATTGTTTCCTGATGTACAATCAATTAATTCTTATTAAACGTTACTTATATTTATTTATTATATATATATATATATATATATATATATATATATATATATATATATATATATACATATATATATATATATATATATATATATACATATATATATATAGATATATATATATATATATATATATTTTATATTTAATTCTTGCCTAAAGAAAACTTTTCAAGAATCAACACTGACTATTGGTGTATTATTGGTTAATTGTATAAATAAATTGCTAAAAACTATATACAACTTTAATATATAAAAGTTTTTATTGATGCGTTTTGTCCCATTGTCTCTAACATTACTTATGTGAATGCTTGCTCCTGTGGACGCTCACTCTCAGCGCCAAAATGGCGTGAATTAAATTACTTCGTCACGACTTTGTGTAAAGCTAGTCCACAGTATACTAATATAATAGAGGTCAGTGGTTGAAGTTTATCTCAATGATATAAATGCAGTTTGCTATAAAAAAATTTTTATAAGAGAAAAATGATATTAGCAAAAAAAAATTTTTAATATTTAATATATAATCAATTTAAAGTAATGAATAATGTAACAAAACAGATATACAAATTTTCAAGTTTTTTACTTTTTGCAGTAAAGTGAATTTTTCTCGCATATAAATTTAACATGTTTTTAAATGACTGTAGTACATTTTTAAAATGAACACTAATGAAAATTACTTCATTATAAAAATGTTTAATATCAGTACAGACAGATGTAAAACAATCAAAATTGTTAACCGATTCCAACAATATTCTAAGTAATTCCACATCAACATACCTGCAGCAATTTCCACCCCAACATCTCAGAGACAATCTCGTTACGGTTACATAAATCTTCCAAAATCACATCACTACTATCGGTCTGTAGTCTCACTGCCGCTCGACTGTTTGCATGAACCATTCAGTGAAACGGCGCAACTGGCGCACAGCACGTGCACTCTCTTCGCGAAGGCGTGCGTTGTTCCGCCGCAGACGCCGCACCTCTTCCTCGAGATCGCGGCGTGACTCTGCACTTTGTGAAGCTGCTGCTTCAAGAGCGTTGACACGGTTGCGTAAACCACATACGCAGTCTATGTTCTCATCCACCGCCTGAGAGTATATAGTAATAATTAGATAAATAACAGTTACCTATAATTCAGTTTTTAGCTTTTTAAAAAATGATTTAAAAATTAAAATAATTTCATAGTAATGGAAGAAGCCAAGAGGAATGCCAGCATTCAATTATTTAATGTCATCAGATTTTGCGCTGTCTATTAATAAAAACAATTAGGATTAAAAATAATTTTTATTGCCTTATGAAAAATTTTATTTCAAAAATTATAAAATTTTAAAAAAGGATTTTCAATTATTGGTATTAATAAAAAACAACCGCAATATGCTGTTCTATTATTGTTATAATTTATGGAAATTTATTCTAATCAAAATAAAGTAATTGTCTAAAAATATCTGAAAGTTACACATACTGATGGATATACGTATTAACAATGAAGTGCCTAGAATTTTTAAGTAAGACAAACATATATACAGGTGTAAATTTCACTTAAGTAAGACAAACGTATATACAGGTGTAAATTTCACTTAAGTAAGACAAACATATATACAGGTGTAAATTTCACTTAAGTAAGATAAACATATATACAGGTGTAAATTTCACTTAAAAGTCTGCGCCTTTAGCAAATTACAAGTAAATATTGGCAACGTTTTATTCTTTGTGACACAAATATTTTCATCTTACATTTACAATAAATTTGTCTACACATGTGACAAATTGATGTACATTATAATCCCACCTTCGAAACACATTTTTAATAATTACAATTTAAAAACTAAGGACTTCAGTCGTTACCTTCAAATGTTTAATTTGACATTTTTCCCCCCTCACATAAAAATAATACTAATGTACATAAGTACATAAATACATAAGTACATTAGTATTATTTTTATAATGTGAGGGTTGATTAATAAATGTGTTATTATTGAATATATTTGGCGTTAATTTAAGATAATGCAATAGCAACTTATCTAAGGCATGTAACAAAATTATTGTTAAACACGAGTTGCTAAGCAGCTTCCGTAAGATTAACCATAACCAGCTTCTATAAGGTCATAAATTTTTAAGAAGATTAATTTAAACCACATATCAAATTTATTGAAGTTCACCAAAAAATTGTTATGATCATTTGAATATAAACTATTATAATAAATATGAATTACCTGGATATCCCTCCATGGCTCTTGAATTGGTTCAGGTACTTGCAATTCTTGACTTAATGTAGATTCTGTACTATTGTTGTCCATTGATGGATACTGGTGCTCTTCACATATCTGCCAAAAAAATACCAGATTTAAAACAATTATTTTGCGACCGCAAAGAAGACATGCTCACTGTGATGGAACAATGTTTTATTCTAGCCTCATCTCACTGGAAGATGGCATAAAGCTTTATATAAAAGGAAAGTGGCTAACTAGAAATTGCAATATTTTCATTTTTTAGGGTTCCGTAGCTAAGGTTTTTAAGGTTTTAGTTTCACCAAGTTCGTCTGTACGTCACAGCCATTTTACTCGCAGACTATTAAAGCCAAAAAGCTGAAATTCGGCCTACAGAGTTTTAAAATAATTAAACAAAAATTTTAGGGTACTTCTATTATGTGTAAATTGGGGGTTAATTTTTTTATAAAGAGTTCCCTAACGAAATATTGAGCCTTAAAGCGGTCATTATTGTCAAAGAGTTATGTGCCTCCACCATATACCGGCTAAACCGTTGTTTTTAAATATCTGAAAGTATTCACAATAATAGCATATATATATATAGAAATTAAAACCAAAATTATCCCAGCTAAATAGGCTCTACTAGTTTACTTGTCAACCAACTTATTATAATGGGGTTGGGTCTGTAAAAAGTTCATAGCAACTCTACAAATGACTTAGGCAAAAATAACGTGGTATTTTAAAATGTATATTTATTATATCTATGAAACATAGTAAGCAATATATTTATATATTTACAGCTTGGAAAATATAACTTGGTATTATAAAACATATATTCATTATGTCTACGAGGGGGGACCCATAAGTAACGGGAATTACGCTGTGGTGGGGAGGGAGAGTGGGAGAACCTATTGTTTGACCACATGTCCGTTAGTGTCACGCCTCCTGCGACAGTGTGCAAAGTTGTGTCGCTGCGAGTGCATCGGTTCGCCTGTGAGATTTTTTTTAGTAAAACAACTTTTTCCATTTCGGAGAAAACGTAATGGCAGATTGTCGAGAACAACGCGCAGCTGTGAAATTTTGTTTCCTGTTGGGGAAATCGGCCGCGGAAACTATTGTAATGCTTAAGACTGCTTATGGGGATGCTGCCTTAAGTAAAACCAGAGTTTACGATTGGTTTTCACGTTTTAAAAATGGAGAAATGTCAATTGAAGACCAACTTCGTTCAGAAAGCCCCTCAACATCAAGAACTGATGAAAACATCGACAAAATCAATGCCCTCGTTCGTGAAGACCGTCGCCGAACCATTGATCAACTCTGTGAGATGTCGGGAACGTCATGGAGTTCAATTCAGAGGATTTTATCCGAAAATTGTTCGTAATTCTCACGGACGAGCGCAGAGACGAATCACGAGACGAATCGTTGTGATTCTCACAGACGAGCAAAAGGAGCGCCGACTTCAGGCATGTTTTGAGGTTCAAAATCAGCTCGAAGAGGACCCTGAATTTTTATCCAAGGTGATTACTGGTGATGAATCGTGGTGCTATGGATACAACCCCGAAACAAAGCAGCAATCAAACCAGTAGAAGAGAGCTGGGTCTCCTCGTCCCAAAAAAGCTCGCCAGTGAAGTCAAACGACAAGACAATGCTTATTTGTTTCTTCGATTGCAGAGGTGTTGTGCACGCGGAGTTCATTCCCCCGGGTTAAACTGTCAACCAGAATACTTGGAGGTTTTGAAAAGATTGAGGGAGAGTATCCGGAAGAAAAGGGCAGATCTTTGGCGCACAGGCGACTGTTTCTTCCATCATGACAACGCGTCGGCCCATACCGCCCTTTCCGTGAAGCAATTTTTGACCAACGTGGGGGTGGACAAACGGCATGACACCGATTGTCCACCCCCCATACTCACCGGATCTAGCCCCCTGTGACTTCTTTTTGTTCCCCAGAGTCAAAAGGAATATGAAAGGAAAGCGTTTTGCCACTGTGGAGGTGAAACAAAAATCGCTGGAAGGCTTAAAGGACATCCCGATGAGTGAATTTAAAAACTGTTTTGAACAATAGAAGAATCGTTTGGAGAAGTGCGTTGTGGTCAATGGCGAATACTTTGAAGGTGATCAAAATTTTGTGTAATAATATTGAGAAATAAAGAAGTTATGACGAAATTCCCGTTTTTCTTGGGTCCCCCTCCTATGAAACATATAGCTTGAGAAATACTATAACAGTGAAGAGTGGAGACTTGTACTTTAATAGACAAACTAAAATGATCATCATGTGCATATTTACCTTATCACTTTATTACCTTTTATCTTATTTAATAATAAATGAGATTACACCGACTCAACGGTAATTAGTGGACTTAGTAGTTACAATCAATTTGAAATTATTTTACATGAAAAATTTGTATGATCTGTGCTGTATTTACTCTACTTATTAAATTTCACTATGACCACATTTGAACACAGTCAACAAATACTTATACAATTGACTCACTGTTAAAAAGTTACTTTAAATCATACAAAATCATTACTTGGAGTATAATAATTTATTAACTATCACTAACCGCAACACTCACCTGTAGCATAGCTCTAGTTGCCGTATCGACTAATGCAGGCCAATCTAGTGCCCCCTCCTCAGGCAATGGCAACGGTGCAGGTGAAGCCACAAGTGCCGGCCTTGCTGTCGTCAACACACCTTCCTCGGGTGCGATCAGCCGTAGTAGCTCTTCCTGCAATGAGCCAGCGCCGCTGACAGGACGTGCACTACGGCGAGCAGGCGTAGAACGGCGCGGTGATGCAAGAGGCGAATCAGACGAGTGACGCCGTGTAGCGGGATCAGTGACCTCGGCAGGGGCAGCGTCAGGACTACGCCGTGCACTACGTGCAGATCCACCAGTACCATATCTATTAAATAGCATAGAAATGAATAGTGACATAATGTGAATTAAATTTTAGTTTGATGCAGGTTGGAATAGGATATTGGCAATCATACGAAACTCATAAATCAAATGCCAAAATGGATGAAAAGCATAATTTGTCACGCAATTCAAATTTATGATTTATGCACATTGACTGAATTTCTGACATTCCTTTTGAAGTATTTAATAATATTTCAGGTGAACATCTGCCTTACCCTGAACTATCACTCGACCTTGGTGGTGAAAAACTCCGTTCACATTTGCGTCTCTGCCTCCCTGGTAGTGCCGCACCACGTGTTACTCCCTCTACAGTCACATTTTCTGCCCCGCCTGCCTCACAGCCACAAGAGGGTGCTCCAGGCGGCGCAAGTGTCACAGTGACAGGCGCACTTGTCTTTAGCAAATCGACAAGCTGATCATGAGCGAGTGTTGCGACGGCTGCACGGCACACTTCAAGGAGGCGTGCGCCACGACGGAGACCAGAACGCGCAGCCGGTCCGCCGGGTTCGACGGCTGTGACAAGCCCATCTGGTTGCACATGAAAACCTAAAACATACATTTTTACTTTATTTATTTTTGGGAAAACTAGTAACATTTTATTAAAACCCGAATTAACAAAGACATTCTAAAATATAATACTTAAATTAAAAAAAACTAAGACAAAGAAAAAATTATTTAAAAAATGGCCCGCAAACACTCCAAATCAGTTATTTAGATGTGATCAATTGATATTTGTACAAATATTTTGTGACAGCAGAAAATTATATGACAGTAAAAGGTCTGCAGAAACAATTAACACAATGAAATCTTTTATGTTCAATGAAAAAATGAAATTGAGAGTGAATGAGAACACTGGTTCTAATGATTGTGAGGCCCTCACAGTACTTTGATGTGCTTTATCTACATGAAAATAGCAGTTATTTTTCTGTCTCATTATGTCAACAAATGAGACAGAAAAATAACTGCAGTTAAGTCAAAATTAGCATAATATTACATTTATCCAACAGCTGCTTCTGTTGAGTAATGTGAAACCCTATACAGGAATCAAACTAAAAAAGGTATTTCTAGCGCTGACCTTCCATCAAAAATGACAGTTTAAAGTTGCTAAGACATTGAGCAGATCTTCAAAAATGTTTAAATGAACAATATTTATTAATCATCTAAAAACTTAGCAAACTGCTAATTTGCTAAAATGCCTGATGCTCGTTTTAGTGATAACGAATGAAGGAGACAATAAATTATGTTTTAATAATTTTGTAATAATTTAACAATTTTAAAACCAAAGCAGGCAAGAACATTTACATTTTTTAGAAGTTTGAAATTTTACCATGTCCAACTGTCAATTCCATGCCAGCTAAACTGCTATTTTTGAATACATAAAAAGTATTCACAGTAGTAGTATAAATAACGAAATTAAAAGGAAATTTATCACAGCTAAGTAGGCCCTACTAGTTTACGAGTAATAATCGACCAATTTAAGACATGTAGTAAAATTCATAGAGTCCACACAAATGACTTAAATCAAGTGCAAAAATAACTATGTATTTTAAAAAGTATACTTATTATTTCTGAGAAAGATATATTAGCCATTATATTTTTGTATTTATATGGGAATATTCACTGTGAAGGACTTAGTAGGCAATACATTTACATTTTGAAAAATTTTAATTTGTTAATATATAGAAATACTATGTACCCTTAAATTTTATTATAGAAATACTATGTACCCTTAAATTTTATAAGTGCCTAAACATGTACAGAACCCTCGTAGCGCAGATTCTACTTGTACTTGACAAGTTTTTATTATTTTCTTAAATTAAAAAAAGCTATTAAAAATAATATATTAGCAGTTCAAAAGGTTGTGTTCATCGCTAATTTAGTTAAAAATTTATCTAAAAATACTTTCACTATTGATAAACAGCTACCAAATGTCTTTTCAAGTATTTCTTTTTAGTTATGCTTTTCATTGTATTAATTTTTTAACATTAGACAATTTGTATTCTTATATGTTTAATGACACAAGAATAGAATTTAAATTGAAAAAAATATAGCAAAATACAACAAAAACATCATTTTTATAATAAATTTTGTTAATCCTTTGATTTTTGTATAAAATAAACTAAAAATAAGTAGCATTTGCAACTATCTAAATTGAGATTTGGTTTAAGGTAAGGAAAGAAAATAAGGAAACATTGATAAATTTACTTTAGGTAAAGTTCACTTGTTCTCACTGTGGTCGTATTGGTAAGAGTCTGAATTTTTCTGTTTACTATTGGTGTAGTGTACTAACTTCTACTTATTCACTGAATTAAACAGTCTTGTTATGCGTTGTGATTGAACAATGTAACCTTGAGCATATAATTATTGTTTCCATTATATTTTAAGCCTTTGCTTTTAAAATTACGGAAGAATTTGCAAGCAAATATTCTACTACGATTGCTACACAGTACATTTGCAACACTTTTAGGTATGCGCACATGCCAACAACAATTAAAAAAATTTAAATCAAGAAATTTATGTCTAGATGATGAACCCCAATTTCAAAGGACCATAAAAAAGAAGTGTTATTTTTCAACGCAACACATGATCTTATACAGCAGGACATGCGCCAAATCTTCGAGCTTGGTTGAGGGATCTCCCACATATTCCCTGCTCACCAGACATTGCTCCCTGCGATAATCGCTTATTTCATTCACTTATTAATAAGAAAAGAACAATAAATACGAAATGTAGAAACAAGAAACTTAGAGATGATAATCACGTTATAATGATCCAAAAAAATTCTTCAAAAACCAGGAATTATATAAATTAGGAATATTTACTCCTCCTAATAGAGGGACACTTTCATGGATAACAGTGAAAAAAGTTTCCGGTAACCCAATAACGTTGATACTAGCAAATAAGCGTTAACATTGTCAGTTTTAACAAGGAGAGGTAAATCAAATATTCAAAAGAGTTTTTGAGTTGATGTGAGGGTAATTTCAGCAAAATTAGTTCTAATAGTGTAACGACAGAAGAAAAAGAAAATTTTTCAATATTCTCCAGAATTAAAAAAATCGATGCATAAATACAGAACGGTGAAAAGCCACCCAAGAAATTTAAAGCATAAAAATCTGCATCAAAGCTCACATCGACACTTTTTTGAGAAGGGAATACTCATTGATCACCTGCCTAAATGAACTACAATTAGTGGGCAATGAGACACAATTATATAACCAAAAAAAATTTTCATAAAAGGTTTTTTGTGACACTAAGTATAACATTATTTTCACTTGGTGTCATCTAGAAGTGAGACACAATAAATGTCATTGTAGCGTTTAGATATTTTCTCTTTATCTTAAAATGACAATTTATTTTATACTTGACTGTTAAGTAAAATATTGAACCAATTTACAATAAAAGCTAAAAAATCAACAACTCTCACCAAGCTGCCCGCTCCCATTCCGCTCCAACACGCACTCCTCAGCGCAGCCTACCCCTGGTGGGGCCACAGCCTTAAGACGGCGCAAAAGCGGTGCATCGCCGGAACGTGCACGTACACACACACACTCTCCACGGTGATGGTACACCCGTACCCAGCCACCACCACACACAACCCACCCTGTAGAAGTATAAAGAGTAGGTTGTTATGTCCAGTGACTATTCCCGTAATGATACAAGATTTTTATCTACCATTCCTCTCTCATTTATCTGCATTATTCGTAGTGATGGTAGACAACCAATAAAATACATGTTATTGGTTGTCTACCATCAATTCACATGTATGTAAAAATCAATTATGGATAAATCAATTCACGTATATGTATAAATCAATTATGGATAAAGCAATTCACGTATATGTATAAATCAATTATGGATAAAGCAATTCACGTACATGTACAAATCAATTATGGATAAATCAATTCACGTATATGAATAAATCAATTATGGATAAATCAATTAGCGTATATGTATAAATCAATTATGGATAAATCAATTCACGTACATGTACAAATCAATTATGGATAAATCAATTCACGTATATGTATAAATCAATTATGGATAAATCAATTCACGTACATGTACAAATCAATTATGGATAAATCAATTAGCGTATATGTATAAATCAATTATGGATAAATCAATTCACGTACATGTACAAATCAATTATGGATAAATCAATTCACGTATATGTATAAATCAATTATGGATAAATCAATTCATGTACATGTACAAATCAATTATGGATAAATCAATTCACGTATATGAATAAATCAATTATGGATAAATCAATTAGCGTATATGTATAAATCAATTATGGATAAATCAATTCACGTACATGTACAAATCAATTATGGATAAATCAATTCACGTATATGTATAAATCAATTATGGATAAATCAATTCACGTACATGTAAAAATCAATTATGGATAAATCAATTCACGTATATGTATAAATCAATTATGGATAAAGCAATTCACGTATATGTATAAATCAATTATGGATAAAGCAATTCACGTACATGTACAAATCAATTATGGATAAATCAATTCACGTATATGAATAAATCAATTATGGATAAATCAATTAGCGTATATGTATAAATCAATTATGGATAAATCAATTCACGTACATGTACAAATCAATTATGGATAAATCAATTCACGTATATGTATAAATCAATTATGGATAAATCAATTCACGTACATGTACAAATCAATTATGGATAAATCAATTAGCGTATATGTATAAATCAATTATGGATAAATCAATTCACGTACATGTACAAATCAATTATGGATAAATCAATTCACGTATATGTATAAATCAATTATGGATAAATCAATTCATGTACATGTACAAATCAATTATGGATAAATCAATTCACGTATATGAATAAATCAATTATGGATAAATCAATTAGCGTATATGTATAAATCAATTATGGATAAATCAATTCACGTACATGTACAAATCAATTATGGATAAATCAATTCACGTATATGTATAAATCAATTATGGATAAATCAATTCACGTACATGTACAAATCAATTATGGATAAATCAATTCACGTATATGTATAAATCAATTATGGATAAATCAATTCATGTATATGTAAATGAAAAAATGTAAGTATTAATAATTACGAAGTAATAAAAATATCTTGACCTCAATATATCGAAATAACTTGAAATGCATAAGTTTCATTTTAGTTTTGAGCCTCGAGTTTGATGTCCACCTTAGAGGTGTGCAATATCAGTATTATTTCATAATAGGTGACCCAGTTACAAATATATAAAAATATTAGAATGTAATATTAGAATGTCTCTTAATCTTAAAATGACGATTTAAAAAATATACCTGTCATAAAATATTAAGCCGTATGCAGCACTTGTTGAGAGTTTGATTAGGAGCACGCAACATAAACACTTGGCATAAAGATTCAATATTTATTGCCTGTTACAGACTTTCAGCAATATCTCTATACAAAACGATGCTATTTAAGATATTGAAAACAACTTTCCTTCGTACTTTATACAGGCTTAGAGCTGTCTGCTAGAAAAATATTATCGTCTCCCATTTTATTTTATATGAGTATACAATACACTGATGGTATATAAGATGGTTACATGTTTACAGGTGGCGAATATTAGGCACCTTTGCATTATTCGCACTAGAAGTGCAACAGTATCACTGTTGCACTTCTAACAATGATACTGTTGGGTATTTTCTATTCAAATGATTTTTTTAAATTTGATACCAATGATTTGAACAAACATTTCACTTCACAAATATAGCAAGAAACACAAGATTCCTCTATATCCATAAAAACTATTTTTTGTGCCGACGTTATCACTAATTTACACTTAAAACAATGTATAAAATTTAACTATAAAGAATACTTCAACAAATGAAAAAAATATATAGAGAAGAAAAACAAAATACTGCTTCTTCAGACTAAATTTCTCTAACACGTAAATATGCTTAATGTGACGTTCAGCAAAATATTGAACATAGGAATTTATTTTTACCAGAACACAGGTATGTACAGTTTTAGAAAAAAGACTATTAAGACCTGTCTAAAGCAGGTCACTTGAATAGAGAGCCATGAAAATACAGGGCCTATAGTGCTGGTGTAACGCATCTTACACACCGTACTTGGAGTTGATGTGCTGTATTTAATCTTACTTTTTTTAGACTTTCATTTACATGCTTTCAATATAACATTATTATATCAACATATTTTCAAAACTTTTTTAAGCATTTTTTCTACAGCGAAAAGATTT
The DNA here is from genome assembly GCA_039881145.1 of Druceiella hillmani. Classification (NCBI taxonomy): domain Eukaryota; kingdom Metazoa; phylum Arthropoda; class Insecta; order Lepidoptera; family Hepialidae; genus Druceiella; species Druceiella hillmani. Next base: position 37,071,149 of record JAYKKI010000014.1, read on the forward strand.
AAAAAATGTTTTTGTTGATTTTTTGAAACCATCATAACAGATTATCGGCATAAATGCTATTAATGAAAATTTACTTTCCCAATTAATGTAGGTAATGCATTATTATTATACAATAAATCTACTTTCATACCAATCCTTAAATAATAACAAACATGACGGTTACTTGATTTTACTGTTATCATCAATCTTGTCTCTGTGGAAAATCTACCGTAGAAGATTATGATAAATTTCACGAACTTCAAAAACCTCATCCAATATAAATAAATTATATTATTTAGTTGACTGATTGGCGATCAAAAAAGAAGTAAATATATGACGTCCGCGGACTCCTTGCATGCGAAGCAATAAAACTCGTTTCGTATAGTGATTTATACAACGGCTACGTGCTATCGATAAAAAGAACACGTGATCAGTGACTCAAAATGCTTTCTACTATTTACCAGTCCCAACAAGACAATTAGACATAGTGATGTCACTTTTGCCAGATATCTAATTGTAATAATAACAATAATCTGTTAACAATAACGTTATTCAAGTTAGTCAGCTCTCATAAACAGTGCAGGGGTGTTGTTTACTTATTCGTAGAAATTGTTTATGACCTGACTAGTAAATGGACTCATATGTTCTGACTCCGCTTATTAACTGGAATTGTTTATAATTTATTAATTTATTTTATTATATATTTTTATTATTTAATTAATTAAATGGAAGCTTTTTTGAGAGTAGTATTAAATGTGTTGGTATCAATATTACTCAACAAGTGCGCATTGTTATCAATAATAGTTTGACATATTTGAGTGAAATTAAACTAGATCCACAGAAGTTAAAAGAACTTAATTTTAATAAGACACGTGAACTTACAGTGAAAATTTATGGTGTAAGTTTAAGAACGGTAGATAACATCAAAAAAGAATGTGCAAATTAATTAGTTAATAATAAATATTTATCCTTTAATTATTATATTTAATTAATGACTTAGTTATTCATGTTTCCTTAGTCTAACGTTAATTAAAATATTTATAATCTTGTTTTTAAATGTCTATTATAATTTTACTAGCGTGACCCGTGCGAAGTCTTCGCATTATTTATTCCATTATGAAGCTCAGATGACAGATCAAACAAATATTTTACTAAAATTGACATATAGAGGCGCAAGTATCAAAAGCATTGAGCTAAAGCGCCACTTTATTTATACGTGAGTGGATTTGAAATTAAACAAAAATTTTACCGACCGTCAATCATATTGTCGTTGAGCCATTAGATGGCAGCATTGCTGTTTTGTGTATATAATTTTAATAATTAATTAATTTGCAAAAACAATAGCAATAATAAATTTTTTAGTTGTGGGTGCCGGTAGAGCAAGCAATTATCTATAAAATTATATATAATTTATGTGGATTAGTTGTGAGGTTTTTTCTAAAAAGGGAGTGTAACATCTTAACCTTAGCGTATTAATATATATGATGATGATGATATGATGATGATGATTATTACCTATTTATAACTCTGTTTCATATGCACATGAAGATTAAAGATATTTCAATTAATTGTTTAAGTTTAATTTTGTATGTGGCTTGTCGATAACATAACGACACAAGTGTTAAACGCATCACTAGCCGTTGCCATAAGACCTGTGAGTGCAAATGATCGCGTAATATGCACCGTTTTGCTCACACGTTTTATTGCTTCGCATGCAAGGAGACCATGGCCGTAGTATAGTACCTTCTTTTTCCTATAACAAATTTCATTGCTAAACAGAATGAAATCATCATAAGTTGTAATAATTTTACGACTTATATAGTATATAGGACTTATATATTATGACTTATGTATATAAACTTCCACAATTATAAATATCAAAAATAATTCAAAGTCCACTTACCCAACAAAGCCCTTGTCGGCATTACAAATACTATCTGCCTGCTCATTTCTTCAATCACCACTATGGTATCAGTGGATATACCCAAAAAGCAATCAACAGGCGTGCCTCCCGCCCCCTCATCCTGAATACTCACTGGCCAGCATAGTGCGCCGGCGGCCAGAGCGTCTGGCCCCAAGGGACCATCTGTACAGCGAGCCGGCGGAACATGGCTGGTGGCATTATTAGCTTGCTGATGTGTGCCCTTCATTAAGAGCGAGGAGAATAGAGCTGCGTAAAAAGTATTTTCAAATTAAGTAACGATTAGTGAAATAAAAAGTTACAAACCATGCTCTAGAAATAAAATATGTTTTAAAAATGTGCCTTATAATCCTAAAGTGAAGTAAATGCATTAAAAAACTTTTTATCCTATATAAATGGCAATTTACGGAAAACTCTAACGGCGAATGGGACTAATAATTGAAATGAGAAATAATAACAAATAATCTACTTGAAGGGATCTTTCTGTTGGTATATAATTTTTTGCAAATGACAGATGCAATTAGCCCAATCTGCTTTAAAAACAAGATTCAACACTTTTATATTTTACATGAAATTTTCTGATAAATCCCAAGTAAACAGGTAAAACATAAAGTTCACTATTATCAGTATGAGTCTTAAAAAAGTGAAAACAGTATATATTTACACACAATACAATAAATAAACTTCAGCCAGTATGGTGATAAGAAGTAGTATTACACGAAACCACAATATTATTTCAGTAAATATTTTTATGCATGCATCACAAGTACCTGTACAGAATGTAAATAAAATTTTCGTGTTACACCAACGCAAACTTTTCTGCATAATTAATCTGTTTATTACAAATACTCACAAAACTTCTGTCCAGTATCCAAAGCTGTAGCTGTTGTATAATTTTTAGCTAAATCTTTTAAATATTCCTGCCGTGTCCTTGTCGCCATTGTGGAAAACTTAGGGGACTGAATAGCAGCATTTTCACCATTAATCACCTGCAATGCGAAACATTGAAAAATTTTATAAAATCTATTTAATGTTTATTATATAATTATATATACCTTCTGCTTTCCCTTCTTTGTTTGGAAAAAAGGGACCATGATAGCGTTTTGTATTATTTGCTTTTTAATATAATAATAATTTACAGTTAGCTATTTTCCAAAAACGCAGAAATAGTTGTTTGTTTATTTCTATCTTCATACAAAATATCATGTCCATAATCATTTCAAAATTCCCATACAATTTCCAAACCCACTCCACTCCTTTAAGTGTTGAATTTTGAAACATCCTTTTTAAGCTAACCAAGAGAAACATACATGCCAAATTTCATGTTTGTAGATTTTCTAATGTGTCATTGAGTGCGGAGATATATATATATATATATATATATATATATATATATATGTATATATATATATATATATATATATATATATATATATATATATATATATATATATATATACTTAATCCTTAACAACTCAAGAACATTTTGTGGTAACGAGTTTTCGAAATTTCTAACATAGAGGTCTGTTAATAAACATTATTTTTATAGTCTTTGCATTTATAGATGTCAGGTGAACTAAATTTAATCTACAGAAATTAATATTTAAGATTTAAGTACTTAATGTCTATATATACATTAAGTTCTTATAACACATAAAAATAAAATATATAGAAATTTAGTATATAATTGGAGGATTTATTGAGAATCTATGCTATTAAAAAACTGAGTCATTTTATTTTGATGTAATGAATTAATAAACTGTAAATCTATTGTATTATCTAGAGTTATTACCGAGTTAAAAACTTAATATTTTACTTTTTAATTTAACTTTGCAAAGTGTTAAATAGCTACTCTTTGAAACAGGAAAATTGATAAGACTCTTCGTCTCTTTCCTTCTAATCCAATTCATCACCTTTGGAATTTCCACGATATTGAAAGTTAATTAATAAAAATGATTTTTTCTTATCTTTTTGAATTTTTAAATTTTTCCGCTATTGGTTGTGGTCGGAATAAACATTTAAGAAATTTAACATGGTAGCCATAATACTTCGTGCAAATGTTTATCGTACTGCCACAAGCAGATGTATTTGTTTGCATCGATTTCCTGGAGTTGGTGGGTAAAATTAATCTGCTGGTAACACTGTGTGCGTGGGGCGGGGCACTTGTAGAGGGAGCGCGGTGTAGGGGGGAGAAGATTTTTGGTTTCAAGCGGCCGTAAAGAGATTTGTGCGTATACGCCTTCTGAATTACTCTATATTCTAAACCTGAAGGTATTGGTCCCAACTGATAATAGTTAGAAACTTGGTCTAAACAGAGGCTCTTCCACATGGTACAAAATGTACATACTAAATATTGGAATCATAAGGAAAAAGTTACGGGCAATAAAAGCAATCTAGTATTTATGTACATTAATACATGGTTTTGAAAAATGTTTTAGTTACTTTCTTTTTATACAGACTGTTATTGAATTAGTATAGCAAGCCAGTTTCTATGGGTCCACCTATAAATCACGCCATGGTCCAATATATTACACCATTATAATGAATAATTTTTTTTCTTATTTCATTGCATTTTCGGGATACCTTATTACTATATTAATACCAGAGTTTAATTATCCTGTAGTGTACACACACCAGGTGCCATACATCATCATCAAAACGATATGATGCAGTGAACTCATTATTATACTTTGGATATTGATCGGTAAAATATTGTTTCGCAGAAAAAAATTGATTCTACTGGTAAGTCAGCATTTTCCTTAAGTTTTTTTTCAGGTTGGTTCTTCTGTTTCTGATATGATTACGAAAAAGTGTGAAAAGAAAATATTTCATTATTAAAATTTAATTATTTTTCAATAATCAAAAAATGTTACATTATTTTTGACTACATATACTCTATATATATAAATAGATCTTTTCTTTTTTTTTAGATAAAAGAATTATAGCAAAAAGAAATATCGGGGCACATGCACATGCGAAGCCTGAGATAAAATCTTGTAATGAATACAATGTTTGCGCTATCATTGTGTAAACTTTAAATTTAATCTGTCACAAGTATAGTGATGATAAACCTATAAATTGTAAAAAACCTTCTGTATAAAAATTATACGGAATTTGTCATTTAAATGAACCGCTTTAAAGGAAACGGTACAATTTTTTCTTTTGTTAAGTTTGTAGAACCATCCTTAATTACCAAGCCAAACTTGAGCGCCGTCTATCATAATAGATCGAACTCAAATTTGTCTGCGAATTTTATTATCGATAAATTAGTTGAACTAAGAGTTTGCTTTAAATTTTGTGTTCCAAATGAAATTTCTCATGCCAAATCATTAAAAATGTTATAAAGGCCTATGGGGATTCGACCATGTCAAGTGGTCGAAGTTTTACCTCTCCCTGGACAGCCTTCAATTCTACAACTATAGATAACATCGAAAAAATCAAACAATTAATACTTGAAAATCCTCATTTCAGTATCAAAGTGTTGGCTCGAGAGTTGAATATTGATAAAATGACCGTTCATGGAATTGTAACCAATATTTTGCACATGATGTCTGGATGGACAACTTATGGATTTTGCATGACGATAATATACGCCTTCTCCGAATTGTGACCGAGTACAAATCCAAAAAGTACAAAGCAACAATAGTGACCGAGTACAAAGTCAAAAATTCAAGTAATACCATCGACCATCCACCGTATTAACCCCATATGACTTCTTTCTGTTTCTAAAACTGAAATTGCCACTCCGTGGAACATATTTTGATTCGATCGAAGATATCAAACAGAATTCGCAGAGGGAATTAAAGGCCATACCACTTTTGGCCTGTCATCAGTAGTGTATGGAAGAGTGGGTCCAACAGTATCACAGTTGTATTGTAAACAATGGGGATTACTTTAAAGGTGGCAAAATAAATTTTGATGCTCAGCTCAAATTTGTGTGTTTTTTTTCACAATTCCAGTTAGTTTTTATACAGAAGGTTGCCAATGTAATAATAATTACCTTGCTGAGTAGAAGATCGGTGAAAGCTTCACCCTTAGCATAAACAGCATCTTCTCGAATAGGTGGCCCAAACAGGGGAACCTCTTTTGATCTACTTACAGCTATGCTGTAATGTGTATTCTCAGTGCAAGGGTTAATAGCCCTCACTATTATAAATACATGCTGGAACTGCGAGCGGATATTTTTTGGTGTAAAAGGCTGTGCTCCAGGCTCTTGAAACACCACTGTCACAATGTCATTGCCTATGTGTCTCTTCCTGAGTAACTGTTGCCGATTATTTGGAGTATATGGTAACATTGTCGACACGTGAAACATAATTTCACAATCCTGATAAGTTGTATACACGGAATAAAGACCGGTAGAGTCAGTTTTATTGTCAAGGCCAGCTTTATATTTGTCAAAACCTTTCAATCGAACGGTTTGGCCGAGCGATTGAAGAAATTCGATGAAGGCCGGACCTGCCTCTTGGTTATTATACATTTCCTCCTCTGTGGCTTGGTCCTTTTTGCAATACATGATGCCCACTTTATAATGTCTCGTAACACATTGTTCATCAAGTCTCAGTAATTGCTCTTCACTTCCACCATTTGTAATTCCTAACCTGTAATAAAATTTTTAAATTTTCTCAAATGCACTATCAAAAATATGAATAATCTTTGCATTTTATTATGAAATTTCCCTGCACTTTTCAAAATCCAATTTATGATACATGATTTTTGATCTATATTTTAAACTGCTACAAAGTATAAACTGCGATGATATTTTATCGTTTTTGGGGTTTATATGATTACAACAGCTGAAGAAAATGATCTTGAAATCCAAGCAAGCAAAAACTACTAATGCTATTGACAAACAATATTCGCAATATAACAGCTTATAGTTTCAAGATTACCATAGGCTATGTAGCATGTACATATGTCGTATCAATATTAAAATATATTTAACCGTTTGAGTGCCGACAAGCGCCATCGCGCTCGTGCGCATACTAACTAAATTTGCCATGAGTGCATTGAAAAAACCATGGCCCTAAAACGGTTAATAATGTCAGAGAAAAAGTTATGAGTCTAGGCGCTGATGAAGGTTGGCAAAACTATTAGATACACTGATAATATGTATGTGCGCATTGTAGGTCTAAAGAAGAGTACAGCATTTATCTATTTTTATAGATAAGCCATGGTCACTGTTTAAATTTATTTTAACTTTTTTAGGTGTGGGAAAACAAACGTGGTAATGTTTACGTCAATTTATTAATCCTCGTCAAAATAAATATAATAGGCAATATTAACACTTTTGATAGATTAAAATTTGGAATAATAGATTAAGGGAAAAGAAAACGTTTTTTAAAGTAAATAAAAGTAAAAATATGCATTTTTCATGATGTTCGATGAAATGTATTGATTATATGGAGGGGGAATCGAGGTAGAGTTGTGCCACAAAGGCATCATTAAAATAGTTAGTTCATGAAAGGAAAAATACATATCTAAAAATCTTAATCAAATAATTATACCAGTACAAAATCCTCGTATGAGTTGTTTCACGTCCTGGTGTATAGGCACTTAAATGTGGTATTTAAAGAAACATTTTAATCACTTTCATAGTCTAGCATAAAATGTGTCCATATGAGACTGGAGTGAGTCATTAAATATTATATATAAGTATATATACTAATTGGATTGATAAATTGTAATTTTTTTTGCAACAAGTTAATCAAATTGTTTTTTAATATACTTTGAACATATTTTTAAATTAGTGTGCACAAAGTTATATATTTAAGTGTATAATATATTCCATAAACATTTTCAATCAACAATTCAGTTTTTTTGTTGTGCAGACTTGTATAATTTTGTTTTTCTCTCTTCCAAAGCAAGAAGAACATGCCCTTGAAGATATGACATACATATATTAAGTTTTCGTGCAAAAAAAGTGCATTATAAATAATGAACAAAATAAAATTTAATGCATAATTCGCTTCTTCTACAGTGATATTACTAATATGTATAATTTACCTCAAACATGACAACTGTATCTCGGGAGCAACATACTCTAGAACATCTTTGGTACTATAATTTTTACTATTATTGGATGGTTTGAGGGTTGTAATAGCGTCTTCCAAAACTGATCCACGTAAAGTGAATAATTCAGACGTGCGAATTATGAGCCTATACTGCCAAACGAGATTGCTGTTCGGTATTACAGGGCTCGCCTTGCTGGCACCTCCTACATTGACTGGTAATTCAACTCTCTCTTTCTTTATTGATATAGCTACAGGACCAAGCTGTTCATCCATACCGAACCAATTTTGATGATCTGCAAAAATTGTATTTAACAAAAGATAAGCTATAATTAGAGTGCTCAAAAAATACCATATTGAAACCTAAATAAGTTGTTAATTTAAAAAAAATTACAAAATTTAAAGATTATAAAAGATATTCCCAGAGTGTTCACTCTAGCAATTTTTATATATAGCAATTTTTTATATGGATAAGAATAACATTCACAGTATAGTTGTTGTTATATCTATTTATTAAAACCACAAAACAAAAGAGGTCTTTCTATAGACTTATCTACAACATCGCCATCTCTTTGTAGTTAGGATAAGCAACAAACAACATTTATTTAATTCATTCAAGCTTGCTCATTGTATAAATCCTTACATTATAACTTTTTAATCCTTTCTGAGTCATCCAGATTTTTTTTTGAGTTCTTTTTTGAGTCTACCCAAAAAAGGTTTCAAAAAATCTCAAATACTCTTGTACGTACTCGGCTCCGTACATAATTATCGACTCTAATACACCATTATAGGCGCAGATGCCCAAGGATATTGTGCCAGAATCATCATTCAAGGGAGTGGTGGTCCAATTCATCAGAAAGGATCCTTCTAAAGAATTATGGAACCGATGCTTCCTTAACCATACTTTTAAGTTGTTTTCGTGAATCATCATAAACCACTCGTGTCAAAATTGAACTACTTCCATCCTCCCAAACAAGCAAATAACCGAAAAGGCAATATAGACCCATAGACTACATTCATAAACTAATTATATTGAAGTGTTTGAAATATTGCCATGTTTGTGAAGTAACATCACCATGTCAATCCGATTATAGCACAAGATATTACTAGACATTTTAAAATAGATAGTGGTATTTAATTAAATTTTTTTACTAACTACAAATCCTGTTAATTAAACTTAAATGAAATTCCCACCCAATGGTACACTACGAATAAAGGACTATTGTTGTGAAATTAAAAGTAAATAAAAAATTAGTAGTGATTGGTCATGATAATTATGATCCACGTGTATGATTTTATAGACGTGAAAAATGTTAAGTCCAGCCAAATTCTATTTTACGAAATTTATGTTTTTTTACAAACAATATAACTATTCTCGGATTATAGATTATGTTTGATATTTACATTAAATTTTTTCATATACTCTGAGTCTTCTAATATTCAGGACTTCTCCTCGCGAGGTGAGTAATGATAAAAACTAGCACTTTTATTAGCTAAGTCCCTCCTAAATATTCATTAAGCTGTTAAGTATATTGATACAATCTATTGCTTTTGGAGACCACTTTCAATTTGAAGAATGCAAGCAGTGATGTTCCAAAAAAAATAAGCCGACCTCTGGTACAGGATGAACCCAAAAATGTCTCTAAGGGCCTTCAGGGGCTCTACTAGTTCCCAAAATGTGAAAGTTTTTTATTTTTACCGAAAGAGGCAATCATCAATAGCAAGCCCGAAGTAAATTTTTTTTGACATGTATATTATGCTATTCAAAATGATGCTGGTGTGATAAGGTAAATATTTTAAAATATGACTTGAAACATTACTGCAATAAATATTCAATGTTATGATATTATTCCAGATGTTGCAGACATCAAATAAATATCACAACTCACAATAACAAAAATGATGAAAAAAAAACATTTTTCAGATAACAGTAAAACAGAGCAATCCCAATGAAAGATTAAGTCATTTTCGCTCCACCACCGATGAAGAAACATCTGATTTCCCGATTCAGACCGAAAGAGATACGTGTCTTGGAAATTCATTTAACAAACCAAACTAAATGAGTATATATTTCAACAAATTGCACGGATATCGTAGGCCTAAATTTTGCTTCCCATGTAGCAGTAAATCATGCATTATTACATAAAGCTAGAATAGAATCTAGACTTGTTAATGTATATAAATATCACATCTAAATATTAGTTGAACAGGGTATTGAAGGAAAACACTGAGTGTTTTAAAACATATCATGCTTGTAAATAGAGAACTCTGACTGTTGGATGTTCACTTAATGACTAATACCTAATATATGGATCATTAAACAAGCATGTGTCACATTTAGACATGCACATCACACTAATGAAGTGAGATGAGTCTGTCTAAATGTGAAAGACTATGCTGTATATTTATGTCATCTAACAAGCAAGCAATTTCTATGAACATTGCAAAAATATAATGTAAAATTTTTACTTTTTCTCCAGCAACATTTTCACAAAATTAAGATGAATCTCAGAATCTTCTTACATTCAGGGCTTCTCCTCTTGGCAGTAATGATAAAAACTCCCACTTTTACTAGCTAAGACTACCGTTAAGTATAAGTCAAATTGGGAACATTGTAAAATATTGGTTTAGGTTTAAGGGACGAAAATAATAAATTCCTTCTGACCCAAACACAAGATCCAAGAACGTAAAACAAATCGAACCCTTATACTGTAGGATTATTATTACAGTTACAGTGCAAATTTATAAAATGCGGACTGAGATCTATAACAAACAATTAATCAATAACACATAAGATTAAATACATTCCTAAAATTATTAAAGTTTTTGGTATAAAAATCTTATGACTTTCTTTAGAAATCCTCATAAAATTCATATATTTAGAAATAAAAACTTTTACATCACTTGTATATTAGCTAATCAGATTTCTACATTATATAATTTCCAAAACAAAAATGTAGAGTTTAATTTAGAAGCATCAATAAAAACAGAGTGATCAGAGTATGAAAAACTCTATATCTTTCAAAAACAATTACAGATGCCTAAAATCATTTTTAAAGGGTTCAAACAATTATTGATGGTCTAAAATAAGTTATTGAATTTATAAATTAAATTATTAGCTTAAATGAATTTGACAAAATTATAACAAACCTTGGCCATAAAAGTATTTCCTATAATACAATGCCCCTTGATCTTGGCTTTCAATGGGTAACACTCCATTGGAAGTCTTGAGATAATATGGACACAACTGCTTCCAGTGTGACTGTCCAGTAGGAAACTCCAATATTGATAACCCATACGCACCAGCAGGCCTGTGCCAGCAATTTGAGGTATAGTAATGTTTGTTCGATCTCCTTGCTCTTGAAGTTCGCCAACATAAACTAACACAACGTTCTTCTTCACCTGATAATATTGTTACTATATATAAATAATTATTGAATACCACATTTTTCACTAATTTTGTACAGTATGAATAATATAAAAAACAAATTGGATTTTATGTAAATTAAATTTGTCCCTAAGACTAAATAAAAACTGCTACCCAATATGTCAATTACAGCAAAAGTGTTTTTACAACTTATATCAAATTTCATAGTTGCACAATTCTAAGTTACAACGATGAATCTTTATTTTCAAGTAGTTACATGATTCCAAAGCCTATATTATCAAATAATAAGTTTTCTTTAGAGAATGTTTAGTGTCTTACTTTAGGGAACAATATTCATCAATGTGAAAAATAGGCAAAAATATATATATAGATAATTGTTATATATAAGCGTCCTTTGTTACTTTTTGCATTTCAAATTGTTTTTAATGTGAAAAATCTGTAACTACTTTAAGAGACTAATTGCCCAAAGAATCCTTTTTTAATTAGTGTCAATGACTGTCAAATTTAGTAGACCTCCCATTGGGAGAGTTCCATTCTACAAAGTAGTAATATTATTTTTCAAAGTGTAAATTTATTGTCTGGTCTGGATTAATATCTTTTAAAGGCATAAGAAAATAAAAAATGTTGTTTGTATTTCTCATTAAATGTAAGCTATTTTACATACACTCATAAATATTTTTTTTTATACAATATTGGAGATAAATTAAAGTTTCTTAATTATTGAGAAAGTGCTTGTAAAAGAGGTTCAAAATAAACCCATTTTGAAAGCTTTCCCACATCATTATTTTTTGATTTAAGGGAATTTTCAAAAATCCATTTGCAATCTTCTCCAAAGTCTTGTTTCAACTATAAGCGGTGACTTAGAACAAAAACATTTTTTGTTGACCTCCTATTTCTGAATATACATTTCCTACAAAATTAAATTATATATCATTTATAAAACATTTGAAAATTGGTAGTCTATTGCTCATTAAATTTGTAAGCTATAAGCCTCTAACAGGCAGAGGGACGCTGTGTTCAAAACAATAGGGTTCCATTGAAAGGCATGAAACGCTAAACAGTAAGGGTCTTTTTATGTTATGAATATATCCCATGTTTCATAAACAATTTAAATGTACTCACCTCCAATCTCATTTCGAAAGAATGGGCAATTCTCTACAAGGTCATTGTACCTTCCATCCCCAGCATCACTGGAAGAGTCAATACCTGGCAAGATATCAGTACTTGCCGATACTCTCGACTGCAATAGACTTGCTGCTGAAGCACCTGTTGTAGTGTTCCTCCGCCTGCTCAACAACATGCTTCGCAGCTTAGCTGCATAACCCAAATTAGCTACGAGTGATTGGCAATCATGGTGCGCAAAATGCCTCCGCTTGTGCTGCTCATCCGTATCCCCATTTATGTTAATGGCAGAAAAAGTCTCATGCACAGAATTCATTGTTAACGAGCAATCGTCTAATGCACTTTTACCAAAATTACTTTGACCATTGTTATTCCAGAACTTATGAAACTTCAACCTTAGTTTCGGACTAGTACCGACAGTTTGAGTTTTCACTATAGAACTGCTAACATTTTCCATGGAAACATAATCATCACTAGGAATTTCTGATTTTGACTGCACCCTCGGTCGATTGAAAGGCGATTCAGCATTCAAAGTTTGATTCCCTGCTATATTTTGGTCATTGTAATCTTGAACCATCGTAAACAATTTATTCTCAGAATCACCATCTCCGCCTATAACGTCGATCGATCCATGACTACCATATTCCCTTCTCAAAGTAGAGGGCGGTAAATATTCGGAATACACAAGTTCTAAACTTGTATTACTTCGGGACATAGGGCTTTTGGAGTCTTTTTTACGAAGAAAATCGTGTGTAAACATGGCATTATTATAAACGGTGATGTTCAAACGATAAACTCATAAAATTCAAGATTAATTCCATCATTTTTCAGGGCAATTTTACATGACAATTTAACACTTTCATTAGCAACGAAATAAATTTAGATGTTTAATTATTTAGATCACAATTTGTTTGACAACTTACGTCAAATGAATGGTTCAACCTAATTTTCATTAAGTACACAAGCCACAAGTTTATATATGCAATTATTTATTTTCTTGAGTAGAATAAAAATTTGCAATGCAATTTATATTTAATGAATTACAACCGGAACAAAAGTGCAATAGAGCACTAAGCAGATATTATATGTAAAAGACCATACAATAACAAAGTAATGCCACTAAAAACATCAACATCTTATTTCAATATGATAACTAAGAAAACTCTTAATCCTAAACAAAAATTTAAACTGAAATACTAATAATACATTTAGATCAATTACATTTATAATCGATATATAACTATTTCTAATAATCTTTATTTCTATCACAATTAAGGCGTACTACCTAGCTGCCACCATTTTGATAAAATCATAGACCATAAATGTAGACAACATTAAATCATTCTTTATCAATTTCTATTGAGTTTGCTCTGAATGCTTTCTTACCTATATATCTAATTTTGTACTTTATGTTTTTCTGATATAAATATAGTATAAATTTAATGACATAAATGAAAGCTTACTCATTTCGACGTTACTCCTTAAACAGGGTAGGTAAAAATAATATGGCCATATTTTATAGCAAAAAGGATATTGATGATGTAACATTTTATTAAAACTATATTTAATAATTTCTTAAAGTTACAATATTTCGTGATTAGCAAAATAATTATTCATGAAATATCAATTAATTAGGTAAAAACTTGCCGTTACCAATTTCATCGAATATGTGCAGATAAGATGGCCAATAAATAAGGATAAATTATAATATGTCAATAGTGTAGCTACTAGGTGGACTCTTTTTTAATTGTGCCGAATTGTTCTCAGTTGTTCTGGCACTCAAGACATATTAGTATCTGGAACCTATTATCATTTTGGATTCTTTATTTTGTTTGTAGTTTTTCTCTGATGTATGGCTACGGTGAGAGAACGATGAACGATTACATTAATTTATCATTTTTATTTAAAAATACACAACTAATCTATAAATACACACTTGAATACATTTGGTTATAAAACCATAATAAAAAGTCTTGTCTAATCGTAATGCAATATTATATTGATTCATATTTACATATTTACTAATTTGTAATACATTTTATGCGTACATTACCGGCGAACGGTTATACTTAACTCAAAACAAAAAAACTATCATCATTCTGAAAATTCAAAACGCTATAATTTGATTAATATAAACATTTAAAAAAATTGTGTCGATTTAATCTTTCGCGTCATTAAGTAATTGTTTCATTTAAAAAAATACATTTAGTGCAGCTGGTACACTCTAGTACTCTAGTAGTCATTGTTTAACAGTATTAAGGTAAAAGCCCTAATGCTAGACAGACATTATAATAAAGCACCATGACACGAACATGATTGTTTATGAACAAATATAGTTATTCAATTACAAAAAAAGTGATATGTATTTTGAACCGTATTTTTTCGGAAAGGTTTTTCGCTGCCTGATTATTTCCCTATTATTTTCGTAATATTCTGTCTATTTTATTGCAATAAGTTATATATTATTTGTGTTATTTATATTTTAAATCAACTTTCCATTTAGTTTTTGTCCGTAGTTTTTGTTTGGTAAGATTCATCTTTTATTTATTTTTATTGTATTATTTACTTTTTCCAAATTGAATTTGCTTCAATTTCATAAAAAAACCCTTCTAAATCTCTACTTTCCAAAAAAGTCTCTACTTTCCTAAAAATTTTACTTGTTCTACTTCCCCAACTAGTTATGTTACGTTACGTAATGAATTTCCAACAGGAATTAAAACCCAAATTCAAAAATTATATAAAAATTTTTTTTTTAAAAATAAGTCTAAAAATCTTCCTTCCTTCCATCCTTCTAACTCCTCTTGCACTGAAACAGACGATACAATTCCTCGCAAGTCCCTCGCACTCCTCTTTCAGAAACAAATTCTGATTTACTTCCATCATACCCGATTTCATTTCCTTCCTCCCACCCAATTATTTTGAGAGTCGCTTAGATGTCTCTGGCGACGTTGGACCATTTATTGTTCACATTCAAAGTAAAGAACCCCAGCCTAAATCCGGATTCTCACTCCATGCTATTAAATTTGGTTCCGTCTCGTCTTATTGACATGGCGAAATGTGTCTTTTGCATTGGAAATCATGATTCTACTGACAGTTTGTCCGGAATTATGCAATCTTGGAGACTTGGCTGAAGCCAGGATTCCACTTTAATTTCCGAGGCTATGCCTGTCTACGAAATGATAGAGCGGATGGCAAGGGCGAATCCGCTTTATTACTTGACAAATCCTTGCCCTTCTCCCAGATTTCTCTTGGTTCCCACTATTGTCAACTCAATGTTGTCGCTGTGAGAATTAAATATATCA
Source organism: Druceiella hillmani (assembly GCA_039881145.1). Lineage (NCBI taxonomy): Eukaryota > Metazoa > Arthropoda > Insecta > Lepidoptera > Hepialidae > Druceiella > Druceiella hillmani. The sequence continues at coordinate 37,086,872 of JAYKKI010000014.1, forward strand.
CCATCCCCTTTCAATATGTTCCATAGCACTAGAACTACAGGATATTTTAACTTTAATTCCTAACCCGTATATTATTCTGGGAGATTTTAATGCTCAGCGCCCGTCTTGGAGTTCCATCTGAAGCAACTCCCTAGGGGTCTCGTTGGTGAAACTCCAGCACAACTTTGGCCTGTGTTTACTGACTGATAGTTCTCCAACACGAGTTCCTGTCCCATTTCAGAAACCGAGCTCAGTAGATATCTCCCTTTACTCCGCATCCTTGGCATCTTTAACTCCCTGGAATACTCTATCTGAATCTTTTGGGTGCGACCATTTCCCCATTGTGATTTTTTCCATCGTTTAAATTAAAATATTGAAAAAATTCTTTCTGCTCAAAAATACAATCTTCGTAGGGTAGATTAGGTGGGATTCCGCACTTTCCTGAATGTCGAAGTGGATTCCCTCCCTCCGATTAACCTGGATAGCATTGACTCTTGCTATGACCTTGTCTATATACCTGTCCGCTCGGAACTTTATACCGCTTAAAAGATTTAACTGATACTGCAGATACTCTCCATCCTGGTAGGATGGAGAATGCTCTGCGGCGATCAAACCCCGCAAAGAGGCTGAAGCGATATATAAATCTAATATATCGGAAGCAAACTTCCTCTTTTTTCGAAAGACCCAAGCCCAGACTAAACGAATTTTCCTTAAAAAAAGAGGGACGGCTAGAAGAAATTCTGCCACTTCCTCTTTCCTTCTACTCCCTCTCGTGTCGTGTGGTCTAATATAAAATGCTTTCGGTCTGTTTTTCAGCCTAATTTTCCCAAATCCGTGCACGGGAATTGGGTAGATCAATTTTTAAATAAGCTTGCTCCCCATCCGTCCCAAAGTTAGATGAATTACCTTTCAGATATAATTTTACTAGCGCAAACCATTTTTTGAAGTTGATTTCTCCATTAATGAATTGAATTTCACCTTGTATTATCTTAAGGACTCTTCCCCAAGTATTGACGGAATGTCATATTCGATGGTGAAAAAAAAATTACCATCTATCCCTTGGTATTTTCTATATTTCATCAACTATATATTCAAATCAGGTTATACGCCAAAGTCATGAAAAACTCAATTAATAATTCCCATTCTCAAACAGATAATAGAATAATTCCCATTCATAAAGATCCCAATGTATGTTCATCCTACTTACCCATAGATCTATCTCTTGTTTTAGCGAAGATTACGGAATACCTTATTAAGAATTGATTGAAATGGTTTACAGAATACCATTCTATTTTTCCAAGCAACCAATTTGGTTTCAGAAGAGCTAAAAGTACGATGGACAATCTAAGCGTCCTAACCACTGAAATCAGACTTGTCTTCTCTGGACAAGAGTTCCTCGTTGCTGCTTTTTTAGATCTTTATTCTGAGATCTAACCTTTTCTTATCGTTAGCTCCCAAAGATTCAAATCATTCTCAAACTCCGTTTATCAAAATTCCTGCCTCCCTCTCTATAGTTTTCCACTCGATTCGGTGTTTCGCAGGCCATTTGTGTTTTAGAGTTGATAAAGAGTAAAAATGCCAATTCGCTGTTCAATGCTATCTTGAATTCCTTTTGGATGGATTGGACGCTGCGAATATATACAGATGCATCAAAAACCCTGAGAGGTGACTAGGTCGGAACTTCGTTTTATTGTCCAACCACTGCCCATTCGGCATACTTCTGCCTTTGTAAGGAATGTTTGATATTTTCCGGGGAATGATGTGCTAATGTGGAGGCCTTGAATTACGCTCTACTCAAAAAGATTCGCAGCTCCTTACATTCTCTGATTCCTTAAATAGTTTACGATCCCTTCTTGCTAATCCTTTTTCTTTAAACTGTAGCTTCCTCATTCTCCAGATTAAGCAACTTCGCTTGATTTGAAGAGATCAGGATCCGATTGTCGTTCTTGCATGAATCCCTAGTCACTGTGATATAGTAGATAAAAGCTCGATTCGCCACCGTTTGCACTCCTCTGTATATTGTAATTTCAATTTTTTTTTCTTTTCTTAACTGTACTGAACATCTTACTTAATTTTTCTTTTATTATATAGTTTATTTTTTTTTTGTTAACAAGCAACAATGATAGGTATCCGAAATATTAAAAATTTAATTAGTGTTTCATAGCCTTTTCCCCACGCTTGACATTGTCAAAGGTTCTCTATGGAGAGAATGAACGCCATTTAATGAAAAATAAAGACAATACAACTTTTGAAAAATATCTTGCTACACTCCCTAATAGTTACATAATACAAACGACTAAAAAACTTAGGAGCCCTATACTGCCCACTAAATTGCACTTCGCCGTTGTTATTCAATCATGTTCTTGTCTATATGCTTGTGGTTTTGGGACAAATTTATTTTGGGTGCTTTTCTGTGTTGCTTCAGGCATAAGCCTAAAGGGCCGCCAAAAATACAAGAGTGGGTACTTGGAAATTGAAAACAGAGCTTCGAGTGCACCGAGTTAACACGACGGTACTGCAGTAAATTTCATCGGCATTTTTTTCATTTTCAGACAAATCTACTCAGGATCTATTTTTATTGAAATGAGCATAAACACCGAAAAAAGAAGGAAAAAGAAAATCGCAAACGATATGTGATTTTATACCAAAATATGAAACAAAAACTGAAAGAAGATGCCAAATTAGATTTAAGAGTGCCAGAAAGTATTTATTACTATTTTAGGAAGATCTAAGGATCGAATACCTACAGAGAATTTGTAAAAGCCATTTAACCACAATGGAACTCACAAAAGAAAGAAGTGGTGGTGATAAAAATCTTTTCGGTATTCCTGTCGTTTTTTATCTGTTAAGGCGTACATAAAGAACTTAAAACTATAGAATCTCATTATGTGCGAAGGAGACCTATTGTGCAATACCTAAGCAGCGACCTCAATACAAAAAAATCCATGAACTTTAATAATGATCCAGAAAATGTTCCAGTTAAGTACGAATTTTTTCGACGTATATTTAACAAATATTTTAATTTGAGTTTTAAAACATCGGCATCTGTGATGCTTGCTCCAAGTGTATCCAGTTAAAAAAGGCGTGAACGTGATCAAGCTAAAAAACAAATAGCACAGTTCCGAATTCACAAGTTGAAGACTAAATGGTTTTACACTAGCTTTAAAAGTTCCCGAGATGACGAAATTATGTTATCTTTCGATTGTCAAAAAAATTTGGTTTTAGCAAAAGTACCCGACCTATTGGTCGGCTACTTTAACCGTCAGCTATATGAACTTATTCTAACAATTTGTCAAGGACTTGAAAGGATCTAATAAGATAGCTTCAGCATTATTTCATCGACTGATGAATACCACTTTTGAAGACACTATTAATCATGTAGGGCATTCATTTTTGCCTCCCGACCGTAGTTTTGGAAATGTCGAAAGGACGACACAACCTCTAGAATTGATTGTAGAACCATAGGTTTTGATATTTTCCAAAAATACGGTACGATACTGAGATTTGGCAGAGACTTCAATGTTTGTGATTGGAAGTTGAGCACCAAAAACATACTTAAATTGCCTGGCTCTTGACATTTTCAATTTAATGCCTCCAAGAAGTTCTATTTGAGAAAAGACAGAAATGGTAAAATTGCCGTTAAATGGGAACCTCAATATGTATCGGAAGTGATCAATTATGGCAATGTTTTTAAAAGAGGTCAATTATTAATTTTGAACACATTAAACCTACTTTGAAAAATATAGGCGTTCCAGTAAAATCAGCAAAGTTAAATGATGTGAGAAACCTACTGATAAAACATTTTGGAGAGGATCGGTCGATAGTCTAAAATATTACAGATTTCTCCAAGAAGAACGAAATGAAGCTGCTTTAGAAGAGACCGATATTAATGAAACTTTATTGGAAGTTGAAATAGAAATAAGAGTATAATAATATTGTAAGATGATTATTTAGCTTTACGATTTAATTATGGCACTGTTTCAAAACTCTTCATGTTACTTTCATACAACTGAAAAAGTGTTTATGTTAAAAATACTTTTACAGAACTGGTTATGTTTAATTTTTAAATACAAATTAAAATATTACTATTGTATTGTGGATTTATTTATTATAAAAAATAATTCTCTGTGATACTTTTCAGTGCTATGTAAAAATATGAGTTTTCATAACTCCATTTTAAGACTAAAACTTTTATCGATTTTCTAAATTTGTTGCTCTATCCACTTAGCGGACGTTGCAAGTGGACTACTCAATTTACTAATATCATGATAATTTTTTTTCTTGTTTAAAAATTTGTCTTAATTGCTTTCTTGTTCATCAGATATTTCGTCTGTATGCACTACTGAATCTAACTTTTCCTTTTCCATACTAATGTCGCTATAGTAATCAATCTTATTGTCTTTGTATAGTTTTTCTTACTCACTTTATTATTAGTCTTCACTTTTTTTTATTTCGTCTTTCTCTTTCTCTTTCTTCCTTCTCTCCTTGGCTTTCCTTTTTTCCTCTTCCTCTTGGTTACACTTCTTCTCCTTTAATTCATGGTATTTTTGCTATTAAATTGAAAATATGATAACAGGTAATATTTCTTTTTCCCTTGTTAAATATTTTCTTTAGGTGTGGGCCGGAATAAGGCTTTTTTGAATTGAATAGGAATTATAATATACGTGAAGAAGTCGGTTATGGTAGTAGTCGGTGTGGAATCTTTTGATGGCAGCTTTTATTCTGATGTAGATGGCAGTACCATGCAATTTTTGGTTTTATTATCGTGAGTAATATGGATGAATCCATATTTTCAAGGCGCCAGTGTGCACTTCCGTTTCCCTTGCTCCTTTGAGGCTTTTGAAAACTGTAACATCCATTGACTGTAGTATATGCGTGGCATTAGAATTGAGAACAATTAACGTAATGCCATTCTCGGATCAAAATTTGCAAATATAGAAAGTCAAATGTGACGTACGACATTCAATGAAAATTGTGACTGGTCTTGGAACATTATTATCATACCACCATTTGTTAAAAATATTACAAAAGTATTCGTAAAAAGTCTTCCCAGTCATCCAGCCATTATCGGAACATTCAAAACCCCAAGATTCAGAAACTTATAGGCTCAACTATCTAGATAATCTTTCGCATTTAAAAATTATCGTAGGAGTTACAATATAGCCGGCAACATTACTACCTAAAAGTACCGTGTACACTCGTTTTCATAAGAGTTGATTTGTTGATAAACTGATTTTTTCCTTAACTACTAGGACCTTTAGGATATAAGAAAAAGGCAATCTCGTCCATATTGAAAACTCAACGAGATTTGTTCAAAATGTTGTGGAAACTGATTTCTTTCAAATAACTGCTGATCTCTTAAAATATATTTTTTAACAAAGATTTCGTCACAGAAGCGCTAGAAGTTTTTAAAATGTTAGGGGGAGTCTTGTAATAAGATCGGGATGACGTTTGAAAAAGTTACTGTGTCTACTATCTTTTTCCAGGTCTACCATCTTTAACCTTTAAGTACCGACGTGTATTTTTGTAACGTTAGTACCGACCTGAGGCCTGAGAGGGCGCGTATATTTTATAGTGTTTTTTAAAGAAAGCGGTGATTTAAATAGCTGTCTTTGCATTATGATGAAAAATAAAGGTTTTTAAGTAAAATTAGGCATAACAAGAAAATCAACTTTATTATTTTTTTAATATAAAGCTATACAATAACATTTTGCTTGAATTTTGGGAAAAAATCTGACTATTAAGTATAAAAATTAAACAAAAAGAATACTCCTCTCAGAATAATAAAAAATAATATTTCTTACCTGAGACTAACATAACTTTTAGAAAAAAATATAGTCCATAAAGCTGTAAAAAAAATGTTCGCAGTCGCACTACACCTTAAATTCTAAGTATAGTCAAACGTGTTTTTTGCACAAATAGCATCTATACGTCGATTTTCCTTTTGAGTTTAGGTGGACATGAAAAACAAGTCTTCCGTGTATTAACTTCTTCAGTTTGATCTTCAGATGCCTCTGGCTTATCAGAACCAAATGCTCTCGCCAAACTCATCCGAAGTTCACGGGACAACATTTGATTACAAAATTTTCGCTTAATGTGCTCTAATACCAACCGTCTAGCTAATTTTTTATAAAGGATCCTCTGTCAGTTTGTCTTCCCACATGAACATTATATAAAAGATGAGAATTGATGAAACTTATATCCAAAATCTGGTAAAAAATTGTCATAGGCCAGCGTCTTGATCGGGGGCTGCAAGTGTATACAGAGCACTTCTTACCTGTTTCATTTACACCACCTTTCGTAGAATTATAAAATTTTATAATTTATGGCGTCCCTGAGTCCGTGTCTGTTTCTTCATTATGATGCATTGACGAAGCCAAAATGACTGCTTTTCCCTTCTTGGGAACATAAAACAATAAAGTTGTTTCTTTTGTAAAACCATATAAGGTTGATTTTCCTAGTCTCGTTTTAGCAGGCAAGAACTCTGGGGGTATACCCTTTTATTTTTTGTACGTACCTGCACAGGTCAATCCCTCTGTTTCAATGTATCAATTAGTTGTATTGAGGTGAACCAATTGTCACACCTTGTATTTTTGTTACTGCGATGTAATGGTTTATTCAAACGTCAGTGATACGTTGCCTGCATAAGAACTAAAAGTTTTTTCTTCATCTGTCAGTGTTTCACCATCTGAACCTTTTCCACAAAATATCCGTTTTCAGCATCACACACTCTGATAATTTGATACGAATTTGTTGAAAATATTGGATACCACAGCCAATTTATTAGTCTCCTTTCTCTGTGATTTGTCAAGTGCATTGTTAAACCGAATGCAGTGAAGCAAGCACAAACATTTGTTTTCAGACATAACACGTCTAAAAATGTCTCTTCCGGTACCATCAGTAGCAAATATCAAATCTGCGTCTTCGTGGTTAGACTTGAATACAGCTGTGTCCCTCAATAGGCCAATAAATGTTTGGAACTCAATTATATCGGTATATTTTAGTTCTGGTCTATCCTGCTTCAAATATTTAGATCTATATTCAGCTAGCTTCTTGTTGGCAAAATCTCTGATAACATCTCGTCATTTATAATTTGTTTCCATAAAGAGTAAGAATCCTTTCCATCATGTTCGGTCAAATTGGATGTGGGTCCCCGGGAAATAATATTGTGTTGTGGTGTCCGATCTGCTTGGGGACGATTTCGACCACTTATTCTTAACTCTAAAACAACTCACCCTTGAGAGCGGAACATCTTCACCTCCTGATGACGATGATGGTGCGTCCAGGTCTTCAGATTAAGTTTCTTTGATATCAGAAATATCAGTGCTAGTATCCATATCATGCTCACTGTGCTCCGGATAAAAATCTTCGCCAACGTCGTCAACCTCGGATCCGCTGGAATTTTCATCCGCAATCCAGCTCTCAATCACTTTTGAATAATTTGGTTCCAGTTCATTTATACATATCTGATATCTCTTTGAATTTTGTAAGCATGTCGTAGAACTATTTTTTTACTGCCTGAAGTTCCTAGTATATCCATAGTTCACAATACCTGTAAAAAACAGTTTACAGTAACAAAACATAAAACAAAAAACTTACCTAAGTATCGACGTGAGGCCCGAGAGGCTGCGTTGGAATTTCAAATCGTAATTACTCACCATTTCCTGCTTTGATGTCAACGTAGGCACTGCCCTAAATCCTTGCAGCTACTTAAAAGCAGGGATCGATATTGTACGGGGAAAGGGGTAAACTAACTAGTCAAGTACCTGCCGGGGCCTCTCAGACCACACGTCGGTTCTTAAAGGTTAAAAGAGATTTCTAACTTTAAATCATGTATTATTTTCTTAACACTATATTATGTTATTACAAGTATTTTTTTATTATTGGGAAATCACGTTTTACTATTTCTTTAGCCAATATCACCAGCATATTGTTTGTTTGTTTTTTTTATTTTTAGTTATGTAATAGCTTATTTCCATTTTAAGTCTTATTGATTTCCTTCCTTTCAATTTATTTAAAAGAATTACTTTTAGCACTCCAAATTGTCTTGAAGCACTACCGGTAGGAAAACCTCACCTGTATTTTATTAAAGCTGCTTCCATATCTGCTTCATAGTAATGAAACGTCTGTCCTTTTGTAGGTGGCATTGTGCTCGAGCATGTAGTTTGAAATGCCAAAAAATCTTTATCTTTATCTTTGATTATATAGCGTTCGTTCTCTCCAGAGAGAACCTTCGCCAATGTCAAGTATGGAAAAAAGGCTATGCAACACTGATTAAATCATATTTCGGATATTTCTCATTGTTGCTTGTTAATAAAAGAAAAAACTATACAATAAAATAAAAACTAAATAAGAAGTTGGCTACAATTAAACTAAAAGAAGAAAACGACATTATAATATACAGAAAGTACAAAATAAGAATATATAAATATACAAACATAAAAAAAATAAACATGAACACAAGTATAAAAAATTATATATTTTGATGTCGTTCTTTCTTATGAACTGAATGATTAATCATAAAATGGGTTTGTTGGCAATAAATAAAAGTTATCTTATGTTGATGGGCAATTGAATTTTATATTTTAATAATTTGGAAACAAACGAAAGAAATCTATTATTTAATGGACATGAAAAAATGAGATAATTTAAATCGCCTTCTCCAAACCCGCAATTGCAAATTGGAGACTCTCTGACCCGCAATCTAGCCAAATGCGTAGGAATAGAATAATCACCCAAACGCATGCGAGACACCACAGAGGATTCCTTTCGAGAGAAAGTAAATGTTGAGAACCAAGGGTTTGAAGGTATAAAAGGTTGGATCTGGAAATATCTCGCACCTGTAATCTGGGATGATCTTTCCCACGTCCTCTGCCAGTCAGATGCCATCCAGAAACGAGTCATGGGAAGAAGATCTTCAATGAAATTAGTAGTGAAACATTGGTCCCCGTTCACTGCGGCAAACCGAGCTTTTGCGTCGACTATTTCATTACTTACTATGCCACAATGACTAGGGATCCATGCAAGAACGACATCGGATCTCTCCAAATCAAGCGTAAGTTGCTTGATCCGAAGAATCAGGAAACTACAGTTTGAAGAAAATGGATTACCAAGAAGGGACTGTAAACAACTTAAGGAATCAGAGAAGATAAGGAGCCTGCGAATCTTTTTGAGTAGAGCATAATTCAAGGCCTCCACAATAGCACGGCATTCCCCGGAGAATACCGAACACTCTTTAAGAAGGCGAAAGTAAGCTGAATGAGCGGTGGATGGAGAGTAAAATGACGCTCCGACATAGCCGTCTCTACCGGTTTTTGATGCATTTGTGTATATTCGCGTCCAATTCATCCAAAAAGAAATCAAGATAGAATTGAACAGCAAACTAGCATTTTTGGACTCCTTATCAACTCCAAAACACAAATTTATATTTGGCCTGTGAAATACCGAGTCAAATGGGAAGCTATAGAGAGGGAGAGAAGAATTTAATAAACAGGGTTAAAAAGGAATTTGAATCTTTGGAAGCTAACAATAAGAGGAGGTCGGGACTTAGAACGCTAAAAAGGAGTATGTTCAATAAACCTAGAGAGAAGGGTGAGTTTAGGAAAAATAGGGTGAGTAGAAAACCCAGCTGTCTTTAGTAAATAACGATCTGCTAGGTATGTACTGTCGCCGGAGACTTAAAGGAGGATCAACACATTCTACTTGTAGAGCATTTATGGGACGGGATTTCATAGCACCTGCTATGATCCTCAGAGCTTGAGACTGAATGCGGGTCAATTTAGTGGCATTGGATTTGGAAATAGGATCAAGTAAAAATTAACCATATTCTAGATGACTACGGACTAGAGCGTTATATATTAACTTTAATATGGAAGGGTGAGAGCCTCACCACACTCCCGAAAGAGCGCGGAGGATATTCATATTAGCCTGGCATTGGGAAATGAGATATTCAATGTGAATGTTCCAGGATAATTTTGAGTCTAGGAACATACCTAAGAATTTGGTATTGGAAAGAACAGAGATCAAAGAGGAATTATAAGTAATAGATAGCGGAGGAGTAATTCTCCTTCTCGAGAAGACCACGACAGCGCTTTTGGAAGGGGATAAATCCATACCATGAGAGGTAACCCATTTATTTAGGTTAACAAGGGCAGAATTCAAAGCATTTTCGGCAACAATTATTGATTTATCAGAAGAATATAAAAGCAGGTCATCGGCGTATTGCAAGACACGACAGAAAGGATTAACTGTTGATTGAATCATATAGGAGTAAATATTGAAAAGTAATGGACTTAAAACAGAACCTTGGGGAAGTCCCTTCCATATAGTTCATGTAAAGGGGGGGGGGTCCAGGGGATCTAAGAATAATAGATCTTTCTAAAAGAAAATTGAGGAGAAAATTTATAATCTTAATCGGAATCCCAAGATTATGAAGAATTTTTTGGAGGACTGGAAGGATTACATTATCGTAGGCTGAAGAAAGATCTAAAAAAGCAGTAACGAGAAACAATTGTCGAGAGAAAGCAAGTCTGATGTCAGTGGTTAGGACGCTGAGATTGTCCAACGTACTTTTAGCTCTTCTGAAGCCAAATTGGTTCCTTGGAAAAATAGAATGGTGTTCAGTAAACCATTCCAAACGATTCTTAATTAAACGTAATCTTCGCTAGATCAGTAGAAAGGGCTATGGGTCTGTAGGATGAACCTACATTGGGATCTTTATGAGGTTTAAGAATGGGAATTATTATTTGAGTTTTCCAAGATTTTGGAATAGAACCTGATTTGAACATACAGTTAATGAGGGATAGAAGATACCAACGGGTAGATGGTAAAGTATTTTTCACCATTGAATATGACATTCCGTCAATACCAGGGGAAGAATCCTTAAGATGGTGTAAGGTGAAATCCAATTCGTTAATGGAGAAATCTTCTTCTAAAAAATGATTGGCGCTAGTAAAGTTATACCTAAAAGGTAATTCATCTAAATTTGGGACGGATGGGGGAGCAAGTTTATTTAAAAATTGATCAATCCAATTCCCATGTACAGATTTGGAAAGATCAGGCTGAAAAATAGAACGAAAGCGTTTTATATTAGACCAGACGACACGAGAGGGAGTAAAAGGAGAGAGGGATTGACAGAATTTCTTCCAGCCTTCCCTCTTTTTTTTAAGGAGAATTCGTTTAGTCTGAGCTTGGGTCTTTCGAAACAAGAGGAAGTTTGCTTCCGACATATTAGATTTATCTCGCTTCAGCCTTTTTACGGGTTTTAACCACTGCGGAACAGTCTCCATCACACCAGGGGGAGAGGATCTGAAGTGATGGTTAGATCTTTTAAGTGGGAAGGGGATGGTTAGATCTTTTGCGATGCCTTTACAAATTGGTCATAGCAAGTGTCAATGTTATCCAAGTCCACTGGAGGGATGGAATCCACTTCGACACTAAGAAAGGTACGGAATCCCACCTAATCTGCCCTATGTAGGTTATATTTTTAAAGAGGGGAAGTTTTTTCAATATGTAAATTTACATGAGGGAAAGAAATCAAAATGGGGAAATGGTCGCTTCCAAAAGACTCAGAAAGAATATTCCAGGAAACCAAGGATGCCAAGGATGAGGGGCAAAGAGAGATATCTACTGAGCTCGGGTTCTGAAATGGGACAGGAACTCGTGTTGGAGAACCATCATTCAGTAAACACAGACCAAAATCGTCGTGGAATTCCACGGAGGAGACCCCAAGAGGGTTGCTTCGGGTGGAACCCCAAGACGGGTGATGAGCATTAAAATCTCCCAGAATAATATACGGGCCAGTAATTGAAAATAAAATATCCCGGAGTTCTAATGCTACAGAACATGTTGGAAGGGGGACATATATGGAGAGGATAGTGATATCTTTAACTCTCGCAGCGACAATATTGAATTGACAACTGCGGAAGCCAAGAGAAATCTGGGAGAAGGGAAGAGATTTGTCAAGTAATAGGGCGGATTCGCCCTCACCATCCCCTCTATCATCCCGGAGACAGACATAGCCTAGGATCTTAAAATGGAATCCAGGCTTCAGCCAAGTCTCCGAGATGGCAGCCACGGATGGAGAATACTTGACAAGGAGGTGACGAAGATCTGCTTTGTTGGAAATTATACTGCGACTATTCCATTGCAAGACCCTCGCCACTATTGGCGAAGCCATTGGAAAGGAGGGATTGAAGGGAAGTAAGAATATATGAGGCAACGTTGGACGGAATTTGATTGGGAGAACTCAGAATTTTGACCAAGGTGGTCAAAAGAAATTGAATAATACTCGTAGAAGTATTAGTTGAAGGTTGTTGATTTAAACCGCAACCATTTTCAGGTTGAGGAATTCGGAAGTCTGCCCAGGCTTGTTCTAGAGCAGAGCGGTCATAGCCCTGGTTGGAACTAGTCGAAGAGTGGGATCGGGGTTTCAGAGAAACCATTTTTTTGTGGGAAGAGTTGGTAGGACGAGACGGAGAAAGCAAACTTTGGGAAGAAATTGGAGAAGGAAGGGTTAGAGGGGGATGAGCTGCAACTGAGGCGTATGATTTTTTAGCAGAAGGGACCAATTTGGACGCTTCCACAGAGGAAATATCTCTTTCAGACATTTCGAACTTGATTTTTCTTTGTCTTTCGAATTCTGGACAATTTCTATCAGTGGAATCATGATTTCCACTGCAAATATACATTTTGCTTTGTCAAGAGGAAGCGGTCAGTTTCTTCCAACGTGACCTTGACCACATCGGAAACAACGCTCAGAAGATCGGCATTTGTCAGCCACATGTCCAAACCTACAACACTTGAAGCACTGTATTGTAAGGAAATCATATTTTGAGACAGGAAGCGATGAGTAAGCCATATATATCCGTCGAGGACGAACTTGGCCATCAAAGGTCAAAAAATGACCATCGTCTCAGACGGAAAATATTTAGGCTGGCCATCAATTATCTTTATAAAATTTAAGCGGCGGACTTTAGTAACTTTACCGCACCCTTCAGGGACTTCTATATTATGTAAAACCTCCTCGTCAGACCAATCAACTGGAACATTGCGAACAATTCCCATACGACTGACATTAAAGGAGGGGATAAATAATTTGTTTTGACCTGTGAAGGCAGAGTGATTAACTAGTTTCTGCCAATTTGTTTCACTCCATCTCGTATAATTCCATCAACACTATAATTTTTTAAAGTGGAACCAAATTTCACAGCATGGAATGAAAATCCGGAATTAGGCTGGGGTTCTTTTCTCTGAACGTGAACGATAAATGGACCAACGTCGCCAGGGACGTATAAACGGCCCTCAAAAGGATTCGGAGGGAGAGAGGAAGGAGAAGAGGTCGGGTTGGAGGAAGAGATTTTGAATTTGCTGAAAAAGAGGAGTGCGAGGGGTCTTACGAAGGATTGTATCCTCTGTTTCAGTACATGAAGAATCAGAAGGATGAAAAGAGAGATTATTCTTAAGCTTATTTTTTTTACAGTTGGGTCTTTTACAATTTTTATTTTTTCGTTTCAGATCTTGTTGGAAATCCGAAACTGTAATAAATCTGGCAGGCGATGTAGGAGAAGCAAATTCATTGAAACATATTGGAGACTTAGAAGGGTCTGGAGGTTTCGGGGGAATAACTAAGTCCATTTTCCCAAAAGATAACCTGAATCACAAAAATAAATAATAAAACAAATGAACAAAAGAACAAACTTATCGAGACCTGAATAAGACAATAAACGGGATACAGATAAAGTCAAAAATTAAATGAAAATAAAAATAACACAAATCTAAATAAGTTATTGCAACAGATTAAGACTAAATATCACGAAAAAAATAAAGAAATAACAGAGTTGCGAGAAATCAACGATTGACATCTCAGATACCCAATAGTTGACATCTTTTTTACTGTGGTATGATAGCCAGGAATAAACAATATTTAAAAAAAAAATAATTCAAAGAAAATAAAGATCGAATCTGTTTAAATATTGCTTAACAATTCAGTTTCATGCTATCACCAATAAATGGCACATATGTCATCTATTGAACTTTTAATGCTTTTTAGTACTAATAGCAGACAAATTAAAAACAAAATCATTTCCATGATTAAGATAAGAATGCTGTAATAGGCAAAGACTTTATAACATACCCATAATGTGAAATAAATACTTACATAATTTATTAGCCACCTTAGCAAAAAGCTTAAATAATTTAAGAAAAAAAAGCAAAGCACACTTCACTCACACACCTTGCTAATAATAATTTCTATTTTAAAGTCGAACAATTATGAGTCATTATTTACGATTCATAGATAGCGTTTTTTATAAACAATAATAACATTTTATTTCTAATCCAGATAAAAATAAACCCATATGATGCTGTTTTTTTTTCAAAATGTGGTGTAAACCTTTTGTTTACTGTCTAGAATTAATGCTTTTACCTTAACTAACAACATATATTTCAAAACATTAAATCTAGATGCTTTATCTAGGTTTCATAAGTGTTTTCATGAGTTTAATAATATTTTCTAACACAACCATTAAAAGTGAAATGATTAGATACAAAGCTACTCTTTTCAACTAAAGATAATTTTTAAGATTTTGACACTTATTAAACGGTCTATTATCTATGTCTAAAGTGTTTATGTCCTACGGAGGACCGTCATTCATTCTTATAATTATAAATATTATTGAAGATCTTAAGTCTTAATGAAGAATAATCCAATTTCAATTTAAAGGTACAAACGTTTTAATATATGACAATATAATAGATACCGTATCCTTTATTTTCGACAATTTTACACATTTCTTGAACCACTTTGCGGAAGCTACCCAAAAATGGGGTGGGTGTAACTTTATGTACTTTTTAAGGATGAAAACCTGTCCACACTAATCGTAAGAAAGTAATGTCATGAAGACTATATTGAATAAACATTGAAATATAACATTTTAAAGAGATTAGACTATTAATCTAATGTTATTAAATTTTTATTAATAAGTGATTCATGGTGATCAATGCACTGAATGAATTAAATTCGTTAGTGTTTTATTTAAATTAACCTACGGCTATAGTATTAAATTAGTTCATACCCAACGGCGATACTTCATCCTTATAAACGTAATGTTGAATATTTTAATGTTATATAAAACACATCACTCATTTACTCTATCCCTTGGGAAATCTTGGTTGTTCAACAACAATGCTTCCTTTTGTTTTTAAAATGACTCTGGTAAAATATGATTCATCTACCCGAAATAACCTAAGTTGACGTTGAAGATACCATTATATACCTTAGATGTGTTGTTTTGCTTCCTTAAATCTTAATTTTTAAGGAAGTAAAACAATTTTTATTGTTAAATATAGTAAAGATTTTAATAAAGTGTCCTTTTCGTCTTATTAAGTCCCCTCTTTTATTGTTATAAATAGAAAAAAATAACATTATTTAATTTTTTGCATCGTAATTTAATAATCATTAATTATGCAAATATAAAGTATCCCATCTAGTCCATTGACTATTATTTAAGTTCTTAATCAACCTGCCGCTTATCAAACATACATACGTATATTTGGTACGATTCAACCAAGTTATTTGAGTATTATCATACTAATAAATACTATTATATTACATGACATTAAAAAAATAAGGGAAATTGTAGTGAGATTTATGACTAATAATGAAAAGAACAACTATTTATAGAATTTAATAAAATAAAATCAGTAAAGATGGATTTAAGATGAAGGAGTGAGAGAAATCTAATGAAATCACTTTTCATGTAATATTTCATTTTTGCTAGATATAATCTATTAATAATATCAAGTAATTATGATTTCCTTTTATAGGTACAAGATGGAACTATCTTATGTTGTGTCAAGTCTTCAATTGATCGGAAGAAATATGTATTTCTAACTACAAAATAATTGAAATTTAAAAATTATTTTTATTATCTTAAATGAACTTTTATTTGGAGTAAGAAATGTCGTCAAACATGAAAGATTCAAATATAGTTAAGATAGCTGTGGAGATGATAAATGCACCAGATAAGCTGCCTCAACTAAAAGAATTAAATCAATTGCAGCCCCTATCTGGTATGATACAGGAACTGTGCAATTTTTGGGGATTACCAGACCCAGAACAATATGCTTTGCAATTTTCTGAAAGTACAAATCAAAATTATATTACTGAGAAAAACCGTAACGAAATTAAAAATGGCTCTGTGTTAAGACTAGAGTATTCACCGGCAAAGACTGTGCAGGACATTTTGCAAAAGATAAATGCTGGAAATTCCGATGAGAAATTGGTAGCACTCGAAAAGCTGGCTAAACTGAGTGCCGATATTACTTTTGCCCTAGAATTCATAAACAAAAAAGGTTTGTCCTTAATAATTAACTGTATCGAATCAGGTAAATTTAAGGATAATACTTTAGCTTTCGCTCTTAAATCTTTTGTTGAATTAATGGACCACGGAGTTATCTCTTGGGATATTTTGGAAAATCCTTTTATTAACACAATTGCTGGCTTTGTAAACAATCAATCAGTGACACAAGATGTTACCATAGTTCAAGCCTGTCTCTCTATACTTGAAAACATAGTTTTGAATAGCAGCGGTAAGAGTTCACAAGTTGAAAAAGAAATAACTATTCCAAATTTAGTCATGCACCTGCAAACAACTGCAGAGAATAATGTTATTCAACAAAATGCTATTGCGCTTATTAATGCTTTGTTTTCTAAAGCAGATATATCTAAACGTAAAGCGATTGCAGCGACAATATCTTCAAAGAAGGTTAGAAACGTAATATGGTGTAAAGTTATACAATCACCTGACAATGTTGGAACAGAAATGGCTCATCAGTTATATGTTTTGCAAACATTATCACTGAGTTTATTAGAACAGCGCATGGTAAGTAAAATGGATGCACAAGATCCAGAAGCTTTAGAAAAAATAAAGGAATTGAGAAGAATCGCTTTTGACAATGATAATAATCCCCTCAATGCAGATGTAACTGTTCGACGGCAACACAGTGGATATGCAAAGGATTACAAAAAATTAGGATTCAAATATGAGACAAACCCTGTACTAGATTTTACTAAAACACCGCTGGGGATGTTGGCTTTAGATTGTATGATTTATTTTGCTCGGAATCACACAGATGAGTTTCGCAAAGTTGTTTTGGAAAACAGTTGTCGAGCTGACGAACACGAATGTCCATTTGGTAGAACTAGCATAGAACTAGTTAAATTGTTATGTGATATACTAAGAATAGGTGAAACACCGAGCGAACAAGGACAGACGTACCACCCAATGTTCTTCAATCATGATCACCCATTTGAAGAATTTTTCTGTATTTGTATTACTTTGCTAAATAAAACGTGGAAAGAAATGAGAGCGACAACTGAAGATTTTGTAAAAGTATTCAGTGTTGTAAAAGAACAGATCCGCCGAGCTTTGGATACCCTTCCTTACAGTTTTGATAAATTTAAACAGAAAGTGCAACAACTTACTTACTCAGAAATCACACAAATTTGGCAACAAGAACGCACTAACAGGGAAGAATGGGAATCGCATGCAAGACCAATCGTTGAACTGAAAGAAAAGATTACACCAGAAATTATGGAATTAATACAGCTACAAAGACTCGGTGTGCTCGTCGAAGGCACAAGATTTACAAAATACTCTAGTAGAGGTCAAAGAATAAAAGATAAGTTTTGGTACGTACGGTTATCTCCAAATCATAAAGTACTACATTACGACGACTGTGATGAGAAGAATACTCCGAGTTTAGAGGAACTGGGTAATAAGCTTGCTGTGACAGACATGAAAGGTCTAATCACCGGTAAGGAATGTCCACATATGAAAGACATCAGAGGAAGGAAGACAACTCACCAATTGGCATTTTCAATAACGTTAGATTCGATAGATGTAGATTCTTTAGATTTTGTTGCTCCAGGTGAACAAATTTTTGATTACTGGACTGATGGTATTAACGCTCTGTTGGGCAGTAAAATGTGTAGTAAAACTTGCGAAAACGACTTAGAAACACTACTTTCTATGGATATAAAACTCAGACTACTCGATGCAGAAGGTATAGATATCCCTCAAGACCCCCCACCGATACCACCAGAACCAGACAGTTATGAATTTTACTATGACTTAAAGTAATCTGCAAGTCAATTTTTTTATATATATGAATCATGTCAATCATCATTATTGTAATTAAAGATTTAATTTTTATTTAATACCATTGTAATTTTAGCTGGATGTATATATAATAAGTACATACGTTGCAACAATATTTGCTTAACTATTAGAGTCTGAAATATATTTACTGTCTCCCATTTAATATAGATTTCCTTCAATAGTTTCTTAAAATTATATTATATTCATTTCTCTCATTTCCATATTTATTAAATTACAGATATTATTCCATTTTCTAGAAAATGATTAATAATTTCAAACCAAGTGCTTTGTTTATCTGATCAAACAATATTTAATTACTTCTTATAAACATACAATTCCAGAAAACAAGTCTTACTACTATAGAGTTTTGTTAGTCTCTTTGTGAATTATGTGGCAGTTGCTCATTCTGTGTTGGAATATTACTACTTAATCGTAATCGTAATTAAATCTTAATTTAAATATGAGATTATATCTTAAAAAACATTCATCAAGAAGATCGTTCAATATATGCAACATGGAAAAATAGTTACTTCAGTAACCTTTTTTCTCATAATAGTCTGTCGGCAATAAATTAGTGTAAATCTTTAGAAAATTCTAAAACCCAACTTTTGCTTCAATATATACCAAAGATCTAATGTTTCATTTAAAAAATAATTCAAATAATATTCCATTAAATATTAAGAAATTTCTATCATAAGTCATTATTATAAAAAGCATTAAAGATTTATTTGTATACCTATATTAAACTTCTTTTTAAATATATTAGAATAATTTTTACACATGATGCAATACAATATTGTTTAAGTATAAATTCCAGACTTTTATAAATATGTGTGTATATATATTCTATGCAATAATACTTATTATATGTAGTAAAAAAAAACTTGTTTTATTTCTTTTTCTAATTACTAATGTTAATAGAACAAGAATACAGTTACAAATCTCTGACCAAAATTGAAATTTTTCAGATCAGAAAAATATAAACACCAAATTTTTCTTAATTGTATATTATTTCGACAGAATAAATTACAAATTAATACACAACTCATAAATTTTATGCATTTTTTTCTTATTACATTGCCAGAACTATAGGAACTAAATGCAAGAAACAAATATTTGCTTGAATATAACAGAAATAAGTAGTGTTATGCCTTTACCAATATGAGTGCAGTTTTTAATGACGGAAAATAGCAAATATTGAATCTAGAGGTTATGTTACAAGTGAATATAAGACTCAATTTTCGAATAATTAAACACTATTGTTTTTATAAATAATTAAAATATTTTTAACTTGCTACATCATATTTAGGTATCATAAATAATATTGATTGATTACAATATGTCCGCAATGAGAATATATGAAAAAATGAGAGTATTTTAATCTAAACTTCATTATCACCGTATAGACCTGATAGCATCTTGCACATTCCCTATAGTGGAGTGATGCATTTGAAGATTTTTCAAAACTAGATTTTGTAAAAACTTTCAGTTTAAAATTTAAATATTGCTTAAAAATATAACAAATATTAAACTTCTTTAAGTTATAATAGTAAAATCTACTTTTTACAAATAAAACTCCAGATAACTTATTCAAACCTTTCTTCCTATTACACTTTCCATACATTTCCAAGTGGTTTTCTAAGGTCACCAGGTCACCATTTCATT
The DNA here is from genome assembly GCA_039881145.1 of Druceiella hillmani. Taxonomy (NCBI): domain Eukaryota; kingdom Metazoa; phylum Arthropoda; class Insecta; order Lepidoptera; family Hepialidae; genus Druceiella; species Druceiella hillmani. The sequence goes on from JAYKKI010000014.1 coordinate 37,106,677, forward strand.
AGGTAAATCACCATAAAATACAGAGGAACAACATCTCACTCGAAGTAGTAGTATCTATAAAAATTAACTTCTCATTATTAGAAAAAATTTTCCTGATATCATCTAAGGGAATTTTTATCTGTGCAGTAATCTTTATCCATAGAGCACAAGTTCTGAGCTTTGAGTTTGCCTTATCTTTGGGGAAGAATTGGAAATATTCTATTTAACTAACAATGATAAACAAATGCCACGGGTTTATTAGATGCTAACCTAATGCATATACACAAATTGTTTACTAGATTTTTCACCCTAAGATTTCACGTTAAAAATACTGATTTTCCTGTAGAATGTATGAAATGAAATTTTGCTAAAATGGCAATAGTTATAATATTGTTAGCTATTTAATAACCAAATGTTATTTTAATTATTTATGAAATAATTTTTCTCTGCGTCTATCACTTTGCCATGCTAAAATAATATTTTTGTTTTCGGATATTTAAAGTAATTCACAATATTAATAAATAGTGTAATTGTCCTTATATATAAACTAAGTACTATTGCAATTAATGAATAAAGTCTCTAAGAAAAATAAAAACCTACCTAATTTTTTTATATTGAAATATTTTTATTTGATGAATTGAAAATGAAAAAACAAATATAATTGTTAATAATAAATATTAATTTAATTTTTATGAAATAATTTATCACAGAAATATTTCTTAACAATTTATTGAAAATATACTTTAAATTTTATAATACTGCTAGTTAACAGAGGTGAAGCTGACTGAATGGCACGTCGCGATGTGCCATCAAAATATTTAACATCCAAAACTTGAAAAATTCTTATATGGATGCAGAATTGGGTGAGTGACCTGTTAAACAATAGAGCTATTTAATGAAACGTCAGTCATCTTTTTGAATAAAATCCGTTGACATCCTAAATTAAAAAACATTGTGAAAATAGAGAATATCTTTTTATGCAGTTAAGTCTCCGCCGCGGTGTGTTTGGTTGATTACAAGACATACGGCCTTTGGCAGCGCAGCGCACTGCAGGGATTCAGAGTTACTACTAGTCGAGCGGGGCTCAACTGGGGTTCTGATTGGCTATAATAGATTGCTCTCCTGGCAATAAATCCCCCATATATATCAATTAGATACATAAAAGTAGGTAAGTAAATAAATAAAAAAAAGATGATTCGTAAGACTGCAATATTTATATCAATGAATCATTTTTCCTCTAAAATCTACACATGAAAATATTTTGATTGTTCTAGTAGAGCTCCATCTGTCATGAAAAAAATTTCGAGTGCAAAATCCTCTATTAATATTGAATGTGAAATAAAGCTGGTTAAACATCATATACCGGTGTACTGGTTTTACTACCTTTGAAAGGTTAAGTTTGTTGAAGTTCGAATTCCTATCTTTAGACATTTTTCACAGATGGTTCCTCTACAATTTATACTGAAAATGCTTTGGATATATATGATAAATTAAAAATTTAAAGTTGATTATAGACATATATAATCAAATCATATTTATTTTGTTAGGTAGGTACATACGAGTGATGTTGATAAAAGCTTGTTAATACATAATATATAAGTAGGTACTTACACATTAATGGATTAAAAGGTTTGCTTCTCGTTATGATAGCTGCCATATTCACACACACATAGTAGATTTTCAGGCAAAAAATATTTTTTCAAAAATGTCACTTTTCTATTTAATGGTATTTGCCAAACAGAGTACACAGTGGTTCACGAGCCGCTGTGTATCTTTTAAATTTGAGTCTCTGAACACGCCATTGCCTTTTTGAATTCAATAGCATATCAATCTTAACTGATTTGCTGAAGCGTAGGCGATTCTATGCTATTGCCTAGTATATCAGTCATCTTTCATCAAAACAATAACAATTCACCTACTAAATATTTAAATTTTCTTGAGTAAAAACATATTTTATTTTGAAAAGTATTGTTTAAGCCACTAAAACAAATACACACTCGTATCACAACCAAACGGCACCGGAGCTGACGGATCACTAGTTTGTACGTGTTCAGATGTCGAGCGCTACCGACGAATGAAAGAGACAAATAGATATTGTTGTTCTAATTTGAAATGTCTGCGTGAGTCAGTATACCTGAATGAGCCATGGTTCCCGACACCACCCTACCCAATCTATCTTCAAGTCAAGATACTAAATAAAGAGTTGTATATTCAATATAGAATGCATTATTTTGTTTCCACACTATTACATAAATTAATAAGTTTATTAAAAGAAAAATGTATTATTTAAAATGGGGTTTATTTATAGTACAATATAGCAAAACATACATACTCATAACATTTTTAAATACTTTAAATTTCAAGTTACTAAGTACCAAACTTTCTTTATAAGCAGTACAGTAATGTATTTACAAAATTAGTAAAATAAGATTAATATTGTAGGTATAGGCTATGCAAATATATAATTTACAAAATTTAATCTGCCATCCACATTTTCTGTTTATATCCAGTAAATCTTACCTATCTACAATTTATTATTATCATATTATAATGGTCTTCAGACTTATTCAAATTAAATACATTTGAAAACTGAAAAAAACACTGAAATATTTTATCAATTTAAATATGAAAATGTATCACAACATTACTAAATAAATAAGTGGATATGAGCGATATTTTATTTGTGTTCATGTTATTTCCAGAACCTTAACTAGCTCAATTCACACCTGGTACCAACTCTATTTATTACTCCTAATTACACCCCTCAAGAACCATATCTCCATTCCCTGAAGTCTACACCCTGTGCCACAACACTTTCACTACCCTTTTTACAGTACTGGTTATTTCTATACAAAATATTTACAATGAGATTGATCAAAAAATGTTGACATCTTCAAGCAACATGCTGATCACGTGACGTGAATGACATTACATTCTTCTGTTTTTTTGTTGTGAATTTTTCTGTTCAAAATTTTAAGGAAATAAGAATGTTTAAAATGTATAATTCATTATTACCAAGCAATTATGCTGTCCAATCAATTATGCTAATATGGGCATTAACATATTCAGAATATAACAGGAACACTTCTACATAATAATAAAATTATTAGCCTCAAGCGCTAGAAATACATAAGACAAAAATCTCACAAACTTAATATGGAAGCTCCTTAGAAAAGTGTTGCAAAACAAAAAGCACCTAATCTAATTGACTCTTTCTAATAAATTTAATTTTCATTTTAGATAATATTCACTAAGCAATGCTTTGTATTATTATACAAACTAGAATGGATTCATAGCATGTTGGGACTAGTTTTACAAAATTATGGCATAAATTAGCGCATTGACAATAAATTTATTACAAAGCAGTCACACACTCAATCAGTCTGTTAGCATAAATTAAATATAGACATAAGCATAAAGTTATATTGTAGGTATACCTAAAAATAATTAACCTACTATTCAACAAAGTGCAAGGAAATAAATTGTTTATAAAGGCAACAACCAAAATTTTACAACCAATGAAATTTACTACTACACAACATGTTAAAGTACCTGAAATTGGTATATTTGCTGATCATTTAGGAAAATATAATTTGGAAGTTTTTTTTAAGGACATTTATTAAAACTAATTACACAGGTGTTTGTTAATTGCTAGAGGAAGAATTTTTTTCCCGATTGCTCTCAAAAATACATGATGAAAATGATCTGTAACATTTTTTATTTGAGCTTTTATATTACGACATTATTAATAAAATCAATTTTTCAATAATAAAATACCTAACGCCCTTGAGTCATTGTTGGAATAGTTTATATGGAAAAAGGTATAAAGTATGAAAAATGTTTTGATCATGTATCATTTTGTACTCAGGGATTTATACAAGCCGGCTTGCTTTACCAATTTAACAATGAAGATATGTTTGTGTACCAAATTAAAAATAATAGTGACATAAAACCAAAAAAGAAATTTTGAATCAGCGATAAAGAAGTATATCTGTAATGTAAAAACAAACAATAAAATCACAGAACTGTTTACATATTTAGTAAATTTTTCTTATACTACGCCAATCATAAATAGTATTGAATACTTTGGTATTAACATACTAAAGAAATTAGAATATTTTATTACATACAATTTCAATGAACTATTGTAATTACATATAATTTTGCTAAAAACAAAGTGCATATGTGTATACATATATATTTATTTATGTATACATAAATAGAAAAAAATTATTTTTTATATTGGGTTCAGTGTAACGGTCTGCCCATCAAAACAGAATAAGCCAGAAAATTAGCACTAGAAATCACAAGTCATAATACTTCTCTAGGAATGTAAACCATTTCAAAATAATTACCGCTTGAAGGCACATAATAGAATATTAAAAGGATTTGCATACATAAACTTTCATTATAATTGCTTTCATAAAACCTATGCATTATCTAATTCATAAAGATTATAAATTTGATTAGCGATAGTTTTAGTGGCAATTTGGGCATTTGGAATCAAAAACCTGTCCATTTCTGCTGTCTTGTACTTGAATGTTATGAGCTCAGGGTGTCTTACTTTAGCTGTAATCTTGTCCACAGCCGACAAAGGCCGTCTCACAATGATAAGTGCCATTCCCTTCTTCTTATGCAACTCTCGCAATACAATTAAATGTGTTTCAGTAAGTACTAAATATGAATCATGCATATAACCATTCATCAAAACCTCTTGGCACTTAAAACTATTTAACACATATGGATTTTTTAAGAAACTATCTAATGAAATTACTTCCTGGGACTTCTTGTCATCGTTAAGGCCTTTTACATTAGTCGAAGCATCAGTGTCATTATCGACATCGTCGTCAATACTAAACACCGGTGGCACATTTCGATAACGTTTCTCGAGTCGATCTTGGGTTGAAACGTGACACTCCCCGACTGGTGATGTAACATTTGGATTTATAATATATTCTATTAATTTCCCTTTCATTTCTTGCGACTTGCTTTTCATCGCGGCTGATAATTTACCAAATAATTGAATAGCTGGTGTGGTTTGTTTCTCAGAAGGAATTTTGTGAACTGTCTCACTTTTATAATCTGGTGCACACACCAAGCATTTAGCAGGATTATGTTCTTCCAAACAATCCACCATGTGACTACCAAAATACTCGTGTATTGCTACGTATCCACCTTGCAGCATCGAGATGTGCTTTGTATTTCTCTTCAAAAAAGATGCAACAACCATATGAGCGTAACTATCTTCTTCCGGACGTCCCGATCCTACGAAGCAAAGATGTTCACCGGCAGCCAAAGACTGTGCAGCGAGAGCCTGTCGTTGCGCATTTAGCAAACCTTGCACTGCAGTGCTAAATGCTGCAGGCTCTTGCAGCATTAAGTTACAGTCAAGATGAAACGCAGTGGACAAGTGACCTGCGTTATATTGCTCGGCTGGACGACAGTCAACTAAAAAGTATCTCACAGTTTCAGCTTCCGGAGTAATTTCCACTGTGGCACTTTCTACAAGCTCATGGACGGAGACTGATATACAAAGGGCATGAGAAACTGGCGATGGAACTTCAGGAATATTTTTGTCAAATAAAGTATCCATTAAATCGTTTCTAAAAGAAATTGGGGTCTTTAGGGAATAATAATGAGCCAAGGAGCAAAAATCGGTCACATCTTCAGCATTTAAGTCACTGGGTAATTTTGCTAAGTACTTTGTTATTGTATCTTGATCTTCCGTCTTCATTTGCAAAAGCTTTTCTCGCACATTTACAATCATTATAAGAGACAGAAAGAATATAAAAAATGGATCTGCCTTCTGAAAATATAAATCCCACATGTTCTGCACAACAGTGATCTTGCAAATACCTGCAAATAGACTCTTAAACCAAAGCAATGAATAGTGATCAGGTGTAATGCGTTTCGTATCTAGAAACGAGCATAATTCTGGATCATGATATTGCAGCAGAAGGCGTAAAACATGGAAAGGTGTCCCTTTTTTTTTACACCCATTAGGTATGTACAAATGAATAATTCTCTCAAATAAATTGTAAGTGTCATGCTTTTGTAATTTTAAAGTTAACAGCGGCAGTAAAATCTCTATCCATCCATTATCACTACTGTAAGTCAAATTCTTAGATTTACAATAATATGTTATCATGGTTTCTAGTTCAGATATCATAGTCAAATTTTCTTCTGCATCACATTCAAATGTGTCCATATGACGCTTGATATCCGCTCTGAGCACATTTTGATTTGACAAATCAAATATGTCATTAAAACGAATCAATTGATTACCAACATCATGCACATTTAAACAAGCAAGCCAAACATCTGGTCTCACATTTTGCGGAATAGATTTTCCTTTACATATAGAATAAATTTCTCTTGCTGAACAGCCATCTATTAGAGCTGACTCCAACTCGATGAGCCTGTAAAAATGAATTACTTAATATAGATAACAAGTTGAACATACATAATGTAGATAAAAATAATGATTTTATTTAAAACTTGAAATCTGATTACAGGAGATATTGAGATGGTTTAACTATGCCAGTAAAGATTTGGTAAAAAGCTATACATATAAGAAGTTGGAAAAAATGCGAAGATCAAAATAGTCATATTAAATCAGATTGAGAAATGCCTAAAATTTCAGGAGAGTGTGCTTGGGAATGAGAGAAGTGAAAGAATTAAGTCAGGATATAGAAGGATGGTTGAAGAAGCTATTCTCTACTTAAGCACAATGTCATTGTTGCTTACTTTCTTTAAGTGGAATACAACTTTGTAGTAGTTGCTCCTTTAGTAATTTTTATTTTCCTTATTAGCGACACTTAAAATAATATGATGTCTTTAAATACAATTAATACTGTAAAAATTATTACTAAAATTAAAAATTAGAAATTAACAATAGAAATTTAACATAAACCAATAGTATATTTTAATTATGCTTCAACCATTATACGAGCGCCATGACTATGAATTACTTTGTATTTCTCTCTTATTTAATTAAATATCACAGTGCATTTTGATTTGATAGTTGCCATTTCTTTTTTATCTAAATTTTCACTTATGAATGAGAAGAGATGAATACATATTGCAAAATCTAATTAGTTCTTTAGGATTCTCTTAGTGGTAACAAATGAAACTGATATCTTTATAAAGTTATACATAAATGTGAAACACTTTTCCAGCCTGATTAGTTGGACAAAAATAGGGTGTACATTGTCACATTTTAGTAAATAACAAAATTATGATGCTTTATGGTATAATTTAGTAAATAAATAAAAAATAATATTTGATGTGGTTTGAAATAAGTAACTTGATATTTACACTTCTTTTGTATTCTAAATTTTTTTCATAATTCATATTATGCTGCTAGGTCATTCATTTATTATAAATTGGTAGTGATAAATCAAAATGTATATTACTTAATATCCGAGAAATTCTTTGACAATGCTTGATGACGCTACATATGTTATCATAAATAAACATTACTCATAGCACTGCCTTATTAAGCACTTTAAAATTTGTATTATTTACTTTGACTATAAAAACATTTAATAAAGAATTATATCAAGACACCAAGCTTATGACAAATTTCTATTGAGGATATTTACCTTAAGTAGATATAATTCTATTAAATGTTAGACCACACACACAATATCACAATACAATAAGTTTTATTTACTTACATCTCAGATAACAAAGTTTCAGTAGTTTTCGTATTTTCTAATATTTTTCATAAAAGTCGTAAAGCTGTCTTTACTTAAAGTTTTTAAATCAACCTTTTTTAGACTTAATAAGCCATAGTAAGTACTAGTCTTTAACCAATAACTTGTGACGTTGTTCATAATAGCAGCTGGACAGATATGAGCAAATTAATAGTTCTGTCATATACTTCTATCGGTGGTACTTACCACTAGCAGGAGGTAGAAAATGATAGACATTGATAATCGCATAATCAGCCAGAAAATTAAAATTTGACTAACTAGAAAGCTTCTGACTTATGTTATTAATTATTCATGGCAATTTTGTTTATTGTAGTGAAACACTACAGTTTACCTATTGTCAGTAAGTATTAAGTAACGTATATTAGCAGAATATTTACTCAACCGCTACTAACAGGCGTTACGTGACGTCGTAGGAATTTGTTAATTCAAAATCACTTTGAATACTTTCGTTTTCGGTTATAAGTCATGTCTAAGGGGTTATTTTTTAAATACGTATATAATTATTTTACTAATTAGGTGTTTCAGTTTAGGATAATCGTAGGCAAATTTCAAAAACATCTGGTATAAACTTTACATTAAAAATATATCAATAAAAAGATATACTTGTTTCAAATAAAATAACTATTATCATCATGTGATAAGACGGAATAAATTATTTCTTCATCAATCATAGTCATTAAAAACAAATTATTTCAAGGATTCCTTGAAGATGTTATTGTCGGCAACTTACCAAGTACTGTCATCATCGTCAAGTGACATCCTAATAATTTTATGGAAAACAACACGTAATTTATTTTAAAAACAATCAAGTAATATAAAAAGTATAATTCACATTTTTTTTAAGAAAAATGTGTTATCACTCTTTATTTGCTATTCCAACATCACAAAACTAGGCAATAACATCAAATACACTTAAGAATACCATAAACACAGAGTTTACAATATTTTATTAAGGTTGAAACTGAAATTCAGTTAAAAGTTTTACAGTAATTAGAAACATTATTTATCATATAATTTATCAGCGATATTTAAAAATTAATATTTTTATAGTTTTTTTATTACTTCACACTGGCTATTTATTTAGAAATAAACATATAATATCAGACATTGAACTCTAATTAATTGAAAAGTAATTCATGATATGGCCAGTACGATACGACGAAAATCGAAATATTTCAAGTTTTCCTTTATTAAAATACGCACAGGTTTTTCGAAACTGATGAAAATTTGGAAAATACTATTGAGCCATTTTCTTCATTTAATTTTGATACATTGAGTTGAAAAATACTTGATAAAGAAAAACTCAAGAATTTATTTTTGGTTTTAAATATTTTCCACATTGAAAAATATGTATATGTATAAATGTACGCAGCTTATTTCTATATTTACACCTCAATTCTATTAATATACACACCATCAAAAACATTATTAAATACACATTAAATCCAACAGAATTTAAAATTATGTGATTTACACGAAAAAATTATGATTGATGTCTTTAATATATTTAGAAAGGATGGGAATTGAAAAAAGATTTACTATTATTACTAAGAAATTTAGTTATTATATGTGGATTAAAATTTTATCTGGGGTCTATTGAATCTTGTGGGAATTTTAAGTGTAATTAAAAAATTATATTTATTTTGAATCTGTACTTTTCGCCGATTCCGTGTTCGAATTTATAAAATCTGATGCGAGATGTTCAACTGGTTTTAGCATCTTTACAGACTCGGATACAAGTTGTTCAGTTTTCTTTACATATGCTAGAAGCAAAGGGGTTAGAACTTAGAATATAGAATAATCCAGATGGCGCATACGCATAAATCTCTTCTCGGTCGCGGTAAAGCCAAAAACCAGTGGAGAGGGCACCGCGCTCCGCCTATTAGCGCCCCACCCTACGCGCACGGTGATACCAGCAGAATAAATTTCCCCACCCACCAACTTCAGGAAACCGACACATATAAATATATTTGCTTGCGGCCGTACGGGCATCGATTTATTTGGTCATGGCTTGGCTTATATGAAGTATTATTAAGGCTGCCATGCTAAATTTCTAAAATGTTTATTCTGACCTCAGTCAGTAGCTAAAGTATTTAGATTAAAATTATATAAAAACTTTGTCACATTTTGCCATTTTATTGATTAAAATGAGTATTAAAATACATTATCATTAAACATGTGTGCGCGTGAGCGTGCGGATGTACGTATGCGTGTGCAAAATTATTTTGGTAATTTTGCAAATAATTTTTTTAATTTAATAAATAATTTCAAATATTTACGTGACAACTGTATATTTGACTTAGTACGAACTATTCATTTTTATTATGCATGTCATAAGTAGAGAAAATCTTAAAAATAGGTTCTTCAGTGGTATAAATAAAACTAATGTTTTTTTCTTAAATGTCTAGTTTAATTTTAAACAAATTAAACCAATAAAATTAATTTTAAACAAATCAAGCTATGATTTATTGCAATAACTGCTACAAATTTTGTTATAAATTGTCCTAACTAATAATGTAATTGCGAAAGTGTGATTGTGTGTCCTTCTTTCACGTCGTAGTGCAGCAACGTATCGACTCTATTTTTTGTACAAATATATCTAGCGGATCGAGAAATGACAGATTTTATATCTTCTGTTGAAATCGCTAAAAACTGGAACAAAAACAACACACCGTGATTTAATCTAACAAAGGAAAAAAACTTGAAATTAAAGTTATTAATTAGAATGCATTATTCATTATCAAAAATTTAAATATATTCCTTAAAAGGGTTTCTGGTTCTAATAATAAACGTAATTTCACACGAGCTTAGAACCTGACTTAATTTTTTTTCAAATTAAGTATTAAAAATGATTTGCATCACGCCATTTTTTTAATATAAGTTAAATAAATATTTTTTTTAATTTTAAAAACCCTTTCCGTCCGATTTATTCGGGCCTAGCAAAATCTCCTTAAGATTTAATATAAATCACTTTCTTTAAAATGTACTGAACATATTACACTGCTTTTTGATGGTTTCCAATGGGCATCTAGTCGGGTTTTTTGAACCAGCTGAGTCCAAAGCGACTTCAGAACAAGATCACCTGGGAATCTAGATTAGTAGTAAAACATATAACAACAAATTTATAAAATTTCATAATAAAATTTTACCATTTTATTCATCAATTAACACTTTTAGTACAAAAAGAAAACAATTAGCTTAGTGTCGTAAAGTAAAAAGAGATGTGAAAAAATCCATAATAAAGTTTGAAACAAATTCAAAATAGGACGAAACAATTATTTATATTAATTAGCATTCAATGTTGTGATAAAATTTCTTTATATATTAAACAATGTCGGTTCGCATTTTTCAAGAAATTAAAGAAGACGGCAGAAATGAATGAATGTACCATGTGTTTCTTGCCGTAATCCTACAAATAGTAATTTTATACGCAATAGGTAAAATATTCTAAAATTGAATATGATAACGGAAATTCAAACGTTACACCAAATTCTCCAACGACATAATCCCGATTTTTTTACAAATAAAATTTTACATTTTTCAGTATCGAGCAATTAAGATGTTTTAATTTTGATAAACAATTTTTTAAGAGGTGACAACACCAATAAAAATGGCGCGCTTCTGTTAATAATAATCTACTTCGATATTTTCAAATTGCTTAATTAATTGAAAATTAAATTAAGTTTTTACGTATGAAAAGTAATAACCATTTGCTTCTTTTGCAGTCCAGTGATATTTTTGCAGGTGGGAATAGCACAAGCCGACATTTTAAGCCGTATTGTCACATAACCTTTCAGAGCTGTGTCTTAAATTGCACTGACAGTCGCGTTTTGATACTACGCATTTCATGCGTAGTTTTTTGGACACACTATCTCGCGTGTTCTCGCCTCTGAAGTACTCTTTATTCTAAGGGTTAGAAATTAAAATAACACTATTAAATATATCTTTATACTAACTTATCCTGAACATTTCCTAGAGTAGATTCACAATAATGTTTAATTTCTTCCCCCGTACGCTTTTAATTTCTTCCCCCTTACGCTTCTTCACTTAGTTGTCATATAAGTAATAAGGTATAAGAAATAATTGGTTATAAATGAATTAAAACGTTATATACTGATATCGGCATGTAGTAACAACAGTACAATTTTACAAATATTATAGCTATCTTTAAACATTATGTCTTTATTTTCTCTGTATTAATATTATGACCGCAAGTAAGTGTGGTTGAAATAACGTGACAACGATAAATCAAGTTTTTATTAAATTTTTATATGTGGGCAGATACTCTTAAACCTTAAAAAAACGCCCAACGGTATTACCATCATTGGTGTTTCTTTAACTAGGGTTTAGAGTCTAAACTTTAGACGATCAAAATCAAATCTAATTTAGTTCGAAAATATCGTTGAATTCTTTAATTTACCTAATATTCACAATATCTTCACAATATCGAAGGTACATTTTATTGTTTCACATTTTATTGTTTATCGCGTATAAACAACGGGGAATCGAAAGCAAAACGAATTTTGTATTATAATTACACTATTTGTACCATGTTTCATTGATGTGTAGTATCACAATGCCAACTTTGTACGCGAAAATACTGTAGTCTTATTAGAAATATCTATGTTGAGTCATTTTACTATCTTATTATTTACCTTCCAATCTAAAAAAAAAAGGATGTGGCTGTGTCATGGACATGGCCGTGTATTGTACGTGAATACGTCTATGTAACGGATCCGCTCGGCCGCATTCATTATTTTACGTTCCCGGCATTGCTTGACTCGGTCATATGGTGTTTTATTACTACCATTCGATTGTTCTTGAGAAGCCCTTTCCAGTTGTATACGATCTCTGTATTTGGTTTTGACTTTTCGACGCATATAGGCCGACATTATATATTTTTCTGTCACTACTTTAAACTAATGTTTTGTATACAATCGATAGATTTTGACGACAGCTGACGATTAAAACTTAAACGAACTTGATCGTAGCTTTTCCCAATCAAAAGTTATACTAATTGCAAATCTCGATACGCAGCAAAATAACCTCAAAATGCCGCCATTGTCGGTTCCCCCTCCACCGCGCGCGATGCGTGACCGTTCTCGCTTATCGCAATGAATTCTTTGATCCTTTAGCTATCCAGTGGTATAATTTAATTTTTGATGCAGAAGATAGATTCGAAACTGTATCCCCCGATTTTGTTATCATTAGGTTTTTTGGATTGCCCCCGATGGTAGCAAATTTAAAGACGTATTCACGTCAAAATTATTTATGTATGACAATATGTCAGAACGACCAACATGGCGGAAATTCTCCGCGCAATGTTTTGCTACCCTGAATGAATGTAGTTTTTGTATGAGTGTGACAAAAATTAATACATAAGTAGCAATATTTCCGTCAGCGCATCAGCTCGAGTCGGCAGTGAATGTTTGAATTTATTCTAACATTTTCGCTAAATGCAATATAGAGTGTCTGTTGTTTTTTGTGCTTTGAACACTTTTAGACTCTTTTTTGCAATTTGTAACAATGAGTGAAAGCGATGACGATGGAAACTGTTACGTGTTATTATGTAGGCCTGACTAACAACATTACATTGGCTAGAATGTCAAATAAATAAATAATACACCTCTGATTGAGTTTAAGATTCTCTTTAGTGTATTTTAAGATTATACAAACACGAAACATGGTGGCATTCGCGGTAAAACAATGAAAGATTAGAAGTTTCAATAAACAATTGACTGACTTTCTGAAATAATAATTAGGAGAAGCCGTAACAACGATGGCAAGCGAAGCACCTAAGCCTAATATCAACGTGAAACCGCCAGAAAGTATTTGATGATGATCTATGCAGTAACTGGAAACTTTTTAAACAAAAATAGGACAATTATGCAATTTTGATCGAATTTGAATGATCAAAGTAGTCAATATCAAAGTAGACAATGCTGAAGAGAATGTAAGAACAACCGAAGAGATAATCAAGCAATTTGATAAGTATGTGTTTGGAGAAATAAATGAAACATATGGAAGGTTTATGTTTAATAATAGAAAACAGGAAATAAATGAATCGTTTGATGAGTTCTTGTCTGCCATTAGAGTTCTAATTAATTGTGCGTGCAATTACTGTAAAAATTGCATCGTGATCGAATAATTTTGGGTTTGAAAGATAACCAGTTACAAGAAAAATTATTAAGAGAATGAACTTTGAATTTAGAAAAGTGCATCGATACTTGCAGAGCAGCAAACTATGCGCAGATTAAATGAAAAGAATTTCGTCCTGACATTGCAAATAACATTCATCATAAGAAAACGGAAAATAATAAATCTCTGGACAACAAAAAGCAAAATGAAAAACAAGAAAAATCATTTGCGGTAAGAAGCACAAATTTATAAAGGAATTTTGTCCAGCGTGAAGAAAACATGTACAAAATGCCAAAAAAATAATTTTGCAATTAAATGTATATTTAAGAAAATGAGGAAAGAAAATGTAAACCAATTGGATTCAAACCATGAAAATGAAGAATTTTTAAACAAAGTCGAAGACAAAAGTAAGGATATAAAGTGTCTTATGCTAATAAATGGAAAAGAGGTAACATTTCAAATAGATATTGGAGCTACAGTAAACATTTTGCCTAAACATTATGCTACTGGAATCGAGTCATATAATAAAGTTCTAAAAATGTGAAATGGCAATACTATGGAACCAATTGGAGTTCACTGAAAACATGTGATTAATCCAAAGAACAACAAAAAAATAATATTGAGTTTACCATTGTTGATAAACAGAACATATAACCTCTTCTTGGTTTGATAGCTGTACAAGCCATGAAATTGATTAAAGTCCTAAATAAAGAATTTCAGTCTGTAAATTTAGTCGACTTAACTGATTATAGTGATCTATTTTCTGAAGATCTAGAAGAATTGCCTGGCATTGTTCATCTACAAACTGATCAAGATATCTCACCCTCCTACTATGCCAGTACATATAATACCAATTGCTTTGAGAGATAAACTAAGATGAAATAAATAGACTTGAAGATAATGGAATCATTCGAAAGATAACACAACCAACTATGTGAACTAGTAACACTGTATGTGTAGAAAAACCAAATGGCAAACTGAGACTCTGTTCAAATCCTCTTGAACTGAATAAAGCACTTAAACAACCAAGATATATTATGCCAAATTTAGAAGTAATTCTACATGAATTGAATGGTGCTGGTCTTTAGCAAATTCGATTTGCAAAATGGATTTTGGCATGTTATTCTTGATGATGCGTCAAGTCTACTTACAACTTTTCAAACAAACTTTGGTTTATATTGCTTTCGACGATTACCCTTTGGTTTGAATGTAGGTTCTGAAATTTTGATGAAATAGTCCTTTGAAGAGCTTTCTGGACTAATTAACATTGCTGATGATGTGATAATATTTGGAACAGACAAAAAACAGCATGGTATGTGAAACTTTTTCTATAAAAGTGTAAAGACCTAAAGATCAGGCTCAATAAAGAAAAAAATGGAGATATAGTGTAATGAAATCATCTTTGTGGGACATAAAATATCTAAAGACGGTGTTACGCTAGATATTAAGAAGATCCAAGCGATTGTAGAGTACCTACTAACAAAGTACCTATAAACAAAGTACCTCAAAGTACTTACTAACAAAGAAGAATTAAAGCGTTTCTTAGGAATGTGTAATTATCAAATGAAATTTTTAAGACTATGCAATCATTAGCGAGCCACTGTATATACTGTTGAAAAATTATATTCCATGGAATTGGACAGCAAAACAACTTCTGTCGTATGCGATAACTATAGCGACGACGAGAGAGACGTCATGGCGGACTTCATACGTGTAGAAGGTTCGATGGCGCCATCTTTTGTTGTACACCATAACTACAGCAACGACGAGAAAGACGTCATAGAGGACTTCATTCGGCCTTCCTCCGACTGAGTCGTCCTCGAATCGATTCACCAATCTTCTCTGAAAATTTATTATGAATACTGGAATTAGCTTTATTATTTTATTACACCTTGATGGGCGGGTAAGTGATCATGCATCTCGAGCCTGACGCAAAGCCTTGCAAAGTGATCAGTTTTATCCTTATCAGCAAAACCCATGATAAAATAATTACTTTTGACGTCTTTAGGGACAAGTTTAAGACAAGAAGTTAATCCATTAGCTTCATCAATCAAGCTATCAAATGCAGACCGGATCCTCACCTAGAACTTATCCAATTTATTAACAGCGTCGCCAAGACCAAGCGGAACCCAGTGGTGACCATCACCAATTTAGTTTGTAATTTTCTGGCTTCGCAAATTCTTTGGTCCTTCCCTTGCCCCAGAAATACGCCTATACAATACCTGATCAGAGCATCTGAGAGATTAGATACCAGAACATCGAAAGTGACCCAGTTTTGAAGACTATCTACCGCTACGATGCCCCTTTGTCCTCGACCTTTCTTAGTTGCTCGGAGATCTTCGACTTCATAACGATCATTATGCAATATTGCAGTCACTTTGAATGGCCCTTTTGATTTAGCCAACAGTTTCCTACTTCGTCCAGTAGTTGCAGGATTAGAGGCCACCATTACTACGTCGCCTGCTCTGTACACTGGAGCTTTACATCGTCTAGCGTAAAACGCACCTTTTGTACCCTCTGCTCACCGTCCGTAGCCCTTTTAGCTTCTTTTCGTAATTCGGCCAAGTATACTTCATCTAGGCTTGCCTGTATTAGGTCAACACAGTCGTGCAGGACTTCTCCATCTCGTTCGATTGAACAGAACAGTTAATCGCGCTTTGTACATTTGAGACTAATATCCCATTTAACTTCCGATTCAATTCCGCATTAACTGCACAGATCGCAACCAACAACCTGACTACAACACGATTAAGCTGTTCACATTACCTATTAGCTTTTCGAATGGCTACTGTGTTTAATATTTGTCTGATACCATTCTCTCTGCAAAATATCTCGAAACGATGAGACGTAAATGCTGTGTGCTGATTATTCGGGCAGGTACGCCAAACAAATTAAAAACTTGTTCCAGAATCTAGCAGACCCACTTTGATTTGGTATTTCACACAGCTTCGAGAAAATGTTGTGAAACAATCTACTATTGCCAGTATCTGTGTGTCGTTATTAAGTTTTCTTTTTACATAGGGTATCGCTATTTTTTCAATTAGGTTTAAATATCCGGGTTTATGACTTAAGAATGTCTTATATAGGTACCTTAAGCGTGCCTTTACATATTTGTGAATAAACTTTCTCATTCCCTTAAACCAATAATTTTCTTTAACCTTTTCTACCGCCCTATTTAAGGCAAAATGTCTCTAATTTCCATTTACATGCCCTAGATACAACCCATTTATTCCTGTTTCTTGTTCTACGAAACAGTATTCGTTTCCTTAAATCGTATTGATCACAGTAATGCTCAATTTCAGGCTTAACCTCACCGGAATTTAATATTTTAGTTATTACTCTAAAATCGTCATCCTGTAATTGCACACTTTTATCCACACGGACTCAGTAATATCGACTGCTAGACACTCAATATTTTCAACAGGATTTCGACTCGGATTGAAGTTGCTTACTAGTTCGATACACAACTTCAAAATTATAATCCTGAAGATTTAACCACCAATCGAACAACCCTAGGTAGTATATATTTCTTTGTTGCGGTCGCACTGACTGCATTACAATCAATAAATTCCCAATAGGTATTTACGTCACGTCTTCAAAGCAGCAACGACAACAAGCGTTTCTAAATCATAAGAATGGTACTTTACCTCAATAACTATTGTTTTTCGACTGTAATACGCGGTTACGTACCTATTGTTATTCTCCTTCTGAATTAGCATCGTCCCTGGACCTAAAGAGCTTGCATCAGTGTGTACTTCGGTCGGTAAATCTGGAATAAAAATTGCCAGTACCGGTCGACTGCATAAATTATTTTTTTTTCTTATACGACTTGCGAGTATTTATTTTTATACACCCATGCTACATCCTTTTTGAGTAGATTAGTAGGCGGTGCCTCTTTCTGAGCGTAATTCGTAACGAATTTGCGGATATATGCAGCTAGTCCCATAAATGCCGTAACAGTGATAGGTTCTTTGGTTCCGTAACTTTTGAAACTACACTCTTTTTTTCTTGTCTTACTCCCACTGCGAATATCTCCCGACCTTCAAAAAAAATTACATTTCGCTAAGTTCAATGTCAAACCATACTCTCGCATGCGTTGTAGGAACGCCTCTAATTTACAAAACATTTCTTCAATATTTAAGGCATCTAAGAGAGAGTCTTCAATGTAAGGTCTAACTATGTAACGAAATATAGGGTCCACATTACTCTGATGGTCCTCCGGTACATTTAACAAACCAAATGTCATCAGTGAGAACTCGAGGTGTGCTAAATGCAATTTTCTCAGTAGATTCCAGGGTCATTTTGATTCGATAAAACCGCGATCTCATATCAATAATTGTATAGAACTTTTTACCGCCTTAATTGGTCAATTTGATCGTCGTTGTTTGGTATAGGGAATTTCCGACGCTTTGCAATTTTATTCAGCGGCCTATAATCGACAAACATACGTGGTTCTCCATTTTTTTATTAAATAACAATATTGGACTAGCGTATGGCGATCTACTCTCACGAATAATAATACCATTTCTTTTCAGCTCGATAACAATTCTTTTCACTTTCTGCTAAGGATAATCGATACGGTTGACTTATACGGTTGGCACATCATTAATGAATTCTATTTTCATTTCCGCACCATTTAATGTACCTAATTCGGACATGTCTAAAGCTATGCATTTTATAATCTAATTAGTCTTGCTTTGTGCTGTACATTAAGCGTCGAACAATATACGTCCGAGTCCTCGATTCACAAATTCAGGACTTTTCTCAATTATTTTTTTAATTAAGTGTACTTTTTGTATACTACGCCTTAGTTTTGATTCTATAAGTGCCGTCTTATAAATCGCACTCCCGAGAAGTCTGCAACAGCCATTTCACTAGCGTTAATAATACGTTTACTTTTCTCGTTATAATTGCTCGTCTTCAACTATAAAAAAATTAGTTTTGAAATTTATATTTTTTATGATTTAGCAGAAGCTATTGGGACAAAAAGTGAATGACTGAATCTAAGTTAATCTAACGTTCGTTGGGATAAGCTGTGATTCTAGCAATCCCTTCTCTCATTAACGAACTGTCACTATCCAAATCTATAGTACATTTTTTTAATTTCATTTATCATATATTCTTCATTTATAATACATTCTTTTAGAGGTCTCTTAGCACTTTCTTTATTATTTTCGTTTTCTAGTAACTTAATATTATTCGATGGTTCCCTCGCAGTTTTCCTTTTAAAATATGTATCTTCCTTGAAACCAAATACGTGACAGATTCTGCAAGCTTTATTCTATTTTACATTATCATTCAAATCTCTGATCAGTTCAAGGCAATTTTAATGTGACCTGTTTTCTCGAAATTATAACAAACATTTGTTTTCTTATGGTTGTGGTGTTTATTGTTTCGAAAATCGCGTGGTGTGTATCGTTTTTGCTCTTTATTTCTATTACTCAACGTTTTAAATACAATCTGTATATTATTCAATTCGACGATTGATTTGCACCTAGATGCTAGAATTGTCGTTCGTATACTATAATCGTTAATTCCTTTCGCCACAAAATCTACCAATTTATCTTCCGATAAATCTAATTTTAAACGGTTTATCTTTCCAACTTTTGTGAAGCAGATGTCTTAAGTTCATATCCAGGTATACTAGTATACAAAACAGTCCCTTTCAATAATTTTGCGAATCCTATCTCGGCGGTAAACTGCCTGCTATTGATTGAGAAAGCTTACCACGTCAATAAGGGGTTAGGTAATTCATCATACCGAATTTTCGCATTTCCACCCAACTTACATACCGCAAAAAATAATTTAATTTTATCGTCGTATTAAACAGTTGCACAATTACTGATTGAACACCGCTTGACAAAGCTGCTACTAATTGATTAAATGCAGTACTCAGTGCAGTTGTCGTACTCGCACTAGAAGTGTTACCCTCCGGTATCGTTGAACGAGTAAGCATTCATACAGGTGAGCGCGAACGACTCCTGAGACGTTGAACGGTTGGTCGTGCATTCCTTAGTTTATTCCCTGGTCTGGACTCGTGCGTGCACATTCCACTGGGCCTTATTAAAATGCTACAGTATAATAAGGCCCGAAAAAAAAATCATTTTTTCTGAAAATATTCAACGGAATCTGTCTCTGGAAATATATTTAACATAAAATAATCAACAAAAAATATCTTCTGAAGTAATTGTCATAGAAAAAACTATTTTGGGCCTTATTGCCCGCCTGGCTTTATAAAGACATAGACATAGACAATTGTAAATAGCCATACTCTTTTCAAAATAACTAAATATAATAAAATAAAATCAGTCTTCATTCTCATAAACTATATAAAAACAATAATTAATTATAATTGGAAACTTTGGAGTAATTTAAAATAATTTAAACTTATTCACAGTAAACAAATTCCCTATCTTCTTTTGTCAGCCCCACACATTCTTCGTGGTACCATGTTTTGCACTGTCCACACGGCCGCATGTCAGAAATACATTCTTCTCCACAAGCGCAGCAAAACCAATTTCCTTCTTCTAATAGTTTTTTCTTTTCCCCTTTACTGTTTTCGTTTGAGATTTTTGTCCTTTTTTAGTTTCTTTCATTTTTTTCTGGATTCTTTTATTTTCTTTTCCTTTTTCCTTTTCATTAAAAAAGTAGTGAATCAGAACTGTAAATAATGCGTCGAAAATATCAAAATCCAGTGTTTCCTGAAGAAGTTGAAGGTTTTGAAGATTTTATTGGAATAACTGCATCAAATTGCAATTCTATTTGTGATGTTTCTTTGCCTAAGGAATTAGTAGGAACTTCATAGTCAACAACTCGTTCAGAAATTGGAGTAGATATAACATCTATCTGAGGTTCTAGCTGGTCTTGAGAGGTACACAGACAGCTTTCTTTTAAAATTTGTGGTGACGCAGCAATGTTTTCTGGCTGTAATTATGTTGGTCGCCTATTATTTCCGTCTTTCGAATTATCAGTATAAGAATTATAAGTAATAAAGGGTTGTACTTGAGATCTGCAGTGCAGTTCATCTTCGTAGCTTAGAGCAGCTGTAGTAGTTCAGGAGGTGGCCTTTCAGTTAAAACAGATGACGCAAATACTTCATCCGGTAGTATATCCGGATTGAAAGGGAATAAACCTGTAGCCCGGAAGCCATTTACAATATTTTCATGAATTATACATTTTGACCAAACTTTGGAAAAAATAGCATTAAAACTGCGTCTCTCAGGATTTTGATACATGTAACTTAAGATTTCCTTATCCCAATAATGTTCAAACGACTTATTTATGGACTTATCTAGAGGTTGAAGTTCGTGAGTAGTGTTGCTTGGCAGGCATTAAAGGATAATTTCGTGTTTCTCAGCCTCTTCAACAATCCAAGTGTGACAATGCTCCATCGAAAATTAACAACGATTTTCCTCGTGATTTATATTTAGATAAGTGTTTTATAAAGTCGCTATATTCAGGCTTTTGTCTCTTTCCTTTGAATATTAACATCGGCGGTATAGCAGTTCCGATAGCGTTCACGCACGTAGCAATTGTGATATTCTCGGCGTGTTCAGGTGCAATCAAATGAACACGTCGAGCTCCTCTTTGTGACAGCTCTTTTCATCAATATTATAGAAACGCTCTGGGTGATTAGGAATGTCTAATTCTTCGAATAACTTTTTCACCTCTTCAAAGTGCTGTTGGAAAATCGATCTATTTAATTTCTGTGCACGTGCAGGATTCATAAATTGCGCCTTCCTTTTAGCAATGTCAGGATACCTTTTCAAGAACATTTTTAACCAGTCTTTGCCGGGGAGACCAGAATCGTTATTAAAGTTGTGTTTTAAATTATATGTTTCACAAAAAATAAAAGCTTGCCTGCGTATGGTTTTAGGGTGTAGCGCCATCCCGATATTTGTAAATCTTATAATCCTCTTTTTGAGGTTTTCTTTCTGTTCTTTGGTCATGACTGAAGAACGTCCGAAACGTTTCACAGTGCTGCCCGACTGCAAGTGATTTCTTAGTGTCCGTCGTGGTATGTTATGATGATCTGTAGCAGGGCGTTGTGTTAATTGATCTCGTTCTACAGCTGCCATAGCTGCACATAAAATTTCTTCCGACCACTTAGCTCGTTTTTGAGGCATGTTGACTGCGTCATGAAAGCAAATATAATAAATTCCACCAATAACATAATTTTCCTATACTCAAACCAAGCAAAACCTATGCTATGTTACTAGTCAATGGATTATCTAACATAAATACCACAAGTTCAAATTCCCCACAATACGATATTCCTAATAATACAAATATCAAGTTAATAACAACAAGTCAACAGATTTGACTAAATGTTATAAAATAAAATCATTGGAACATGCCCCATCAAATTTAGCTTGGTTGGGTAATAAGGCGCAGAGTCAGTTCTCGTGGACCGTATTACCCATGTGACCTAATTTCAGAAAACTACTAATAATTAATTTAAAAATAGTCCAAGAAGGAACTAAATTACAAAATATTGAAGAATAATAATATGTTCTAACATTTTACTAATTAATTAAAGTACAAAACAATAATTAAACAAAAAATTTACCGTTTTGAATAAACAAAAGTTATAAATCGACGTAAACGCACTCCTCCTCGTGAGATTTAGCTCGTTACTGCTAAAATGACGGCGCCAGCGATGGAAGCGCCACGCGGACCTATTTATGTGAAGTGGATCTATATGTACGTAAACTTATCTTCCGTTTAAAATCATTTAGGCACAAGTTTTCAAATGTGGGCCTTATTACACCACGGGCCTTATTTGCCGCAAGTACCTTATGTAATTTTGTTCACATCAGCTCAAAACGTTCATCAGCGTTGAAGCAATATCAAGACTTCTTTGACCTCAAGCCACAAAACATATTGTACCCATCACAAATAAGATGGCTGTCACTTCAGTAAGTGGTAACAGAAGTTTTAAGCAATTGGGTTTCTTTAAAATTGTTTTTTACCGACGTGGCATTGTTGGAACAATCTCTGTTGGAGCGAATTATACTCGATCTGCTTTCGAACCAATGTATTAAGTTATATTTTAGATTCTTATCTTGGCTGCTACCAAAATTCACAACTTTTAACAGATGCTTTCAGTCCGCGAAAGTTATAGTTACAGAACTAGATGCGAAAATAAAGAAAATGTACACGGACTTTCTGTTTAATTTTATGAATCGAAGACACGTCAACCAAACTGATATATCTAAAATCAATCCAGACGGCAGAACAAAACATTTAAATAACAGGCTCCTCTATCTTCGAATCAGCGTGGTAACAAAAATCAACTTTCCTGAAATAAAAACAGATATGAAAGGCGGAAAGAATTTTTCAACAAGTGTAAATATTTTTTTGTTAAATCCGGTTTACAAATTAAAAAAATTGAATTTTAGCAACAAGGTGCTAATTAAAATTGCTCTGTTAAACCCTAAAAATGCTTCGAGTCAAGCTGTGTGAAAACAAAATTCAAGCATTCTGCCAATCGCCCCAAACTTTTTTGGAACAAGGAATCAAAACACAACACTTTGTGTTGTTGTTCCATATATAGTTTATTCTACATAATTCGTATGTATATTCTACGTACACAGTGATGCATTAAAAAAAAGCGCTGCGTGCAAAGAAAAGTATAACTTCTAGCACGGTATATATTAATATAGAAAATGAGAAATCAGTGTTTTCTTTATTTTAGTTTGTTTTTTTTATAATTCCTTCTCTAAAATTATAATGCAGAACGATATTGTGTCTTGATAATAATTACTTGTCTCCCTTGGATCGATTTAGAGACAGTTAAGTTAAATGTTGACAAATTGAATTAGTTAAAAATTAGATGGGTGTTGTCAGAAAATAGGTTCAACAGTATCAATTTGAGATACGTTCGTGCTATGTTTTCATTCCGTGTTCTATATATTGTTTATTCTACGTAATTTGTAATGTATTTGAGAATTAATTTTAATGTATCTTACGTATACGATGATGCAATTAATAAAAGCGTTATGTGCAAGAAAAATTATTATAACTTGTGACAGAGTATATAGGTGAAAGCACCAGTCACGGACAGTGACCCAGTGATGGGCAGTTTATTGAATTTTTGGTAATAACTGGCAGAAGCAAGTAATTTAAAGAACAAGACTTTACATAAACAGCAACTCTTTACCTACCAATGTGGTTGACATTTGAGCCGTTCGGCAACGTTGTTTTCAATAAAAATACAGCGAATTTGGTCGCGCTGAAATTTAATGAAAAAATCGTGATTTATTGTAAGAATCCAGATGCGGGTGAGTATAGTAATTAGTAAATAACGAAAAACGTTTTTAATAAGGTTTTGGTTATTTCCCTTTAATGTCATAAAGGTGTACTTTTTTAACCTTACATTTTGTTTATGTCGTAATTAAATTTGACCCAGATATTGTTTGTAATTGGTACTGTCAATAATCATTCATCCAATCATGCGCATTTTGATTATAATGGCGGTTTATTTCAGTTAATGTTTGTTTTTCGTAGTCGGTAAATGTTGATAATGTGAATTGTTTGATGTTGTAGGGTTTTTTTAATTATGCAGTCCATTAGTAGACAAGCGTCCATGATTGGCTGGCTATAACTGGTAGCTTCTAAATTCTCTTCATACATTGAATTCTTTAACAGAATTTTGTTTCCATAGAAAGTCAAAGAGGAATTATACTCAATAACAGATGATATAGGCTATAAAGGACGTAAATAGAGGAGTAAACGTCGCTGTCGCAGCTACTAAGAATGGTTTACCAAGAATCACACTAAGAAATAAAATTACAGGAAAAAGTCTTTTAGTTTGCGCTTTTGGTTCTGCTACAATTTTTAATTAAGAAGAAGAAAAACTGTTAGTTGTGTGGATGTTCCTTATAAGTGACAATCATTTTCTAGTTACTAAAGATCACCTACTGGACAGTGTCCAAAAATTATGACAGAAAAAATCTGAACCGTAGTCCATTTAAAGATAATCGATCAGGAAAAAAGCGGTTTGTATCATTTATGAAATGTCACCCAGAAATTGTTGAATGAAGAGCAAAAAATTTGACGAAAGCTAGGGATGACGTTATTGAAGATGGTTTGAAAGAATAGTTAGAGATTAATAAGAAATTTATTGAAGAGCGAGGACTGTTGGATATCTTAAATTATTCTGGACGATTTTTCTAGAAAACTTTTAATGGTGGTTAGATAACCAGAGGAAGACAGAAGACCCAGGAAAAAAATTGAAAAAGGAAGAATTTGCACCAAACTTACAAATCACTTTACAAAAAGTCACAAAAGTAACAATGAAAAAAAGATTTTGCAAAAACTATACCATTCATCAACTATGTCGACATATATGTCTATAGCCGACTAAATCACAGTCTTGTGCCATTGTACGCACTGAACAAAGTAATCAAATGCATCTCAATGGCATGTCTTACCTGGAGCCTGGAAGAAAAAGCGTATTTATAAACAGCTGAAACGTATTTATAAACAGCTGAAAAATTATCCCTGTTCAATAAATTATATTACATGGAAAGAGCTGCAATAGAAAACTTTCATCCACAAGATCAGTCTTTTTATATAATCTCGACAAAACTTAAAAATACCCTGACTGACGCGGGATATATAAGGTGCGATGATATTTCTGGACAAATTGAGTCAAATGAATCTACACAACATCCACTGACAGCAGATGAACTCCAAAGTACCGATGAGTCTTAAGAGTGGGATGTAACTACACAACAACAACTAGCTGATAAAGAGTCCAAGCCAGGAATCATTCCTGAGCTAAAATTTTCAATAACTAAAGAAACACAAAATCTATATATAACGATAAGATCTAGCCACAAACTATCAATAGATCACAACTCATTCAAATTGAAGAAAACACCATCAGAGATTATTAATTAGTTACCATCAGCATCACCAAATGATGAGCTACCATAACAATCCATTAATGAAACAGCCACAAAACTTTGTTCAAAAACAACAAACAAACAAACGACTGCATCTAAGCTGTCCTCTTCAAGCAATATTCCACATCCATCTTCCTGTGCAAAATTTGATTACTCCTGAAGGCATGATTATACCATATGATTATATCACCATTTAAGCGAGCATTATTATGGTATCGGATTTGAAATTTAAAAAACGGCACGCGAAAGAGCGTGTGACTTCAACAATCAACAGTGAACATGGAGAGCATATAAAGCAAAAAAGAAAACGAAAAAAAGAGAATCAGAGAAGAAAAAGAAAGCAAGTTAAAACAATCACAAGAAAAAAATATTTTAAAAAGAAAGACAATTAAAATAAAACAAGAGGAAGCAAAGGAAAAGAGAAATCGAGCAAAGAAAGAAAAAGTAAAAATCGAATATAACTAGTCCAACCTCACAAGAAGAGGAAAAAATAGAATACCAAGAAAAGAAATATGATACAGGTAAAGAAATCGACTATGAAGAATCGGATAAAGAAGGCCAAGTTTCGATTGGTACAATTAGTACAATAGGAATGATGAGCAAAATAGGAATACAGAAAAGGAAAAAAAAATTCAGAAACAGCTTTAGAGAATATTCCTTCAACACAGCTGTCTCACAAAAAACTGAAAGGAAACTATCTAATTATAAGATATGAAGGCGAGTACTTTCCAGGCATCATCGAGAACATCGACGGGAATCATACTGAAATAAGTACTATGACTGTCTAAAAGTAATGCATTTAGGTGACCGGACACAGCGGAAAAAATATGGTACCAAAAAGAAAACGTAGTAGAGTAGATACAAAGTCAAATTGCAATAAATAAAAGAAGGTTTTCCAAGTTCAGGTGATGGAAAAATACTTGCCATTTGTTGCTTAATTTAAATACCTAAGCATTTTCTTTTAGACTGATACACATTATCTTATCGAAAAATGGGGACTAATTTTATTATATAAAATATTATTGTAAGGCCTGCTCAATGTTTCTATTGTATTTTTTAAGCTATGTTGTTTCATCTTAAGTTATTTTGACTTTAAGCACTTTCAAGTATATGTTGAGCCATCGTATAATTTTGCAAAGAATCGTTTTTTGCCTGTAATGTTAATAGTTTAAAAAGTTTTGAACTTTCTGCCCTACCTAAATCTACTGAGCATTTTATACAAATATAATTACAGACATAATTATAGAAATATTTTCTAATCTATGGGAATATATACTATTTTCTAATAATGGAAGAGATACATTTTCAAACTTTTGTTAAAACCCCATACATGGTCAATAACACATAATTATGTGATTTCTTGAAAAATTAAAGCCATTATTTTTCCTAGGAGGAGCCGATAAAACTAAAAAGACCAATTTCTTCATAATTATTTTATAAAATACATGATATTTAAGAAAATCCCGTATCACTTAAAACATTTGCAAAAAAATCACTTGTCACTAGCAAGTTTTTCATCAATCTCTAAACTTCATTGGAATTATTCTTTTCTGGAGAGGATGTGCCCGACATTGCTCCACACTCGCTACGATAATGCATACAAAATAAAAACTCTACATCTAAATTGATAATTATTTCATCATATGATAGTTCAAGTATAATGGGACATATGTCATTGTACTATTAATTTCATCACACAAGGACTATATCTTTATAAGTTTACTAAAGTTGTAACACAAATGCACAAATAGTTGTATTACAAATGTCAAAGTACATGAGAGCTCTCTTTCTTTCCTATGGCTGTGAGCTAATTGAAGTGTCTCTTCATTAGTAAAGCAAAGTTTGAAGAATCTGGAAAATTAAAAATTGCATTTCAAACGACAGATATTAAGATCTAAAAACTATTTTTAAAAAGGGCTGAAATTAAAAACAAATATTGTAATTTTATTAAATATTATAAATATTTTATAAAATTCTTATAATTTATTTTCTTTGAAGTCTAAGGGAATTTAATTTATTTTCTTTAAAGTCTTTTATCCGATGAAAACTCTACATCTAAGTTGACGGCAACCAATCGATAAAAACTCTACATCTAAGTTGACGGCGACCAATCGATAAAAACTCTACATCTTAATTGATAATTATTTCATCATACGATATTTCAAGTAAAATGGGACACATTTTATTGCACTGGTAATTTCATCACATAAGGACTATATCTTTATAAGTTTACTGAAATTACGTTCAAATTGAAATTTAATTTAATTAAATTATAATTTACAAAACGAAGTTTTTGAACTTTGATATAGAGTAAGGATTGAGCTTGGTAATTAATTTAAACCTTCGATTGTGTCCACAAACTGGTCGATTGCAATTTCTCTTAGGTACGATGTGCAGTGGTGATGACCAAGAAAATTTGCTTGGGCTGCATAAGCATTGTTGATCATATTTTCGAGTCCTTTCTACACATGATCTTAACGACGTTGCGGTATTGGTCTTGCTCAACCCTGTAACGATGATCAGGTGGTATTGATGACATGTTCGATTTAATGCGTCGGTGTTAATGTCATTGATGAGATATTCCGGCGTATTTTGATAATATGTCGTGATATGATAACATGTTAGTTGCGCAGAGTGGTGGGTTGACAACGAAACTCATGCAACTGTAGATTAGGTGTTCAGTTTCTTCTGGTTAACGACAAGCTTGTGGCGATTTAATAAATTAGCTCCTAATATAGGCTTGCTCACAGCGGGGACGATAAATTACCTTTTGTATGGCCGACGAAAATAGAAATTAAGCTCCAGCACTTTTTGTCTCTAGGTAGGTATCACGGTTTTATTGACAGTGTAGAGTTGTAACTCCGTTAAGAAAATATAGCGGTTGCTTTCTCGTTCCCTTTTTCCATGACAAGCCAGATATATTAGCAACCATATCAACCTGAAAAGTGGCCTTTGTCTTTTTATCGGTGGCGAAAAGTTGGTGGAACTTCTGATGAACGCTGAATTCCATCGCAACCAACGTTCTATTTAATTTATCGTTTCCGGAAAACAATGGCCCATTTTCTTGTCTCGGCTCCACATTTTTGGTATAAGGATTCAAGTGCGAGATGGTGATTGATAGTGAATGAAGGTACAACAAGAATTTCGGTGGTATTACGGTCTTGACATGATTTCTGCCATCTTGAGCGAAAGCTTCCATATTTCGTCCAGCAGGACCCGTTGTCTGTACCAGTTAATATGGAATGCTGGCGACTTGCTTTGATGTTGTTTCTTTTAGTGCCGTGTCACCGAGCAGAAATTCCGTACGGTTATATTGGCATGTTTTATTTCTCACTGTCCGCTGGGTCGCTAAATAGGGATTCTTCCTTCGAATTGTGTTCTTGTACGGATCATCAGTGTGAACATTATGCGTTATAGAGCAAAACACCGATTTAATGAGTAGAACAGGAATGAATTTTACTTGCGAAACAGCGTCTATTTATACAAAAATGAAATTCTTAGCTTAAAAAAGATGAAAATTATTCAAATGAGGACAAAAAATACTAAACATTGTGTGTGATTCCCGCGGTGAGATTTTTGATTTTATAACATAGTCTATAACATTGATTCTATGATTCTATAACATGTCGATTCGACCGTCTTGCTATGCGTTCACGTATACTGGCTAGCGAACGCTGAAAATACGGAGTGATAAGTCGATTCAATGGTTTGATTGACATCTATTGCTCGTAAGCCGCAGAGAGCATATCGATGATTATATTGTTTTTTCGGAACTGTTTTTTTAGCTTCACTATAGTTTAAATGGAATGGTGTGTGCAGGTACAGCTATAATAAAAATAACAAAAAATTAGAGAGGTTACCTAAATAGCTGGTAGAAACGATGTAAACATACATAAAAGGGCACATGTAAGCACATATACTAATGTACAAATTACGTAACGTAAGCACATATACTAATAACATATGCATTTAAATGATATAGATCTTGATGTCGCCCTTCTTACGTATTATGTGATAAGCTCTAAATAGTTTTATTGGAGACTGATAAAAGTGATCTGATGTCGATGGGAAGATAATTGTAAGCAAAGGGAATTTATCATTTAAGACCCATGCAATAAAGAAATATTTGATATCGCTTACTCCTTCGCCACAGTTGGCGGAGCCATTGGGATTTATTGACTTGAATTAAGCAAGCGTTGTTGTGGCAACGTTGGACTCTATTTGATTGGAAGATGTTGGTATATTAAAAGTAAAAGAAGTCGAATGATAGGTCATGTAAAGGGTTTATTAACTGAGGGTTGATGATTAAACCTACAACTATTTTCAGAATAAGGGATTCCAATAATTTCACTTTGTTTGCATTCAGAGGGCAGTTCTTCCAGAGGTGGCCTTCGCTACCGTATACTATACGTATACTATGAAAGGACCTGAAAGATCTGGAAGACATGTAAAACTTTCAAAATTCCTATAAAATTATGAAACATGTACAAGATTTATTATGTATGTATTACAAATTATGTACAAGATATATGCCTGTTGGCTAATACAGAATATAGTATGCTTTCTGAGACTCCCAAAAACTATGAAGAAACACTAAAAGACAAAGAATGGAAGCAAGCAATAAATAATGAGTTTGAAGCTTTATAACAATTGGAAACATGGGAAGAAACAGAATTACTTAAGGCAAATAAAATAATGCGCTATTTAAAAGAAACAATATAGATGGGATTATTATTAGGAATGAGCGAAGAAGAACAGAGTTTATGTGGATATTCAGATGCAGATTGTGCAGGACATAAAGCAGAGAGAAAAAGAGTTATTGGAGCACTTATTTTCTAAAAACTAATCCTGTTGCTTATCTCTCTAAGAAGCAAAACTGTAAAACACTCTCATCGGTCGAATCAGAGTATATCGCAGCGGCCACTACTGCTCAGGATTTTGTGAATCTTAAGGGCATAGCAAAGAACCTCGGACTAGATGACAAAATTGTGTTGTTGGTAGACAACATAGGAACTATCTCCATGGTTAAAAGTAATGAACATTCAAAACTTGAATAATTAAAATGTAAAGCACATTGATATAAAGTATAATTTTATTAAAGATTTTATTGATAAAAAGATAATAATACAGTCAGGATACTTTTGCAGATTAAATGACCAAAAGCTTACCTAAGGAGATGTTTTATAACTTTGTGAAACATTTTATGATTTGATTTAGTCAATACTTAATTTTGTTTTATTCAATTAAGTGTAAAAAAAATTATTTCGAGGAGTGTTAAATACGAATAAATAGTAACATCACTAAACTGATCCTATGTACACCACTAGAATAAAACAAGCGGTCATCGTTTATTATGGGTTGTTTATGTTCCCTGAAAAACGTGATTTGGTAAGCATAGACATATTACTTCATAAGGACAGGCCCATAACAACAGAAAAATGTCCCACTGAAAACGGTGTTAAATGGCGAAATTAGCATCGTTTCATTTCAGTTGATATCTTGATTTTTGGGGGTACGTTAATCCAGAAAACTGTAAAAAAATGCCGGATCGCATAGTAAAAATATATTTAAATTATAGTTCGAGAATTTTAAAAAAGGTTGATGTATCTTACCATCGGTTAATAATTGTTTTTAAAATATTTTCTTTGTTATTTATTGAAAAAAATAGTTTTATTATCAGTAACTATATAAATTGCAACGTTGTGACCTTGTAAGGACGTATTTTCAACATTATTCTTTTTAAATGTTCATTTTTCTTCGCTTTGGTTTTTGAAAATCTGTTGATGAGTAAGGTGCCGGAAAAACAGGAATTTCATCTGTCAGCCACTTCAATAATTCAAAAACTACTAAAGCGATAAACTTAAATCTGGAAATGTAAGTATTAAGTGGTCATAGGTTTGAGGCGTTAAGTGATTAAATATAACCAACGACTATATTTTTTGACATAGCCTATTCATGACAGACACACATACTTACACACACGTTGCCAAGAAGAGTGGAGTCGAATATTACGGCTACAAAAGAATGACAAATGTTGTAAAACAAGATGATAAAAAAGAATTTGTTCAGGACGCTTCGAGGATGATGACTTTGCAAGTAGTGCAAGAGGATTTCGCAGACTGTGCGTGTGCAAGTGTGTATGTGTGTATGTGTGTGAGTGTGTTTGTAATTATTTAAAATAATATTTATTTAAAACAATAATTATTTGAAATATTTGCCAAACAACTCGATATTGTTTCGACTCGAAATTGATTCTATCAAATGTTTAATTTTTAAAACAGTGGAAGGGCAGTTACAAAGAGAATTTTTTCCAAAGGCAAATAAAATACGAAAATATAACGTAATTCAAGATGATTTAGTAATATTTGGTATAACCTTTGAAGCCTACTGGGAATTTGTAATAAAGTTGTCGAAAATTCGCATTTTCTTTTATCGACAAATAGAATTTCAATGTGATCCTGGATGAGTCGCTATGTTTCTATATATCTTGCACTTTATACATTCTGTACTAAAATAATAAACATATATTTTATACGAAAATATAATAAAATACGACCTATATGTAGTCGGAGAGTATTATAAAATTATATATTTCTCAAGTTTTTTAAGATATGTATTGAAATTATACTTTTTTAGACGCGTTATGAAAAAAATGATGAGAGTGAAATTTTACGATGCACACTTGCGCACGCACGAGGCAACAAAAATCGACAGGATAAAGTTGCCCACTAAATATGCGTGTAGTGAATGACGCTATATTCATGATAGTTATTGAGGTATTTGTAATACACAACGTGTTTATAGTCATACAAATCTAAGTTATATCTGTGGTTTTAAATTATAATATTCATGATAGAAGTAGTGTTGACAAGCTTTTTAAAATATATTTTATGTGTATTTCTTTGAGTGAGATCAAGTTACGGTATGTTTTTATTTGCATTATAAACTATTAGTTTATCCTTTATTATTTTATTTCCATTAGTTATTTGAGAGCTAAATAAAGTTATTCTTATATTATTCTGAGGAAGTATAACTTCTAACGCCCGTACATAAGTACACACAACTTTTTTAACATTAACCTTTTTGATCGTCGATGAAGTATAAATCTGTTCTTGCATAATCGTCTTACCAATGCCGACAACTATAAGTACGTCAGGGCACATAATTGTAGCAATTATATTTAGTTATCCTTGTTAGTCTTGTGTTCTAAAAAATATGTCACACTTGTACGTTTAAGATTTATTTATTATTATTCTTAAGATAACAAAATAGCAATATTTGAATGCCAGTCGGTGTAATGTCGGTGCAATGTTGTTATAGTCGGCGCACTTTTACTAGTAACAGAGGTAGATTTTATAAAGAGGTAGTTGTTTGGCAAATATTTCAAATAATTATTATTTTAAATAATTACAAAAATAATACATCAGAAAAGATGCTATTTTGGCGTGTTCGTGTAAAATAAAAGACAGTCAAATAAAGCAACTGAGAGATAATCTCTCGACACAGGGAATAAATTCAAATTGATTGGCACAGCATTACGTTGAGATACCTAATTATGTCAATACGTCACCAACGATTCAAAATTAAGGTAGCTTAATTATAATTAAGCTACCTTAATTTTGTATCATTCGTCATACTCTACATTGCCATTGTATTTATTTGTTATAATTGTCTTTTGTTATACAACATTTCTTTTTTCATTACTTTACATAAATTCCAAATAATTTAAGCATTATAGTATATGCAGAAAATTGAGAACTGTTTTTTTTACAAAATTTGGTTAAAAGAGCAATGAAGTAAATAATTCGCCTTGATAAAGCCACATCTACGGTCGCATCGGCCAGGCGACTGACGACGTAGTTTTGTTTAATTCCAATAGATGGCGCACATGAATTGGCGTTGTCATTTTTATTTGGTTTAACGTTCCTTAGGCAGTATCTTGATGTTTAGATCAATGATGGTAAGAAATAAACAACGATTAATACTAAATAATGACGGATGGAATAATAAATAATAACAGTTGAGGTGGAGAGGAATTCATTATTCTCGCGAAATTTGGATTAGGTAATTGCAGGCGCGAAGTCTTCCTCGTTCTGTGCGGAAGTAATCCGATTGTTATTGGAAGGTTTTAGACTTGCCTGATTTTCGTTTCATGATCGATCGTCATGAAACTAGTCGGAGAGTTTGGTTAAACTAAAAGATCATTATAACAAGACAGGTTTTTGAGGCTTTGTTGTTATTTTATACATGATAACCAAATATAAGTCATTCGAAAGAATATCCCTTTTTTGTATTCTTTTAAATATGGTTAATGTTCTACATTTAAATTCCGATTGTTGCCACCATAAATAAATAAATAGTATTATTCTTTTTCTTATTTATCTAACCGCCTCTTTTTCCACTAGTTCCACTATACTTAGTTCATTAAATTTCAGTCATTATATCTCTTTGGAATCTTTATGATTCTCCCAGAACTGGTAATTTTTTATGTTTGGACATGATCAGTTGGTGCAGCTACATCTAACTTATTCGGGACTTGGTCTTCAGTATCTTGTTGGTCGAATTTTAATAGTTGTGTATCACATTTGAGTAATCTTCAACTTCATCTCTCTTTGGTTTCAAGACGGGCTTATTAATAGATGGTGATTTTTTTAGCTAATCTCTATTTCTCGTCAAAGTTTTTTCTTCTTGAACCACTACATAGCATCTTGAACCTTTCTGATACAATATCAATCCCTTAGACCATTTGTCCGCGTCTTTTGACACAATTCGTGGTGTTCTAACACAATTTGGAGAAAATATGCTCAAATAAAAAAAGTTTTGATCTCCTGAAAATCCACCGCAGTTTTACCTTATATGAATCTGGTTTCAAATCAAATAAACTAAAAATATGTCCTAGATATTCACTCCTTTCATTCTCGGCTCGATCTTCCTTCTGTTGAATAGCACATTTATCTCTTGTGCTCTCTGGAGTAACTTTTCCAAGTTCTTATCATGAACTTCTGTAGTTTCACCTTCATATTCACCTCATTCATTGATCCGTATATTGTCTGCAATTATTGATATTCTTTTCGATATTGATTATATCTACAGGATGATTTATACACTCCTACACGTTCAAATACTTCATGCAGACGTCTTTAATACTCCTCACACGCTATATAGTTCAAAAGTCAAACAAAGAAACTTATATCTTCTAAATGATATCCAAAATATAGTTAGATCTGTACATTCGTCGCTCAGATTAATATTCCAAAATCCATCTGTAATATCCACCACAGAAAATATTCGTATAGGATATTCCAAATAAAATATTTCGTATAGGATATTCCAAATTTCCAAAGCAGCGTTCAAATTCCACATATCTAGACAAATTTTCAACTTTTTATTTATCTTCACTAATACTAAGTTACTAATTTAGTCAGTCGGATGTGTCATCTTCGCTATCGTTTTATCTCTGTCATAACATCTAGTTTCGTTTTCAACTCATCTCACAACGAAATAAGGAGATTGTGGTTTCTGGGAGGTTGCTTTACAGCTTTAACTTCTAACCTTGTCTCCAAATTTATATTTGGCCTTTGTATTACCGAGTCAAATAGAAAACTATAGACTCACTCCTCCGAGTGAGAAATTTCCGGTAGAAGATAAGGCTTAGAATGCCAAAAGAAATCATTATTAACAAATTTGGAAAGAAGGGTTACTTTTGGGAATATAGGACAGAGAAAGAACCTAACTCTTTCATGTCATATAACATCTATCAACTAGGTATTGTCGACGAGGGGATAGGGATCAACACATTTTATTTGCAGGGCATTTTTGGGGCTGGATTTCATCGCTCCCGCCATAAATGCAACACGATTTAAAGCAAAGCCTTGAAAGTGACGTAAGAATAATTCCAATTCATTAATGAAGAATTCTTTTTCCAAATAATGATTGAAATTCGCAGGATTATATCTAATAGGGAGCTCATCTAGGTTAAGGATCGAGTAGGGGAGAAAGCTTATTTAAAAACTGATTCAGCAAATCGCCAGAAATTAAGTTGGATAGATAAGGCTGAAAAATATACCGAAAGCCTTTGATATTTGTCAAAACGATAGGAGGAGTAGAAGGAAAGAGGAGTAGACACTATTTCTTCCAATTCCCTTTTTTAAAAAAGATGCGTTTCGTATGGGCTTGGGGTTTACGGAACAATAAGAAGTTATTTAGACATATATTAGATTTCTAACTCTTTTTACCCTCTTTCCGAGTTTTAACCTTTTCTTTTTCTTCTTACCCTCTTTACGGGGTGCCAAGCATTCTTCATTCTATCACAGAGGAGCGGGCCTATAGCAGTGAGAAATCTTATTCAATAGGATGAAGTTACCAGTAGCTAAGTCAATACATTTAAGAAAGTAATCCTGTATCCAATCGGTAATCGAATTTTATATTTTAATGTTAATATAAATAGATGATAATATAAGTAAATAAACGGAGTAAATCTATTATTGAGGGAAGTGCAGAAATGAGATTATTTGGATCGCACTCTTCCATACCCTGCGTATTGGAGATTTTCCATTTTCTCTTTTTCATAATCGATTTTTCAGCTTTCTCCCAGTTTTCATTCTTCTTTGATAAAAACACAAATTGCATAACATAGCGGCCTGTTATGAAATTAACACATGACACATAACTGAAGTCTGTACATTATCGTTTTGCTTGTATTTTAAGCCAATCACCAATTTTTCACCAATTAACATAATACGAGGACTTAATAGGTAATATATTCTATTTCTACTATATATAATTCGCTTTACTAGTATTTACGATGCACATGCACAATATATTGAGTTACTTTTCAAAAACTTTGTAATATAATAATAAAACGTGTTATAAATAAAACTATGTCATATTTTTTTTAATTATCGCCTATAGCTTACGGGACTTTGAAGAAGCAGTTTTTTGGAACTCAATGTGGGCTTGTAAAAACCGAAGTGTGTTAAATTACTAGAGGCAAGGCATCGAAGAACAACTTCAAATATTTATTGCTGTTAATTTTTATAGTCATATTTTGTTTCCGTATAAATTATCTAATATGGTCTAATATAATTCAGTAATTTAGTACAAAAAATATTTTACCTGAATTAACTTAATTTCTTAATTAAAAACATTGTAAATAAAGCGGTTTTAAAGTTTATTCCTGACTTTAAAATAATACTATAATACAATTCAACTTTAATTCGTCATCAGCCTGTAACTATCCACTGCTAGACATAGGCCTTCCTTAGGCGCGTCGACATACACGGTCCCCTGCTTTCCGCATTCCATCACTTCCCGCCAACTTCTTTAGATCATCAATCCATTTAATTCGGGGACGTTCCACACTGCGCTTCGAGGTTCGTAGTCTCCACTCTAGAGCTAGTCTACCCCATCGGTTTTCAGTTCTCCAGCAAATATGGTCTGCCGATTTTCACTTCAGTTTACTGATGTTAAGGACTATCGACTACTCTGTTTCCTTGTCGGTTATCTTCATTTCGGATTTTATCCTTCAGAATCCCTTCCAGCATAGCTCTTTCCATAGCTCGCTGCGCAACTTTAAATTAATAAATCAGGCCAGCCGTGAGTGTCCGTGTTTCAGCACCATAGACAACTGTAGCAAGAACGCATTGATTTGCTTTAATTAAAGCATAAATATTAAGAACATTATGTAGATGTAGACATTATGTAGACCTTTTCAAAAAGTTGATTGAACATGTCGTCTTCAATCCTAAAGATATTGCAAAACTTTTTCAGTACCTAACTTTTCCAATACCCCTAATGTATTTCTGGCCATTAATCATTTTCTAACCCATTCTCGTTTTCTTTTTTTTTCCAAAATAATTGTTCGCTCCCAAATTTCCACTGCTACAAGAATACATTTTGCCTTGATACTACACGCATATGTGAACAACACGAAGCACCTATGTTATGGTAGCAAATATCGAAAGAATCTTGAGAAAGTGCGGCGATGTCAGTGCCAACACAACGTATCGTGTCTTTTGCGTACATATTTGTTCTGTGCTTTTGCAAGGCACTTTATTTTTTTCCACCTCTTTTCACCTAACCGATAGATTAAAGGTACAAGATATGAAACCGGAAGCCGAAAATTTGAAACGCTGATGTTGGAATCCTCAGCAAAGGGCGTTTAACGTATTCAATTTGGTGGGATTCTAGACGCTATATTTTTCTCGCTGTCTATTTGTAAACACGCATAGTATTACTTCCTGCAAAAATGTATAATATCGAAAATTTTTGTGCGGCCTCTCATATATATTTTCTCCGGAGAACTTTTATTCTTAATATTGCTTTTTATAAGTATTTACATATTCATTTAGATACCAATAATATTTTTTTATTGTGTTATACTTTCTAATAATGGGATGGGTTGTACCCGGCTTTCACTCCACTCCAAAAACTACTAGAGTCCTCTAGTAGTTTTTGGAGTATTATTTTTATTACCAAATAATATAAGAAAGTATATTTACAATCAGTGAACGTGGACATTTACACCTGTAACTATATTTATACCCACAAATTATAACGCAATTTTTCTTTTGTTTGTTTTTTATTACCAAGTAATATAAGAAAGTATTTTTAAATTCCGTCAACATGGAAATTTACGCATGTGTAACTATGTTTTTAACCACAAATTAGGACCCAATTTTTGTTTTGTTTGTTTTTTATTACCAAATAATATATGAAAGTATTTTCATATTCCGTCAACGTGGACATTTACACCTGTGTAACTATGTTTATAACCACAAATTATAAACGCAACGTTTGTTTTGTTGCTTTGGTAGCAGAAGTTAACTATTTCTATAAAGGAATATATAAGGTAATTTATATTATTCTAAGGTCTATTACAATCAGCAAAATTATTCATAGTTTAGACGAGATTTCAACTTATACGCAAAAAAGCACATTTAACATTAAGTGACCAAGAAGCACATTTAACATTAAGTATACGTAAAATATATATAAACTAGTGATACAACTGATTGCAATTTGATTGAATACTAAATACATCAGGCTTATAGACAGATATCTTCACTTTATTTAACTCATTTTGACGCAACTTCTCATCACTGGGATACAAATAAACACTACCCACTTCACTAATTATTAATAGTGTATTTTGCATTGTATATTTTCAATTTCAACAAATTATGTGAGATAAATTATGCGTATTTTATGTTAGTCGCTCAATGTCCGGAATTGTCAGATTACGTGAAAACATTAACATGGATTTTACTACATATTAAATATAATTATTATTAACCAATTTATATCCAAATATTACATATATTAGTGGATTGTTTATGATTATAGGAGGGCATTATTCCGAAAGCAGCTTCTACCAGAGCGTTTCAAAGAAAGGTAGCCAAAAAAACCTGAGGAGTTCCCGACTTTTTAAACAGATACATGTACTGAAGAAGACCAGCAAACTGCCGAGGCGTTTGCGGAAACCTAAGCAGTATGGCAAATCGGATAGTATAACATTTCCTAAAATAAAACAAATATTGAAAGTTATTTTACCAGAAGACCTTACACTTTATTTGATCATCAATTAAGAAATTATTTTAGAAGAAAAAACGCAGCGGTATATGAGTAAAAAATGAAAGAGATTTGTATAAACTTGTATTATAATTCCCCAAAAGGTTATACAAATTTGGCTACCATTTTAAAATTACCATCAGTTAGAATTATATGTCGTTGGATTTGTAATTTTCCGGTTAAAGCAGGAATAAATGATTTTATACTGAACGCCTTCAGCAAACAATTAAC
Source organism: Druceiella hillmani (assembly GCA_039881145.1). Classification (NCBI taxonomy): domain Eukaryota; kingdom Metazoa; phylum Arthropoda; class Insecta; order Lepidoptera; family Hepialidae; genus Druceiella; species Druceiella hillmani. The sequence goes on from JAYKKI010000014.1 coordinate 37,146,224, forward strand.
AGATTCTGGGTTAACGGCTGGGGCAGATAATAACTTGGATATGAATAAAGTATTTATAGAAAGTATCAGTAAAATTTTAAATACAGAATTAATAGTATATTTTGTATTATAAAATATGGGAAGCCGCGTTTCATTTAATTTTAATGATAAACTATTTATTGATAATTTAAATGAGAGTCTATTGCGATAGTTACGAACGAGTTACTGCTGTCAGATATGTTGTACAGATGGTTTTTCCAATTTATTTATTAAACATTACATTAAAATGAAAATAAACTGTTGTCTTAGAGACTTAAATAGAATTAGAGAAAATAAATCAGTTTGAAAAGAAAATCAACAATTACGGAACTTGTGTAAATTTTCATTAAAATTAAAGTTTTAATTAAAATTTGTGAAAATGAAAATTTTTTTTATGTATATTAATAGGCTTTTCAATTTGCATTCGATGTATCATAGTACCATCTATGGGTGATAATTCTTTCTAGACAGCGCCATCTACTTTGGCGTTGGGTAATAATCGAAGCGCCACTTGGTGAGTTGGCTTCCTATCTATAATATAAAAATAAGTCAGGTTTTCCTTCCTGACGCTATAACTCCAGAACGCACGAACCGGTTTCCACGGTTTTGCATTCGTTGGAAAGGTCTCGTGCTCCGTGAGGTTTATAGCAAACAAAATTCAGGAAAAATTTCAACAGAAAAGCAGGAAAACAGGGAAAATCATTTTTCACATACAGCGCCATCTCTGATACATAGCATGTACTACAAACCAATATGGTTTTGCATGGTTGTGGAGCAGATGGCGCCAGTATTTTAAGTAGGTGGCGCCGGTTCGTGATACATTGTTTGACAGCTACTCATTGTACTCTGCTCAGTTAATTTCATGTGACATTTATTATGCGCACGTTCTTTCAAACGCCAACTAAACCGGTATTGTGTTCACTGTGAAATTGTGAAATTGAGGTTAAAGTTATTCGTTTCCTAACAGTTCAATTGGAAACCATCAAAACAATCACGCGTATTGTGCAAATTTTTACTGATTTTGAACTGTGTTAATTATGTGGATCGTGCATTTGAGGTTAAATTCACCAGTCTGTCCATAGTCCAAAATGCCTAGAGGACGACGTGCGAACATCGGCCGCCGCATAAGACATGCAAGCCAGCAACAAGTGTATTCACAGAACTTAAGCGACGAAAGACAAAATATAATAAGAGAAAATGCCCGATTGAGACAACGCGTGAGCACACGAAGATCATTGGCATCATACAATCGCTTGGCATTCCAATATGATCCCACTGCGAACTACAGTGATGATGACAATTTAGATATTGGACCAATGACGACTGTATGCCGATATTGCAATGCGTTAAAGTTCAAAAGAGAAACGGCTGGATTGTGCTGCGCAAGTGGAAAAGTCAAACTGGATCCATTACTTACACCACCACAGCCACTGGAACCATTGTTCGATGGAAGTGATCCCGATTCCAACCATTTTCTTCAACGCATCCTTGAATACAATAACTGCTTTCGCATGACTTCCTTTGGAGCTAATATCATTCGAGAAGGCGGCTTCATGCCGACTTGCAAGGTAAAAGATACAACACACACAACCAATCACTCACACCAATCAATCACACCAACACAATCAATTGCAACACATAACAACTACACATACACCACACACTACACCATCACACAATCAGAAATTACACCGTATTGTTCAACAAATGATTGTTTGCAATTACAGATACAAGGACAAATATATCATTTGCATGGTTCAATGGTGCCAACACCAGATGAACCGCATCAATTTCTGCAAATATATTTCATTTCGTCGATGGTGGATCAGCTGAATGTGCGGTGCAATATACAGGGAAAACAACAGTTAAAGAGACGAATTATTGAACAGTTGCAAGCATTTTTTCACGCTAATAACGCTGTGAACAACCATTGAGGCAACCATTATTAACGGAAAGTACGCAGGTGAAAATGTATGTATTCCTCGAATACCAATGATTCCGACTGATCTTCCGTTTGACTTCAAACGATTGCAATTTCCGGTTCACCTTGCGTTCGCAATGACAATTAACAAGTCACAAGGCCAATCGCTTAGTGTTTGCGGGATAAATTTAGAAAATCATTGTTTTTCACATGGGCAGCTATAACGGAGTTCGCCGGGTTTGCTAGTTGTTTATACAAAATTACGACCGCTTTTTTAGTATGGGTTAGTATGCATAGCGTCCATATTAGAATCATCATCATCATCATATCATCATCATCATCATCATCATCATATATTAATACGCTAAGGTTAAGATGTTACACTCCCTTTTTAGAAAAAACCTCACAACTAATCCACATAAATTATATATCATTTTATAGATAATTGCTTGCTCTACCGGCATCCACAACTAAAAAAATTATTATTGCTATTGTTTTTGCAAATGAATTAATTATTAAAATTATATACACAAAACAGCAATGCTGCCTAACGGCTCAACGTCAATATGATTGACGGTCGGTAAAATTTTTGTTTAATTTCAAATCCACTCACGTATAAATAAAGTGGCGCTTTAGCTCAATGCTTTTTATACTTGCGCCTCTATATGTCAATTTTAGTAAAATATTTGTTTGATCTGTCATCTGAGCTTCATAATGGAATAAATAATGCGAAGACTTCGCACGGATCACGCTAGTATAGAGTAATCCAGAAGGCGCATACGCACAAATCTCTTCGCGGCCGCCTGAAGCCAAAAATCTTCTTTCCTTCACTGCGCTCTTTCTACTAGCGCCCCGCCTTACGCACACAGTGTTACCAGCAAAATAATTTTACCCACCAACTCCGGGAAATCGACGCGTATACATATCTGCTTGCGATAATACGATGCACATTTTGTAAATTTATTTGGTTCATTATCATTAAATATTTGTGCGTGCGTGCATAGGAATATTTTTTTATTAATACAAAAAGAAAATTAGCTTAGTGTCTTAGAGTAAAAAGAGAGGTTAAAAAGTACGCAATAAAAATTTTAAACTAATCAGTCCCGTACTAAATAAATTCAAAAAGAAAAAAAAATATTAATATTAATTAGCGTTCAATGCAATAAGTTCAAAATTCTAAAATTGAATATGACAATGGAAATTTGAAATGTTCTAAGGCATCCATTTTATACTTTATGTTCTGTGTTTACCGGATTTGAGCTCGCCAGTCGAGAAATATCTATCTACATCATTTATTTCAGTAAATAAAAAAATTTGCGAATGATTAAATTTACCTTAAAATATTGTTATTTTTTTTAGAGAAAAATGCGAAATTAACTTTTTTATTCAAAATGCAATTATTCCTCAATCTCGTGCAACTTTTGACCGGAAGGTTTTGGCAACACTGGTTCCATATAACTGTCAAAAATCAAAATATACAAACGGGATTAAAGTGTATTTTTTTAAACATTTAAAAAAATATGGAAGAAGAATCCAAACATATAGTTTTTATTAACGATCCCCTAAAATTATATTCTTATATCGATTGTTATGTTGATATCCATATGAAGAACAATACCTTTATACGTGGATTTGTAATTACGATAGATCCAGTTTCAGAAAGGTTAGTTTTTTTCGGTACGACCACATTAACAGACGAACGTTCCTTATTGTCCGAACACAAAGAACATTCATTACATGAGACGGACCATTTTGCCATATACAACGCGAAACTTCACCGAAGCCCCATGGTGTGGCCATAGGGTTATTGAAATAACAGTTTTCCCTCTGTAACTGGAATATATCAGCATTACAATACTGTATTTCTACAACAATATTGTATTTCTTATTTTATGAACGATGTTTTTATTTTTTCAGTGTAATTATGTCTACAATGGATTCAGAAAATAAATATAAAACCGTCTTAGTTGTAGGACAGGCTGTCAAAGAAATTGTTAAAATCGATGCACCTCCAGATTTGGAACTGAACTTTAAAAGTCATAATACAAAGTTAAAACAATGTAGTGAAGGTTTCGAAGAAAAGAAAAATAAAATCAAGCAGTGGCTTAGTAAGAATTTGCTGACTGTGGATGAGAATGGGGATAATATTCAAATACAGGGAGGATCTTTAACCATTATGCCTCCCTATAGACCAGAAGACTGTATCTGTAGTAACTCAACTGTGCTAGGAAGAATACAACATCTTTTACACAAAATGCCTAGTTGAAAAAAGCAAATTTTATACGTACATACCAGCTGCACTTTCCAGTTTGCCAAGGGCAAAAAGAAACCATGACTGCATTTTGGTTTATTCGCTTTATTATATAATAAATATAAAAACACGGAAGTAAATTTTTATTTCTATATGAGAATCAAAATACAAATTTTCATGTCGTCTAACTTTAATTATTTCAAAATTCCCATGCACCCTAATTTTTACACCTTCAGGAGTTGAATTTAGAAAAATCCATTCTTAGCGAGCACCTAGAAGTCGAGAAATTCATGCCAAAATTCAAAGTTGTGTGTCTTACAATTTTGAGATGATAAGTCAGTCAGTGGGCATGTGATAATTAGTTATTAAACAGATTAATTAAATGATTTTAAACTGCGTTTCTAGTGTTAATTCCTAATTATGTATCCTGATATTTAATCTATAATTAAATAGTTAAAAGTAAAGCAGAATATGTAATTGACTTAAGAATCACAAAAAATGAGTGATCGAGTTGTATGAGTTGATCACAAGGCATACAATCTTTGACGGCATAGCGCACTGCAGCAATCTGGGTTCAATTCCCTGCTATTCATCGAACGCTCGGGAACACTGTTATTCTGGTTGGCTGCAAGAAATTGCTCTCATAGCAATAAGTCTACCATATGTATCGATTGTATAAATTAAAGTATGTCAATAAATAAAAGTCTGAGTTACTGTGTATTGCACATTGTAAAGAAAGACTGATTGAAAATCAGTATGTCAATATTTACTTAAAAGTAAGTTTTAATAAAACTAAAGTTATTATTTGAAAATGTGTCAACAGTACCAGATATTTTGATAATTTCGCGATCATTTTTTTACATTCCATTTTGTAAAATGGGACAATTCTCATTAAACAAATTGTCAACCGCCGTCTTAACCAGTTTACAAAAGGCATTGTTGGTATTTCGAAAGGTCTCACCTTCCCAGCAACTTGATTTTTCCTTACTAAATGTAATATCAAGTAACATGTTTTGATATAATTGCAAATATACTTCAAATACACTTAACAGTGGGGAAGTTTTGTGCTGGAAGTATAATTAAAACTAGTTAATAAGATATTGTTTGAGTGTATTAAATAGGAAATAGTAAACATTTCAATACCATTGAAAGTAGATAGGTTGCATATAATTCGAATGCAATTAAAAAATTATTCAGAAGGCTTATTTGTGTTGTGTAAAGTTAAGTATTTCTAAATGAGGCAAGTCTGAATGGACGAGCCATCTTCGTAAAAGTATATTATATTCCTCCTAACTATCTATACTCTGAGGCAGTATGGTTACTTCTCTTTCCAATCTCCTATCTTATACTAGGTTACCATTGTTAGCAGATTTCCAGGAAGTAATATATCATTTTTTTTATCGTTAAATGCAAATATTTTGTCTTGTGTTGATATAAAGATATCTGTTTAGTTTTGTATGTGAAATTTTCAATGATGTCCTTTTATATATTAGTTCTAAAACTATTAAAATTGTTTGCATTAGATAGTTACGGGCATTTTAAATTATAATTTATCAAAGATTAAGCAAAATGAAGTTTCGAAATACCAATAATCTCATTTATAATAGCTCATCAAGTCGTTCAGTAGTTTGCCTGCTTAATAGTCTATTTAGATTCATTGAAAATGAAATTAAAGATTCTACTTTAAACAAATGGTGCACTTATTATTAAAGAAGTCGTCATCATGCCCTATAAATGTCTTTAAAGTCAGCATTTTATAGATACATTAGTCTTCGGATAAGTCAACAATATCAATGTACTTAATATGAGTGTCTGTATAAAATAACACACGTGTCTGCTCTGCTGATTTAGCATTTATTATGACTATTTCACATGAAAGTTGTGATGTTAGCATTTTAGTGTGATGTTTTAATTATTATTAATGTCTAGTAAAAATTGCATTAGCATCACAAACTTTTCAACACAATGGCTTTACCACCTAATGTATATTAGGCGAAATGCTTATACATTTTTAATTGTAATTTATACCAAAAACCTTTTTAAGGTACTGAAAAGAATATTTTAAGGGATTTAATTTATAAATATTGAATACTTTTTACTGACTTCACTGAAATAAATATCTTACCTTACTGCTGAATTTAAAAAATGTGGTGTTTTATTTATCACAAAAGATTTAAGATGTGTGTCACCATGGATTTTTTCATAAAGCTATGAAATAATTATGACTATGCCATAAAACAGTTAAATATATCTTTAACGGTTAAGGTAGCATAAGCTAAAATAGACCATAATTTACAAATTTTTCTTTGACTTATATATTATTGGAACTGTGCATGATATTATCAGTGCCAGCTGGTGATGAATTAATAAATTTTTTGTTACACTGTTGTAATTTTCTCATATGAATTCCCCATAGCGTTCATATTTTAATCAATCAAAATTATTTAGTGTCTAAGTATAATGTTGTATAAAAGCATTTTAATAATTCATAGAAACAATACAGTGGGTATTTTTAAAAAATTCTAATCAAATTTTTACATTCAATGGCTACTATTTTCTGTAGATAAAATACTGTACTGATTTTGTCAAACAAGTAACTGTAAGTTCTTATTTCTCTTGTTTTCAAGCAACTTAATGTTTCTTGCACGGACATTACACTAAAGCTTTCCATGATAAAACCCGACACTGCAAATTGCAACAAAATCTATCCAGAACAGACAGAAAGATGCTTAATTTTATAAATGCGATAGAATAAATTTAAATAAAAGCAAAGATTTATTTTCTATAGTGTTAAGAAGTCAGATATATAATTAAAATATATTTCTATTAGGTGATTTAATAAATGTTTCATGTGTTCAGTGTTATACCAGATATGCAAATAAAAATTAGGTTATCCCTTTAGATATTTGTTTTACATTAATATGTAAACAAAATGACATTTTGAAAAAATACTCTTTCCTGTGTTTATAAAAATTTTACTGCAATATTAAAATCTCTGAAATTTTTTCTTTTGGGCGATGATAAAACAGAAGTATCGTAATCATTGAAAATTATAATTCAATTCTTTTAAGGAAGTTTTTCATGTAGAAGTATTTTCATGTGTAATCGTAAAATATACTCTAGAAATCTATCGTAGGTTCATAGGTAAAAGAATTGAATTCCGCGGAGGGCACTAATATTTTTAGAATACAACAAAATAAATCATAACTTTTTCCTCCAAAAAGATCAATTTAGGGTTTCTTCAGTACAAAAACCATAGCATTTCATTTACAAAATCCTATCTACCTTTGACAAATATTTACTTATATATTGAATTTTAAAATTTTGGTTCCACATAGATAAGAATTGTGCGCAAGGTTTATAACTAATATTTTTACCCATTACTGAAAGCTATGAATTCTGGTGATGTATAAAATACAAAGTGATCATGGATAATGTGGTGGTTGTAGCACTTTAGGAGGAATGTTTTCCTTAACTTTGAGAGAGCAGTAGGTTTTCCATAATGCTTGTGCAAACAAAAATTCCAGTTATGTCTATTTAGTATACATTCTCTGATCAAATTACTGGTTTAATATATGCCACCATTTTATGTATATATGAATATCTTTTTTCTTATGATCGAATCAAATAGGTTACAAATTCAAAATTTTGCCGATATTAGAGCATACTTCTAGAGCTAGAGCCATTTAAATTGCAAGCCTCACTTCTGCTAAGTTTTATGGCTAAGTTTCTTTAAAATTTTCGTTATAGGAAATCCAAATAATTTTTTTTAACAAATAACTACTGTCAGAGTGAATCTTTCATTTCAAATAAAACATTTTCCTATGATTGAAATTTTTATTATAAAAAAATTGTACAAAATATGATGTTTATTTAAAATATCACATTAATTATAAAAATTCAAATTTGTACTACTTAAGACATATGTAACTTAGAAAATAAAATAACATTGCTGAAGAATTATCCACTTAAAAACTATGCCACTGGCCAGTTGCTAGGTGGTTTCGCAATTATATCAACAAGAGCCTGTTTAATTTGCAAAAACCTCCTTTTGAACTCTAAACCGCATCCTTTAGATAGTCTGAAATCTAGTAATATTCTATTGTCCATTTCAATAAATGTTGCTTTGAATACCAGGGCAGTAGTTAATCGATCAATAGTTGAAATGGTTATCTGGAAATGTAAAATGTGATTAAATAAGCTTGCATACATATTGCATAAGTAGCTATTTAAAAAGTAATGTGCGAGTCTTAGGTTTTAAAATTGTTTCGATATTTGATCTTTGCAATTCTTGCATTTTTAATTTTAGTTAGTTGATGTGATATTCAAAATGACTAATTCTTAAGTTTCCACAAAAATAATCGGGTAGTATTAATTTAGCGAATTTTAATGAAATGACCAATTTTATTTTGAAAAATTAGGATTGAAATTTTATGACAAATATGTTTTGTTAGCAACACGTACCACTCTTTGTTGGTTATATTTCCACTGATAATTTAGTTTTTCGAGCACCTTACACAAGTGGTCCACAGACGAATTGAAATCAAGCTTCAGAAAGAATCGTGTCATTCTTTTCACAAGCTTTTGGAAGACATTCTGAAATGTAAATAGGTTTCCAAGCTATATTAAAAGCAAACTAATATAACAAATAAAATTTATATAAGAGGTTAGCATTATTCTATTACTGTGATGTTGAAGTAACAAATGTTGTATTAAAAAAATTGAGCTAAAAAGAATTTTGAACCTACTTATTTTATGTAAAAAAAAATAACATGCCACCAATAATTTGTTTTGTCTTTTTGTTATTATAAATTTACAATTGTAATTATGTTTTGATAAACTCTTGTTGCTATGTATATTTTGCAGTAATTTGTCATTTCTATAGTTTTTTTTTAATACTGTTGGAATTGCAAAGCGAAATATATTACTCTAAAGCAAACCAACATAATAAAGTTACAATGAAATTTGCTTTGAGTTTCATTAATAGTACAATTGAAAGCAAGTACATAAACAAGTTAACATGTCACCAATCAAACTTTTGAAGCCGTCAAGCTAGTAACAAGACACAAAACATTTCAATAACAGAAATTTATAGGTAAAAAAATCAATTCAACCAACCTGGGTCTGTGAGCACTGTTGCTGAGTGTAATTATACTGTGATCCGAGAAGTAAATCATCAGTGTCGGTGGGTTGTGAAAAGGAGATTAACATATCCATTGAAGGTTCAGACAAACCACATCCATCAGTTTGATCCCATGGGTTACTGGAAACTATACCAGGAAGTGGTTGCGATAGAGACATTCTTGAATGCTCTGCAATACTGTTTGTGTCGCCTATATTTTAAGAAACAATTTTAAATGATTTTACTGTTTTTTAATCAAAGAATTAACTGAAGTTATATTCTGCAGACCATTTTCCCCTCTTCTGCAAGGGTATGTTAAAAGGAACCAACCGTATAAAATGGTAACAATGCCATCTAGTTATAAATTAACAAACTTTTATACACTTTTCATATGTAGTCCATAGTGTACTTATTCTAACCAGACCAAATTATTTATAATGTCTAAATATGGTATAATGTATCTTCATTTTAATAATTTATAAAAACAATACAGCGTTTAGTTTTTCAAACCTCTTTATATTCTATGACGTTTACTATTTTCTGTATATCCCAAGTCGGTGTTTAAATCTAAAATTAGTCTTCTTTTCAATTAAAACCTTTTTTGCCAAATTTTAAATAAGTAACATTTATATTTTAATTTTCGTTATCTCTAATAATTTTATTTGAACAAGGTATTATTTATAATTAAGCTAGAGCTTTTCCTTTCTATTTCAGTATTAAATAGTGCAATGTTATGGCTAAAAAACTGTATTTTGTCAAAGTCTTCAACCGTCTTGCAAAACCGTTCTTGTCAAAGGCCGTATGCCTGTGATCAACCCAACACATTATGGCAACGACATATGTAATATTGAAGAGATATTATATAATGCAGAAGGCCCCTTATCCACCTTTGAAATATGAGGCAATAAGGGTTTTTGTAGAAAAAAGATTGAATATATTTTTTGTGAAATCTTATATTCACGGAGATTCTTTTTATGATAATATTTAAATGTAAATATGATTGATAAAATGTGAAAAATAAAAAATATTTCGTTATTGAAAATAAATTATTTTTCTATAAAAAAGACTCAAATTGAAAAAAAAATTCCTTGCAATATTTTCAAAAAGAATTCAAAAAATAAATGCCGTTTAACCAACAATATCTAGAGCTATGTTCTAAATCGCTATACTGTGAAACGCTAATTAAATTAAAGTAAAAATAGCTTTTTTATCGAAATTCTTTCTTCTCACCTGCGTGAATTTTCTTGTTTTTAAACAAGTAATAATAATAATAATAATAAAATAAAATGTAATGTACAATACATTGCATTTTACTTTCTGAAAAAGATCTTATTGATATTGTTCAGAAAAAAAAATGGAGTAATGAGATAATTGTAATAAATAAACAAAACATATCTCATACAAAAATGCGTAAAATTTTTTTATAAGCACTGAACATGAAAAGCATGTTGTTAAGTGCAACTAATAAAGATAATTTCAAATCAAAGACAATGCATAATTGAGAATGAATTATAAAATTTAAAAAAGTCTACTAAGTTAACTATGTTGGGGAAACCAATGAGGAAAAAGGATTTTTAAATAAATTTGCTATGCTTATTAAAATTAGAAACGAATTACATGATACAAACTTACATAAGATCCAAGTATTATATCTTCAATATCCGGCAAATAGCGATCGAAGTGATGCAAGTGGCAATGCTTTGGTAATCTAGCTTTATGAGATCTTTTTGCACATCACTCAGCTAAATTGCCAAAGTACTGATACAGGCATCTCCTGATGATATTTTCAATAATTACAAATAACCTCGTCGAATCTTCAAACACCCTGTTTAGATACTCAATGACCCTGAGAACTCCTATAATACCTCAGAGTCACCTAGTACCTGACAATGTGTCTGTCAGACAGCAAGCAAGCACCTATATATATTGAGGAACGCTAAGAAACAATAATTACATATGCCGATGACTGAAAAATCTATTTTTCTACTGTTTCTTATTTTTAATAGAATCAAAATTTGTGACAACTTGGTGATATCTAGGAAATATCTAGAAGCTCGAGTACTATCGTACATAATATACATTTTCTGATTTCAAAACTTTAATATGGTGAATTTATTACTATGAAAGCAATATCTTTCAGTAAATCACAGCAAGTGAATGAAATAAATCAGTGTTTTAGACTATAATATCATAACGAAAGCTATGTTATTGAGAAAAGCTTAATCCTCCCACACTAAGTTGAAGTATTCTAACGAAGGATAATTCTAGTTTAGAGTTTAAAAAGTGGTAAAGATTTAACACTTCAAACTAACTCTATGATATATTCAGATATAAAAATAGCAAACGAATTGTGCAGAACTTATTTTCTATACATATACATTGTCAACTAAATTTTCAATGTCTTGTCTTTATCCTTATTAAATTTATATTATGGCAATTATTTTCAAAACCTAAAAAAGCATTTACATACCAAAGTTGCTAACAGGCCTGGCAAGCCACCTATGTGCGAGTAACTCTGTTAGTAAAGGCCTCTTCTCTGGCTCTGGTGATAGTAATTTCCTAAGCATGGACAAAGATGTTGGTTCCAGCTTACTCCAGGGTTTCACGGTGGCATATGTTATTCCTGTACACCAATCTACAAACTCTTGGCATTGGAAAGATGGCTGGTCCCAGGGCAACTCTGTCAACAAGTTGAAACTATCAAAAGAGTAAAATTTTTGAAAGAATTACATTACCTGTGCTTTTTTAAACACAGAATACAGTTATGAAATACTTATATACGTACACAATCAGCTGGGGAAATGTAATGTAGACAAATGGTAATCATTGACGATTTACTTTATCTTTCAATACTATAATACTAACAACCTCCCTCGGATATGGAATAAATAACCAACAGAACACTATTCTAAGCTATTCAATCATTATTTTATTTTCCTTAGTAGAATATTTTATACATGTTCATTCATGCTCATTTTCAACTGCAATATTCCTATTTAACTTTTATTGCTACAAATAACATCAATACAGTAGGGCTCCTGTATCAAAGGGGTTTCATTCAGTCGTGTTCCGTGAATATCTAAAACTGCAGATAGTACCAAACGCCTTATTACAGATATATGTGAAACAAAATTAACAAAGAAAAACGGGTAAATAGCATGTTGCACTCGCACAGATAACTGTTTTACTTTATACTTTAATGTTGTGTAGAAAAACCATAGACTTAATATACTACCAAATAAGTCTATGAGAAAAACCTATTTATTTTCAATGATAGCTAAAAAAACAAACATGTCATATATCAAATTAAATTTAACTTACATAATAATTATGTAGTCTACACCAAAATAGTTTGCTGGAAATGAAAACAGAAATGTAAAAAAAAAACACATTAGGCGGGATTAAGAGATATCAAAAAAACGTCATCTTGAGCTATATATTTATTCATCTTCCAAGTTTTTGAGTTTTGCTTGATTGTTGGTGACTGAGTGATGTGGGTGGCTAAGCTACATCGCTATTGGTGTCGAAGTTTTAAAAACACTGTTGTTGGAAGTGGCCACTTTTGTCTCTTCATTTCAGTAAACAGATCTTGCAAAAATTTCAAGACTGCTGTTTACATAATATGAGTAATTTTTATGCTACAGTCCATCATTGGATCATAATCCATTTGTTCCTTCAATGTTGAGGCCCTTACAAGTATTCTAGAACATTTTTATTTCCATATAGGCCGGCGATTGACAGCTTCACGCGTTTTTACTGAATCGCAGATAAGGAGACCCTACTGTAATTATCTTTCCTTAATGTTTACAACTGTTTTATGATAAAGACTTAATAGTACCATTAGTAAAATTTCTCACAAACAGAATTAGGGCTCATTACACTATTATGACTCTCATTAATGGTTTACATAAATCCATTCAACAAATGCTCTTCAAACTTGTTGGTTGAATTTGGCGATTAAATACAGTAAACTCAGCAGCAGTGTGGTTTGATTGTCGACAATGTTTAAATTAGTACACAATTGTTGTAATATGTAGTAAATTTACAATTTAGAGTATCTAATTCCATAGTCCCTGAATCGCGACAGATTTGTAGAATATTTCAGGACAGGCATTCTATTGTTGTAATCCAGAGACAGGCATCGGGATCGGGATTAGTAAAATACAAAGAATAGACATTGATAATTACTCAAATTTGATGCTCTACTTTTTTATTTAATTGTCTATGCTTTACATCAAGGTCACATTAGGGGTGAGGTGTTATCATGTCAAGTATGATTTTGTTTATATTTTGGAAAATAACATAAAATAAGCAAAATCAATTGTTTTATCCTATACTCATTCGTTATGACAATACCAATCCCAATAAAATCTTAATTTTAAGATTGTGATTGTTATTTTATCAAATAGGACTGAAATTTCAATACATCAACGATGAATTTATTGGCCTATTTGTTGTATAGTAAAGTGATTTAAGAAATGTATGTCGGCACAGCAGGTGTTGTGAACGAAAATGATTGAAAAGGCATAATATCTTTGAAGCATCTATAAACATTGTATAATGATTGAGCGGAAGGAGAGCGGGCTAATCGTACGGTTGCTGACTTGTGCACATTTGCAGCCTTATCTGGTGGACGGCACACACCGCAACCTAGTATGGTTTAGCCATATATAATTACTGCTCTTTATAGCCATCATAATAATGTAAATGTGCCCTTATATGCTCAAGTTTCAAAACATATAGAAAAAGTAGAAAAATAAATGTTTTAGTTTACGCTCCCATTTATGGAGATAACTTTTAATTATGAAGATATTTTTGTGCACATTCAACATATAAGCATTTGCTCTGTCTTTAATATTGAGGTAATGTAATGAGGAAAAGAAGCATTTTTGGTCATCAAAAGTAAAAAAAAATCTTCCATTCCTCACCGGATATACTTTTATGTTGATTGTTCTGAAGTTTCTTTCATTGATTTCGTATTTATGGTTAAAAATGGGTTCATTCCATGCTTTTTTCCATCAAATTAGAGGCGTTTTTGTACATGAATAAAACATTAAAATTGATACTTGCATTGCATCACCCAAAAGTTTGACAATATAATTACAAAAAAAATAAAAACTGTACATACTTATATAAATTAAAATATAAATGCAAGAATAAACAAAAAAAACCAAAGCTTACCATGGAACTCTGTGCAAACAAAAATGTTAATGCAATGCAACATAACTGTTATATAAACATGACAATGTATAGGCGTGCCATCACAAAGGCAGTTTGTAACTTCGGTACCATAACTTTAGGAACTCACAAGTAATACAACCTACAGCTAGGATACCAAAGAAACAACCAACCAAAGCTGTCAAACAAACACAGACGGTGCTCTGTAAAAGTATAAACACAACAAAAGAAAATTTATTCATAAAAATATTATATAAATATTTTGTAAATACTCGCAAGAGATAAATAAAAACAATAAGCAAAATCACAGCAAGGCAAATATTACAAGTTATTTTGCTCAAAAGCAAAATCTAAAAAAATGTCAGTCTCATTAAACTGGTGATGATTTAAGAACTATTGCTATGTGTGAAAGAACCATCAAATATGTACGTAGCGTATTACTATGTAAAAACGACTAATTAAAAAAGGTTTGTAAAACTGTCAAATACTGCATCAATAGAAAACAAATATAATAGCATATGTAGTAGTTTTGTACCAATTTCAGTAACGATATCTATGAAATTTTGGTACGAGTGGTTGCCAAATCATGCCATTTTTCAGAAATTTAAACAATATTTCTATAACTAGTATGTATTATCATCTACCATGATGTTTGGTTTATACTTGTCTTCTTAAAATTCAAACACCAATATTTTGCCTATAAACTTTCACAGCATAGTCAATAATATTCATTATCGTAGAAATTGTAATAAATCCTAAGTGTCATAACATGAGATAAATTACACATGGCAAAAAAATATTATGTAAAGTATTGTGAAGGAGCAAGAAAAAACATTTTAAAAATTAATTAATAAAAGATAACCACTTATGTAATAGTTACTTGTAAACGCACACTCCATGCATATTAGATTTAAATTATACAATACATTATACAATTACAAAAAATTAATTACCTCCCGCGAGCATAGTCAAAAGCACTATTCCACATGACCATAAATCAGCTGGTTCAGCTTTATAGGGGCCTAACAGAACTTCTGGGCCAACATATGGCAAAGTGCCACATCTTTTGTTCAGCAATCTCTCAGTGCCTTTATACCTAAAATAATACAATATTATTAGAACTCGTTTTCAAAAATAAGGGTTAAAAATAAGATGTTTATATTTTTATTTAATTTATTTAAAACAAACATATAAATTGCAGAAGAAAAAAAATTGTAATACTTGATTTATCTTCAAAAGAAATACACTAATTACGGATATAAAAAAGTCTAATTTTCCATTTGAAAGAACTTAAAAGTGGGAAATAAAAAAATAAAGCTATACACCCACCACACCTGAATACAGTAGCCATGCCGAAATCAGAAATTTTAACATTATCTTCACCATCCAATAATATGTTCTCAGGTTTAATATCTCTGTGGGCAATGCCTTGAGAGTGTAGGTATCCAACGCCAGATAGGAGTTGTATAAAGCATCTTTGAGCTTTATCGGCCATCATACCTACATCTGGTTCTGTAAAAGCACATAAATGCTGGATAACCTTTCATTAATTTTTAAATCAATTGTACATTTCTAACAAGTGGTCAAGAGTGGTCACTTTGTAAAAATAGGTAAGACTGAACATCTGTTTTGCTGAATAGGGGAAATGTCTTTTGAAAGTTGTAATAAATGAAAAAGTTTTCACAATATTAACAAAAAATTTAGAAATAATTTTCTACTAAGACGCTTTTAAGCATCCCTAAAATTTTTAAGTGTAAAGTGACTCATGAAAAGTGTTTTATTATATGAATAACAAGATAAACTAATGTGGGTAGAAACCTTTCCTTCATTTGACAAAGTTTTTGTACAGCATATTTTTGATTTCGTTATTTTCAACAAAAAACTTAAATATAATTAATGGTAACATGAAAAAAATCAAACATACAAAAATGAAAAAATATCGCAGCGTAATCTAAATTTAAATAAGTATTAATAAGTAAGTATTAAGTCATTCTTTTTTTTGTTTTTGGCTTTTTACTTCTCATAATGCATTTTTACCATAAGTTCATATCACTAGCGTGAAAGCATGTGCACAATTTTTTAAACATTCAGAGCGATAATTGAATTGTTTTATAATGAGCATGCATAATCGTTTCAAAATAATTGTTCACAAGTATTTCATCCACAAGGCAACTACACAACAAGAGGGTGTAATTGGAAAAATTTGAGCTGATTTTAAAGTATATGTACAGTAAAGTTTTAAATTTGGAAGCACAATTGGAATGTGTTAAGAAAAGAATGCTAAACAGTAGAGGATACTAAATAAATAATCTTTATAAGTTCCTTTCCATTCAAAGTTTCTTCTCACTCAAAAATATATTTTCGACTAACAAACTGTTTTACCTATTCTATCAAACAATTCTCCTCCTTCACAATACTCGAGAAACATATAGTGCATAAGGTCCTGCTGGCGAGACCCAAGACATCTTAACACATTAGGATGACGAAGAGCACGATGTAAAGCTGCCTCTTTGCGGGCTGCTAGAGATGCTTCTGGCCCCAATGCGCGCATAGTTTTGAGGGCAACTGATTCTCCATTATGTCGATTAATGAGCAGCCTCACCCTAGTAAAACGAAAAGGATAAATTTAGATACAGTGGTAAGGAAAAAAACTTGATTTCTAAAACTGGAAGCAACATGTTTGTTTTCACATTCAACAGTTGACAATGTAAAAAATTGTCATCATGTGATATTACCATTACTTGATTTCAAAATAAAAAGTAACTCGTGTGGTATGGAAAGTTAAAAAATTTATACCTGACCATTATTTTGTTATTAAATAAATGTTATATAAATAATACTTTTTGCAAGGAATAAAACAAATGATTAAGTCTCGATGACGTACGACAATTTTTTTTATGTTTCTATTAGCACTTGAAACATAAAGACATCCATAAGATTTGAGGCATGTAATAAGTTAAGATTCGGCTAGAACACATGCCTACTTATGCAATGTTATGTGCATGCTATAAAGCGTGTACAGAAATAAGATGTCAAGATTTCTATTTATAGTATTTACACTGGTCACAATCAAACTATTCCTATAAGTATATGCAATACGTCCGTTAAAAGTTTGTAAATTTAGACATCAACAAAAAGTTATGATCAAATTAAATCATATTCATCTAATGTTTCTAACAGCATAAAAAGACATCTGTTGCCTCGTCAACGTATATGTACAATTTTACTTTGAATAATTACTGTTACGAAATTTAGTGCATATTATAAAATTTCTCTCAGGTATGAGTAGTGAGTAGATTAATAAGAAAACTCAAATTGATAGTAGTTAACAACATTAAACTACTGAGGTAGAAGAGAAAATCCAAAGCTGTTGTTGAAAATTTACTTTTTGTTAATGTGTAGTATTTATAATCGTCAGACAACAAATCATGTCTGCATGCTATTAAAAGTATGAATAACACAATGTCATGGTAACTGAAATCCGTGAATAATTAAAGGTATATTGAAATCTTCAAAAATTTTAATTTTTTTCTCAAAATACAGGTATTCAATGTTAAATTATTGAGCCTTTAGTTTACCTCAAACTGAAGTGTTTAAATTGTTTTGCCTAGTTTCTGTCATATCTAATAATTTAAACTTAAGTAGGTTGAACAAAATGAAATATTGAAGCATGCTCGTAGTATAAATTAATTATTCAGAATTTCAAAATTATATGGAGTAATGTATTTTGGTAAATATAAAAATCTATTTACAACAGTTACACAATATAAATAAAACTGTGGCACGGCTATAGAACAACAATATAGGATACATTGAACAAATTAGGCATTGTCAAAATATTTGAACAAAGAAAATTACCACCTAGATATAGTAAACATTTAAAAGGTGTATTTAGCGTAAAGTAACTTACTCTCCGTAAGCCCCTTCACCAAGAACCTGAGCGACGATCCAACCTTCAACGAATTCATTTCCAGCCATAGCCGGTAATCGTAGACACTACTCCATCAGAGCTGTAATTCAACTGTAATGAAATAATTAAAGCAAAAATGTTATTAAAACTTATATTCAATTAAAACCTGTCTCGGACTTCGTTTAACCTGTTTTTGACAATCGAAACCGATCACGAAAATCATCAGATTAGCACACTCAAACGTCCGACTTCATTTGTCACACATTAGATAATACTAGTAATACCAAAATATAAAGGGTTAATAGTCATTATACCATAGTGGCGAGATGTTCGAATAAATCGAAATAAAATTTTAAAGAATTATGGATAATCAAGACGCCGAACCTAAGAGAAACTCGCCATTACTGCAATATTTTATTTCTAGCGGAATTAGGAACCACGGAAAACAATTTTAACACTTTGTAGAAACTTAAGAAGTATTAATTGTGACTCATTTTTATACATAGTCGAAATAGAACCAATTTTTTCATAAAAAGAACACGTGGAGATTTGCGAACAAAAGCAACATCGGCTTGTAAGCGCATTGTTACTTCTCACCTTGCTCGATAACGGTAATTTAACACCTTGGAAGCTTATCAAGTGAATGTTAAACATTAAAAATTATCGCTGAAGCTTCTGCCTTTATTTTTAAATAACAAATAAACGTATAATGTAACACAAAATTCACTGTAATACTAACCACGGAGGACGCCGGACATAATCCATACTCCGTCAGCTCGCCGACTCGAACGCCGTTCGCTGTGCCATCATTCGAGGAGAGCGTGAGATCAATTGAACCATAGACACTTCAGTGTGGTATATTTATTAAATGAACATATTTATTATTTTTATTCAATGTCATTTATATCATTAAATTAAATGTTTAGTGTTTTATAACAAAATTACTACAAGATAATTTTTTTACGTATGTTTAAAATATCGTACTTGTTTGTCAACTTGATAATATAAATATAAATATTTAAGTAACTATTTCTATAATAACCGATCTAGATGATATTTGCAAAATAGCCGATTTTAACTATTGAGGTATTTAACCTTAGTTTTAGCTTATTAAAATTAATATAAATATTTGCGTATTTTATAGCGTGTTTGCGTGTTTTGAATATATTTCTTTATATATAAAATTTTATGGAAGTTTAAAAAAACTTATTTTGTTTGTAAAATTGTGATTTATTTTATCCAAAAAAATATCACTTCGTGGTTATGAATACATTTATTAAATAATGTTTTAGAATATTCTACATAAACTATAATATTGCAGCATATATATATACGGTTTACATTGATTTGCTATTGCAAAAAATTTTGCCAAATAAAATGTTTGTCTATGGCGCCTGATAATTGCTTAACTGACAGAAGGGAAATATTATTATCTTTCCTGCTTCCGCGTTAAAAAATTGAAACAAATAAAGTATGACACAAATGTGGTGACTTGAAATATGAGTAGTATATCTGAATATAAATATTTATTTCCCATAGATAATATAAACAAGGTTATCCTTTTATTTGAAAAACAATTGAATAATGGAAGCGAGCCTGATTTAGCTTTATTATCAATTGTAGTGGGTGCCGTAGAAAATAACCTAACTTGCCTTAGAAATGCATCGGAAAAAGATGTAAATTTATCAGCAAATAAATTTGTAACTTTTAAATTTCCTTCTTTAGAATATGATACT
Source organism: Druceiella hillmani (assembly GCA_039881145.1). Taxonomy (NCBI): domain Eukaryota; kingdom Metazoa; phylum Arthropoda; class Insecta; order Lepidoptera; family Hepialidae; genus Druceiella; species Druceiella hillmani. The sequence goes on from JAYKKI010000014.1 coordinate 37,166,360, forward strand.
ATTAGTGTCCTGTACAATAAGTTCCATAGTTTAGTGAAGGGTTCCGTAGATTCGAAACTATGTTCAACAAATTACGCCTCTAGAGAGTTAGTTAAACGAGTGTCTGATGTGATTTGGAATTCTCTAACAAGGAGTTATTACAAAGACAGAGCGCATCTACAAAGCATTTACAGTTTTCTAACTGGCAAAAAATTGGATTGTTTTGGTGTTGCATTCGCTGTTACTGCAGGTTGTCAGGTACTTGGACTAAGAGATGTTCACCTTGCCCTGTCAGAAGACCATGCGTGGGTAGTATTTGGAAAAGATAGCAAAGAAACCGCTGAGGTATGTTACAAATGAGTATTTATTATCAAACAAATAGCTGAACATTGTGTAAAGTTTATTACATAAAAGCTATTGAAAACTGATATTCATCATAACTTAACATGTTTTAAAAAGTAATAATTTTAAAAAGAATTAATCTTATAAGGTTAAATGTCATTTTTATAAGGTATATGTTGATTTTGAATAAAAAATTATTCAATGTTCAATGAGACTTGAAGAAAAAATTTTCAGGTCACATGGCATGGCAAAGGTAATGAAGACAAGAGAGGCCAGCCCATAGGGGCTGGTGTCTCTTCTCGTTCATGGCTCTATGTAGCAGGGTACCCTGTCATCTGCAATCGTCATATGGAGGTGGCAGCCCTCACATCGTCAATCAACCCTTCATTTACGTCTACTACTGATATACATGAAGTAGCTTCTATGCAACAAAAGTTGTTATGGCTGTTGTATGATTTGGGTATGTAATGTTATAGTGAAAAAATGTGATATGTATACATACAATAATTATTATTCCACCATTCTTGTCTACTCTGTGTCTTGGGCAAAGTCTTGTTTCGAAGTAAAACTTTGATTTGATTAATATTTGTACATATGTTGTAAGTAACGAGTAGATAATCCCGAAATAACCTAGAAATATTTCCTTTATACAACATTTTTAAAGACATTAAGACGTAAAATGATGTAATAAAAATAAGATGATGATATTGGTATTTAGCATCTTCCATCGTATTTTACAAGTAATGGTTAGTAATAAGGGTAATAAAATTACTTTATAACAGATTATAAGGAATATATGATTTTGTGCCTTTTCAGCAGAAAAGGACTTATAAACATTAAATGCAATTGAGTTCTGCTATTAGTATAGCAGAATACGATATAAATCACAAAGTAAATTATCAAATGACAAGTGCTAACTTTTTAGTAAGTAAGGTATAAGCTATATTGAACTGAAAAACTATATATATTTGGTCTGTTCTTCAATTTATATTTTTAATAGGCAGTTGTTAAATGTAGAGCAAAGAAAATGTGGGAAAAGTGCGCTTTAAAGAAATTATTTTTCTCTTTATTTAATGGAAAGGAACTTGTACAAAATATTGCTTTGCAAAGGTTGCTCATGGTTTATTTTATAAATAAATTGACATAACAACATGTCTACAAATTATACCTTTACAGTGAAATAATTGTCTTTTATAACTTTTTCAGCATAATGTGTGCTTATTTTTTACTAAACACTTAATATACAAATGATAATATAAATTATCAAATATTAAGGATGTATATACAAGTTGAAAGATATACAATTTTTGTTTTTTTTTTGAAAATTCATGAAATATATCATGTTAGGAAAAGTGCTTCACTTTTTAAAGGCTTTTCATTTTTAATAAGATTGTTGATACTCATGTAAAACAAAGTCTAATTATTGATCTTTTTTTTGGAAGCAATACATTATCGGTAATAGTAATAGTCATTAAAAAGTGGCTTGCTATATTTTTTTTTAAAAGGAGAATTGAGCAACTGCATGGGTAAAGTAGCATTAATGGTACATAGCGGCTTACGTGAGAATGTTTAAAGAAAAAATATAATCGAAAACTTCTGTTACCCAATCAATTCCAGATATAATAGCAAGTTGCACTGATAATGCAGCAATTTGTCATTAGCATCCCTTTTTTTTAACTTGCGATTTTCCATAGATTTCTTCCTTAGGATACTATAAATTTTAGAATTCTCTGTATTGTAATTTGTTGCTGTTTCATCGTGATGAAATATGCATATTTAATCATCAAAAGCAGGGTTATCAATAAAATTGGTCATAATTGGTTCTTTTGAAAGCCATTTACCTGGCAAGGCTCAGGTTTTCTTAAATTAAGTCCACTTTGTCTATTAGCTGGTTTTTACCGCCACTTTGTTTTCTTCCAGTGATGTGAACACTTTAGATTATAAAAATTTTATACACACTTCACAGAGTAATTGGACTCTAATTGTTCATTCTTATTTGTGCCCAAGTTCTTGGCCTTCAAGTGAAACCTTTTGAGGAAAGACTTGGTCGTTTTGGATGGTTTAGATATGGAATTCCACTCTGAATATTGTTCAATTCTTTTTGCATATTATTTCTAGAATGATTTTAAATTTTCATTTTTATTGGCTTGGGACATGGCATTGTATAAATAAAAATGAAAGAATTGCATAAATAAAAAAGAAAAACAATCACCGAAAAGCTATTTTTAGTTTTGTTGCAATAGTAGCTCATGAGCTACTTAGTACCTTCCCAACTTAAGCCAGTTTGTACCTTGTCATCATTTTTGATTTGACATGGAACATTGGTTAAACTTTTAGTCAAAAAGTTGCAGAGTTTAAAAAAAATTGTTTTCAACTAAAAATGTACTTTACAATTTCAATAATATAATAATATTCAAAAGTAATTTTTTCATCAAAAAATTTTGGTACCACTTAGATGACTACGGAGATGACAACTAGCTATGTAGGATATGTTCAGTTACTGACCATTTTCCATGAGCGAAAGAAACAAATATATATCGTTTTTCTTTTAAACCAAGTAACGCCGAGTCATTGTAACTGTGACCCATCCCATGATCATGAGTCACGGTTTCCATCTCAGAAATAATGGTTCAATCAAAAGAATAATTTACCAAAATTGTTATAACTGTAGGTTCTATTATTAAGTGTCGTGGTTTTTTTTATTTTAAGAATTTAGATTTTATCAGACGCCCTAAAATGAAAATTTTGCGAAACATCCACACTTCATCACTATTAAATATAAAGTTTTTATGAATTACTTGTCATCTTCAAAAAAAAAGTCATCTTTTAAATTTTATTTTGTGTGTTTGTGGTCATTGTGTGTGTGTGTGTGTGCGTGCGTGCGTGCGTGTGTGTGTGTGTGTGTGTGATTTTTAAATTGTAACACACACATCTCTATGAATTTTGACATTGCATCTTTGACATATCCCAGAACATTGTGTGTGTGTGTGAAAAAAACCTAGCGAAGCGAGCATTTGCCGCTAGTCTCTATATTATTTGTCAAAGGTGTTTTTTTGCCGGTATAACATATCTCCCTTAATATTTCATCAAAACCAATAATTGAGCTATCATTTTGAAGGTTACCTTCACTGCTAATTTATGAAAAATAAACTTGTAATATTACCCTTCAGTGACTTGCACAGGCCAATTAGTCTGCATAATAAGTAAATTGGTCCTATCTGGATATGAGTAAATTTTTTCATGTGGTATCCGGCAAGGTAAAGAAAAACAAGCTTGCTAGCCATGAATATATAAGTCAAATAAATACAAATTACTATAACTTTTCATGTTATTTGTTGCTATTTTAAAATAATAACATGTGATCACCATTTGTCCATATAGATAATCAAAAATATTCTATTTTTGAAACTTAGAAATAATTTGATTCAATTATATTTATTTTAGAACTCATTGAAGTCATATTTTGAATTATTCAAACTATGCAGGGTTGCTTTAGGAAACCCTAATAATTAATACACTCTAATCTTTTCAGTGTGAGTGCGGAAAACATATCAGCATATCATTCCTTCCATGTAACTCAAAACAATTAACTTTTCAGGAGACCAGAAATATATACCATTTTGTAACAACTGTACAAGTTTTTCTAAAAGTTATGTTTCAAAATGGTTTGGGGCACATGATAAAATAACAATTTTGAATCACTTCACCAAGCATTTTCCCATTCCTTATGCAAAGATATGAAAATGTCATAAGCTTAATGTTTTGATTATTTATTGATAATTAATTTAAATTCTCCTTTCCTAATTGCTTTGTTTCTTTGACATTCTAGGCAATTTTTTAAATAATATTAAAGCATTTTTTTAACCTCAAACCGTCACTTGTTTTCTCATGTCACTGACATATCACATCCTCGGTGCTATACATACTGCCATTTACTTACTCAAAAATTGAGAAATCAAATATAAAATATTGCTTTAAAAATATGAATTATAACTTGTTGTTTGATAATTTAATATTACGCAGTACCTCTTGTTGTATGGTACTTTGATACTATGCACTACCTCTTGTTGTATGGTAATTTGATATTACGCAGTACCTCTTGTATGGTAATTTGATATTACGTAGTACCTCTTGTATGGTAATTTGATATATATATATATATATATATATATATATATACATATATATATACATATATATATATATATATATATATATATATATATATATATATATATATATATATGAACTGTTAGCTGTTAACACAATATTGAGCAATTTTTTAAACATTTTACTATCGAGTTGTTCCTTCCTGACTATCATAATCCAGCTATTATCCACTATAACTTTTACTGCGGGTTATTCAATGTACGGAGTATATAAAATGAAATTACGATAATTTGTATTCTAAAATTGGCATTTCTGCATCATTTCTCTATTCCTGGGTGTGCAATACTTCTACGGATTGCACACTTTCATTTTATTAATACGAATACGTGAAGGATAAATAAATAACTCGATTTGCTTATGTTGCAGTAAAACTGTTTAACTGTTATCTTTTCTTGTTGGTCTCATTCAGGTCATTTGGAGGCATACCCAATGGCACTTGGCAATTTAGGTGACCTGGAAGAATTTTGCAGATGTCCAAATGATACTACAAGACCAGATTGTCCACAATTATATTTAGAGGCAATAATGTCTGCTAGAAAGCATTATGCAAATAGACATGTCTACCCTTATACATACCAAGGGGGCTATTACCACCGACATAAAATGTATAAAGAAGCATTTGATAGTTGGGCCAATGCTGGAGATGTAATAAGACAGTAAGTAATAATTTTAATATTAACAATCTTTCATAATGACTTTATAATTTTCTCATTTTTAAGTATATTGCAAATTTCATAAATTTTCTTAAGCATTACACATAAAAGGTACTATACCTTTTATGTGTAATGCTATATTACACACTCCAAAAACAAAAACCCTTATAGGAAATGTTAACCATGTAGTATTTATGGCTGTCTTTGTTGTTTTATTATTAGCAACTTTAAAAAAATATATAGAAACTATCAAAATGTGTGCTAAATGGATAAAGGGTTTTTACCATAATGAAGAAGGTCACCGTGGTGTGTTGGATTGATCACAAGGCATACGGGCGATACCACAGGGATCCAGGTTCCATTCTCGGCCGTTCGCCGAGTGGAACTGGACTGGCGTTCCGGTTGGCTGTAACACATTTCTCTCGTAGCAATAAGTCCACCATTATGTTAAAGTGCATAAATAAGAAAGACTCTAATAAAAATAACTTTTAAATGGTTGGATTTCTTTATCTTCTAACAAGCCAGGCATGAAACTTTAGAGCCCAAAATGAATACTCCCTATTTTTCGTTGGTGAGTTGTACTATTTATATTCTACAGTTGTGTGAAGTGTGATGGCAAACAATTTGCTTTCTTTATTATGACGTATTTTCAAGTAATTATGACATTGTATCAAATGGAATGAGATCTATCTAAAATATTCATATCAATGGTAAATGAACTATAAAATCAGTGAAATAGATTCGTTATTAGAAATAAACTGTTAAAATCCATTTCGGTCACTTTTTGTTAGCTGTCTCTCTATTCAATTCTGTATTATATAAACATAAAATTTGTGCCCTACAAAAGCTTTGATTTTTAACTCAAAATTTCACTTCAATAAGAGTCAGCAGATTTTTAATATTACTGCTAATATTTATTTAATCCTTACCTTAGCATTGAATTTGTTAGCATTATTACATACTATATTTCTATAAAATAAGTGTGGAAACAGGTGGATAGATTTTCTACCTATCTAAATATAGATATTATAAATATTTCATTTCAAAATACTTCAAACGGACCAATTTATTTCTATCATCTCTATGATAATTACTTTTATTTCTCTAATAAAAAATAAAGAAAGTGCATTATATTTGTATTTTATGTATTAGATCAACTGTTGAAAGTATCATTAACAATTAATCAATGATTGACTGTTATTTTAATCTGGGTAACAAAAGATGTGTCTGTCTAAAATTTCATTATTTTAATAAACTAAATGCTTATAGTACTTTATAAATTTTCACATTTTATGTATTTAATCAATAATTTGTTATAAATATTGAGGTAAAATAGTGCAGATAAAAATAATAAAAAGTGCAGATAATGTCATAGAGCATGTTGTTTAAAATGTAAAAAATGGGTGTATTTGGAATTACAATTTGTTACGCCTAAATGACAAAAACTTTTTATGGGGACGAAACTATGAACAAAATTTATATTGGGGACAAAGTTATAACTTAGAATGATTCCTCAGAAATGAACAAAGTTTGGGACTATCTTATTAAACTCTGTAACATAGTTTGGATACTTGTGAAAAAATAATCGCGTGTAACTTAGTACATATGACAGAAGTGAAACTTCTTTAGCGAGCTAAACCTTGATAAAAGTATAAAGTGTTAAAGCAGCACTAACAGTGAGAAAGAACATACAAAGTGTAAATCCATAGATTGAATTGCATTCGAATAAGGTTTTAATACTGAAACATTTAGAAAAATTAATAAAATGTCATTACAAATCGATGTAATCTATCATATGAATTTACATAGCCTATTTTCAATTTAAAAAAATATTTTAATAATTGCAGATTTATAAATAAATAAGTACAATGTATACCTAATATGTTGTTATTCTTGTAATGGATGAAGTACATGCAGAATTAGTAATAAATCAAACATGTATATAAAAATAAATCGACAATGTAACGTAAATAACACTGTGTGTGTGTGTGGTACGTCAGCTATTCGTATGTAGCATCTGATGCGTATATCTACAACGCGTGCATGCACAACACTATCTTATTTAGTCACTTTGTATCGTTGTGTATACTTCGCTTTCTTTTGCCCACTTCCATGACGTCAGAATATATAGCTCTTTTTCTCTCTACGTCATGCCTTTCTTCTCTCTCATGTAACGAAATGTACTTAAAGCGTGACTCGACCTTAAAATTTCACTCTCAATTCTCGTCCACTTATCGATTATCGAATCGCCGCCTAAGATATTTCACTTCAATAAAATAAAGTACAGCATTGATAGACAAGATTGTACGTCTTCTTCTATTTCTTATTCTACGTCTTATCTATTTTTTAATCATTTACAAATAGTGAATTTTACCTAAAGTAAGACAAGAAAGAATTTAATCACGAAAAGACAATGCGTACTAAGTATCACTTGTTCATTTCCTACACAATTTTCTCTATCATTTACAATTTTATTGCCATAATACTTGTTTAGATGGTCATTTTCTAAACAAATATTTATTTGAATACAAAATTGTGATACCAAGTTTCTAATATATACTATTTCAGTACCATTGTTCCAGCAGCTTTTATATAAAATCCCAAACAAAGAGAAAAATTTCTTTAAATAAGTGGAAATAAATCGTAAAATAAATTGTTTAAAAGTTGACATTTGTATTAAAACAACAAACAAATAAACCAATTACTTTATATGAAGGACAGTAAAATGTAAATCATCAATTTTTGAAAATTTTTTTTATTTCGTAAGAATATTGTTAAAAACAAGTTATTTTTACACAGTATCCACTGGTAAGTACTTTGTTTATGATCAATATGTAAATGGTTAATAGATTAGTAGCATCTATTTAATTCCTATATCATAAAAAGCAACGTGTGTCCTTGATTTTTCTACTTTGTTTTTGTCCAGACATTGCTCTCACAATGAGTTCTTGAGAGACTCCTACTTATTAATTTGGCTATGGTATCATTATCATACTAAAACGTTCTCTGTCAATGCATCTTTAGAGCAATAAACAAATTTGGCCTTTTTGACTTTGCTATATTATCTTTAATTATCCTTAAAAAATAGCAAGAACGTTGTCTCCCTGAAAACTTTTTTACCCCAACTTTTAGACAGTGACTTGAACAACATTGTCTGCATTGTCAGTGATTAAGTTTTATTTAACTTCTGCCCACAAAAGTATAGTCATGTATTTTTATTTCTGTATAGATACAAATTTATAGTGTTCATAAATATGTATAGATGAACATTATGAAACCCTATTGACCCAAGCTAAGACAGGAATTATTGTACTTCTATATGAAAACAATGATGGAATTCTTGTGGAAAATAATGTAAACAGTAATATATGAGAATATAAATGGGCTGATAATTATTGGCAATATGCAAGTCCTTTGTTATTTTTCTTCACATATGGGAAAAGTATGTATGCTTACAGACCATAAGACAAAATAAGAGACAAAAGTAAAGGAAAAATATACAGGTGGTCCAAAAGTCTGTTAACATTTGAATCGGCAGCTGCGTCGAGTAGCGAGGGAGAGGTGGTGAGGTACGGAATATTAGAGCGGCCGATGAGAATTTAGTGCCATAGCGTCATTCAGCGAGAAACAATGTGCGTTCTGTGTACGCGAGTACTATCGAAACAACAATTCATCGACTCTAGCACAACGAAAATTTTGTGCTCTTTACAATATACGGCATAAAAATAAAGCTACATCGATTCAATCAATTAAAAAATGGATCCCGAACTTTGAAGATACTGTTTCAACAATAGATAAACCACGAACTGGCCGACTTAGAACATCACGGGATCCCAAACCGGGACTCTCTACTCGAAAGCGGTCTAGCGTCTTAAACGTATTCAAAACATCTTTAAACCGCATTCTACACAAGGATTTTCATTTGCATCCGTACAAAATCCAGCAGTTAAAGTCTCAAGATTATGCTCACAGTCTGCAGTTTGCTAACGAAATACTAGAGAGGTTCGCCAGCTTTAACAACATTTTTTTTTTCAGACGAATCCCACTTTCACCTAAATGGACATGTAAACAGACAAAACTACAGACATTGGAATGACACTAATCCAAAATTGAACCATCAAAAACCCTTGTATTCACTCAAGGTTACTGTATGGGCAGCTTTATCAGCAAGAGGCATTATTGGTCCATATTTTTATGAAGATCAAAGAGGAAACGCAGTTACAGTGAATACAGAGCGGTATATTACCATGCTACAGAACTTTTTTGCTCCAGCGCTTCAGGATTTTGATGGCAATATGGTGCAACATGCCACACTTCCAACGACTCTTTAAGTGCAGTTCACGAAATTTTCGGTCAAAAAGTTATATCCAAAAGTTATTAACTGGCCACCTCGTGGGCCGGACTTATTCCCAATGGATTTTTTCCTTTGGGGATACCTTAAAAGTAAAGTCTTTAACAGCAATCCAGCGACTCTTGAGGAATTAAAGGCTCATATTCGCGAGAAAATGCAAAACATTTCCTGGAACACTTGTCAGTTGGTCATTGAAAATTTCCACTCCAGGTTGCAGCAGTGTCAAAAAAATAAAGGATCGCATATCGACGATGTGATTTTTAAGAAATAAAATCCCAAATTGTGTACTTTCAAAATAAATAAACATTTTTTCTTTCATCTAGTTTTCTTTATCATCGTATGAAATGTTAATGGACTTTTGGACCATTCTGTATAATTTGGACCAAGTTTCATGCATGATACATTATATATGATGTTCTAATATTGTTTGATTATGTCACCATGACCAAACAATTATACAAAATGATCAGATGTCTTTAAAATATGTTTTTATGTGTGAATCCCAGAGGACCAAAAGGTGTACAAAATTGACTGTGTGATAAGTACAGAAATAAGAAGCGCAAAAGAGGAGATGGTAAACTGATACAAATACATCAAGACTGTTATAATCTTTAGGATAGGAATAATGTACACACTCATAGTGATAGTAAACCTTTTTGGAAAATATTTACAGTAAGCATAGATGGTACTCGCTACAAAAAAATGAGGAAATTAGTGGGAATACTATTGAATGTTGCTTGGTTGTTGCTGGATGGAGGTGTAAAATATTAGGTTGGCAACTTATAAACCCGCCACTTTTTTGACCAATTTCTGGAATGTTAACGAAGGTTCTAGAATATTTCTTGTAGAGTATATAATGAGTGTAGCATTCGAACTTGTGTTCAGGTTCTAATTGAGTTGCGAGAAAAGAATAAATTAAAATTGGAAGTATTTTGAAGTGAACTTAGAGGACTCTTTCTTCATGAATGTTGTTTAGGGCGAAATACCAGTGAAGCATCACGTAATATTCAGGTTGTTCCGTAAGGAGGGGACCAACGAAATGTCGGTGATAGAGGGGGTTATTACACATACGAAACAATAAATTTTATTATTCTAGGTCTAATAGCTTTAGAGATATGATTTTTAAAATTTTCGTTACTGCGCATAAAAAAATCTTTTTATTAGGTATATTACTATTTCTACCTTTTTATTGTCCAAGGTCTTTAAGAGAAAAATCGTCTTCTTAATTAAAATTCTATTCATTCTTTATTATTGGCAATATAAAAATTAAATGCTGAATTAAAAAAATTCGTGTGCATTTTTTAATTACAACACATGAAAAGTGATTTTTGAACAATGCTAGTGTAAAAAAAATGTATGACAACCTTATGGAACTTATTTTAAAAACATCTACAATTCACACAGATTTCAAAAAGATATAATTTTCTGCTACTAAGTTTTTTTGTAACTTACCATTGATCACTTTTTCGGTCATGGTAAAATAAAACAAGTGTAGTATTTATGATCATACTGCATTTATTATGTTTTTTTTATTACAGTAAATCAAAATGCCTTCCCATAACTCTTATGCATAACCAGCATCTTTTTACAAAATGTCTTCTTAAACTTCGTAAGGCCCTTTCGGTGTTTTTTTTACCACTTCAGACACAAGGTGTAATTTTTATCTTAATTGTTATTCTTTATCATTAGTAGCCTCATATACCGCCGCCTTGAAAAATTCCCATAGAAAACAGTCCAATGGATTGAGGTCTAGCGAACGTGGTGTCCTTTTGATTGTACTCCCACGTCCTATCTATCCATTTAGATAAGTTACATTTAAGTATTCAGTTACTTGTGACCTGTGCACCATATGCTGTAGCTACATCCTGTCATGTACATCTTGTGGTATTTTATTCAACATATTTCCAAGTTCGCCTCTTAAAAACTGTACATAAAGAACTCCATTATGCCTTGGCGGGAGTTCAAATGGACCGATTATATTACGATCTGAGATTCCAGCCCACAAATTGACTTCAAATTGATGTTGAAATCTATTTTACCTTACTATGCGGGGATTCTCGACGGCCCATTGATGTAAATTGTGCACATTAAATACTTTCATTCTTTTAAAACATAATTCATCGCTTCATAAGATTGAACAAAAAAAAAACTTGTCTTGCCTGCATCCACGCAGATTCTCCCGATAGAAATATATTCGTCATTGATCATCAGCAGGTAGCAGTGCGTACACTCATTGTATATGGTACGGGCACAAATTATTTCTTCTTAAAATGTGGTGTACTGAATTTTTTGCCAGAATTTTTAGAAATAAATTGGGTTTGAAAACCAGTTTACCATCTCCTCTTTTATGTTTCTTATTTCTGTACTTATCATACAGTCAATTTTGTACACCTTTCGGTCCTCTAGGATTCACACATAAAAATATATTTTGAAGACATCTGATTATTTTGTATAATTGTTTGGTCATGGTGATATAACCAGTACGTCGAGAAATCTGCAGAACACTAGTAGAAGGAGCTTCTTCCACTTCGGCCAGCACTTGATGCTCATCAACATTTCTAGGTCTTCCTTCAGGAATTACATTTCTAGGGATTCAACCCTCTAATTATGCGTTATTTACATGAAGAAAGACTCTGTGATCGGGATAGCCTTCGCAATTAGAGTAGCGCTTGCGATACGTACGTGCAGCTTGCCGAGCATTCCCATCACATAGCCCGTAAATGAAATACATTTTTACATATTCACGAGCAGTGTATGTCTGAGGTATTTTGCAATGCAGTCGGTATAACAATATCCAAATCACAAGCACAAACAAAGCCCAATTCAAGCGTAGGTCAACAAATAAAAACAGTGGTGGGGAAAAAAAGCAAAAATCACGTTGTTAGCTCCGAGTGATAAGTAATTCACTAAAGAAGCAAAGTTGTTTAGGGAAGGAGTAGAGGACCCGCTTGACGATTGAGAACAATAAAAAGACCATACAAGTGGGAAAGAGACAGCGAAACAATTCTGATAAGCGGTTGTTTTGATTGTAAGCATTTCTGTGAATGCCGAGTTATTTCAATAAAGCAGGTATTTTTCGAATGTTTACAGAATTAAATGTAATAATGTTAGCTTTTTGGAATCTGTGTGAATTGTAGATGTTTTTGAAATAAAGTTCCACAAGATTGCCATACATTTTTTTTACATTAGCATTGTTCAAAATCACTTTTCATGTTTTGTAATTGAAAAAATGCACATGTTTCAACATTTACTTTTTATGTTGCCAATAATAACGAATGAATAACATTTTAATAAGGAAGAGGAATGTTCTCTTAAAGATCTTGGACAATAAAAAAGCAGAATTAGTAATACCTAATAAAAACAATTTTTTTCATGCGCAGTAACAAAAATTAAAAAAAATCATATCTAAAATTTTAGGGCTGGGATAATAAAATGTATTGTTTCGTTTGTGTAATAACCCCCTCTATCACCAACATTTTGCTGGTCCACTCCTTACGGGACACAACAATGGGTGAATGTATGCCCTTTTACGACACAGCTAAACACAGGTTCTAAAGATTCAAAGAAGGAAATTTTGACCTGTTCAATAAACCTCGTCCATAGCGATCGCTTACAATTGACTTGATAAAATCTTATTAAAAGAGATCCCAGATTAAGTTTGTGTTGTTGGGGTAGTTATTTTCATGTTCTTATATTGCAATGGAAAAACAACTTCATGCTTTGAGAAAGAAGTGCAAATATACTGTTTGCCTACCACATGAGCTAACACCCTTTCAACTTCAGAGGAGAGCTAATGTGTGCTTAGAGCTATTAAGTTCCCATCGCACCAATCGGCTTAAGTATCTGGTTACAGGAGATGGAAAGTGGGTCACTTATGGTAATTTTTAATGTAAATGCCAGTGGCTAGGAGCTGGAGAAAAAGGTTTACCTAGACCAAAATATAATATTGGACAAAAGATACTTTTGAGTGCATGATGGGGTAAAGATGGAGTTATTCATTGGGAACTTTTTTAAGTTAACAATATAATTACAGCTTAGATTTTTTTTGTGAAGAATTGAGCAAAATCACCTTTTCTTTTAAGAATTGAGCAAAATCAATTCCTTCAAAACATTTATTTTTACATGACAATGCTCGACCCCATGTAGCAAAAGTAATGCGTGAAAAGCTACTTTCCCTTGGATGGAGTATACTACTTCATCTACCGTACTCCAGATCTTTCGCCGTCTAATTACAATCTGTTTCGCTCTCTGTCTAATAATTTACGTGACAGAAAATTTAAATATGAAAGTCATATCAAAATCGAACTTCACCAGTTTTTCAGTCAAAGCCCAAAGATTTCGACAAGAAACTTTAGTTCTGCCTGCACATTGGCGACAAGTGTTAGATACCAACAGTATAATAATTAACGATTGATTTTATAGACTACATATAAAAAGTTGAGAAGTTTGTGTACAGAGATTTGCGGGTTTATAAGTTGTCAATCTAATATGATGCTTAGTTGAAACCAGAAAAACTATTGCATAGGAAGCTGTGGAACGAATGTTGTAACCTCAAATATCTATATATAATATACTATATATAATACACTATCTATTAGAAATATAATAAATAATTGAAATGATTTTGCGCAATTCGGTATGAAAACGTGGTTTGCCTTTGTGTTGCCAGGCTATAATAGACAATGGTGGTGGCTGGATAGTATATTAGGTAAAAACATTTTATTATACTTAAAAGATTGAAAGTTTGATTTGCAAACCCAATTTATTTCTAAAAATTTTGGCTCGCACACTGATGTGTTCTTTAATTGCTTATTGTATTCTATAATTTCTGAAATTATCAATTGTCGTTCTCATGTAAAATTAATACTCCACACACATTAGTATTTTATTTAAGGAGAAAGAGACAAAAAATGTTAACAAATATTAAATTGAGGATTATAGCAAGAAAAGAATAGTGTTAAAGATGCCATATTTGATGTTAGAGTTGAAAAAATGATATTCTTTCCTGTAGTATATCCATAAGAATGAAAACTAATAATGTTCTTTGCAGGTATAACTATTCAAGAGACGATGAAGAGATTTATAAGGAGTTTGCAGAGATTGCAAATGAGCTGATTCCACAGTTGATGAAAGCAGAGAGTTCTGGACACTCTGCTAGATCTATTTTGAAAGATCCCCAATGTTTTGCTTCTTTGCTAAGGTTCTATCAAATTTATATTATTAATTTATGAAAACCATTTACTAAATGGTGTTTAAATAAAATTTCCTTATATTTCACTTTAATCAGAGGCTTCAAGTGTGTGTTGTTAAGGAATTAGAAAAAGCTAACAACATTTAAATAGATATCTTAAAATTAATACATTTACGTAGGTAAGAACAGCAACGTATAAAGCATAAAATATGTACTTTCTAGAGAATTCTTTTTTTTGTAAATTTAAAGAATGAAATTATTAATCGAAACACTATCACACTACAGGTTTTATGATGGAATATGCAAATGGGAAGAGGGCAGTCAGACTCCTATTCTTCATATAGGTTGGGCAAAGCCACTCGTGAATACTATATCAAAATTTGATGCGGAAGTTCGGGCCCAAGTCAATATAATTTGCTGCGAGGAATCCGATATACCAGATGAAGCCCAAGATGACAAATCAAAAGTAAAAGATGAAGATCAAACAGTTAAAGATGAAATTACACCTGGCGATGAGAAGGCGAATGTTCAAGATGAGAAAGAAAGTGAAGTTAAGGAAGCAAACACTCAGTTTGATCTCGCTTCAATAGTTAGGAAACCAGAAAGTGATCCAGAAATAAGTGTGAGAGACCAAATGGAAGCTGTTATAAACAGCCATCCAACAATAACACTTTATAGCCATAAAATGAAAGGCTTGAAAGATTTATTGCTGTCGGAAAAACTCAACACGCATGCCATTTCTTTACATTTAACAGCACAGAGTCAGGTATTCATAAACAAAAGAATGAGGCAGGGCAATGAGGCTTCTGATGTTCCTTTGCATTGTAGTACAAGACCTAAAAGAGTTAGACGAGATTAGTTTTACTATAGTATGTCATCAATGGTACATTTTGTCAATAGTATGTCATCAATTGTTTTTTTATGAGAGTAAATTTATTTAAAATTTTATGTTTCTGTTTCCTTAATTTTCAATAATAATTTTGCCAATTTTTTAAACCATCACTATTTTTGTTATTATTCAAATTTTCAAATCTATTCAGTTTCAAAATTTTCTTTTAATTTAAATATGAAAGATTTAGAAAGTATTTTGGAAATTAAATTTATACTAACATTCTTCTATGAAATGTTTTTAGTGGCAATATATCTAGAAAACTTTTGGGATAAGTTAGTTTATTAGTAAAGTGCGATATGCAATTGAGACAAATATAAAATAGATTTTACAAACACTATGGTTATTTCATGTATCAAACTTTCATTTCTTCAAAGGTATGTGATGTGTTTCACATTGTAGGTGATATATGTTAATTGCTTAAGTTTTTTTTCACAATTTATTTGGATTGATGAAACAAAGTATCGCCGCATATTAAATAATAATTACATACTTTTCAGGACTTGAAATAGATAATTGACAGAATGAATTGAAACATTTTCACATAGTGTTAAAAATATAACACGGGTATTATAAGGCATTCCATTACCTAATAAATGTAAAATATAGGTTAAAATTTAAGTTATCTCGTCTAACCAGCAATTAGAAATGAAAGCAATTTTTTCATATTATGATGATTAGAAAACATGACATCAACATTTGAAATAAATGTCAACAGTACCTTTACTTTTAAAGACTTCAAGTCTGTTGACTATGGTTGTTCCATATCTTTAGTTGTTTAGTGATATTAGTTAAATTTACTCTTATCTTTCATGTACTGATGGTATACATATGTTGGGATTTCTTATTCTTAATCCCATTCAAATATTAAAAATATAACTATATTTTCACCCTGAAATATAGATTATTATGGATATTGAAAAATTTGTAATTATATCAACATTGTAAATGTGAACGTATATAAAATGTGAGCTCTGTTTTCTTATTTCAAGTAGATTTACAAGATTTAATAAATTTTGACAGATAGTTTATGAATCTATTGTCATTGTCCTGTTCGTGTTCAGATAAATTAAATTTAGTTGAGTGTTGTTGAATTGATAGAATTATAGTGGTAACTATTTAGGTAAAGAGTATTTATTTTTATAAATAGTTTTAAGCAAATAAAAATTCATTTGAAAATTTTGTATTCCGATGTCCTTATATGATTCGTAATGTCCTTAGTTATAAATTGCTGTTTATCAAACATGGATTATTATTGTGTTCTCGCAGTAGAGTAGTATATTATACATTGCAATAATTTGCTGAATTTTGTTTATGATTTTCTATTCAAATATAGAAAAAAAAATAATATTTTTATTGGCTTAAAAAGAGCATTAGAGTCATTACTGAGTTAGTCTGTAGTTGATTTTGTGTATTCACAATTTTCATGTCTGAGATTCCTACCAAATATTGTAAAAAGATTGAGTGACTTACAACTCATGATTTTCAGAATAATACTTCTTCAAGATGCTATAATCTTTCCAAGCATTATCTTTTGCTATTTGGTTTGTTTTTACAAAATCTTTATTGAGATTAGCACAGAAGTGTCTGTGATACCCTCTCCTGAATAAATTTTATACCCAGGTTAATTTTATGCTATGTTCATTGTATTCCTCATATTATACTTCTATTATGTCTAATTTGTATAACCTAATTTGTATAACCTAATTTGATGTAATATAAAGGCAATAAAATAGCTCTACGGAGAGAATATGATAGCATAAATATGACTTGCAATAATTATTATTTCTCGCATTAATGGATAGATAGTTGAGTGGACATTTTGAAGCAATTATAAAAATAGTCATAATTTTGTTTAATTAAAAAATTTGGAATATTTTTGTCTTTTTTTTTAAATTTGTCAATGCTGTAAATGTCAACTTCTAGTGTTTGGAAAAATATTTTTGTCAAATAGTGTCTATAAATATTGATATATTATTTTTTATGCTAGTATTATTATTTGAATAGGTGTATAACACATGTTAGTGAGAATATATTTTATACCGCAATAAGTACATAAACTTTAGAACATAAACTAGTTTATAAGATTACTTCGTTTAGAAAAAACTTTCTTATAGTCACAGTCTTTAACAAGAAACTTTTGCATAAAGAACCATTTTATTTATGCCCTAATGATTAAATGTTTTTGTCAATGATATAGACTATATTGGATCAATGAATCCTATTTCATAATTTACTGCTATTGTGACAAAGTGGTGAAAGCCATAATTCACTTCTGAATTATGTGTATTTTATAAATATGTTTGGTAATAAGGATGTGAAACGGAAAAATAGTGGTAGGGACTTGGAAAAAAATTGTTTTTAAATCAAAGTAAAACAATTTTTCCATAAGTGACTATTTCATAGCAAAAACTACAATATTTAAGATAAATATGACAAGTTAATGTTTTTTCTTTAATGTTAGATATTCGACATAATGATAATTAAATTTACAATTTTTCATTATTTCAGTGATATGTATCGTCCATTCAGTTTTGATTTTGTAGATTTTTTAAAATTCTGCCTTCCGTATTAAGTGGAAATACTTAATTAAATACTGTTCATACTTGTACCTTTCAATTTAAGTTAATTTTACTATGATTAAACATTATTGTGATATAAGTATTTCACATTTTAGTGGATACTATTGTATCTGTAACTTTGGTCATATTTTGTAAAATAATTCACATAATATAAAATATTTTATTAAAAATGTTGTTTTACCTTTACTTATGAATTATATTAATAACTGTGTACTGCTTAAAGCAATGCTTGTGTAAATATGGTTGGTATTGAAAGTATGTTACGGTTTTTAAAAGCACAAAACTGCGTCAAAACAAATCTAACACTCGTGTTTGACGAATGTTTCGATTATTTGTTCAATTGAACACATAGAGCTGGCGGCTGAGACTAGTTTGAACCAGGGACAAAGATTGTTTAAAGTTTAACAATTGGTTGTTCGACTAATTTTTTTTTATTTCATTCATCATAATTTCAAGGTACAAGCTGATGAAAAGTGAAAAATTTTTTTAATAATCTTTTTTATTAATTAGTTTAAATTTAACATTTAAATTAGTTTAAATTTAACCTTTAGAGAAGAACGGCAATACTGTGTTGCGAGGTCATTTTAAAATTGCACATTATATTCTACGAGTGGAAAAGAGAGGGATATACCCAACTCTATCCGTATCATCAAATTTACACATTTACAACTGGCATATTTTTCAATCAATTTTTGAATTTTTTTCAAGACTGGTTTTTAAGTTATATTTCACAATATTGTACGAAAAATATAAAAATTTAGAATGAGTCAACTACCGTATTAGGGAAGTACTTAATTGAATTGAACACCACTGAAATGTGAACACTAGTCGTTGCTCACTGCGTGGAATTTTGATTTTGTACTTTATTGGTAAAAAGTTGCAAGTTCTAAAAGTAACATTAATGTGGTTTTTAAATTATGAAATTAATTCTTAAGCAAGATAGAGTAAAAGTGCAAAAGGAGTAAAGGTTCATTGAATGTAGTATACTAAGAATGTGGCAGATTGACAATGTTATGCAATCCCAAAATTGTGGTAAACAAATCAGGGTAGAGTGCCGAGATATGTAAAACTATATTTATTATATTTACTATAAAAATATTAATAATCCTAATATAGAATATACCAACTTTAAATGTATATTATTTTATTGTGATAGAGCACATCTCCATTATTATCTCGAAGCTGCCAGTTAAGGTTTTCATGGAACATGTACAAAATCACGCTGCAATTTAGTGTTAAATATTGCAAATTTTTTATACGAGATTTTTTGTTTATACTAGAAGACCTATTTTATGAAAGGACTGAATAATATAACCGATGTCGGGTGTTGCAATGGTGGTTTTAGTAGAACAATTATGAGTATGTGAATACATTTGCATACAAAACGAATTGCCTTAATTTTCTAATTATCCGATGGTGTTAGCCGCTGAAAAAATTATTTATATTCAATTTTTACTATTTTTATTATTTCTACTACTTTTTAAAAGAAAGTTGTGTATTAAACAAAATTAGAATAAGCTTATTCTTCAGCAACTCGAAGACAGAAAATACAAATTTGAACAACAATAATTAATACAAATCTGAGATTCTTCTATAATGCACAACTTTATTATATTTTGTTACTACAGTTCATCTTTCTCCGGGCATAAAATTCTAGAAGCAAAATCATGTCTTAAATATTGTTTCTATTTTCACAGAGTAGAATACTTGAACACAATAATTACCTTTGAGTTAACAAATTATTTGGTAATTTAATTCAAATAATCAAGCATAATAAATTTTGAGTCATGGAGCCAAAACATTTTTGGCTCCATGACTCAAAATTTATTATGCTTGAAGACAACCAGAAAATTCAGTTGTACTAATACAAGATGACAAAAAAAAACAAAGTGCAACTATTAATTAATTTAATAGAATAATCAAGTAATGAGATATTTACAAAATTTATTAAGGCTATGGCACTTAAGCTTACCATTTCACAAAAATGACCCAAGAGCAAAAGTTATTTAAAGCCAACACTTTGAAAAACCGAAAAAATTAAATTATCTACGTAACAAAACCTTAGTGCAAGTTATATAAATAAACAAAAGACAATATAACAAAAGCAGTTATATTGGCTTGTACAGAAGTGTAGTCACATATTTCTTTCTATATCTGTGCGTTGCTGATAGCACCATAACACCATCTTTGATTGACAGTGCATATAAATGGTTCAACATCACGTGGTTCGGTTCAGGAAGAAGGGTCGGTTCGCACTGAAAACATAAAATTTTATTTATTTGGTTACATAATATAAAAATGTAATAATTTGTTGAATCAATATTATCTGCACATATACAAATATTTTTTATACAAGTAATGAAGAGATAGAACATTTTTTTTATTTTATCTTGTGTACCATTTGTAAAGGTATTGACCTTTCCAATTCCACTATAAACTTAAAAATGAAAATTCATGTAAACTTTATTAATAGAATGTGTTATATTTTGTTTTAAATTATTTTGTGTTACAACCATCTTTGTGCATGAGACCAATAGGACAGGGCTCCACTTCTGAAGGGGTCTCCTGCGATCCGGTTTTTTAATAACAAGACTAAACATATTTTGATTTAAAATCGTGTTAAAAGCAATAATTCTAGCAAGTATTCTTCACAACAAATAAAATAAAGCTGTTTGAAATTTAAAAAATATATTATTTCATAATAATTTAATTAGACTGGTTAATGTTATTTGTAATGGCCAGTTTTTATTTCCAATAAAAATGTTTAGTAAGTTTTTATTTTGTATTATAATGTGCGGTAAAAGTTTTTTGCAATTTCTGACAATTCTAGTACTCTTGCCTCAATTGGTTCCCTAGAGACTTTTGATCCTTATAAGAAACAGGATCGAATGGCATGAAAATTTTTTTGTGAAAATTGGCTTTTATCTTGCTATATAAATATATGGTAACATAATTGTATTTTTTATTGAGGGTAACTCAGGATCTATTTCTAGATTAAAGCCATCCTCTTAGAAAAAAAAGCAAGGAATTGTATATTCGTAGCTTAGAATGCGATCAACAACAGAAATAAATCAACATTACAGACAACTGCTTTTCTTGAACAAAATAATCAATCTTCAATTCCCAATCCTGGCTATTACTTCCATGAAGTATTCACATGCAAGATACATGACATTTTGGATTAGTGAATGGCTTCTATTTTATTTTTTTGAAGCAATTATTGTCCCCTTCTCTGAACGTCCAGAATATACAAATATAAAAGCAGATTGCAGACCAAAAATAAGGAATTTGAGTAAGATTGTTTTTGAACTTAAACAATAGTGAAAGCGTTGAAAATAGTGGCTTTTATATTCACCTTCGAAGAAGTCGGTATTTTGTTTTATGTGTTTTCTATTCAACCTTTCTAACACAAGCTTATTTTCTACCAGTGGATGCAATGATTCTATATACTAATCACATCATTTTGGAATATTAGAATTAATCAGCATATAAACATGTATTAGGTTGCCAACTTATAAACCTGCCACTTTTTTCGACCGTCTTCTGGAATGGTATAGAAGCTTCTAGATTATTTCTTGTAGGGTATATAAAGAGTGCGGCATTTGAACTTCTGTTCAGTTTGCAACTGAGTAATCGGCGAGTAAAGAATAAATTAAAAATGGAAGTATTTCGAAGTGAACTTAGAGGACTATTTCTTCATGTCGTTTAGGATAAGAAACATCAAGAAATATAAACACAAGAATGGGTGAAGGTATGCCATCTTACGACATAGCCAAACCAAGATTCAAAGAAGAGAATTTTGACCTGTCCGATAATTAATTTAGAAAAATTTAAAAGCTTTATTGAAAGAGATCTCAGATTAAGATCGCGTTGTTGGGTGAGCTATTTTCATGCTCTTATACTGCGATGGAAAAACAACTTCATGCTTTGAGAAAGAAGTGCAAATATATTGTTTGGCTACCACATGAGCTAACACCCTTTCAACTTCACAGGAGAGCTAATGTGTGCTTGGAACTGAGTTGAGTTCCCATCGTACCAATAAGAGGCTAAATATGTGGTTACAGGAGATGGAAAGTGGGTGGTTTATATGAATTTTTAGCGTAAACGCCAAAATATAATATTGGACAAAAGATACTTTTCAGTGCATGGTGGAGTATCAAGGCAGTTATTCATTGCGAACTCTTTCAAGCCACCAGTACAATTACAGTTAAGATTTATTGTGAACAATTCAGCAGTCACTGGTAAACTCAGAGCAAAGTTTATTTTTTATATGACAATACTCGACCCCACATAGCAAAAGTAACGTGTGAAAAGCTACTTACACTTGGATGGAGTATGCTACTTCTCCCACTATCTAATTACTATCTGTTTCACTCTGTCTAATAATTTACATGATAGAAAATTTAAAGACGACTATAAAACTTCACTAGTTTTTCAGTCAAAGGCCCAAAGATTTCTACAAGGACACAACTTTAGCTGTGCCTTCACATTAACAACAAGTGTTAGATACCAATGGTGGTTATTTAATTAACGATTGATTTTATTGACTACATATAAAATGTTGAAAATTTTGTGAGTTTATAAGTCGCCAATCTAATATAACTTACTTCGCACAGAGTAAAACTATTGTTAAATTGGATACCAAATTGCTTCTCAATGTAAAAGAGAAGCAGATGGTTTTAAATTCCTTGGTATCGAGAGAGATTTCATTTCATGGATACAATGAAACAATTGAATGTCCCAACTGTGGTAATTATTTGGGATGTTCATAATTATTAAGTGATTTTCACCCATTTCTTGTAGATACATTGCCAAATGCAAAATGTCACTGAGGATTTTCTTATTCATACCAACTGCATTGCAAATGGAGAAATTTGGAATCAACTGCAATGGAGAAAGCCCTTTCTCAAAATCGAAAAGATTAAAAAATGAACTAAGAAATACAATACTTCAAGAAAGATTGAGCAGTTTACCACTAATGTGAAAGTGATATGGTCAAATACATTTTGAAAAAGTAACTGATAAATTTGTAAATAAAAATTCGAGAAAAAACTCTACAAAATATTAAAATTAATTTTCTCTTGATAACCTAAAGTTTAGGGAATAATTTCTAGTGGAGGGTCCCTTATCAAAAAATGCCCCCACTTGGCTAAAGATCAGGGCCAGGGCCTGGTTACAACATCACGTAAATTTCTCTCAACCCAGATAGTAATTATTAATTTGTCCATAAACCATGATGCCTTAATATTCAAATTGATACTTCATCAACTAATAACAGTTGGATGACGGTACATACAGATCCCAACAGTAGTTTTTTAACAGTACCTAGTATTGTTACCGAGTGTCAAATTATAAAGTTCCTTAAGGTTACAGTAAATAATGAGATTCCCAACGAAATGGAAAAATAGGATTTTAATAAAGTTTCATTTCTATGGGGTTTCAAATAATATTTTCCACCCATTACAATAACAGAAACCATGATTTTAGTGTGTGAAATCATATATTTATACAATATTCTTGGCATGAAATCACACATATCTTTGACAAAATAACAAAATTATAACTAACTTAATATCAGGTATATTTAACATATCTTGAAAATATGTATGTATATAAAATTATTTTCTAAATTAGTTCTTTCTAGTATTCTTTTTTCATTGTTGATGGCTTTAATTCTTCAGTTACTTTCTATATGTTAGTATGGCAATCTAACGTGTTGTAATTTTTTCAATATTGGCACTCTGATAGACTATGCCTTTTATTTATTTCTTCCAATAGATAAAGTGTTTTAACACATGTGAATATGCATATGAATGCACTTATGAGTTGTGTGTCACGCACGCACAACTGTATGTATGTGTGTTAGTATCATTATAATTGACTTTATAAAACTGAGTAATATATATCCGCGAATAGAGAGGGTCATTCTATTTCATTTCTTTTCCCAGGCCGAGTTTGAATTAATTTTACATTAATTTAGTTTTTGCGTAAAAGATAAATGTTTAATAGGCCTTATTAGTTTACCATAAATTAGTAGTCCGCAAAAATGTTTTTTAAAAATACATTTGAATGTAAAAATAATGCTTAAAAATGTACATTTTTATATCTTTTTAGGTCCTTATTTACATATAATTTTGTCTATACATATAATAAAATCATAACAGAGTGAATGTAATAACTGTACATGGAAAATATTTGAAAAAGAATGATTGATTTAGCGTATAGAATGATAGAAGAAGCCAGAAAACCTGTTTTTAGAATTATTGTCTGTCTGTATTTTAATGTGTTCATCAGTCAGGCAAAATCGATTCTATGGATATTGATTAAATTTGCTTGCCCGCGAGTATAATGGGTATAAACTATATAACAATAAGTTTTCTTATTCCGAATTTTACACGAATGAAGTCGTAGACACACGTTTTCTAATTTTTAACTAATAAT
This sequence comes from Druceiella hillmani, assembly GCA_039881145.1. Taxonomy (NCBI): domain Eukaryota; kingdom Metazoa; phylum Arthropoda; class Insecta; order Lepidoptera; family Hepialidae; genus Druceiella; species Druceiella hillmani. The sequence continues at coordinate 37,190,958 of JAYKKI010000014.1, forward strand.
TATCTGAAATATTTGCTTTAAAATTTGCTAGGTCTTAATAACCGCAAGTATTTATGTTCACTGATCTAGTTCTTTTATACCTGCACAATACACAATTCTATCTAATCAAACTGACATTATTAATTACAAATACATTTAAATAAAATTGTATTTATTATTAATTCACAAAATTGATTAAAATAACTTTGTATTCGCAATCCAACTCATATTCGGTGCCTGTTCAATATTTTAAACTTACATTTCGCCAAGAAAGTGTACATTTCACTTTAATATCCAAATTAAATATAAAATTATGGTCAACAATTAGTTAAACAATATTATTTCTTAGAGCTTTAATAAAATAAAATATTTTAAATACAAACGCAATTTGGTACATATTTATAAGATTGAGAGTCATTCAAATTACAAGTTAAAAAATAACTAGATATTTTCATCAATATATAATAGTGTTTGGAAGTAAATTGGCTGGCAGTCGAAATTATTGTTAGCTAATGATTTGAATTTTAGCTTGTCCAAAAAGAAACAATACATTTTGAAATTTAATAGTCTCAATAGGTTTTCATATTTGTATATATTGTTGAATAGCATTGGCTCACCTTCAGGTATAAAATTTAATTGCAAACACTATTTTTCACACAAAAGGGAAGTTTTAATCTACGAAATAACATACGAAAGCAATGGATTAACAGTGATTTTTGCATAAATTAAATAAAGTGTGAAATCAGTCTCTAACTGATAACTACGTCAATAATAAATATGTATTCAAAGTAATTCAAGGTTAGAGAACCATTTTAAACAATTTGAGGCCACTGAATGATTTTCTGTCTCTGGCTTGCACAATAAAATATATTTATTGTGCTAGCTGTTAATGTCATTCGAAAGTAACACGTGTATAATTAATTTTTAAGTAATATTAAACTTTTCATTTGTTTCACATAAGAATATTCTTAGCATTTAGATGTAATTCTTAACGTCAAGCTCACATATAGCGACAACTATATGTAAATATTATAAATTAAAAAATGAGATGTTCGTACGTGATTGGTCTGGTGAATAATGGTCACGGAAATATAACAACTATGTGGATGAGCTATTGACCAGGTTTGGTACCAATATGCTAATTTATGGGAAAGTAGGTAAATAAAAAATATTCCATTTGAAAAAAATCAATTGTACTTAATAGCATCAAACTCTTTCGAAAGCATTAATATAAATCTTTTCAAAAGCCGTTATTACTTACTGATAAAGGAGTATCTTTATTCAAAATAACTTGGAGTAGATGTGGTGGTAAAATTGGAGGTCCAGGCACTTTTTCCCACGGTTTAGACTGAGGTATTTCCTGAAATGCAATATTAACAAAGTCTTAAGAAAATTAAATATAAACTAATTTAACATATTTTCTTTCATTATGTCTAAGTAGCAAATGGGAAATATCATTTGCTACTATATATAAATTTTTATTTGAAGAAAAAATTGTTTTTTTCACGTAACTAAATCAAACTAAAAACTGCCATCAAAACCAATTAATACGATGTAAAATTTTTGACAATATCAATATTTTTATGCCAAAAGATATTTCAGTTTTAAATTTCAACTTACCTGAGAGTAGTCACGCTGTACGCTAGCATGAACACTTTCGCTATCTTTTGCAAGTGCCTGAAACACTTCGAAATCGGAATTCTTCACAGACACTAAGTTATTTTTTGACCCCATACCATTGTCAATTATTTTCTGAAATTATAAATTCAAAAGTTACTTGTATACTTATAATCAAAAACTTTAAAGTATATTAACAGATAAAAAATAAACTTACAACACCTGGATCATGTCTCCATTCTCCATCAACAAAGAACTTATACTGATGTTCACCTTCAGGTAAATCAATGATGGTCACAAAGTCACCATGGGATTTTACCATAGGCAAGGTCTTCCACTCTGTAAATGTGCCGCAGATGTAAACCTGTAACACACAATCAACATTAATCCTTACAAATACAACTGTAAAATTCAGCTTGTTTATTTCTACTTAAAAATATTGATCTATTGCAGAGCATTGTGACTTATGATCCACAATCCTGTAGGAATAAGAAAATTAATATTTTTTAGTTTTTCTACTTCTCGTGACATTCAGTTACACCAGAATTTATTAAAATCATAATATTCCTAAGAATGTCGAGATTTAAATTTTTGGAGTTTACTCCTTAAAAATCGATTTTCACATATAGCAGCCGGTATGAAGTTTTATGAGATAGTAAAATTGTTCAGGATGTATGAAGTTCAGAGCGTTAAAAAATGTGTTATGAGCTAATTTCAGGCACGTCTTTAATTGACATATTGAATTATTTACTGACAGTTGTAAGCATCATTTGTTTTGGCTGAATACTGTCTTTAACAAAAGTAGTAAAATTAATACAAGAAAAAGAAACTACACGGAAACAGAGAAAGGCTATATTTGTCTCTTACAAAGATGTGATTAAAAATAAACGCACTGATGGAGCAAACGTGAAGATGAAAAAATGCCAAGATATCTATATAATGTTAGTGGTATTAATAATGAAAGGGTAAGTACAGTCAAATATTCACGTTTACAATGAAAATAGAATTTATTTCTTTATTTATTGAAAGCCTCGCAAAACAAGTTACAGTCTTTTTGTTATATATGTATAACAAAAAGAACAGAGTATACCGATAACTAGACTATTATGGTGCACAAAACGGTTAGAGTATTTATGTACACATGATTACTTGTGTTATTAAATATATAACAAAACGTATTGATCAATTATTAAAGTTAGTATCAACTTAGAATTATATTATTTTCTACATACCAAACAAAACATTAATTCTATCGTAACTGGTTTTAATTTACAAATAATATGTTTCGTATTTTCTTTTTAAACGTTAATAATTTCGGTTCAAAAATATTTTACCAAATTTATATTTTATTTGTCCAAGGACGGATGTTGAAAAACAATATTTTTACGCAATCGACACATTCGAATTATGGGGTTATAAAAAGAGGTATTATTGTTATAAACTTGTAGTACGAATAATCTCTGTAATGATACACTGGATCTGAGTCGAGTGTTCAAGTTGAATAGGGAGAGGAGATAGGGACAATCAACATGCGAATATATGATTTTATATAGATATAATAGATTAGCGCTTTTTCTAGCGATGCTAGTGATGACAAATTAAATCTCTGTAGTTGGATTTCGTAGGATCTATACTCGCGTCCAAGATGAAGTCAGAATTAATTTGTTTCATGAATACAGAATTAATTTGTTTGCCCGAATGTAATTTCTTTTTTTTTAAATAATGTGCTAAGAAATGTATATTTTATTTGTTTCTTTAGGCAAAAGGCAGTTAACTGTGCCGAATTTGGCTTAATATAAAACCCAAGCAGAGAAGAGAGTTGGCAAGGGAAAGGCAGCAGCGGATGGCCACCGGCGGAGGAAACGAGATTAGCAACATCCGAATTCACCCCATTTCCTTAATAGAGCCAGGGGTAATTGTGGAAGTCTCATCAAACTATTCTGCCCAGCAATTAAATCGAGATAAACAATGTGAATTTCGATAGGTGTACAATTAATCTTTTATTTATAGTGTTTTTTTAGAAACTGATTAATATAGTATATAAATTATCAAAAATAAATTAAAGCAGTGCTAAGGTAATTTATTCCTGATTTCTAATTGGTGTTACTTTCCTGTAGATACATATAATGATACAAGTATCTGTAATATTATCTATACATTTGAAAATGAATTGTATGTTTATTAATGTTAGAGGGATGAGATTATTCAAAGGAAATATATCACAAATTAATTAATATTCAAACCTTTTCAATACATATAATATAAATCAAACAAAATATGAATAAAAGTATATATATATATATATATATATATATATATGCTTTTTTTTTATCTGTGGAATTATTTCTCATCTCATTTAATGAAATAAATCTTACAATGTGTGTTATACTGAAAGAAATTTATAGTTTCCGAGAGCTTTTTTTTAAATTTTAAAGCTGACTACAGTGCACTGTTGCGGTGATGGTTGTATTACTAAGAGGTATTTTTCAATAAGCGATTCCATGAATATCCCACCAAACGCATTATTATTTTTTCATGATGAGATTCATTTTTTGGCATTGCTTTGTCCAATTCCTTTTGACCCAACCACTGACACTTACGGATATGATTTACATACACAACTCACACATAATCTTCAAGACAGTTTAACTAGTTGAAAGTACACCGAAAAGATAAACGTTGTGTCCATATGTTTGCACAACTATTGAGTTGACAATACATAGTCAGGTATAAAATTATGTTTTACGTAAATATAACTCAACTCATAGGTCATAAAGTATATATAATATAACCGAAACACAATATCTTTACCTAACTTGTGTAAATGTTTCTCTACATCATGTAAAGCTTTTTTTAATTTATCAATATCAAAATCAACCAGTTGGCCAGGCCTGGATTAATTATAATCACTACTTCGGAATTGCTGGGACCATTGTCTTGCAGTAGCTTTAGAGACAGCAATGATAGCTACTCTCTGATCTTTTCTTTGCTACAGGATGAACATGTTGAAATTTATGAAGCAAGCCGTGAAGCACGTGGGTTCTAATGTCATCCATATTTTTTTAATGTTGTCGTTAATACTCCAAAAATAAATGACATGGAAGAACCCTGGCACGCTTATTATTTATATTAGAGCGTTGAATGTTCTCGAAGCTTCTTAAAAATTCTAGATATTTTTTATAAAATGTTCCTTATTTATTAGCCTATCTGATAAGTATTAGGAACTTTATAGTCATTTACTTTGCGACACAATATTGATGAGAACGTAAGCAGCAGAAATAATTTTATTATTGAAAAAAAGAGAAAAGATTTAATTGGTTTAGAAAATGAGTGTTAAAGTATACTAAATACGACAGTTTCTGTAAGTTAGGACGGAAACTCCAAGCAGATAATACGTAACAATATTTCAATCCCATGGCCCCTGAACCATAGTAAATTGACAGATTTTGTTACAAAAAGTGACCCACATTTTTGAAGAGGTAAGATTAATCTTGATACTTGAATTCATAGCGTTAGGCAAGTTTATTTATCAAAACATATTACATTTATTCTCTCTAGCGAGTACATACAAAACGTGCCTACGTTCAAGTAATTAACATAGCATGATTTATTTCAGGATATTTATACCATTCACTGATATATTTATTCTGAATTTTATTACGGTGCGCACTGTGGGTATTCCAGAATATAAAATAGTTCCGAAAGTATGGAAACCTTCTTAAACTACTTTATATAAGAAATTTTGGAGATAAATAAAATGAGAATAATATGAAGTTGAACTATTTACTGTTTTTCATTATTTACTTGTAAATAAAAAACTATTTATACATTAATTTCTCACCTACGTCTGCTGTATCAGATGTCCCAGAAAGGTTGCAACGTGCCCACATATGTGCAAATAAAAGATATATATACCGAAGTGAAAAAGTTAAACTGTGTTATTAAGGTTTTTCAAATAAATTTTAATACAAAATTTATTTGAAAAACCTTAATAACACATTACAAAATTTACTTATGTGCATGTGCATATATAAGTAAATTTTATAGTTTTTTTTATTTTACGCTGTATATAATACAGTGATATATAAAATTATGACTTAGGTAAAAACAAAGACAGTTGATTGTTTCATATTTTCATTTATATTCTTTTGTATTTCTTTGTATGGCTTGTACGTCCTCCAATCGACTCCCATCGACTCTCATAGCACATGCTGGTACTGTGCATACATTAATTCTTCATTTTATAGAAAACAGCTCATCAATATTTAATATTTCATTATGATTTACATACATTTTCCATATAAACCTTGAGAACAAGGCCGGAAAATGTATAAATCATACACTGCCATAACACAGTTATTGTTTCTGGCTTTATCCATATTTTTGTCTTGTCTTAAAAGCTGTTTCACAGCATGATGTTTTTATATGTGGGTTGCATGTTTTCTTTTTTCATCACTTGAAAGCCACACAGGTCTCGCATAAACTTTTTTTTGTGCATAAAAGGCTATGTAGAACTCATTATCAAAGAAACAGTTATAAACCGACTAATTTCAAAACGATATGTTATGAACTTTGCGATTCTCTACACATTCACAATGATATTCAGTAAGAGATCTCTCACCGTCAATGTAGGTTTTGGTTGATGTACTTCGATAGTTGTGACTCTTTATAGCAAGTATTGATTTAATGCGATAGCGTATTTCAAAATTTGATTTTCTCATTTAAAAATCACAGCCATCATTTAAAAATTCCAATTTTTAAATGATGGCCCTACTTGCCTCTTAAATCTTTACTGATTACGTTGATTATTTTTGGATTTCTCTGTGACATAGCAGTTTTTATGACTTTATAATTAATTGATAAAACTGACTTAAAAAAGTTTGTAAATGCAATTTTTTTTTTATTAATCATGAAGTGGTATGGGTAATTATTGTGGTCAGGATTCTCTGTGTTCATTGTAACAATATTAAGGTTTAATAACGTCAGTTCTGTTAACTATGAATTGTGGTTTCCAATCTACATCATACAACCATTATTCTATTTCAAAATAGAAGTCCTCTTTTTCTCAGATATCTTGGAAAAATATTGTCGATGATATTTTTTGGTATATGAAGACCCTATTTTCTTTTCTGGCATAACCTTGTTTGTTCTCGAAATAAAGATTTTCCACCACCCCTCAGTTTTTTCGCCTTTACACACAACAAATTATTTAAGTTACTTTGTCTCTTATGGGAATGTTTTCTGCTGCTATCTTTATCGGTACAAATTTGTAACATCAGCTAGAGAAATTATTCAATGGTGACATTATCAGATTAACATGAAGCTGGTTATTTTTTTGACTCAGGTTTGTGAACATTCCTAATCTTCATAAGTCTTTGTGGGATCGTTCTGAAAAAAAAATTAATAAAAAAAAACACAGAATAGTTTTCAGAAATAGCTCATCCTTCTAATAAAATTTTCTATTGAAAAGAACACTTTTTCTTTATGGTACCCGTATTTCTTATTGTTTTCTGAATAAAAAAGACTTAAATTTAATAAAACAATGCTAAGGACAAAATAAAAATTTTTAAAGTTGTGTAATAAAAAAAGAAATTTAGATAATTTGACACACTTTCAATGAACATAATAGTTTGTCTAGAGATCTACATATTAACAATACCAGTATTGTTAATATGTAGATCTCACTAGACAAACTATTATGTTCATTGAATCTACATATTAACAATACCAGTATTGTTAATATGTAGATTTCACTAGACAAACTATTATGTTCATTGAATCTACATATTAACAATACCAGTATTGTTAATATGTAGATCTCACTAGACAAACTATTATGTTCATTGAATCTACATATTAGCAAAACCAGTATTGTTAATATGTAGATCTCACTAGACAAACTATTATGTTCATTGAATCTACATATTAACAATACCAGTATTGTTAATATGTAGATCTCACTAGACAAACTATTATGTTCATTGAATCTACATATTAGCAAAACCAGTATTGTTAATATGTAGATCTCACTAGACAAACTATTATGTTCATTGAATCTACATATTAACAATACCAGTATTGTTAATATGTAGATCTCACTAGACAAACTATTATGTTCATTGAATCTACATATTAGCAAAACCAGTATTGTTAATATGTAGATCTCACTAGACAAACTATTATGTTCATTGAATCTACATATTAACAATACCAGTATTGTTAATATGTAGATCTCACTAGATAAACTATTATGTTCATTGAACCTACATATTAACAATACCAGTATTGTTAATATGTAGATCTCATTTGACAAACTATTATGTTCATTGAAAGTGTATCAACATTCAGGTGCAACATTTATAGCAAAGAAAGATTATCTTTAAAATAATGCTACGTTTCACATACAGATATTTTTCAAATGAAACTTACCTTTCATTAAACATATGCTGTATTTTTGAAGTTAATAATTTTTATAACATTCGAGCGGTCCATTTCTTAAGTTGACACAATTTAAAATCAATGCAACTGGGTAGCTCAAATAAGTCTTAAGAAAAGTGCAGAAAGGACATAGATACAACCCGGCACTTGTCTGATCATTATGCAACCATGATGCGACCTTCATCTGAAAGCTTATTTTTTGATTGGCTGTATTAATAACTCGAAAACCTATATTTTTTAATTACTACACTTTTCATCCAAGCTAGAAATATGTGAAAATTTACTTTGTACTTAAACACTGTGTTTCTTTCATTGTGATAATATTAATATTAGTATAATTATATCAAACACTAATGGTTGAATATTATAGCTTTTCTATGTATTAATTGTCGTCCGTCACTGACTGCTACACCACTCTGCAAGTGGGGAATAAACTGGAAGATCCAAGAGAAACCACTGTGAAGAACTTGCACTTAACAAAATAAGTCTTCGGAGAACATTTGTCTATAATGTGAGTGGTTGCAGTATTTTTAAAGTAAGTTTCAAATTATTGTTTCTGTTATCATCTACTTTGAACGGATGGAGGTTGCACTTTTTATGAACATAGATGAAATTTTTCAAAAAACATTGGTTTCAAAGCACTTTGGGACTACCCCATTTAATTATAAAGGCACACCTAGTTAACGTAGTTGACTATCATATGTACTCCGTGTGTTTATATTTATGACAGATCTATATATACATACATACAGATATTGTGTACAATGGTAGAGTTTCTGATGGAGGTGTTTCTTGTGAAAATTACTTTTCCCAAGTTTGCAAAACGATGTATTCGATTTTCCACCATCGTCTCCTTTATCAGAGAGTATATGCTCATAACTAAACTAAATAATGAAACCATATATCATAATAAAATCATATAAAAATAATGTGTAAACAATAAAATTTATAACAACTGATAATCAAACGTCAATACTTGTCAATAAGCTTTGCGCATTTTGTAACCAGGTTCATAAAAAAACTAAATTAGTTACAAAGACTGCTGGCGTGTTACACAATTTTTTCACATAACAAAATTATTTCACGTGAACGAGATATACATATACATAGGATATTCTGACACAAATGTAACTGGTAATTTGCATCAAAAATTGTTTTGTAATTTAAAAAGAGGGCAAAACTATTCATTTTTGCACATTCTGAATCCCTGGATACTTTAAAAGATATTTTATGTCCCTATTACATGAAGTTAAGTAACACATTTGGTCAGTTTAATGAAGAGATGATAATACTTCTCATAATTAATTTTACACAATAAATTGTACTTCAATTATATAAATAATTTCATAACCGTTATAATGACAATTATTGTAAACTGTTGTGTAATATTAAGGAATATAGTGTTCTTATGATTTTGTTTTTGTAATCCATATCCCAGCAATTCCATAAGGAATGAATGCATTTATAACAACTTAATATTATAATTATCAATCATTTCGTGAATGTTGTGATAAAATATACCTTAGTTCGCTCCAAATATTTGCGTAAACAAACATTTTTTTGTTTCATTTCAAAATTCTAATTTATAATTATATAAATACGCCAATCTAATCCAATTTAATTATAATCATTAAAGTTATTTTATGTATAATTTAAATCTAGGTTGATAGTCCTAAATTCTAACCCTGCAAAGTATTAAGCAAAGCGGATACTCTTGTAGAATTTATTTTTATTTTAAAAAAATAGTGCGTAATGTTCAGTCATTACAATTTATCACCCTATTGTATATTCATTGTTCAACGGTTCAACATATGCCTAATAAATAATTTCGTTAATAACTCGGAGTACTGAGATACTGAGCTAGAAATATAAATGAGTGATATATATTTTTCCAATCAAATGATATATATGACTCTTTTCTTTTCACTGATACATTTTGCGCACCTCTAATAAATAGCATAACTTGTTGTTTATGTTCTTAACTCCTTTCTCCAAAATAAGTACCCACCTGTTTACCGCCACCCTCCCATTTGAATACTGTAGGTAAGACTTTTATATTGTCATTCGACATTTTAGTGCCCTCGGACACTGTGTTTGAGCGAGGCCGTTGAGATCCTTTAAATTCGAGGTCGGTGATGGGCGCTGCCTTGGTGTAGTATGGCGCCTCATCTTCGATAGAATTATCATCGTCTCTTATAGATGTTCGACGAGGATTTACAGTCACATCCACCTTTTTATCAAATACAAAAGCTTCACCTTCCTTGCAAGGTGATGACGAACCAGCATCGATGGAAGTTGATTTCAAACGTTCCCTTGGAGGATTACTGCCTGCATTTCCCATATTTGTACATATATCATATATTGTCTTATGCGACAATAAAACTAAATAATACTTTTCAATTACTATGTAATGTAAATTTTAATATTATTCATTTTAGAAATCTGTCAAAATTATGACAGTAACTTTTTGTTCGTGAGGACATTGAAAGCATCATGCATTTGAATACCTTTCTCATTACTTCGCATTCCTTTTATTTATTTACACTTTTATTAAAAACGTCTAATTTCAAATAAAAAAGTGCGATTTTCATTCTGTTAACAGTATTGAAGTAATAGTTTTTTGATTTCATTAAAATTTTATTGTTAAAACACGGGACTTTAAAAATATTTTTATTTAACACATTTCTGATGCGTTTAAGTATTATTTAGAATAAAAATCTGATTCTAATTAGAAACTTTACAATATAATTTTTTCATTAGTTTTATGTCATAACAAATTGTTCTATTTGCTAGCACTTGTAATATAATATTGTCATGTGCAATTGACCTATTTTAAGAGCATTTCCGATGGCGATTAAAGGTAACACTAACATTAAACGTCAATGATTAAAAACAATTAAAAATGTCGGAGCCGTGTCATGACGGTAATTGTCATGGATCTTGCGAATATGGGCCTGAAGAATCGCCTACGAAACTCATTGTTAACTACATTCCAGAAGTCATGACTCAAGATATGATGTACTCGTTATTTTCGACGATGGGCAAGTTGGAAAGTTGCAAGTTAATATCGAACCGGGGATATGGTTTCGTCGAGTATTCCAGTCCTGAGGATGCAGTTAAGGCAAGGAAGGCTTTCAACGGACTCCTGATGCAGAACAAGACTTTGAAAGTGTCTCACGCCTTATTAAATCCCGAGTTGAAACCGCCGCTGAAACCAGAGGCCGACTGGAACCTGTACGTGTGCAACTTGCCGAATGAATTAACTCTTCAAGACCTGCATAGATTATTCGCCCAATTTGGAAAAATTGTGAATTCAAGAATCGCCGCGGGGATTGCGTTCGTATTATACGAGCACCAGTACGATGCCGAGAGAGCTATTCAACATATAAACGGTACTGTTCCGCCGGGTTTCTTGCATCCGCTGACTGTGAAGTACGCCAATAAAAGTAATCCTAATAAGTCAAGAAGTAGCCTTAATTCCAATTCTTACAGCAAAAGTGTTACATCAACTAAAAACTATCAGTGGGTGAATAATATGGGTGGCATAGCAGACCATAATTCACCCAACAATTGGTCCATTTATATTTACAATATAGCTCCAGAAGTAGAAGAATTAACACTTTGGCAATTGTTTGGTCCTTACGGAGCGATTGTGTCAGTGAAAATAATTAAAGACCCACAAAGCAATAAAAGTAAAGGTTTTGGTTTTGTAACGATGAGAAATTACGATCAGGCCGCAATGGCCATTCAAGCAATTAATGGTTATATACTTATGGGTCACCCTTTGTCTGTTAGTTTTAAGACTCAAAAAAGATAATGTCTGATATTAATTTATCCTAATGTAAGTTTACAGTTTTGCCAATTAACTTTTACAAAAAATATAAACTTTTGTTTTCCCCCAATTGCTAAGAAACTTTAGTTCTCTCATTGTTATTGGCCCTCTTCTTTTTCGTTCTCTTTTCTTTAGTTAATGCTTCATTCACAGTTATCTATCATTTACTGAGTTACTGGTTTATTATAACTTGCGACTGATGGAGTCCTTGTATACTTAAGATAAGTTTTAAGTTAACGACTGTTGAGTAATATATTTCTTTAAGCTATTGTGTATTGTTATGTTTGTTTCTTTTTAGTACTACTAACTCTTTACTGATTTGCTTACCCCGTACAGTCAGGTTTACTTTAGCTTATACATAAGAACAGTAATATAGTGGATATGACGTGATATTCCTTTTTACATATTTTATATTGCAATAGAGTTACATAATTAAACTAGGCTGTACTGTTCATAGATTCAAATACGCAAATCTAATGAGCTGAATGTGTAGAGCATATTTAGTCGAAGCCGTGAACTTTATTCTTTCATTGTATTTATCAAAATTTATATATTAATACTTATCCAAGTAGTTAGTGAAAATGAATTGTGGCAAATTTTAAATCATATTTATACATAAGTGTAATGTTCACTATAAATAAATTCATTTTCACAGTATGTCTCAATTTTTTTTATTTATTTCTTTATGCTCTTTAAGATTACCAGTTTGTCTCATCCTAATAAACAATATTTTGTTTTTCCAATTAGAAAATCTAAAGCCTTGCTTTGAGTTTTATATACATATATGTATGTATGTATGTATGTGTGTATATATATATATGTATATATATATATATATACATACATATATATATAATCTTTTAATATAGGTATGTACAGTCTCTTAACACAAGAAAAAACCTGCTTTAATTATAAATAATATTAAATCATTTGCAATAAAAGTATATAATAAATGTAAATATGTGTACTGAAAATTTACATTTGCCTTTGATTTCATTCAACTGAAGCGATTAATTATATGAAAATAAATTAAAAAGAGTTTGATAGCCATTATTCTGTTTCTACCACAGGTTTTCCTGTATGAAAGCTAAATTTTAAGGAAGTATTTAACAGATATGGCAAAATTACAAAGGTTGAAGAAAATCTGTTCAAACTACATATATTATTAATAGTCAATAAAAAATTAATTGTGTTCGTAATGATGACTTCTTTTGTTTCTATTCGAAGCAACAATACTTAGTGGCATTGTAGGATTATCAACCTTCTTGTAAACTAATAAAATTGCAAAAAATATTTCCTGTGCTTTTAAAGTTATGTAATAAAGAATAGTGAAACGGAATATCTGAGAACTTTTCACTCAAATGACGGTGTAGCAATATAAGATAGCAGCACAAGATAGGATAAAAATTATTAATGATTAATAAACTGGAATGTAATCCTATGTCAAAAAATAACTTGTAGTGTCATCTTACAATTTTTTTAATTTCGCTACTATGATTTTATATTCTTTTGTTTTCTTATTCATTCATTCTTTAGATTAGTTTTTTGGTTAAACGAGGAGAGCTCGATAAGTTTTTTCAATAAGTATAAAAAAACACTTATGGGTATGGATGGATCTTTTTCAAACTAAATTCCATTAAGTTTTACACACTTCAACATGCTTAAACCCATTACCGAAGCATGTAGCTCCAAAACAGACCGTTTGAAGAAATGGCTTCTTCGGAATCGAAAATCATCCTCGTAGTGATTGTTTAGGGTTAGAATAAAAAGTAATCACGGGGTTCTAAATCAGGACTGTACAATGGATGAGCTATTAAATCAATCTTTTTCTCAGTCAAAAGCTTTCTCTTTTAGGCCGGTGTGCATAAACTTGCATAGTCATTGCGAAGGATGATGTGGCATTTGTCATTGTTTTTCTTCATCTCATCGAAAAATTTTGGTAAACAAATTTTGGCTACAGTCGATTGGTCTTTATTTTAAGGATCATATGCATAAATCAAACAATCATCTACTGTGATATTGTAACAGATTTTGACCAACTTTAGTTGAATGTTTCTTGTATTTTCTTGCGCCAATTCAATGAGCAATGGTTAAATTATACGGGATTTAATGAGAACACTGCTTTTGCAAAGCAGGTGTTCATAATATATAAAATTATTGCTAGTCATGCTAATGCCTAAGATTGATGGAATCTCACAATAAGTCACATGATAATGTTCCGTCACTATTTGGTGTACTGGATCAATGTTTTCAGCCACTAAAGCTGAATTTGGATGGCCTTCACGGAACTCATTAGTAACGGAAGATCGACTGCTTTTGAATTCGTTATATCAGTTAAAAATTGTTCAAAGGGTTGGTGCTCCATTGCCAAAAGTTCATGCTCACACTGTTGCACAGACCCAATCAAAAGTAGCAATACGATTATAGAATGAATATTTGACGAGTTAATACCATTTTTTGGTTGAGATAAATTTTCAAATCACATAAACAACATTAAATGCCGCTCATATCACAGTCAAAGGACATATACCGTTAAAAATGAAAAACTTTTTAAACGAATAGGTGGCACCACTAAAATGTCCCTACTGAAAAAATTTATCGAGTACCACTCATATTCATTTTAAACATTCAACGTTTTATCATCAGTTTAATGTTTCTCAGAACATTAATTGGAATGTAAAATATTTAAAATTTTCCTTAATTTCGGTATTAAATATAAAATGGTGACACACTAATCACTTATATTGGAGGGGATTCTATACAATACATTTTCCTTCTCATGATTCACAGTGTAGTAAACTAGAAGAATATATATAAAAATGATTATTAAATTTATAGTTATCGAAATAATATTATATTGATGTCTTGTTTATCTAAATGTCCTGAGTGCATTGTGGTATTTCTTCTGTGTATAAATATTTTGACACTTTACGTTGCACAATACTGTTTTGTGATGACTCATAAAACAAAATTCAATTTTAAAATGAAAACACTTTATTTTCTTATCTTGTACACATTAAAATTTTAATAGTATACTGTTTTATAATAAATTTATTCAAACTTCGATCATTTACATACATTAATTGGTTTCGCACTCCATTCCTCCACCATCTGTCTTATTGTTAACCAATAGCTCACCGTGCACTTTCATATGAACTTTCAAATTGCTTCCTCCGGTGAAACCCTTTTGACATACTCGGCACACGTAGGGTTTTTCACCTTTAAAAAAAATTAAGACCAGTCTTAAAAAATATTCATATAAAAGTTAAAAACCTCTATCGAACACCAAATCTACTGAAAAATATTTTTAGCAGAGATGAAGTTAGTTTTTTGTAGTGTGCAATTGAAAAACCTTTCTTAAAATTAAATCCATTTCTTAAAGGGAATTAGTTCACTAGATTATATATGGCTAAGTTATTCCACTTTCATATCTTATACACATTGCCTTAAACTATGACGTTAAATGTGGGTAATAAAAGGGTTCCTCGGATTCCAAATGTTTACAAGATGGAAACTATTATTAACACATTTTGTTGCAAATAATTCGGTAAAATTGTTATTTGTATTCTAGTTAAATTTTCTATTAAAATTTTTCTTAATTTTACAGTATATTTTTAATAAAGTTATTTGACTTCAATTCGGAAAAATTATGAAAATTGCCATAGTCAATAATTTTACAGTTAAGGCAATAATGTGAAAATTTCTATATAGTGCTAGTTCCAGAAGTTATAATCTATTACCATAGACAATACAGAGGAGATCTCTCAATAATATGTGAAATTGTTTTTAGAGAGATAATAATTTGTGAAATACTTAGTTCTTTTTTATATTAGTTATAAATTAGAAAAAGGTGATAAAGAACAAACATGTAACTTTTAAATTCCACATGCCATAATTATTTTCTGTCTCCAAAATTTGAAAATGTTGTCTACAACTATATAAATAAAATATTCATTTTTTTCCCCTCGTCTCACGAAGAAAAATTTACTATACAAACCAGTATGTATTCGTCGATGCTTCACAAGAACACTTTTGGTATAAAACGAGGCCTCGCAGAATTCACATTGGTGAGGTCTGATTCCTTCGTGTTTGTAATTATGATCACGGAGTGTCTGTGCAGATGTATATTGAGCTGGACATAATTTGCATTTAAATGGTCGTTCATCACGATGTGTCATTGCGTGTCTTTGAAGCTGTATATAATATTAAGATGGAAAAAAATGTTAAGTTTATTTTTAATTTGCTTCACAGTGAATGTAGGGTTTTAAACAAGGGTGAAATAGAAAGTTTTAATAATGATAAAATATACAATCTAAATACTGATTTAACAAATGTTGACTTCATATTTCTTTTGATACTCATTTTTAATGTATGCTTACTTTATAGAGTGAATTTTTAAAACGTGGTGAAAGATGAAATCATAGTTTAAGCAATAATTATAGTTTATACTTATATAAACATATTAGCGATCATTATTTATTTCTTTCATTAGTTACGTAATGATTTTTCACGAATCAAAGAATGTCTCTTTATTTACAATCAATAATTTTGGAGATTAATTCCTAGGTTTAAATGAATTTGTACTCAAATGTGGGTCTTTATAATTATTTTGATAATTAAATGTGTGCTTATTTATTGTCTGAATATTATTACAACATTTTTAATCACACAAATATTGCTCTTAATATTGGTTTTTGGGCTTAATTATTACTATGAAGGGATTAGTTAGTTGGGCACATTATATAAAATCATTTCTAATATTAGATTATTTTGCAGTCTATAGAGTTTGGCATAGATACTAATCGTCCTTTCATTGATTTTAAGGTTGCATTTGACAGTAAAAAGATATTGGACTATCTTTTAAAAGCGATGACAAAATTCTAATTAAGTTGGTTAAACTTACTTTGCTTACACTGCAAAATACCTCACCCCAATATCTTGAAATTGGAAGTCATTGTCATAAATTCGAAAGAGTACATTGTTTTTTCTATCTTGAAGATGAACCCTAAGAATGTAATGCATAATGAAATTCAAAATCTAGTCCTAAAAGTCAACAAAAGTCTCTTTGCTTTTTGAATTCAGACAGTCCTTGATATCTCAATTCTCAATTAAAAGAATTTTACAACTTTTTATTTATAAAATCTTTATTAGACTAGAGGTATCTTGACCTATGATTCCGAGACATGGACACTTACTTATTAGTTTTATGGATGGAAATGATTTATGAAAGCGTCAAACAGAAGAAGATATAATTGTGAAATTTATAGATTCTTTAAAAAACCAGCAATAAATATGTATATTAAAATAAACTGTATGAACTGGTCTGTATCTATTTCCAAAATGAACGATAAAGATAGAGTCCAAAGTATTTCTGCAAAACTGCTTAGGAATAGAGGGAAAGGGTAAGATCCAAGCTCTGCTGGATTTAGTCTATAAAAATCAAATTTAAACACCAAGTAACAGAATTTGAGAACAAAAGCAATAAATAATAATAAATAAACCATCTTAAAAGATGCTTTAAAGGAAGGCTCTATTCCCCCAAGGCTTGTCAAGCAAAATATAATGTACTATAACTTTTAAAAAGGTTGGAGTGAAATAGAATGATTAACATAAAACAAATATTCACTTCCTTGGACTTCAAACCTTACATAGTTTATACAATGTGGATTTGACCATTCGACGTTAAATTAATCCTCATATACCATATGACATTCCCCAACTGTACATCAAAAATAGGTAACAAAATTCAGTAGTTTAATCAGAGGAATAGTTTTAAGTGGTTTGTAATTTCAAACACTATGTATGTAATTTTAAACTGTTTTGCTAGTGATGCCCACAAAAACAACAACTGTGCACTATTGCCGTTTTGTTAAGGTCTATAATAGAGAACATTGGTGTTTACATTTGAAATTTTTTTTTTATTCTTGGCATAAAGGTTTATTTCATTATTTTATAGTATTCATGACAACTGGTAGTGACTGGGTTTTCATTTAACGTCAACTGGTCAAATTCACATTGTATGTATTGAACACATTCTACAACCTTTGTCTGTTTCATTTAATGTTTAAGGTTTTTTATTTTTTTGATATACTGTTATATGATACTTAGAGAACTAAGGAGTACATTTGGTGTTTTAGAATATTCTATTAAAATCAGTCTAGTAGTTCCCAAGACAATTGTCAACATATAAATTAATTTTATAAGTACGTGTAAAAAATCAAAGCACTCATTAATTTGAAACCTTTTATCCAAATGTAAATTTACCAATGTCTGACTGCTAAATGTCCTGCCACATTCTGAGCATATGCAATGTGCTCGATGATGTCGTGTATGCTCGTATAGACTCAATTTGTTTTTGAAAGTCTTTTTACAAATTTCGCATTCTTGGGGGTCATCACTTGTATGCATTCGATATATGTGTGCCTGTAACATTTTAAATTGTATTTAAGTAGGTAATCAAGTTGAGAAGTGCTTAAATTTGCTTCTGTGCATTTGAAAATTCGCTTTTCAATTTTGTGAAATAGTTTAACAGAGATTTAAAAAAAATATAATTAATGATTTACATAAAGATCGATTTAAGATCGATTAAGATGATTTACATCGAGGACAAATTTGGATACAAGATAGCGTATCCAAATTTGTCCTCGATGCAGTTTCTTAAATATAAATCGTAATAAATGGCGATAAAGTGGTATGTTTATAAAAAAGAATCATAAGCCTTTATTAATTTAACTTTCTCATTGACATCACTGACTTGGTGATGTTAATCATTTGACAACCGAGTCAGTCAGAGTTGTAGAGCCAACTGAAATAAATGAGATGTTGCCTGTTGAATGAAATTTTCAACAAAAGACAGTGGTTGAATAGATCCAGCTGTAAATTTTTTCTAAGACTGCAAGCAATATGAACATATGTTAAAACCTCCTGAAAAGTTACATGTAAATCTGCAATCCATATTGAAACGTTTAATACATGTAGTTGTACACTTTTTCTAAGTATACAATTTAATACATCAATTAACAATTACTTTATATATGTGAAGGTCATTAATTTACATTGTTTAATATTCTAAATAAACAGAAGTAAATCGTTATATAGGTCCAAGTGTGCTACAATTGATTTTAAGTACCTTATTGAATATCTTATGAAGATCATGAAATTGTAAATAGATTTAGAACAATAGCTTATGATAGTGTTGTACTTTTTGCATCCTTTACCAACTGTGTTAGCTTCAATTTCATATACATATACATATATTGCAACCAAAAAATTTATTATTATTATTTCAGAATTAATTTGTTCATGTTGTTGTAAACACGTGTTTTACAGTAACAGATTCATTATTGATACAGACATTTCATTTACATGTGCGTCAGCTGCAAAGTTGAATCACAATAAGTCCCACTATAAACCATCGTTATCAAAACAAATTTGTCTATTTTAAAACCAATATATGATAATTATTTGTCAGGTGAGTTATTAGAATGATATTTGGTAGTAAATATTCAAAACCATAATGAGAGTGTAAACTTTAATAGGGAATTTAGTTTCAAAATGTATCCACTTAGGTATTAAAATTATTGAAATGGTGACATTTGGCTATTTTAATACATAACGAAAGATTATGTCTATATCTTGTTCAGAGTAGTGCACTTCTGATTATTCAAAATAGTACTAAAATTATAAAAAGAAAATCAAGAATTTCAGAGGAAAGTTTTTATATGGTAATGCGATAGCTTATTGAAAAAAAGTTAAAAATTTTTTTCATCATAAAAAATTCATTCAAAACTTTAAATTTTTCTCAAAACTACTTTATTCCAAGTGGTATATTTGACAGCTCGAGGTCTAAATAATTGGAAAAGTATGTTTGGTATCAGCTTCTCTGTTGCCTGAATGACAGAAACTAGAATAGACTGATAATCAAATGTTTTATATAAACGTTAATAAATATTTTGTCATGTACATTTGTACATTTCAAAAAGATTGCAAGTAATATGAACATACCTTAAGTCCTCCTGAAAAGTTACATGTAAATCCGCATTCCATACAGACATGTTTCTTTTCTTTGTTATGAATTTGTGCATGGTATGTCAAGTTATGTTTTGTTTTAAATCTGGAAAAGAGAGTAAATAAAGTCAAAATGTTTGATGTCATCAAATTTGTTATTTTTAAATAGTACATAAAACACTTACGTTTTGGAACATTTATCGCATGTGAAATTAGCTTCAGTGTGAACATAATTCAAATGTTTTTTTAAATAACGGATTGAAGTAAATTGTTTATTGCATATTTTGCATAATATGCCCTGCAAGAAATTAATATATTATTTTCGACAGTTATTTAAAAGATCAGTATGCAATTTGAAAATAAATTTTGGTATATGTATTTTAAAATTTTTAAGCTTCATGTTAACATATCTTAGTGATAAAAAGTTAAGTTATATCCTCATATTTATACATGAAATTTAGCACAGCACCTACAAGTTTCACCAATAACTCTTTGTAGGACAAAGGGATTATTTTTACTACCAGGTTTTTTCACAGTTTTTTTAACTCTGGCAGCATTTATGAATGACAAGAAAGAAATTAGACAGGTGACATTTGCTTTTCAATTGTCAATGGTGACTTCAAGATTTTGTGAAACTGGTGATTTTTGAGCTGTCAACACAAATCATGGTAAAACTCTCAGTAAACATAGCATTATTGTGCATGATTACTTTTATTTCATAGATATCAGTTTTGTCAAAATCAGTCATATTTTTCAATTTCAATTTCACAATAGGTGGGAATATATTTCCCCTTGCCTAGCCCACCTTACTAATTACTACAATATGCAGAGTTTGAATTTATCTCTGGATTCTGAAAATGTCGGGGAAAAGATTGTTCAATGATGAAATTGAGAGGGAGCTGGCAATATTATATGGCTTACCCGATGATCCAACGATTTCAGAATATGAGTCTGACGAACATGGTGAAGAATATAGTGTGGATAAACTCAAAGTTGTTTTGGAAGATTTAGAAGGTGAATAATCTGGTTCAAGTCATAAAATAAATACCAAAATTTTGGAAATAATTCCGTCACCTGACACTGAGCAGTATTTACCTCGTTACAGAGAATATTGAGTCACAAATTAAAAAAACAGTTCAAGTGAGCACCCTCAAATATCCAAAACTGAAAATACATAGTCTGAAATATCCAGTGGCCAACCTAGCTGTATTAGATTTGGAATTTCTCAAAATGAAACAATAGTAGAAAGCTCCGATAAGTGAATCAGAAGAAGGATCCTGGAATAAAACAGTGTGGCCTAATGAAGATCAGCCACAGAGAGATGAGCAAACTTTTGAAAAGTTGTACAAAGTACGCCCATTTGTAAATTCAATAAATAATGCTTGACAAGCTGCAGCAAGAAATACACCGTCTTAGAGAATAGATGGATCTATGATACTAGTCAAGGGAAGATCATCCTTGAAGCAGTACAGGCCATTGAAGCTAGTAAAATGTGGCTTCAAAGACAGATATAGAAGTGACTGTAATAAATTCGAAATATACACAGGCAAGCAAGACACGGGAACAGGGTTGGGAAAAAAGGTATAAAAAAACTGACAGGAAAATTAATAGATATGAAAGAAGACAAATACACATTTGATAATTTTTTTTCAATTACTATTTACTCGAAGATTTGGATGAAAAAAGAATTTTTGCTATTAGAACTGTGCTTAGACACAGAGTAGAACTACCTGACTTTATAAAAATGGAAAGAAGGTTGATTGAAAATTAAACCAAGGAGAGTAAAAATTGAGCATGAAGGGCAATGTTTTCTTTGTGGTGTGGCAAGACACAAAGGAAGTTTTTATACTGAGCAATGTATTCCACACAAAAATAGAAAGAACAGCTGTCAATCGAACACAGAAAGATGGCTCAAAATTAGCTGTAAGTTACACGGTCTCTGTAAGAGAATACACCAAGAGAATGGGGAGTAGACAGATTTGATCAAATCAAAACTACTTAGTCTATCAGCAAGCAGAGCAAAAAGTAGTGGTAAAGAATATTATGCTTTATGGTGGATGCATATGTTACTAATGCATACCTATTTTATAAATAAAGTATAACAGAAGATCATCTGCCGCACCTGGAATTTTATGTCGCTATATGGTTTATTGGATGGTATTTCAACTGTAAACGTAAATCTACCGGCATGGACAACTATATAAATAGAAAAAAAATATTGTCAGAAAATTATCAAAAAGCACTAGGCGGCGTAACAAAAGAAAAAAGATTCGTGAATGTTGGGTCGAAAATTAATGCAAAAGATTGAAAATAGTCTGTAGCACTTATGCAGTACCACTGTGTGTGGTTCCATGCTTTGTGAAATATCACAAGGAGTAAAGAGTTTCATAAGGTCTGAAGGGGCACATAGAATATTTTTCCCACTAATTGTTTTTAATAAAATTGTAACAATTTTTAATTTTATTTATTCTTTATTAGTAATAACCTTAAAATGACTATCAAATTATTTTTTTTATACACTTTCTATATTGTTATGCCTTACAAAGGGTTAATATCAAATTATTTAATGTCAATAGTATTTTATGGCTATTTACATGTAATATAACACTTGTCAAAAATATGTTCATCATTGATGAAACAATTGGCATGAGGTATTTGCCAGCACCTCCTTTAATAAAAAAAATATTTGTATATTGAGAACGTAACACAGTATTCTTTTTTTACAGATTTAACATGGATAGTATCATTAATCAATTAATTTTGAAAAATTGTAGAATCATCATTAAATATACCAAACGTGTTTAATTTCTAAAACCAACCTTGCCATCAAAATGCTTCTCCCTGATATGCAATTCCATGCTATCAACACTCATCAGACGCTGATCGCATATGTAGCATTTGTTAACTTTTTTGTCTATATGATTTAATCTGTGAGCAACCAAATGGGGCCAATCAGGACTTGTTTCGTGGCATATACCGCAGGTTTTATCATCTTTGTGTGTTTCTAAATGTCTTGTTAATTTGTTGTATGTGCTTAAATTCTTTCGGCATAAGCCTAAATAAATGGAACAATTTAAGAATGATGTTAATTAACTTTTAAATTAGAAGTAAACATACTCTAATAAAATTTACATTCGATTGACAGCTGTTCTCTCTATTTTATCGATTGCTTATATCAATTTAAAATGAGTATTGCTTATGTTGTTCGCTATTTTGAAATACCTTTGTTCTGTTTGCAAGTTCCTATTCTTGTTTTTTTCTGTTCAATGTGCCTCTAACAATTAATATGTGCTTTTATCTATCATGATACACTGATTAATATTTGTCAGTTTTAAGTGATTGTAAGATACTGCTTTTGTAGCAAAAGTCGTAGAATCCAGTTTTATGTATAACTATAAAAGTTGTACAAACTAGTTTTATATCTATGTTATAAATGTAGACATTCGTTTTAGGTTCAAAGTAATGACTGTTTTCAATTGACACATTGAAAATATGTATATGTAATTATTTGAAACATTCCAGTAAAATTAACAAAATAAAATATTTACATTCTAGGTGCCTGTTTGTCTCACGCTTAATCTAGAAATTTTATTTTTGTACAATCTAAGTAAGTAATCTGTATGGTAAAATTTGTTGAAAATAAGTTTTAGTATTCTGCAACTACTAGAAATCTTCCAAATTCAGTGCGTTCATATGTATATGTTTTTAGTTAACCTATGGACAAAGGTGAAATGAAATTCCAAAATGTATATTTTTTGAGTATTGTGTTTAAAGCAGGTAAAATGATTAAATCTAAGAGTAGGAACCCTCTAGTTTTGCTCATGATTGAAGTATGTATCGATCATTGTAGTTTTTATAGGTAAAAACTGTTTTATTCTTCGAGGACTCTATATTTTGAGGATTAGATCCTACTAGTGGCGTACGGGATTCACTCTGTCTACAGTAAAACTCTAACTGGCGCCTGTATACTTGGACTCCTTCAAGGGATTGATTTTCATTACTTTAGACTCTATAACGATTTATACATAGTATTTCCGTGAGTTTAATTTTATGTCATATCTAATATCAGCACGAAAGTTTTAAAGATTTTTTAGTTTTGAAGCTATTCCATATCACCTTTTTCAAGCCCAAAATCCACCTCATAGTCCACTCATGTTTTTGTATCATCTGCAACATCAGAAATAGAGCTATTTTTTCAATAATAATTCCGAGTTTGGGTATTTACGGCACAAGTCTTTTAATAAGTTCTTGTGTTCAAACAGAACTGATTCCTTTGGGAGTCTGATTTCTTTTTTATTTCAAACAGAACAGTTTGTCGTAGTTTTCTGAACCAAAATAATTTTTAAAAACGCAGAATGCATTTTCCTCTTTTTACCATTTTTCCATTATTCTTAAAGAACAAATTCTAACACTGCCATCTTTTCATATGAGCTTTGCCTAAATTCGTTATTGACTGAACAACTGCAACTGATAAGCTACAATAATTAATTAAACTATAGTAAATTGTACACATGCATGCAACAAATTTTCATAAAATGATGTCAAGTAACTAATTAAAATGCAGTAACTTAACCTAAAAATTATACTACAATTTAACTACATAGTATCTGGAAAGTTAGTATTTATTAATATATTTTTAAATACTTACAAACCAGTAAATAACACTTTTACTGCCCTTTATTTCATCCTCATAATGTTAAAAGAAATTATAACTGTGTGTTTTACGTAGTATTCAGATGTTAAATATAGAAAAGATAAATCAAGCAGTAATAATAAATTGTACACATAAACTGCTTACAGCATTTCAATTTCTCTATAATTTTAATATCAACGGGAATTTTTTTTGTGAGTGCAATTTTTTAATCTATTTCTAACAGAGGAGTATCAATTCAAATCTAATAAAGCAATTAAATGAAACGTATCGTAAAAATTTTTTGTGGAATAACTTTAACAAAAGAAAAAAACATATCACCCATCCCTAATTCCTAAGATGTGGGATATGCTAGCGTTTGTAAGTAGTTTAAAAAATAATTAGTTTACTTTTATCAAAATCAGTATCATGAAGAAGTATGAAAAATGTAAATAAGATGTCTTACCACATTTGTAATCTCGTTTCCCTTTGTCAACCTTTTTTGATTTGTTTTTGCCTTCATTCTTTTTATGCATTTTCTTCTTTTCTGTAAAAGTAACAATATTCTTTATTATTTATTGAAGAGTGGAAACTGTCTTAGCATCATTTATCCAATTATGGTCATTTACATCTATTTTTACTTATTTAACATTGTAAACATATTTGGTTCATTTGACACATTTATGTAAAGTAACTAATGAACAATAATTTTAATATAGTTTATATTAAATTATTTAGCTGACAAAAAAGACAACTTACTATGTTCATAAAGGGAAAATGACTCTGTTCGTTGTAGGACAAGTGAACAATACAATCTCTAGAAAATGTTTCCAACTTTGAACACATTCATCAAAAACTTAATTAATTATTTAAAATTATGCAATGTTAAACATTTCAAATAACGTCACAATGATTAATAATGTATAATAAAAACAATCATAGTTTACGTAAATAATTAAATATTTTGCAGCATTGAGAATTAATTTATTTTAAATAGAATACTCATCCATATTTTGAATATGTATTAACCGTAATATGTAAAAATATCACATGTGGGATGTTCTACTTTTTCATGACTAGTTTTGCAGTAAAACTTATGAAATAGAAAAAAATATATTTACTGCATATTTTTAATAATTAAAAAGTTAAATCAGGAAAACTAGTGAAAACCTAGGATACACAAAAAGTAACACAGTGGCCGCATATGGTAACATGGCGATTATATTTACCAATAATATGAAAGAATCTAATATTAAATCATCAAAAAATAAAAAATTTTCATCATCGACTTCCATAGCAACAGATCTTTGAATTACGACAGGTTGATACGCCTTTGGAAAAAGACAAGTACAAAAGTCTCTGCTTCAAAAACAACTCAAATCACGGTAAAAGTATCAGGAGATTAAAGTATCAGGCTTGTTAGAAAACACCTGATGAACTTTCATTGTTTCCGGCAACAGTGTAATAGTGGTAGGAACACATCTTTGAACTGCATGTATATCTTGTTACTACAGTCTTTCAGAACATTATAAAAACATTTAGCATCAGAAATATCAATACCTCTGGCCATTTTTGCATCAGCACACCTTTTTAGGAATCTACCAATACTATCTGCAGCCCCTTGTTATACCTTATTACCTATTATATTCTGTGAACAATTTGACGTGCAACAAATGAAAGTTCTGTTCTGGCGATATTGCGTCAAAGGTCAGTCACAAAAAAAGTATAGTGTAGTTATGTCTGGATAACTTGTTTTGATGTTATTGAGAATAGGATGCAAGTGAGCCCAGATGGTAAGTGGACTGAGGTCATTATTACCTGATACAGTACAAAAAGAGTTAATAGAGGTAGATTCATCATCACATTCACATTTACAATACATGACTCTAGAGTGTAGAATAAATTGGTTGCGCGAGCCACCGAAGTAGTTTAGACTGAATTAGTTCAGTTAAGTGACTGAATTACTTCAGAATGCTTAACAATTGTAGTTTTCGCTAAAATCTATGTATAAGACTATCTCATCTTGCGCACGATTGTAATTGCAACTCTGTAGCACTTGTATTGTATCTTAATATTATATATATGTTATATGTTTCTTTAACTGTACCAATATTGTTTCAAAACTTTTGATCAATTCTTCATATGTACTTTCAACTTCTTCTTTTACATTCTTGGTTACTCTTACTTTCTTTCCAGATTTGTTTATAATTTCTGTCTTTCTAATCCATTGTGGATTTCTAAAAGT
Source organism: Druceiella hillmani (assembly GCA_039881145.1). NCBI lineage: Eukaryota > Metazoa > Arthropoda > Insecta > Lepidoptera > Hepialidae > Druceiella > Druceiella hillmani. Next base: position 37,217,706 of record JAYKKI010000014.1, read on the forward strand.
GTTCTTTTCGTTTGGTTTTTTAAATTTGATTTGTTTGTAGGCCAACTACAACAGGCACCTGACATATATACTAAAGAGTCTGTAGCGCAAACAATACTCTGAATGACTGAAGCCATATTTGGCTCTAAAAAAATTTTATTTTTATGTAAACATTTGATCATATACTCAGAATTGATATGCAATTTGCATAAGCAGTAGGTTTCTATGCAAAAATGGTTTATGTCTGGCAAGGTAACCGTACAAACTTTTAAGTCCGCGTTTTCTTTTTTGAAAGAACTGAACAGACATTTCATTGAGTCAAGCAAATAACATTTCTGCATTTTACATTTCTTGTTAGTGTCAGTTACTATTGTGCCAGCGGTGGCTCTTGAAACAGCATCTCTTAAAAAATGCCAGAATTTTTTGAACTCTAATAGTCTTCTTCATACTTTGTACAGGCTACTTGGTTCTTAGTTGCTTTACACCCAAACCTTCATCACAAGATTTGTTTTAACTCTTGAGCATTTAAAAAAATTCTCTGAAGATTTCTGTTCTCGAGCTGTGTCTTTTAGACCAGAGACCTTTGTAGTGATCTTTTAATGCTTTAGGCAGGGTCTCATATTTTTTTAATCTTGGTATTTTCTTGACTACCTTTTTTATTTAATCTTTGATACCTTTGCTTGTACTTGCGATATTTTCGTTGGTAATCATCTATCTGCATTTGTAAGTTAATATTTCTTCTGTATATTACTGACTGATCTCTTGTTATTTGTCGCTTTCCACTTGAGCGAGGAGTTAGCGGAGCTATAGAACGTGGAGAAGATCATGGAGTCATTTGTAATACAGTATTCAATGATTTTTGAGGATCTCAATGTCGCTGATTGGCAATTCTCCATCTTCGTTTGAGCTGCTGCTTGACAACTGCGTTACCATAAGCAGTAACGCAGGGTAGCAGTAATGCAGTTGTAAAATTTATATATTTTGTTACAGAAAATACACAGTTTAGAGAAATGGCCAAAAATAACTACCTCATTTTAAATATGCACATAATAAGAAGTAAATGAATGCCAAGTTGCAATGAATAGTAATAGAAATTACTTACTTTTGGCGGTAACGCTGTAGATGCACAATAAACACACGTGCTCCCGCTAAGGACTCGCATCGAACTGGTTATAACGAGATTCCCCCCACGCTTTTGAACTAAGCGTGGGATTTAAGTGACATTATTCATACAATTATAGACCGTAAAAACAAACAATTGCACCGATTTTAGTCAATTGTTACTTAGTAACGCAATACATCTGTAATTTCGTGAAGCGCTGGATACAAATAATAGTTTTAATACCGAATTTTAAATACTCAAACAATAATACTTACTGCTATAAAATAAATTGTTGTTTGTAGATATTGAATGGAAGTCGCACTTTATTTAAGTTTAATGCACTTCCTGAGCAAATATCACTTGATATTATCTACACTGTTTGGGAGACACGCCATTCTAGTATGAAAAACAACTGCGTTACTGCTAAAGACTACTGTGTTACCAATCTTTTTTGCAATAAAAATATATAACTTTATAAATTGCATTAATAGTATAATTGAGCCATTAATAAAGCCTGTACATTTGAACCGATTTCGAGCATGGCTATTATAAGTAAAGAATTATTATGATATTTAGCGAGGATCCCATTTTCTAACACAAAAGTCACAAAAAAGTAGAACATCCCATTTGCTTTCATTTTATATCTGCATATTATGGTTTAATTACAGCTTATTTTTGTTGTCACAAGTAACAAATATATACCTGCAAAGCAGACTTTCAGCTAAGCAAACATGGCACTCGTGTAAATTTTAAATAAAATTTAAGCACAAAAATAAGCTGATAAATAAGAACAAGACCATTATAGTGCAATTATGTGAATTGTTGAAAAATAATTGGTGAATATTTAGAATTTAAGGTAATAATTATGATCATAAATACTGTAATTTCATAAAGATGTTACAACAAAATGAAAATTTTAGTAGAGCACTTTAAAATACGTTTAGACCTACATTAATTGTTTTGTATGAATTTTTAATTAGATATGTATATAGATACGTATATATAAATTGAAAATTAACAAATGTATAGACTTGACTTTATTAATTATAATTGATAAAGTCAAGTCTATTCATTTGCTAATTTTCAATTTCATAAGTAGAACTATTCCAAACTATTTATACCGTCTCCAGCCTAACATTTCAATAGTAGACTCTAATGCTAGATAATTTTCAATTTCATTGGTAGAACTATTCCAACCCTATCATTTGTACCATTTCCAGTCTGCCATTTCCATAGTAGACTCGAATGCTATTTTCAGAACAGCAGTTCTGAAAGTTTACCATTTATCACTCTCAAAGAATACATAAAAAATTTATTTGGATGGCTTATGTTTTTATGTTGACTGGTCTAATCCAAATAGAAATTGAATTGTTTTTAAATTTGAAGTGGTGTTACTAAATAGACGAAACGTAGTTGCAATATTTTGCTTCTCCAATTTGTATGATCTACCTTATGACTGCTATTTATTTTCTATGATAATATTAAAAGATATTCATGGATTATTGTAAATGGTTAATTGTTATAATTAAGATCTACCGAGACTGTTGGTTACTTAGACTGAGAAGATAATGAGTATTTTACTAAAATATTCTGTATTCAACATATGGTAGAAAAGTGCGGAAACTATATACAGCAGGACCAGACCCAACAGTAAAAGGTAATATAAGGTTTTAAGAAAAAGCAAACGTGCAAGGCAAATTGTATTTATCTAATAGTTGTTTGACAGAATTATGTTGTGTTGCTGCTTTTTTTACTGCAATAGGTGATAGCTTAATGATATAGATTGGTAGGTATAGGTCTTTGATTCTAATATTTTGTTTTTTTATATTATACTTATAGCTCTAGTAAACAATGTTGTAAAGTGCTTGGGGTTTCTGTACATACTTAATGTATTCAATATCTGTAGTTCAAATGACATTACAAACTGCTAAAACCATAGAATTGGATAAATTGGAATTGGTTATGACTGGGACTCAGACGGCAAGTTGAACAATAATTTCTGTTTTTTTTATTTAAGGGTAATAAAGTTAGCAGACTTGTTATCCTCTCTAAGTAATACATGTTCTAGTTAGTGTTGGTTATTTACATTGTTATTGGTTTGTTGGAAAATGTCTCTAAAATTTGTCCATCAGCAGGAAAATAATTAAATATATACTTACTTTTCATAACGTAGGTTGCAATAACATTTTCATCAGAATCAGATAGGAATGGGTCAAACATTTGATCACTTTCATAATTTATATCATTATCAGAGTTTAGTTCATTTTTTAAATTGTTTTCCAAGTTTCTATCCTCAGATTTGTTTTTAAGTAAGTTGTTTCTCTTTCCTTTTTTCTTTTCTGTAAGAAAGAAATTGATTTGGTTCTCTAAAGTTGGTTCAAAAGATTAATGCAAATCAATATACAAATTACTATTAATTTAAAATTAATTATAATAGAAAAATAGATAAGAAATAAAAAGTTATAAGTGTAAATATTACTTAATAATGGTTGTGTACATATCAAATATAAGCTACTAAAAAAATTATCTTGTCTCCAATTGAGGAAAAATAATGAAGGTGATCTTTATTGTAGTAGGGTTGTATTTCCTATAACTTTATGTTGTAGAGTGTAACTTATTTTTTTTGAACAGTTAATATTTAGATCTATTATTTTTTCATTTTGTTTATTGTTGTACTGTCTCCATTATTTCGCAAGTGATTTTAGTATTACATATTCTGATATATTTAATAACACTGACCGCCAATAAAGTTCATCAAAAAATTGGTTCAAAACAAGGAAAAAGGAGACAGTTACTCATTACTAAATTTGGTATAAAAAAACAGCAAAAACTTCTTGAGATGCTCGTTTGCAACTCAAATGTGAAATAAGTACTTTAATGATTTCTATAGATTTTTTTAATTCAAACATTTTTGCAACAAGATATAATATTGTTTTTTCTACGACAATGTATTTATATAAAATTTATGGTAATATATTACTAAGCATATTAGTGTATATATCCAATCCTATAACAAGCGCAAATTACAACCGATGCCACCTCTATTTTATTATGCCTGATTATACCTCTCAACGATTATTTCTGCATTCCCTTATGTTTACCTCCCTGTGCCACAGCACCAAGTGCATTGCCTTAGTTAAAGCATAAATTAAAAATAATGCTTACTTTTAGTTTTATATTCTGGGGTATAGATTCCATCTAAGTCCATTGTTACAATTTCTGTTAAGAATTTATTTTCATCATTATCTTCATCCGACACCCATTCAACCTTTTTGCAAATATCCATTAATGATTCAATAGATTTGTTTTCGTATTCGTGTTCACCAGATTCTTCATTCTTTAACATTTTTATTTCATCCTAAAATATATTTAATTATAATCTGCATAAATTAAATTGGAAAAAAATCACGCGCATTTTGTAATTGGGTCTTGCAGGCATAGACAGGCATAGAGAGTTCTTAATCTTTTCATAGGCTCACTGCATATGAAAAGATTAAAAACATTTTTTTCACAAATGTATAGTGTTGATAAGTTTGAATAATGTAGGCAAGTTTTGTGGAGAACAATATGAACACTATATTTTCTAAAAGTAAGCTGGTTTCCCTTTGAAAACTGCTTTTACATCTTGCTTCTTGTCTTATATATCTCTACACCTAATGGCAGCCTTCTATCTCAAGTCCAGACAGAGGGATTATTACAGTCAATTGTAATAACCCCTAATGTCAAAATAAATTGTTTTTGAAACTATTAGAGATATTTGAATGAATAAACATTACATATGTATATATTTTTGCAAATTTTGCTCAATGTTTAGGGGTTTGAGGCGAATTTTATTCCAACAATCCCTAAAGACTATTATGTATAAAATTAACAATAAGTGAAACAGAGGTAAAAAATAGTTACTACCAGTAGGTGGGCTCAATATGAGCCAACTAATCTAACTCACATACATAACAAATTTATAGGGCTGTGTAAAGAATTTTTTTAATTACTACTTATATTATAGAGAACTCAGAGTTATCTTGCACTATTGTTACAAGTCGTTACTAAAATGAACTGCAAGACAGAGTTATAAAAATACATTGTCATTTATTAGACACACTATCAAACCGCTAGAATACTTGAAATTTACATTTACATCACTTTGTTTACACCAATCTCGCACGCATATACCTACTGTTATTAAAAGTGAGGTTTGAGATCGTTCACCTCTTATTCTTGGGAATAACTTTATTGTAATTATGTTTAATTTTTTCTATACGGGGGCCTTAAAGGCAATAATTTTCAAAAAAATGATTAACGTCTTTCAAATTCTTTGAAGTCAAAGGTTGGGATTTACTGCAATATGAGGATAAAATCATGTCGTGTACAATAGTTTGTCATTAAAAGTAAAATAAAAGTTTTGAAACTATTACAGTTGAGTATTTGAAAGTTATCTTTCACTAGTTGACATATTGGCTCATGTTCAACATACAATTTCTAAAACCAATATAAATTTTGAGTAGCTTACATTATAATTTTTACCTACAGCAGGATTATGGTAAAATGGAATAATCAAATTATCTATATATATGTATATATATATATATGTATATATATATGTATATATATATATATATATATATATATATATAAATGATATACAATAGTTGGTATTTTCATTGCTTATTTAAAGCCAAGATTTTCTATACTTCAAGAAATTATCTATTTCAATGTGCAGCGATTATATAGCCTAATAATAATGATCCATAATTTCTACTACAGATTTAGTTGGTTTTAGAATCCCACAATCATCAAAAAAAAAAATCTGCTTTTTGAGTGCTGTGATTGCAACCTTTCAGACTTCATAAAGTTATATTTAATAAGGGTTGAGAATAGCGCCTTGTCCCTTTTATTACTGACTTAATTTGTGAGAATATTATATTTAGCTAGCATGGTCAAAATTGTCAAAGAGGAGGTTAATTCAGTAGTGGTAGGACCATTATTTGTGGTTACTTGTTGTTAAAGAAAATGTTGTTTCATATTAATATGGCTTGTAATTGCTTGCCCCATAGACAATTTTGTGCAGATTAAATAATTTGTTACCAGCAGGAAAAGAATATTTTTCAAGTAGGCCTTCGTGGATTTCAATTTATCCTTTTGTAAGTGTTTTGACTTTATAATAGTGGTTAAGATAGAGTAAAAATATATCCACGGTAATGAATAAATCATTGGTGTAATATGCAATAAAAATCAAATATTGACTTAATGAAAATGAAATATATCATGTCCGGTTGTAATTTAATAAAAGCCTTATATTACTTCTACCTTGTTTACTGTAAAAACTTAATTCAAAAGTTTGATCTAAAAAAACCTTTTTAATAAACGCTAAGTGATTATTTGCTGCATTAAACAATGATTTGAAATTAGTTTATAATATCTATACAAAATTGGTACAATGCATAAGAAAAAACTATGTCATTTTGAATTCAATATACAACTTCAGGTCGCAAGACTGATTTAATAAATCTAGTGTCATAATTAGCCCAAATTATGCTCCATGCCCCACCTCTATTTATTATGCCTGATTATCCCCTTTATTGATCTTTTCTGAGCGCCATTAAATCTGACCCTATTATGGCACAGATCAATTTGTCTGTTAACTACTGACTATTCATATATAGTAAAACTCTACAAGATCAAAATTTAAAAGAAAAGAAGTACCTAGAATGTATTCACATGTCTACGAGATAAACTAGTTCACCAATTTAACTTTAATGCAATAGTTTTATTTCAGATCATGGACTAAAATGTATTATAAATTTAAGAGCCAAGGAATTCACTTCAGTAATTAGTAGTGATAAGATGGATGAGTTGAAAGAGACCATGTTAATTTATTTTAATTTAAAAAATGTTAATTTTATTCCAATTAAAAAATTATACATCAAGTTTACTGTGTGCTAACACCAGAAAATAGGGATTACATGGACGAGGAGATTATGACTACAAAAAATTTTATACAAACATTTATATTACAAGGTATTAAAATATGTACATCTATACGAACGTACACACATACATGGGTTGACATACATACATATGTATTCAAACAAATGACCCAGCATCGGGTACATACTCGGTATGTATTTAAAGAAGTGGGTATTTAAAGTTGATATTTTTTTAATAACCATTCCATATCAAAACATCCAATATCAACTTTTCTTAAAAAATGAAATGTACAATATGTGTTCATCGATTAATTTACGATATTTTTTATAAACGTACAAAATAACTTACCAATATTAGCTTCCAATTTTAAGTATCATGTTGTCACTAATATTGAGTCACACGTGCTCGTAATATAAAAGAAATTTCATCTTAAAACCCATAGTCCGAAAGATCTGGTAACATTCCAAAACTTTTAGGAATGACTCTTATAGAGGTTTATATAGATGGAACATTTTGTATATCAGGTTAATTCTAGACACAAGATTTAATTAATTACTGTCGATTATTTAATATGTTTATTTTAAACAAGAGGGAAAGAACGTGAAGATTATGCTGCTGAGAAATATCACCATACCTATAAATATATTAATATTAAGTTTTTTTGATTGAGTAACAGTGGATTTGTTAGTTTAATCTAAGATAGAATTGATTTGAAGGCTAGCCAAGATCACATAACAATATGTATCTTTGGTCAGATATTGAATAATTTAATTTTAACCTTGATTAGCTAATACTACCGACTTTTTTTCATCTGGCTAACGGAAATGGGTTAACGGATTTGTTTTTGTACTTCTTTGCCTGTTGATATTTATTCTGTACCATTAAATAAGCAATTATTGCATACGATAGAAAATTATATATTGTAACTTAGCTAACTTATTGTAACTTAGTTAATTTGATGAAAATAGAGCGAGTGTTCTAATTAAAATGCATATTGGAGCAACGTATCGAGATCTATAAGTGGATTAAAGATGTGTTTACCTCCTTATAAGTATAGATCTGCTTCAAAAGAGTGTCTGATGTTTGACATTGCTTTTTAAATTGCATAAAGCTATTTAATGAGGCTAGGCACATTCTACAAATATGCTGCGGTAATCCATCACCGACACGTACCTGGAAAATAAGACCTATTTTATAAATAAAAATTACTCTCTACAATGAAGTTTTTTGTTTTTGGTCAGGTACATTTTTGTTTTAGTTAAGTTTTAATGAAATTAAAATATAATTTCTTCAAAACTCACTACAACTCTGATTTTTCAATGTTAATTACTGAAAAATTATTCAGTTATAAAATTACCTTTACATCAGTGCATGTTGTATACATTGTTATCATATCTTCTTCTAAGTTGATTGAAATAGTTCCTTCTAAATTTTTCATACAAGCTCTACAGATAACTTCTTGTGTTTTGTCATTTAAAACATTCATTTTTGTTTTATATTTAAATTGCTGAAGGTATTGAAATTAGAGTGAAAATATAAATGTTGGCTTTAAGTATAGGATCTGTGTGTTTGTTTATATTGACGTCTTTGACAATTGCAACTGTCATGACACTTGCATAGAACAAGAGACATTTCTGTTATTGATTGTTTTAATATGGCGAGTGAATTTACCAGTAAAAGGACTGTCCTAGTGAATGGACAAATGTAGCACTTAAAATTCTTAAGCTTGATGCGACCACTTTTGTTTTAACTTTTGTGAAAGGTACTAGCGGAACCTCCAGTCCTGATTAATCTATAGATCGATCTAATTAAATTTTAAGTATTTGGTTAATTTTTTTCCAACTGAGTCCATTCGATGGGCTTTTTCTTTCTTCTTACTTCCTTTATTTATTTTGTTTATTTAATAAATCATAATCCTAAGCTTGTTTATATAAATAATAAAGACAAATTTAATGAATTCGTGAAAAAATTTAAGTGTGCGCAATGTTCCATTCTGAGAAGCATTTTCAAAATGGAACATCGTCACAAAATTTTTGAAAGTTGTGAATTAATTTGTTTTTATATTAAGGTTCCATTTACTAGTGCAATATTCCTATATAGAAGTAATTAAATGCAATACGTAAATAAAACATAATTAAATGGAGTGCAGGAAAAATCCACGAATATGGCTTGGGATTTCTTTGTTTGGAGGATACAAAGAAGTTTTAGATTGGAAGCCAATTACAACAATCTCAAAAAAATCACCGTCGGTTTAAAGTCTAGAGTTTGTAAAATCACCATAGTTCAGTGTCATTCTCCCACGAATACGACCTATTACATAAATACATTCAAGTTTCATTAATGTCTAAATAAAACCAATAAGGTCATGCAAAAATGTAATACAATCCTCGTTACGGAAAATATAAACACTAAAGTAGGGAACAATAACTAGGAAAGACAGATGGGCAGTCATAGACTCATTGCGTGTAATGAGAAAATAAACGTTTTTTACCTACTACCTCTATGCTGAAGTTACTTCGTTTGTACATAGAGACATTTTAACTATATGTGGACTTCATCGAACGTCCACAATTACTCACAATTAAATGAAACTATGCGATGTAGTATTATTTTTACTATCTTTAAGTTCTTTACCGCGACCCCAGGTTTCGTTGTATTACAACATCATCAGGTGGGCTATTAGCATGTTGTAATACAACGAAACCTAGGTCGTGGTAAAGAACTTAAAGAAAGTAGAAATAATACTACATCACGTAGTTTCGTTTAATTGTGAATAACTAATTTCTACAAAATTAACGCCAAATATATTCAATATTCATCTGATGTGTTTATATGCAACAAAAATGGATCATTTCAACAACAGCTTCAATTCGTCACTGCTAGGTGTAAGAGCGTAGTGAAGATTCTAACATAGATATCAACCATCAACGGATTCACTAAGGTCGAGAGAAGGTATGATGATGAAAAGTTAAAAGGGCTTGATACTTGTAGGCAATTTATATTACAACTCAAAAATGCTTCTTTAGCTCTAAGTAAACACATGTAATAGAACTGGGTTAAATCCCCTTCTATAAAGACTAGCTCCAAAATTTTAGGCATTTAGGTGAGGGTTGAATGTCACAATATATTTGAGATTTCAGTCTCTGAATCAGACTGTGAGAGCTTCATCTGAAACTGGTAGCAACATTTAGTAGCATAGAATGAGGTAATCTCAATGAGCAAGTAGCGTAAAGGTATTTCTTACAATACTCAGAAAGACAAAATGTTTCAGTAGTGGCACATACTGTATATGTACCACTATTTATATACATCCCCGCATAACTGAATTGAAAGATGTTATCACTTCGATTAATTTTAGAAAATTTCCGTTATCACGCTCAAATAATGATTTTGATGAACCACGAAAAGCATTGACACTATAAAAATTTGATTAGGGCCATAATTCTTTCGATTATATCAGACTAATGTTTTTCTGACTCTAATAGTCTTAGTTGCATTTGATTTACGGTAGTTTTATGTTACAACATGTACTGCATATGCACCAATGATTTTACATTTTAATTATAAAATTGTTTCATGTCTCTTTAAAGTTAACGATAAATCCTGTTAATCCAAAAAAAATAATTTGAATTTGCTAGATTACTTACAGAACTACTAAAAACTTTGCAACAAAAACAGAAAAAACGGCATTTTTTGTAAGAGAGTAAATGAGCCAATCTTTTACTAATTTTTTCACTATTAAAAAGATTTCGGTAATAGTAACTGTTCATGTTCTGTCGTCGTCATTAATGGGGAAACTGTGTTTACGCACTTGTAGAGGACCACGCCTAACTAAAATATTAACAAGATCACTATTACGACTAACAGGCCATAAGCCTGGATCAATACCACAGGTCAAATCGCTAAAAATTTTCGATAGTGATGAATTCTTCATAAGTTCTTCAATAGTTTTTCTTTTATCGCTAGAGTCATCACCTGATAAAAGACTGCAATATTTTCGATAGTGTTGAATTCTTTATTACTTTTTCTTCAGATACCTCCATAGGCTCAGGATCTGTGCTTATTGACGCTGTGGTAGATTTAAAAAATTCTTGATTTTCCTCTTTTCCAGGTTTGTTTAAAACTTAATGTAAGTTTTTCAATAACCCTGCCAATTTATCCATTGTATCTATTTATGCCATCGTATCTCCTTTCTCCGCCTTCAGTGTATAAATTGAGCTCTAGAATGAAGCTTATTCGATCAGTTATTTTGTGATTAAACCGACATACCGATAAACGAGATACCGACATACCGATAAAAAGACAAGTATTGTCAAAATAATAAAAAAACGTTATTACCAAATTTACCTTTTTTCCACTAATATTTTATTTAATAAACACTGATCATATTTTTATGAAATCAACTGCTTAAAATAATATTAATTACTGACTCAGCAAAACCAGTGCAAAAAAGCAAAATACAAACCAGTACCAGCCTCTTTGTTTAGGATTGCGCCACTGAAGGGTTTAGTAGATACTTGTTTGAATTTAGCGCGATTGACGAAATGTCTATGCGACTACGATTGGAATAAGATGGTCAAAAATACAGAGGACACTCGTATGTTGATATGAGGACAGGTACCAGAACGAATTAAGATGACGTTGCGCGAGGCGCATTTGTGTTTATAGCCATATCAACAGTATTTAGAAAGTTGGTTATATTTTAATAAAAGGTATTACTTCTAAGTAGAAATTTAAGTAGTAAATGATTACATAGTACTGGGGTAATGGTTTGTTCTATAACATTCGATGGACTTCCTTGTAATATAACTTAAGCTATCAATTTGAAATAGACACTACAATTTTTCATCCATGCATTGGTAAAGAAGTCGCCACTTTTATTGACCCAAGTCACGCAGTGAATTTGACTGGAACCACCTTTCAAACAGTGGAAAAAATTAATAGATCAAGACGAACGTCAAGTAAGCTGGCATTAGTTGGAGGCCTGAAATAATTTACAAATAATTGAATGTTGAAAACATTCTTTAGCTAATAAATTAAGTAACACCTCATATATTATTCCATAATAAAATAATGAAATTGGCTATTCAGCTTTTCGGGAAATTTGTCTCAGAAGCACTAAGATTTGGAACAACGAATTAAAACTATATTCTTTCAATGATGTAGGTGGTACAGTAAATTTTTTAAAACTTATGAACGACGTGCTTGATGTGTTAAATGCAAAAAACATTAAGTAACTAGGTAACCTAAATTAAAAACTTATAAACATTAACAATATCAATATTATTCAGCAATGGTATAAAGAGGCTTGTGAACAAATAATAATATAAAACTTGTAAGAGTGTCAAGAACACTGAAAATATTTATTGGGGTTAATATTTTTTCTTCCATTAATTTTTTGCAATATGATAACAATTTGTTATATAATCACGGTGTCGATCTAATATGTTCGGTCATTGAAAAAATATTGATGTTAGGTTACATTTCTTCTCTAAGCGAACCACGCGACCAGATTCAAAACGGCAAATTTTTAATAAATTGACGTGAAAACGTCTCGTTAAATGCAGTGATTGCTTTTTTCGAGTTGGACTTTCTTGCGTTACAAAATACCTCTAGATTTCAATTACTAATAAATACGACACTAATACTGCGTTAACAATGGTTGAGCCCACAACAGATAGAGCATGTCTGTATATATTTTACGGCCAGTATTTCATTTGCCTATGATGTCGTACTAGTGTGAATGATTGTTGAAAATTAGCGTCGTGTAAAGTTATAAATTAGTGTAGAGTGAAAACGCGTTCAGCTAGAATGTTCATTTGGGTGCACTACCAGGACTCAAAGTGAGACAATCAAAACATTTGGCAGAATATAAGTAAAAATAGGTATTGAGATATCGTAAAGAATTAAGATATCATCTTATGTGAATCGTAAATATGCTCGGAATAATAGAAAATGTAAATTAGAGGAAAGCTCGCGTCAAAAGCAATCCAAGAAACCTAAATGTCCAGGACCGAGCGAATTCGAGAACTATGACAGCGTAGAAAAGAAAATGTAGAAAGGACGCAGAGCGAAGGTACCTGGCCCATCGGACAGTTAGCGTCCAGTGTCAGTTCCTGTCATACTATTCTGTCCAACCATTGTATTAAAGAGATTGGTAATTAAATGACGTATAAATACGAAACACTTGTTATGATTTTCTCCCGACATTTTCACGAAAAATCTACGGCGCGGACTTTTCGGTATTTTCATAATTTTGGAGATTGGAGGGGGAGGGATATTATTTAATGGCCTGTAATAAAATTGACAACTTAAGTAAATTTTGTGATTTTTTAGATTTATAGTTTATTTTATAGCATAATGTTACAACACAATAAAATATTCTTTTTTTATTAGGCTTACTCAATATTTTATTTATTTATATATGTTTTTTCTTACACATATCTAATATAAATTATTAAAATGGCATTAAATTTTATTTTATGTATTTATGTTAGATTATATTTCCTCTCTAAGCGTTTTATAGTTTATTTTTTTTTATATATGTACTTTAATGTATACACTTCATACATCGATGGATTCATTGCTACGAGAGCAATCACTTACAACCAACCATCCAGTTTATACAATCGTTATACATTTTTTTCATTGTCTAATATTTTTTGAATTATTAATTTAAAATGTTGGCAACCCTACACAGCATACAAACAATTAGCTTAACGTTCAGCCAGCCCAGTTAATTCCTTTCATTTATTGACTGATTGATTGTTGTATGTCGTGTCCCCTAAAGAGTTTCATTTAGTTTCTACCATCTACACACATTACGTAATTTTCACTTAGCAGTGAATTGACAGCGACTTTTAAAAGACTGGCACGGTTCTCCAAATAAAAAGGGTAAATAAAGTCAGCTCACTTTCACTGAGACTCAGCTCTAGTGATACATCCATCCTGCATTACAATGGTAAATAAGTTAAAATTATATATTTTTACATCTTATACAATGTACCTGACGAATGGTACCGAGTGATAGCACTTATAACATTTGCATGTTCATCAAGTTTCGTATATTAATTTGTTTGAGCGGCCGAATAGTGACGTTCTTTTCTGATTGTATCATTCAAATTTATCGAATTCAAAGAGCAAGTAAATAAAAATGTTACTATGGTTGTAACTAATAAAATTGTAATAGACCAGACAGATTTCATTTATAATATTCGAATATTTATGAAGTACAATGTTTATTATATAGTATTAACAAATATTATAAGGCCAGAATGGCGGGAATAGAGAGTAGGAATGAAAGTATCGTAAATAGATTAGGTAAGTTATTTTCGGTATTATATAAAATATGCTGCCATTTTTGGCTTGTGGTTCTGTTAGTAAACTCCCTGCAATCGTTTACTTTTTCAGAGTAATTTTTTCCTTCTATTTAAATAAAAAGTAAGGAGGAATAAACGATTTGACATCCGCCCTCACGTCCCTCGGAACATGGTTACCGAATAATTCGTTTGTCGTTTTATTATTGTGAATACAATTAATGTATAGGTACAAGTTATTTTTTATTTTTACCTTATTGTTTTACATGAACTTTAAAATACTTTGAACCACTGCAAGTTTTTAAACATTATAAAAAAATAAATTTACTTAACAATTTTATTGATTAAAATGAAGAATGTAGCAACTACTGTATCTATTTTGTGGTGGCAATATTATAAAGATGCCAAACGGCGGGGAATTCCCCGAAGGCGGGGAATGGGAGATTAGCGCAGGGAAATAGCAGGGATTTGTTACAATCGGGGAATTTCGGGGATTAGATAATAAGGGATTTGGCAACAGACAAACAAATTGATATGGGTATTTATTTATTTCTTTAGGTTTTCAAAATATATAAAATTAAGTTTTCTCGTTAATAGTTAACAAAATTCTATAAATTTTAAATAAACAAAATCAATAAATTAAGCCATTTTACTACAGGATCAAAAACGCTGGTGATGTCAAGGTATATGCTGCTGTCACAATAAATTATATTACCCATGGTTATCACTGTCATGTGTTAAAATCTGCTGCAAATCTGTTACGGCCCTTGTTGTGTGCGAATGCGTGTGGTTTCTTTGATAGTTTTTGTAAAAAAAATATATTTGCATGGAAGTCGGATTTAAAATTGAAAGGTGCATTTTTAAAAGTGGATAGTTCCAACCTACCAAGAATCAATACCATTGTGGTATTAAGATTCTTTACAATCGCTACATCATTTTCTTTTAATCTGTCTCTAAGATAGCTAGTTACAATATTTAATAGTCTGCAAATAAGGGTACATTCCAATATCAACGACACAAACAAAAGTTAATCGTAAACATAACGATACTTTTTTTTATTAATTCTTTACTTATAATGACACAATAAACAAAGTTGGTTTATTTAAAAATAACAAAGAGATATGGACTTCCAATCAATATTTTATATTTTGCGGTTCATAGAATACCACGAGGTCATATGGAATCCAACCGGGAATTTAAAATAATAATCTTGTTTATTAAGTAGTTTACAGATCAAACTTAGATAATATATTTGTTTAGTTAGGTACATAAGAATAACATAACACACTAAGATTTGTGAAATATCCTGTTGGACATTTCACTATTTTTCAAACGCATCAATTTATGTTTCATACAAATTGATTAGCGACTGTTGGGAGATTTCCCTACCTCAATATTTCTTTTGACAATATTTGTTTCGTAATATCTCGCATCGCCGTAAACGTATTTATTCCGTTTTGGAAAAGTGGTTAAAAAGTGCATTCCAAATCAAAAAATAGGTAAATTTTGTGCTTCTTATTAAAATAGAAATATAACACGAATATTTAATATAATTTTATCAAAAACTATCTAATTAGGGATATATTCCTTTACTGTGTCGCGGTGTGATCATTTCGAAAAAAATCAACCGGTTTTGTTTACTGTTCGCAGACACTTATTAAGTTAGGGTTATTAATAATTACGGCTGGGGTAAACTACGGTTTTGAATGTAGAAATATTTCACAAAACACCAATCGAAAATATCAAAAAGAGTAGATTCTGTGAAGAAAATCCTATGGACAAGTATAAAAATACAAGAAATTTACCGAAATGTCATCGGATTCGAAAGAAAAAGTACTTAGTAAGAAAATAAAAGTGAAAAGAAAACAGGACGAATTATACGAGGATGAGGAATAAACGCCGGCTAAATAAAATAAAGGAAAAGCTGTTAAAAAAAATCAATTGTATGACCAGTGACGTTTAAATTTTGTAATACTTTAGAAAATATACTTAGATGTAAACGCAAATAAAATTATCAGCGTTTTAAAAAACGATGGAAGTGTTTTTGAAGGTGATTTAAATTCCCTTAGAATAATGAGTACTCCAGAAGGCAAGAACATACGCGATAGTGTGTCAAAAAAAACTACCCGTAAAATGGGTAGTATCAAAACGCGGCTGTCAGTGTAATTTAAGACACAGCTCTGAAAGGCTGTGTGCTTTCTACGTGACAATATAGCTTCAAATGCCGTCTTATGCTATTCCCACCTGCAAAAATATCACTGGACTGCGAACTAAACAAATAGGGATTAATTTCATACTAAAATAATATAACCTAATTTAATTTTCAATTAACTATGCAATTTTAAAATATCGAAGTAGATTATTATTAACAGAAGAGCGCCATTTTCGCTGGTGTTGTCACCTCTTAAAAATTTTTTTACCCAAATTAAAACGACTTAATTGCTTGGTAATGAAAAATGTAAAATTCAATCAGTTAAAAAATCGAGATTTGGAAGGTATCGTTGGAGAATTTGATGTAACATTTGAAGTTTCCATTGTCATATTCAATTTTAGAATATTTTACCTAACCACACATATAATAAAATTGTAATATAGTGAATTATGGACATTGAAAATATTTTAAAAAAAAGTATTGATTTAGCGTATAGTAAATAATTATAATAATTTTTTTAGAATTGTTGTCTCTGTATGTTAATTTGTATGGTTATCACGCAAAATCTTCTGGATGAATTTTGATGAAGTTCGTTATGGTAACAGTATATAGGAGCAACATATAAGAGAAGAAAATTTTTTTTCACTATTTACTTGTGAACGTAGGCAGAACTATTTGCATATATAATCACTGTATGTAGAATTACAGAGACGCGCGAAAGAAATTAATGTTACATTCATTCATTTTTGCCATCTTTAATTTTTTGAAAATAGTGTTTAAAATAAGAAGAAAATTTATCACGACACTGAATGCTAATTAACATAAATCATTTTTTCGTCCTATTTTGAATTTCTTTAGTATTGGATCGATTATTTTCTAACTTTTTTTGTGGGCTTTCAACCTTTTTTTTTTACTAAGACACTAAGCTCATTTTTTTTGCTGTATTAACAAAAAAATATTCATGTGCATATATACCAAAAAAATTTGTAGACTAATTTGTACATACACTCGTATGCACGCGTGCACATACACGCAAACGCGCACACGCACAAGCCCGCGCGCACACATGTACACACACTAACACACATATTTAATGATAATGTATTTTAATACTCATTTTAATTAATAAAATGTTACATAACGTTTTAAAATAATTTTAACCTAAATATTTTGGCTATTGGTTGTGGTCATAATAAACATTTTAGAAATTTAACGTGGCGGTCTTAATAATACTTCATTATAAGGACAGCTCTGCACCACATAAATCGACGCAGATATGAATCGTACTGCCGCAAGCAAATATATTTATATGCGTCGATTTCCTGAAGTTGGTGGGTAAATTTATTCAGCTGGTAACACCGTGCGCGTAGGGCGGGGCGCTAGTAGGTGGAGCGCGGTGCCCTTCCACTGATTTTTGGCTTCACCGCTACCGTGAAGAGATTTGTGCGTATGCGTCTTCTGGATTACTCTATGTTATAAGTAAATTCCTTTTACAAAACTTGTCTTTCTTTTCATGTGAAATTAGGAATGGACATTGTCAAGAGATTCGATTTCAACGGTCCTTCATTTCATATTTTTGTAGGTAAAGCGCAGTCTTTTAATATAAATCATTTCAAAATGTATTCAAACGCTTTCTCGTTTTAAATCGGCGTGTTTCTCAACAAGCCGTTATAACAGAATGGCGTGAACACGCATTAATAGATTTTGAAACATTAGGATTAGATGTCGCACTTCCAGCAGATGAATATCGAGCCAAAGTTTTTAAATTAAAAATAATGCCGGTGTATATTTGTTCAAACATTTGGAAAAAGGTATAGATCTACTTTTGACACTACCATTTTAAAATGCTGATGTGAAAATGATGTTTAGCGCCTTAAATAACATTTAAATGTACCACAAGGTAAGTCTCAACAATGACACTATTGTTGCTATAATGCAAAGGATATTCAAAGCAAAAAATCTATTAAATTTCGAATCATATAAATATTATACAAAATATATGTATTAAAGATGTAGTTTTAGTTTGTGTAACAGAGAGATTTATTGGATTAACAAATTTTTCCCACATATCTTTGCTTAATTGACTATTGCTAAATTTAATGTTATTGTTAGTTTCTCTCTAATTTTCTTAATTACATTAAAAATTATATTAAAAAAGGATATTCAAAACAGGAAATCTATTAAATTTCGAATCATATACATTTTATACAAAATATGTATATTAAAGATGTAGTTTTAGTTTGTGTAACGAAGAGATTTATTGGATTAACAAATTTTTCCCACATATCTTTGCTTAATTGACTCACTATTGCTAAATTTAATGTTATTGTTAGTTTCTCTCTAATTTTCTTAATTATATTAAAAAAAATTGAAGAAAACAGGCAATGTTTTATTTCATTACGTAATGCCGGGGAATTAATCAGAAGGCAGCGGGTATGTTCGGGGATTTAAACCTGATGCGGTGGTGAATCTAAAATTTTACATTGGCAGCATTGAAACTGTCGTATATCAGAATCATGACTCGTTGTCTTCGATATTATGTAAGAAGTTCTGAATTACGTAAGCATTGCTATATTCGATGCGTTTTCAGTCACACGCAGAAAGTTACATACTGAATTATAAAGAGCGAATCCAAAGCAGTTCAGGCTAAATGAATATTCGAATCTAAAGCATCCCAGCATATCTTTTATATTTGCTCTCAAGAGCTTGAAAGGTTAAAGTCAATAACTTAATGTAACCAGGTAGGAAATCAATTTATACGGCAATTTACACGGTACATACATTCATATACAGAATATCTCTAAAATCATTGTCGTTAATAACTTTTAAGCTTTTTTCATTTACGCGCCATTTTCGTTAAAAATTATAGCAAAACAAGGTACAATTCATAAAAATAAATTACAACGACGTAATTTCAAAACATAGTAAAATTTAAAGGATTAATTTTTTTCTTTTCGAGATCTTTTGGTAAAGTTTAACCTCATTTTTAATATGATCAATATTAGTACTAGAATTGTCACTGAGCAAATAACCTGATATTATAATTATTTACATGATATTATATTATCTGATATTATATTATTGGTTAGTAATTGAAATAACTTGTAACATTGTTCTTATAAAATACTTTAGATTTAGCCTCTTCTACTTTGATAACTAGGTCTAACGCTTCATTTATAGTTTGTGGATTTTGAAGTCCGATTGGTATACTATAGCTAGATCGTCGTTTAAGATACTTGCTAGTTCAGTATTATTGTGTTTCCATTGTTATGTTTAAAGAATTTTGTGCGGCATACTGTGATTTAAGGTTGATTAAAATAATATTTATAATAGTTCTTATTCTATTTGCAAATTTTCTATACGGTTCCCCATGTTTTATTTTCAGATTCATGAGTTCCCGTTGAGTTGTTTGGATTGTATGCCTATTCCCAAAAGTGAATATAAGCGTTTTTTTACAATTTCTCAGTTATAATTATGAACCGTAATACATATTTTCATTTATGCTCTGCCATGTAATTTATTTAACATAACTCTGCATAATACTTGCTATTAATATGTGCGCCGATATCTCCTAAGTATTAATATAAGTATATAATTCGCTAGAATTTCTCCCTCATATCGGAATGAGACTATTTAAAAACTTAACATTTTCTACACTTTCAGCCACAAGTGGAGCAAATATAAACAAATAATTGTAAGATGTACGTAAAGTAAAGCAAAAACAGAAGATAGTGGTAACAGTAATTGAAGGATTTTAGTTATCATGCCGTCACCAATCTGATAGTCTGCATATTCTCTGGACTCTGCGTTAAGTCGTTTAATAATTGTAAGATGTACGTAAAGTAAAGCAAAAACAGAAGGTAGTGGTAACAGTAATTGAAGGATTTTAGTTATCATGCCGCCACCAATCCGATAGTTTGCATATTCTCTGGACTCTGCGTTAAGTCGTTTAATAATTGTAAGATGTACGTAAAGTAAATCAAAAACAGAAGGTAGTGGTAACAGTAATTGAAGGATTTTAGTTATCATGCCGCCACCGATCCGATAGTCTGCATATTCTCTGGACTCTGCGTTAAGTTGTAAAAACGATTACCAAAAAAAGGTTTTGGCAGCAGGAATTACCAACTGCGCCAATTATGTGTTGCGGTGCGTGGGAGGCGGCGTGTCACTTTTTTAAAATTATATTTTAATAATTAATTTTAATAATTAATAAAAATGTATTATAAACTTTAGTTATATGAACCATTACAATCGTGACTTAACTCTTGTGAATACAAATATGGAATGAATGAATATTGTCTTTCAGCTTTACATGAAGCGTCCGTCGTCCAGTATCATGTTCTCCTCCGACCTGCTGTGTTACTTTGCTTGTGGTATTTGTTGCTGGGTTTTGTATGAACAGCAATGTAGCTAACTGTTGTCGACAAGCATAACACATACTGTGAGATATGCTAACACGCTCACAAGATAGACGGCATCCATCCATTGTCGTAGCTTCAGGCTTCAGTCAAGACAGCCAATCATTATCACAGATGCGTCGAAACCTCAGAGTCGAATTCAAGTCCTCTGGCATTGAGAAAAATGTCCTCGATATTCTAAAACTAACCACATGTCAAAAAATTGTCGAGTCTTTTATGTCAAATAAAAAGAGTTTTTGTTAAAGGACTGGCCATGTAAATAAAGCATCTTATTTCATGAAGAAAAAAGTTAGCTCAAGTTTCAAATCTGTCCAGAGGATATAGCCAAACCAAACTACCTGGATGACCTACTAGGTGTGAACAAAATCTATGATATTTTTATGTCTAGATCTGGACTTTTCTCAATTTTTAAATTCAAAATTCTACACAACTGTCAGACTGAATCAATAATATGACCAGGCATGCTAAGTGGACTCAGAATCTGCATTCAGCCTGGTAGGACTTTAAAAGAAATAATTTTAAAGGGGAAAAATAAAAGGCAGATATGCGCTTTCGGTCTTACACTCACGGTGGTTTCAAGCTCTTGGATATGCCCCGGTTTCAATCGAATATGAGGACCATGCTCCAAATTAATTTTTATTTGTGGTTCTCGACCACCTCAGCCCAGTCTTAGGAAGTACATGGATCACACGGTGGAAATAATATCCAACGGTATTATTTACCAAGTAAATCACTCAGACTAGGGTTTACCCTTGGCTTTTATTTCGAAACACAAAAATAAGGTGCGTCTAGCCGTCGATAACAAAAGTTGCAGTCAATAAATAGCTCCGTGATTCAAACTACCCCATCCCACAAATTGATGAAGACATAAACTATTTACTAAATGCTAACGTCCTCTGTACGCTTGACTTGTACAACGTTTGTCTACAGGTATAAGTTGACAAAGAAAGTCTAATAATTCAAATTATGTGGAAAAACTGAGGAATTTTTGCACAAGTTTTGGGATTAAAGCGGTTCCCTCAGAATTTCATCGGATTTGAGGTCAAATATTATCTGATCTAAAGAGAGTGATAGCATATTTTGATGACATCATCTTTTATTGATCAAGCCAACACTTGCTACTCACTACACACCAGTAGGTATTAATCAAGCATCAAGCAGTAGAATGTT
This sequence comes from Druceiella hillmani, assembly GCA_039881145.1. Taxonomy (NCBI): domain Eukaryota; kingdom Metazoa; phylum Arthropoda; class Insecta; order Lepidoptera; family Hepialidae; genus Druceiella; species Druceiella hillmani. The sequence goes on from JAYKKI010000014.1 coordinate 37,239,771, forward strand.
CCACAAATCTTCTTAGCTGTTTAAATCGCTTTCGCCAGGACAATCTTCACCCCAACAGAGAAAAATGTAAGTTTTTCAACATATATCATTTTTCTTATCTTGGTCACGTTATCGAACACGATAAAGTGAAAAAATGACATAACAAAAACTCAATGCGATAGCGTACAAGTGATGTCGATGGTGTTAGAAGTTAAGAAGAACATATTATACAGTGTCAATTCCGAACCTTCTTCTTTTACAATTCCATTGTTCAAATGGTTAAAATGGTGTAAGTATGCGTTGCAAAAATTTAGAGAACAAATCTCAAGTGACCGAGTTCTCATGCCATGTAATTTTAATTTGCCGGTACTGTTTGCCAGCGCTTCAAGATCTGCAAGAATCGATGCTATCTTGTCTCATGTTGTCGATAACAAAGAGAGGCCTATTGCCTTTGCCTCCAAGTCATTGACAGATACTGAAAGAAATTACAGCCAGCTGGACAGTGAAGTGCTGGCCAACGAGTAGGCACATAAATTGTTAATCGTATTCTCTCAAATAATCGTGGACATTTTTAATAGGGCGGGAGATTGTAGTATTCCGGTATTAAATTTGAATGTACCACGCGACAGTTTCAATTGCCATCAACCGCGCGCTAGTAAATTTAGTAGAAAACAATTAGTAAAAGATTAGTAGAAAACAATTGCTAATGCTGTCAGAAGTAAAATGAGTAGAGTTCGTCCGGATTGTATTTAAATATAAACTATTCGTTTTTCTGTGCACATAGGTACTTATTATATAGACCACCTCGTTTTCAAATTCCGAACAAACAAAATCGAATTGATTATGTGTGGGTAAATTCATGATCTGTGTGTAAATTTACGATAGTGTAAGTTTAGTGCTTTCAATAATATCGACAAGGATATCGATAACTTTTATAAAGTTTAACAGATTATATTTAAAACTTATGTATAATTAAGTTTTAATATTTTTAAAACCTTTAATTGTCAAAAATCAAACAATTTTCAAAAATTAAATGATAGACAAATTAAACCAATATTTATTTAAGTATTACATTTAAGTTCAGAAAAGTTTGCTAAATCAACTAATTTGTTTTAACAAATTCTTCTTAAAAAATATTTTATTTTATTAAAATGAGAATAATCTTAAAAAGAAAAGTGAAAATATTTCCAAGCAAAAAATTTATAAAATCAGAGTTAATTTGTATTACATACGAAATTTGAAATAATTTAATGAGTTATTTTGTTTAAAGTAAATTTATGTTATTGTGTTGTATATTAGAGGCTAATAACTAACAATTTTTAATATAAATGCTCAATTTTATAATAAAAGTTTAAAAGAGTCAATTAATTCATTTAGTTAGTGTCACATAATCATTAAAAATGATTATATTTCAATAATTTTTAAAAATATGTAGTTTCTCAAGAAATTAATGACATTTTTATAATTATTTATTATATTGTAATTTAAAATCAATTATAAATATTTTATGAGATTTAGACAAAATTTAATTTAAATCGACTTTTTTATTTAATATTGCATTTTGAAGATTATCCCATAAAATATTTGATCTAATGGTTAAGGAATATTATTATGATTTTATTCCGATTTTTAAAATGTATGGTTGAAAAAAGAAAGGGTCTGGAACACGTGGGATAATGAATCTAACTAAAAATGTTATATAATATGCATTTTGAAAAACAATTAAACCCAGACACCTAACAGTCTAGTAAGTCTAAGCATTCGTCGATTCGACTAACAATAACTTTTTTGGTGTACGTAATTTCTATTAAAGTGACCTATTTTTGTTTTTTTATTATACAGGAATATGAAACAAAGATCAAAATAAGAAATAAAAGTACTTGGTACATAGTATTCATAAAATACATTTATTTTAGCAAATTTTTATGATACTCGGTTTTATGAGATCTTTTTTAGAAATAAAAAAAACTTAGAAATAAAAAAATTTAAACTAATTTTTTTGACGCGCAACTTGTTCAAAATATAACCGCAAATTGCAGTATGTTCGCCGCTAATTGCAGTGAGCCTTTTTTATAGGGATAGACACCACAGATCTTTCTTTTTTTTGCTGTTTGGGGCTTGTTTTGATCAAGGATCTTTTGTTGTGTTTGGCTGACCTTCGTCTTGACATTGAACTTCAGTGCAAACATCTAATAGGGGAGAGTTGGATATTACCGCGCGCCTGATCATTCCGCGCCCTGGCATAATTCAATAACTACATATACTAAGCGCCTACAGTTTCCAAAATATCGTGACTCGTACCCCTCCGTATTCCTTTCGCGGCCTCTCAGTTGCTATCCAGTGTTCAGAGTGGAGGGACGCGCGCCGGCATATTTCCCGCGTTTTCGATGTTATTTTGCTGGAGTTTCTATTAAGAGGTGAGTCAATTATTGTTAAAAAATTAGTTATTTGTATGCGTTTATACGGTTAAAACAGTGTACAATTTGTGTGCAGAATAACTTTTAATGAATTCAAATTTCAATACGTTTTGTTTTGAGGTTATTATATCAAATTATTGAGTTCGATAATTCCGCGTGTAGGGCGCGTATTATCCAACCCACGCGCGAAATTTTCAAGTATGGGAATTATATTTAAAGTAAATAAAACAGAAACTCCTTTGTACATTGTGTGTTTGAGACTGACGCACTACATAGATGGCTGAGCCAATACCAAAGAATAAAAAGTCATGGGATCCACAAGACATGAAGACTGCGTTGGCGGCAGTAAAAGGCGCCAGCAATATTAAAGCAGCGTCGAGGAATTTCAACGTTCCGGAATCTACGCTCAGAGACCGCTTAAAACTGGAAGAAGATTATAATCCTCCCATGGGCCGTAAGACTACCTTTTCACCTGAGGAAGAGAAAGAAATATGCGAGTATATCACAATAATGTGCAAAAAGTTTTACGGAATAACTTAGCAACAGTTACGAAAATTGGTGTACGAATTCGCCGTTACCAAGAACAAAAAACATATATATTTTCGACAGAGAAAGGCTGGCTGGTAAATGTTTTATATATTCCTTTTTAAAAAGAAATCCAGGAATTTCCTTGAGGCTTCCAGAGCCCACAAGCTTGGATAGAGTGTTAGGGTTTAATAAGACAGAAACAGATATTGTATTTGCTAATGTGGAAGCACTTATGGCAAAGTACAGCTTCCCAGCAAATCGCATTTTTAATGTTGACGAAACGGGGATCACCACAGTCCAAAAATGTGGTAAAATTTACGCCCCGAAAGGGCTAAAGCAAGTAGGAAAGGTAACGAGTGGAGAACGAGGCCAAAACGTGACTGTGGTTTGTGCTTTCAGCGCCACAGGTATATACATTCCACCGATGTTCATTTATCCTCGCCAAATAATCAAGACTTCTTTGAGTATTGGTGGCCCACCTGAGGTCATCTATGAAGGTTCCAAGTCTCAACGCAGAGCTTTTCTTCAAGTGGGTTCAGCACTTCGCGCACCACAGCGGTACACATGCAGAGAATCCCACTTTACTGGCGCTAGACAACCACAGCAGCCATCAATCATTAAAAACCTACGAATTTTCTCGGGATCACACATCCCATAAAATGCAGCCACTCGACGTGACATTTTACGGACCTCTGAAATCGACTTATTCTCGCGAGTGTGATTTGTTCATAAAAATGTATCCATTTGAAAAGATTACACAAGATCTTCTTGCTTCAATTTTCAACAAGGCTTATACACGAGTAGCCAACATGGAAAAAGCCCCAAAGGGATTTGAGGTGACTGGAATATACCATTTAAACCCGCACATTTTCGACGATGAGGAAATTCTGACAGCCCTTCCGACTGTTGAAGAGCCAACATCAGACATGTCACTGAATCAACAACAGGCAATCCACCAGTACAGAACCAGTTACTCCTAGACCAGGATGATGAGACGCGTTGTCTCCCGTCATCACCAAGCATTTTTGGCGAATTAATTGGCAATGACAACTCAACGTCAGTTACTGGAATGCAACAAATCGATAAGTGTATTGCACCAGCTATTGAAAGTTCTTTATAACTTCATCAGAATATCATTCAAGAATCCATGACATTTGCTACCAATCAGGTTTTGAATGCAGATCATCCTGAGCCAAGCTCGACCGCATTTTAGAAGAATTGAGTCCGATCCCAGAAAAAGTAATAAAAATAAAAAGACGTATGAAGAAACAACACTCAACCATTCTTACAGTGAAGCCGTTAAAAGAACAGCTGGAACTAAAAGAAGAAAGAAAAAAATTAAAAGAGATTAAGACTGAAAAAACAACCAAAGGAAAAAATGTAAAAGGAAAAAATCTAGCAAAAGGAAAGTCAGCCAAAAGGAAAGTTTTCTGTGATGATAGTGAGAATGAACTGACTGTAACAAATAAAAAAAGTAGATATAATAAAAATAGATATAAAGAGCAAGGGAAAAAGAAGAACTAAAAGAAAACAAGTAAAACGAAATGTTTCCAGCAGCGATGACAGTGATGTGCCCCTGTCTAACTTGCGCAACGATGATGAAGATGACGATGTAGAAAATTATGACCTTTGTGCAGTTTGTGGGGAGTTTGGACGTGATAGGGAGATGTGGTACCGTTGTTGCAGTTGCTGTCAGTGGATTCATAAAGAGTGTAGTGGGAATGACTCTCCAGAAAACTATACTTGTGACATGTGCAATTAAAAAGCTACGATTTGAGGCTAATTTTGATTAAGGATGATAATGATTTATTATGGTTGTGATTATTAATGTTGAGACTAATTTAATAACATTATAAGGAGGTAACCACTTGAATATCTTATACGTAAATATATTATACTTAAAAGTTCAAAACTATTGTGATACCTACTTTATTGTTATTAAATACTTTATCCTAGAGGCGCGGTTTTATCAAACTCAGCGCGAAATTATAAGCCTACGGCACGGTATTATCATACCTGGTTGATGATACCGTGTTTTCACATTTTCTAGTTATTTGTTCATACTTTGAGTTTGTGTTTTTTTTCGATTATATTTTGATACTATATGTGTAGCCGATTAAAGGCTCTCCTAATTCCAATATTTTGTTTTCATTTTAACCTAACCTGAATTTAGTTATAGTATTATTCCCTTAGTGGCGCGGTAGTATCCAACTCTCCCCAATTATTTATATTGAATTTTTGTTTTGATATGTGTCGACATTGTGCGAATGTGTAGGCGTATTTCGATCCAAGGTCTTACAAGTTGAAATAACGCCGACTCTTTACTTTAAATCGTGATGTAGAGACGTCATGAAAATTAATGATGTAACTGTTAATACAGGCTATGCTCAACATGCTATAAAAACACATTGGCCACCGTTTCTTTTTTCTGCTACATGTCATTATTGAGCACATTTGGTTGAATGTGTCTACGCCACCTTTTTTATCATTGTAGAATTCATTTAAAAGTGGATTCTTTGTTGTAAGATTGATATGCACTTCTCGTCTCAGGAAGATAATAGGTAAACCCTTTTTGAAGGTTTAGGTTTATAGAACGGAGTGTAAGTGGGTCATCGTAGCAAAACATAGATGTTTGCACGTCTCTGAATCGATTGTTCTTGATTTATTTAGGAATGTCTTTTCAACTTAAACGGTTGCTGAAGTAACTGTTTCGCGAGTGGTAGCGATGTGAACATTAACTTGCGTCACATTTGAATGTTGCTGTTTGTATCATGTATAGTGCGAGTAAGTTCCTTTATGAAGTATCTATTCATCCGAAGGCACGCCACTTGTATCGGTCCATTTTCCGAGATATGGGGAATAGTTGATCATATGTCTTGCGGCGCTATTACACATTATTTTCAACTTGAGGCCATACTTTGCCGGTTTGTTTGACATATACATTCGAAATTTACATCTGCCTCGAAACGCCAAAAGCTTCTCGTCAATTGTAATATTATTTCCAGGCTCATATTTTTTTCGGTACAGAGTTATAAGTATCGCGCATATGCCCCTTAAAGGTTAACTGTTTTTGTCGTTATAAACGGAATGTTTTGTTGTAAAAGCCGAAACATCGCAGAATAAAATCTCATCTGTCCTTGCTCATACACGATAAGTATCTTCTGCTAGAATACTCTGCATTGAACAGTTCATCGAGTTTCAGGTGATTGTCTTTCAGAGCTGCAGTTAACATTAGAATACATATTAGTGCTTTGATCTCATCTTTACTTATTTTATTCTGCATAGATGTAATTTTTTTATAGTTTTACTTTTTTATTTCAATATCTGATTTGTCCATTTCACAATTTCTTCTAAAATCACATCAGTCATGAATTGTCCAAATAATAACAGCGGATCAACCGTTCGTTCTCTGGCAACACGAACGATATTTATTGCGGCTGTTCTGCCTGAAATATGACCTTTACTCGTTGCCCATAAATAGCTTTTTCGACCGCGATTGTTTCTTTGTACCAAAGTCAAGATATTTGAATTACTAGTTGAACTCTCTTCCAGTAGAACAGGTGATATTTGTGGCTCCAATAGCTGGCCTGGTGAAAGAGACGGGGAACTGCCGGGAACATATAGTTGGCCATTCTCATGGCCAACGGTTCGCTTTGGAGTGATTTCTACCTCATCAACTTTCGCAATACTTGCGTCACATAGTGAATTTTTTGGAGCCTGCATGTCAAAAAACTGCAAAAGAATAAGCACATTGACGTATCAAAAAAATCACTTAATCATAAATCAAAACGACGATTATGTGCGTTATTTCTTGAGAATTACTGTACATACTTAACTGATGCGTTTTCCTTTCGCAAGAGTGCGATGTACACTGACTTGACAAGTAACGACATTATCATCGGCGCACGCGTTGAAAACGACGAAGAATCTAACGACGAAGCTTAAAGTGGCTACTCATGATGCAATACTCATAGTCAATCTGTCGATTCAATTTGAGTTGATTTGACAAATTGCGTGATGAGGAGGCAAATTGACGCATACTTTCAACATATTGAATGTCGAGTCGACCGTCCTAGCGATCGACGAGTTGAATCCATACATTGAATGGTGAATAGAGCGGTTGATTCAATTTGGTGTCATTTGCGCTCCGGGCGCGTTGTTTGTCTTACGTTTTCCTCTACGCTAAAAAAAGCTAAAAATGAAGAATACTGAAAAAAATGTGTGGGTTAAAGTGTAGGGACTTATATAAAGATTTACAACATTTGTGGGATAAAGAAATAGTAATTACCTCAACAAAAATATGCGACAGGAATCCTTACGTGTGCTTCCAGAAGTATACAAAGAAGTCGACAAAGGCCACCATTGAATCTTTGAAAACGAAAATCATCAATTGGAGGACCTCTTTTTCCGAGAATTAAAGAAGGTATGTTGAAAAATATGTTTTTAATTTATAATTATAGAAATTATCGTAACCTTGTTCGTAGATTAAATAATATTACACAGCTCAGGTAGTTGTTAGTGAGTTATTCTGTTAAGTTACTTTGTTAAACAGTGCAATATACTACCTATATATTTACCTACCTACTTTTAAACGATTTCAAAAAAGAAGGATGCACTTGACAATGTAGCTACTTCCGTAAGTAGGTACGGATGAAACCTATTCGTATTAATGTTGTTTTCACAAACTGGAAGCGGGGCGCAAGACGCCTATGTACGTATTTATGGTACTATGATTATATAATGTTTCTCTCAGAAACAATTCTTCAGATACTCTTATTGATGTAATTACCTAATTGATTAATTAAATGATTAAAAATTGGATTTATTTTATACCTGCAACGGCGCAACATTTACTATTTTATCTTGAAAATCCCTTCTTATTAAAATATCGGGTAAATGCGTCACGGACATTATTTCCTTTTTCATGTCGCCTTCTTTCATTAATTTGTCCTAGAGGCAGAGGTTCCAAGAAACAGAAGGGTGTGTTTGGCACCTCTGTTTGTCTTGGCACCACGCTCTCTGATGAAATGTTGTACTTTGAATATGTTCATGACCACAAAGTTACGAGTGATACAACCCGGGGATTTTCTCCGCAAGTAATTGTGTAATGCCACAACAAGCTAGCACAACTGCGCCAACGTTGCCAATAATATCTATGGCAATGCTACGATGAAAAATTCTGAATCTTGCTGCCAAAGTATTTTCTACTACTCTTCTAGCTGGAGAAAGTCTATAATTGAAAATTCTTTACTGACTAATATTTTTGTAAGGATACGGTTTCATGATATTTATATTTATGTTAATGCACTGTCTCCGACAAAAACATACGGTGCACGTGTTCTGGTGCCCGGTAAATCAGAAGAAGGTTGTAAATTTAGTTACCAGACATTAGTTTTCTATAAAATAAAGTACTTTTTGATACACCATCATCTGAAACACTTCCATTCATCCCAGTCTTAACGTACATGAATTCGTAGTTAGCATTCATGACTGTTAATAATAAGACACTAAAAAAATGCATATAATTGAAATATTCTGAACCAGTAGCTGAAGGTTTTTCAATTGCAATGTGTTTTCCATCAATACTGCCCACTCAATGGTGGAAATTCCGTTTCCCTTTAAATTCTTCTGTAGTCTACTTCCATTCGTCTTCAGTTGTAGGCGTCTGAAAAACAACGGTAATATACAAAATATTGTTAATAATAACATGTCTAAATTTTACAGATATCGGATATGGAAGAACCATAGAAAAATGGAAGAAAAGAAACGCAAGATAAAAATCCTGTGCTAAAGAAAAAATAAGGGCAAAACATTACAAAAGCACAGGAGGATCTAATAAATTCAGCGAAAAAATTATTGAACAACAGGAAAAATGTGAAATATTTGCAAAGTCTATTACCATTCAATTACAAGATAATGATGATGACCAATTAACTATTGTGAATAAAATTATATCAGATGCAATTTTCTATGAAATACTGGCAAATTAAAGATTAATTCGTTAATAAATCTAGGGCTACAGCCAGAGAGATTCTGAAAAGTATATAAAACACCACATCCCCAGCATTTTCGTGCCCCATCGCAATATGCTGCATCTTCTTCACGATCTTCAATAATATCTTATCATTCCGAACTGTCCCTATCACAGACCCCTCAACCTACATCTCCATCTTCTCAACCATTACTATCTCCTCAGTATGTAATTGTAACTCCTTCGACTACACATAACCATGGAAAGCCTCATGAAGTAGTATCACAATCGCTGCTATCCCCTCAATTAAATGTTTCTTCTAACCCAGAACCACTTGATTACCTAACATCCACAGTACCAAATGATTATCCCACAACTACAACTCCGTGTTTTCAAACGCAAACAGAGAGAGAATTGCCAGACCCCAACATAAAATTTTCATCGCACACTTTTCCAAATACCATGATTTCAAATGAATCACATGTCATGAAAGGGCTTCAATACGAAGGATTTTTAATTACAAGAAAATAAATATAGAATGACACACACACACAGCAATACGAAAACAATGTAAGGATTAATTTTATTAAAAAATTCTAATGATTACAAGAGTCTTTTTGACTTACCCTTATGCAATGTCGCAGACATTTGTAAATAGCCCAACATGTGTCAGGAATAATTTGTGATAGTACCATAATAAATTTCAGGTCGTAGTAAATTTCAAGTCTTCGTAGCTTTGACCGGTAGCTAAAAATCTCAATGTAGCAACCAAACGTCTTTTGGAGAAATACTTTCACGCATCAAAGTGTCTTCTTTGTTTATAAAGTTGTTATTAAAGACAATAATTCTTGAAAGCACTCTGAATATATTTTTAGAAAATTGCGAAAATCTTCCGGTTCTAAATAAAAAATTATATTCATATGAGACATTTTTTTCCGTAACAATAACCATTTTTTCACCCGGTATCTTTTTTTCTTTCTTTCCTTTTTTTGTATTATTAATGCAATAACTAAGGCAATTCCCGCTTTTTGGTACTTTGAAAGAACCATAGTGCTCGCGATGCGTGTTTACACTGCTGCTGTATTTGCTTGTATCAAAATGTAAAGATATGTAACTCATGAGTGAGAGATATAAAATATATACAGCTATCATGTTAGGATCATATCTATCACTCGCCACTTGAAATCAAAATGTATCAGTATATCACTAGCTCAGGAGTGATCGGCGTCTTTTTCGTTTCACCAAATCTAACATTTCACTCACTCGTCGCGTCGTGAAGATATAAAAGTTATGTTTTGATGTTACATGAAAGAGAGAAAACGATCGAACAGTTTAGTCAAATATGCACTGGATCTACGTAGACGAACATGGCTACTAGACTTGGACGATACGAGTATTTTGAGATACTGAGTATGTACGAGTATTATAAAATATCGGTGACAAAATACTCGACGAGAATGGGCGGCGTAATTCCGTTGTGAGACGACCATATTACAAATGGCTATAAATCTACGGTCGCGGGAGACGTAAAATAAATCTTAATTGTAACTTATTATTAAGGGTTCAATGATCATATCCTTTATTTCTTACAACTAAAATTGGCGGGAATTCCTATAATTTTTAATAAAATACAGTGTTCATTTTTCTTTTATACTAACAAATATTTATGACTCCAGGCTTAGGACTGGTAACTAAATGATTAATTTAGCATAGTCATTTTGATAGCATATATAATAAATTAATCATATTATTTAAAATAATAACAATTTTAAAAAAATATTTTTTTAAATTTTTGCCATGTTTATTTTAGCCAATTTTTTTTAAAATAATTTAGTAAGATATTCGGAATAAGCAAATTCTTTCGTATTGATTATTTTCAAATTTGATGTTTTCTATTCAAATATTTCCTTAAATTATATGTAGCTGTTTTGAATGACAATTTAGTGTTGTAAATATTGCGAGAAACAAAATAATAACCCTGTAAAATACTAATAAGTCTGTAAAATACTTTTACAGGGCATTGGACTTTCTTGTGGATATAATGACGAAATTAGAATTTAACCAAATTAAAGGTAGTCTTTTATACACTATATATTAACAATATTTACACTATAAAGTAATTACGCTCAACTATGCCCATAGAAAAAACGGAGAATCATTAGACGAAAAGAGCTTAAAATCCTTATTTTATAATACTCGTACTTGTTGTATTGAGTAAGTATTTGTCCGCAAACTGCGAAGTGTAAAGCAATACTTAACGTAATGAGTAAAACGAGTATACAAGTATGTTTGACATACTCGTATTACATACTTTAAAGTATTACGACTTACGAGTATTTAAATATTCAGTTTGTCCCTTATTTCATACACGTTTTAAATATGAAAGAGCGAGACAACCTGAATACGATATGAGTGAGTGAAATAGCTATAGCTAGCTAGACAAAGAGGGGTATTAGCCGCAGTCTGACCATAAAGTAACCATTGTACGAAAATCCGGTCGACTATACCATACAAGTATTTATGATACCAAGTATTTTTACCGGTGACAATAAATAGCCTCACCTCTAGTGGCTACTCGCGATCGAATGTGAACGCTGTGATAAAATATACTTTAGTTCGCTCAGAATATTTGTGTAAAAAAAACACTTTTTTGATTCAATTCAAAATTCTAATTTATAATTGTATATGCCAATCTATTCCAATTTATTTAATTACCATTAAAGTTATTTTATTTTTTTGTGTATAATATCTAGGTTGACAGTCCTAAATTCTGAACTTGCAATGTGATAAGCAAAACCAAGTGTATATTCTTTGTAGAATTTATTTTTATTTTCAAACAATAGTGCGTAATGTTCAGTTGTTACTATTTAACACAATGTTGTATGACCATTATTCAACGGTTCAACGTATATGTAATAAATAATTTCGATAATAACTCGGAGTACTGAGATTCTGAGCTAGAGATATATATCTTTTCAATCATATGATATATATACATATATATATATATATCAGTCTTTTCTTTTCACTGATACATTTTGTGCACCTCTATCAAAATGAAATTGTGAACAGGATTGATTCGTGAGTAGAGGACGGTCAATCTCGACTTCAACAAATTGAATCGACGAATTTAATATGAAATTGTATAATGAGTAGCCAAGTTAGTTGTTAATGTCAAAAATATTCACTGGTATCCCATTTAATTGGGCAGGCGAAAAAATCTATCTTAAGTTTCCACGAACTGATTAAATGAATAAACCTGAAAAATATGTATAATCGCAAAATATTTAAAAATGACAGACCTATTCCTGTGATATGTGTACAAAAGACAGATATGATGAAATTGTAAGGTTGATGAATGATTGAAATTATTAACATCAACGTAAAAGTTATATAAATATTTTTACACACAAACTCGGTAAATTATATTTTAACATATACCTTCATTTTACGTGTAGTTATCATATTATTTTGTAAATTTTCATAAGTGAAATAGTCATTTCTGTGCGGGTTTTTGAAAATAAGTACAAAAAGTATATGGTATCTATCGATTCTTTAAAAATTACCTATGAAATGTGCATTTATCTGGATTATTTCGATATGCCACAATCAAGAACAGAACACGTTACCATTGTTCTACATACATTTATTTTAATATTATGACGGATAAATTCACAATTGTCAAAAAACAGTGAATTAAATTTTCTGCGTGACTCTTATATTCCCTTGTGTTGCAAAAACGGTTTTTATTTCGCTATCTCTAACACACAACATTGCTATTGTACATCAATGCGCTAAATCGTTGTTCGTCTATCTAGTAAAACAAGTCTATGATTCTATGTCTGGGTGTTTTCCTTTCTTCTCATCAATGTTATAACAGAGTTCAATCATTTTTTTTAACTTAAGGATAATGTTTCTTTTACAGAACAGAGACAAAATTTTTTTTTTCATTGGTATGCCAATCTAACTAAAGGTGCATTTTATTATTATTTATATAATTAAACTAATATTAGTTAAAATGACCATGTAATGAACAATTGATTTGTAATGCAAACAAATTTTAAATGTTCGCGCCCATTATTATTGCTAGATATTTTGAGAATTCATATATCAACCAGAGGCGTAAGAGCCAATTAAATTGTGAATAAAAAACACAATATTATGAAATTTTTAGATGCTGCATTTTAAAAACAATAAGATCATAATAAAATTGTTTGTAAATCACGAATAACAATCATAATTAAATAAATTATTGAAGGGTTTTACCTAATACCCCTTTATTGTAGAACGTCTTTATGTTGACTACACTTTACAAATGACATAATATGGTTGATTTGACTGTATCTGAAAAAAAGAGATCTTGCAACCACAAAATGCAAAGCGACGCCTGATCTGCTGTTTTTTCTACTTTGTTTTTCTGTTAGTCTTTCAATGTGGACTTATATGCAACAATGGAGAGTCGCTTATTTTATCAAGACAGCAAAAACTTTCATACCTTTTAGCATTATCAATTAACCTTGAGAAGGACAGAGAAAAGAAAAAAAAACGAAAAGAATAAAGAAGAATATAGACTGTACACATCAGCCAATATCTTTGAATATTTTTTATAAGGCGACAAGCCTACACAAGAATTGACCATATCAGCTAAGATCATGTTATATGTAGAATTCTGAAGAGCTTCTATCATGATATCTCTAGATGTAATACAGCATTTTTCTACGGAGTTGTGAAACAAACTTTACTTCAGGTAAAATCTGTTTTTAAACAATTGCAAAAAACTTGATGGTAGTTACCTTTTTTAGATTAAATCGGTATAATTTTGGGCCTTTGTTGCAAAGGCCTTAAAAGGTATGGAGTGCATATGTCAGTGTCTTCTCTGCCTACTTGATAATCTGGCACTATCCTGATATAAATGATAAATGTGTGAAAGATAGTCAAGAAGCTATCAAAGAAAGCAAAGATGATGTCCCACGAAAGCAGGGCATGTGTAAAGCATTAAGTACAGTGCAAAATAGTGTCAAGGTACAGGATAGCTTCTTGATGTTTTACTGTTTAAGGCTATTGGATGTACCATAAAAGCAAATAATAGGTATTATGGCATAGTAAATCATAAATTTTTTATATTTACTATTAATATATGAAATTGTCATAACTGATGTATAGTTTTATTGAAACACTGATAAAATTCATTCAAGATAAATTATTCAAGATTTTGTTGTTCTATATAGTCATAATTTCTACTCTAAATGATATATTCTTTTTATACGCATAAAGTGATTCTTGATTATTAAAATCAAAATTTCTATAATATTTTTAACCAAATCCAAATACTACCTTGAAATTGTTTGAAAGTGATCTTTTCCAATATAAAATTACATATTTGAGCTAATCATTTATTTCTATTAATCAATACATTTATACTGACTTGTACAATGAATATTGCATGTTGGAGTGAACTTTTATTAAACTTTATCTATGTTTATATTATTAATGAATATATGTAGAAACTTGGCGATGAATCTGGTAATAAAAAAATTCAAATAAAGGAAACACAACTATTTTAAAATAAAACATCACATATTACGAATACATTTTTATTTCCATTGATCAACATTTTGAATGGTGCGCTAAGGAAATATCCAAAAAAGGCCTCCATTTTACCTAATGCGTTTCAATGACACATATGAAAGGTTTTTTTATTTGTTTATATTCTGCTGTATTTGTTGATTTTATTTACTTTTGCTGTCACTGATTATTAATGGAGTTTGTTGAAATATTGAGTTTATTGGTTTGTATTAAATTTATAAAAGTTGCAATTGTATACTCATTTAAAGAATAGAAATGTGCACGTCTATTTTAAAATATACCTAAATTTAAAAAATATAAACTTAAATTTTTTGCATGGAAGTTACAATTAACAGATCTAAAGAGAAAATTGAAATTAGTTATGTTTAAATTGAAATTATGAAAATATGTGAAACAAGCAAAATATTTAAGAATAATAATATTGTTGCGAATGTGTTTAAGCTGCTAGTTTTTAAATCTTTCAAATAACTTTGATATTCTAAATATTTGATACTTACTGATATGGTTTTATAAATATTTAGTAGACTAAAAGAAAACATTCTGGAATGAATTTATCGAGTTTTTGAATCTAATATTACAAAAGTGCATTTATTTTCATTCTTATTATCAAATTAAGCTGCTCTAAATCATGATTGAAATTCAAACCCAATGACTATTAAATAATATTACTTTTCAGAAAGACTGGGATGTTTAGAAAATTTTACAATTAGTTTTATGTTGGCTGACAAAAAACATGCCAAAAAGCCATTAACAGAATGAATAAATTAAAGAAAAAGAAAGATATGTATTTCTTTTAGTTAACACATTGATATAATATTGAATACTGAAAATTAGCTTGATAAATATTACAGACTCAGCAATTGTACACAAAAATTATATAAATATACACTTTACCTAAAACTGCATTTAGTACAAATAAAAAGTACATGCAAGAAATAATTTTTCTAGCCAGTAAAGAACAAAAACTTAAAAAGTCTTCTTTATAGTAATTTGTTAAAATTTGATAAGAATAGAAACAAAATGACCTGGAAGGATATATTTTATGGCAGCATTCCTACGTTTCAGGACTAATAAAGTTGTCTACTTTCCTAGCGATTTTTTTTTAATAATTTGTATTGAAGTTCATAGCCGAGTGTGAGGTTTATGGCGTAGCTGTTAGAAGCCTTCTTAGTTTGATTGGTTCTTTTCCTATAAATTGAATTTCGAAAAAACAGCAGTTGTAAGGTGAGATACATTAATAATTATATATTTTGTAGTAATATGTTATGTGGTTTGGTTTGTTATATAATAGACATTATAATTAGCTCAGAAGCCTATTATGTCATACTAAATAGAGATGCAATGGACTACAGTACCACTCCCTTAGAAGTATTCCCGGAGGAAAGTCAGAAATATAAGAAAAATTGTTTTTTGAATTTTGGAAATTTTATAAAGAGGGTTTGTTTTATGAACCTGGAGTTCTTTAATTAGGGTGATTTATTTATTTTAACAGTTTTCGTTATAAAAATTGGTTACAATATTGGAAAAATTAAAATATATCTTTCAAATTGGCAATTGGAATTGGTGTTATTATATTAACTATGGTAACAGTCAAGTTAATCAATTAAAATTAAATTTGGGATTGAATTTTCTAATTCCACTATATTATAGATAACAAAGTTTATTAATGTTTATAGTAATTGCTTTCTGGTTAGTTAAATAAAAAGAGATTAATTAAAAATGATTTTTTTTGATGGGCACAATTTTTTTTAAGAAAAACTTTATTGATTTTAGTAATTGTGTGTTATAGACAATTTCAAAGTGGAACTGTGGACGTTACGGCAGAAGAAAACCTTCAGAACTGAATTTCAGAGCTCCTTGGCAATTACTATTTCCTTAGATAAGAACTGCATGAAAACAGTAATCCATATGGATGTGATCATAGTGTTTATTATGAGGTCTATTGACATTTCCCAAAATGTTTGTAAAATATTATAAGGAGACAAAAGTATAACAATGTTTTATTAGTAGAAAAAAAAACATAAATATTCTCTATTTTACATTTTCTCAAATGTGAAAATATATTTAAGGGTGACAAAAAGCCTAAATGAATTTTTCATAAAATATTTTTAAATGTGAAATAAAGTATATATTAAATCAATCTTTAGAATTATTTAGAGAAGGCTGCTGATTTTCTACATTTTTTATGTAGATATTTATCATAATTTGTTTAGTTTTTCTACATATTAAACCATAAATATTCATCTAAATATTCCACCTGTAAATAAAATAAAGTAATTCTTGCATATATTTTAATGAATTAATTCATTTTGTCATGAAGTCTGAAAAACATAATAAGCCATGACTAGATTTGAGAAGAAATGAAATCAATGAGTAGGTTTTGCCCACGATGTCTTAAGTTGTGATTTTTAATTAAAACTATTTCTAAGAGAACCTATTTCATGATATTTATTGTCGAAATAAATATTATAACATACACATTACGATCTTAAACCACGGACATTTTCAAAAAACTAAGCTTATCTATTACTTTAGTACATACATACAACTACGTTTACATATTCTATACCACAAGTTTTATGATAAAAATTATTAGACTCATATAAGATTTAAATGCATATATAAATACCTTTCCAAATAATATTAATTATACGAAATCACTAATATTTATAAATATTCAAACACATCTTTAGATGTTATGATTGCTTATCTTTCAAATGTCATTTCAAAAAAAATGTCTGTTAAGGGAAATAGAATCAAGCATTTTTTTCATCAAATCTGACCAATATTAATTATAATATTTTTATATTATATCATAATCTTTGTATGATTCTTAAATATTCATGAAGTTTACATTGTTTTGGCATGTTAACGTGTAATGTGCAATAAGCACTTTAACGTTTTCTTTTTTAAATATTACCCCTGATATTTTGAACCATACTAATAATTTTGTTGAATTGATTAAACAGCGAACTATAATCAAATTTATGCAACTATTGAAAATAAAACTAAAAGAGTAAACAATAGATAATGTTACTCATTAAAATATGTATAGAATAGTTTTCACAAAAAAAAATTAATTGTAATGCGATAATGATTAACGCTAATTAAGTGAGCTTAATAATTTTAACATTTTGCTTGAATGTAAAATTACAAAGATAATTTGTAATTATTGTGGAATGTTCGATTCAAAAGTGTTCATTGTTCGGAAATGTCCTATTTACATTCATTAATTTATTAAAGATAAAAAATGCAAGTCTAGCCTATTTGCCTTGATATACCTCATAAATGATAATATAAACTGTGATATAAGGGTTGATATTTTTTGGACAGTTATAGTTAATTTAGTCCTACGACTTATTGACAGATAAGGCAAGTAAAATTTCAAAAATCTTCCATTACAATAAAGTTCATTCCTAACTTCACTTAAGTCACTAAAATGTTTACTAGGTAACTACAAGTATCACTTATGATTAACATCCAATAAATATTTCATATTCATTGTCGTTTTATAATTAAATGAAATTAGCTCTACTTTTATAGTAATGAGAAAAAAGCTGAGTATAGGTATAAGTTCATATAAAAAAATGTCTTTAAGCTTAGAGAAGAATCTCCTGATATGAATGGAATATTCTCTATTCTAATATCAATAAAATAATACAAAATGTTAGAACGGTTGTTAGATATATGAGTAAGAATAAGGTCTGAAAGGTGTAAAAAAATCTTATTTCGAAGTATAATTATATTAGTAATAGTTAATAATATGTATCAACTGATATTTGAAATATCCTAACATTTTCTCAATTATAGATTAAAAAATGTTAAACATCGGAAATATTAAATCAGAAATCTAATTATTATAAATGTATGTAAATATGATATTCATGTATGTTAAGACGATTATTATAAAGACTACAATAAAAAATCTATTGATAACATGGAAGCTACATCATACTATTAATACATTTGAGATAACGTGTACATGTATGTGAATGTCGTTGCATGCCAAGAGTTAATGTCATCCCTTTGGCATATATCTGCCGGAGGACAAACGCTAACGGTAAACAGTAGGCTGCCGAGAATTAAATTTATCAGTTACAAAAGAGTCAATCTTCCCATTTGGTGTTTCCATTGGCTGAAACAAAATATCACTATTATTGAAGTACAAAATGAAAACCAATTTAATTAAAATCAATTTCCTAGCTACAAAATTGAAAAGAGTAAAGTTGAATTTAATTTAAAAAATATGAAATTCCTTTCTTAATTCTTAGTTATATATTTTAGCATGGTAAAAAGTATCGACATGAAAAAATAGGTGACTGATGGCAAATTTTAATTTTTTGTTAAAATTACATGAAGACATTCACATTAAGAAAGATACCACAAATTATAAATTGTGGATTTAAACTCTGTAACTCTTTATTCAAGGCAATGGAAAGAACTCAAAATTTAATGTTATGCAACGTCTTTCCGGTAAAGTGAATAATTAGAAGCTATGATCATTATAAAATATATCAATGCAACTCCAGAAAAAAATTGATTTGAGCCAGCTTTCATTCTGGCTTTTTTTCTTAAATTTATCCAAGCAAAACTTAACTAACAAAGAAATAATGAGATCTCAAATAATTCGTTCATCAGAGAAAAGATTTCAAATAGTAATCACTGACTGATATTTAGAAATGTTTTAATAGCAACAAATTGATAAAAAATTGTTAGCGTACCTGCCAGAGCGGACAGGTCGTTCGCCTATTCCGTCTGGGCATGATCCTATGGTGGCAAACCATGAACACGAGCTGACAGCAAGTTGTGCAAAATAAACACAGCTGGCTTTGGACTGCCTTCCATCTCCAATTCCTGCAAAATAAAACGCATTAAAGTTTAACACGTGTATGGCAAAATTTTTGACGTTGATACAAAAATTTGTTACTAGCTATCTACATGTAATGAATAAAAATTTACTCAAACGGGACAATTTTAGCATTGGGTACTTATTTTTTTCCAGATGCAATTTTAATTTTTATTTATTTGAAACTTGTTATCAATGTTTATTGTTTTACGTAAATAGAAGATGTCTAGACTCACGACTAAAAGTAAATAGTGGGAACATAATGAATATGTGATATGTTTTCAAGACTATCAGCTTAGAAGTAGGGTTTAATAAACTTACAATCTCGCCGTCTTCGCCACCGAAGTGCAGCCATAACAGAGAACGTGCGTCATCAGCGGAGGCGCGCAGGTCGTGGAGAGGATGCCGCCAGAGAGCGCGCGCTCCCTCGCGGCCCAGCGAGCCTGCGGCTTCCGCCAGCGAGACTCCGCCCCCGCCAAGGGATAGGCGCGCCGCGCGTCCGCGCCATCGGCATCCTGCGGTAAACCATTTTTCATTTAGAGTTTCTTTTAAGGACGTATTTACAAATTGATTGGTCGTAAAATCACTAGCACACACGCAGCGACGCCGCTTGTAGTGTGCAACAAATTTCTAACCTATTCGCATTATCTTGATCCCTTAGATTATAATTAAAATGAAAATTATAAATAAAATGTAAAAACACATCACGTGAGTCAAATTAAAAAAGGTTACAAGTTTGACATTATATATGCGTGAATTTGTTAAAAATTACAAGTACTTCTTTCACGTCGCAATGTATTAAAAATTACGAAGGATACTAATTACTATTGATACCACGTTTCTCTCTGACTCTTCTTTTATACCAGCACATGTGCGATGTCATGTTCAACTCCCAAATGAGCAGAGATTACATTAATACCTCATAATGATTTGCCTAATGAAGCGCGAAAAGATTTACTTAGAATTTAATGTGTCTACACAAACATTACTTTCAAAGAGCTTCGTATTATATTTGGATATGTTTCTTAAAATAAAATATTTTTATTTCGTCACTTCAGTTAACGAAGGAATCATGACGTTTTTTTTTCCATTTTGCGAATATGTAAGAAGAAAAAGTTATAAACTTTGGAAGTGTCGGGGCCATGACATGACAAAGTTTTATTCTGATCACCTTTATTTTTCGCTTTCAAAATCTTAGCACTACTTAAATGTGATGAGCGGTCTCTAAGTACGTATTTGTCGCAGTTCGTCGACGAATATTTTCTAGCCGTAAAATCACTAATACACACGTGGCGACACTGCTTGTTGCTGTGACAAAAATTTAAAGTCAATGCGCCGTATCTTAAACGCTTATATTATATTCTAACTAAAATTTAAATATTTGTTTTGATAACCAGTTTTATTTATTTTGTAATATTAAAATTACATCGATACAATAATTACAAATATCAGTATTATTTTAGTTTTCGTTCGGATTTTATCCATTGACCAGGTCAGTTAAGCAGAATGATTGTGTACAATCATTTTATCTTCTACATGGAGCAGCAATAACTCGTGAATCATGACGTGCACTTTTGTTGGTCGAATTGGTTTCGGCCTATAAATTAAAAACACGGCGTAAAATATAACCACTAAATGTCATATTTTTGCGTGAATAAAAATTTAAATACAAAATCTCCAATACTTTCTAAAGCTGCTGATGCGCTTGCTTCCTCTGTCCTTTCTAAAACGAGTTTAGTCTAAAAGTAAAGAACTTAGGACCTATTAATAAAAATAATTGAATTAAGTACCAACGATAAATATGACAATTAAGGGTCCAGTCACTTTAGAGTCAGTCTGTTGTAAATTAACATGTACTAGAATACAATTATGTCCTTTTAATGAATCGTGACATACCATCTCAATAAATCGATATTGTAGGGACGACAAATAGAACATTTATTGCTTTCGTTCGTGGATACTGCCTTATGCTACACCTCTCGACTATCTGCAAAATAATACACCATCACATATCGAATGTTAAAAAATAACACGATACTTTGGTAATTAGTCTTAAATAATTAAAACTATAATAACATATTTATATAGCTTTGGATATCTTTTATTCCTTGCTCATACGTGCAGTTGAATGAGTCACGATTTTTTTTAAAATTAATCATCTGCAAATAAAACAAAGCGGCTAACGATTTATTTTTTAATTAGCTTTGTCCTTTTTAGAAGGTATTATTAAGTTAATTGTAAGATGTGTGTTAACACGCTATGCTACCTATTATACCTATTATAAAAGTAAACATTTTAAAGCAAGTATACTTTGCATGGAAACGTCGCATTGCCCTATCTCTTTTTAGTTGATCGATTGCTATAAAACATAGCTTATATGTTAGCTCACAGCCAACAGAATCCAACATTAAAAACTTCATAGAAATTCTTATTAACTGTTATTGTGTGGTGCGTGAGCAAACAAACTGGCTCACAGATAAACATTTCAAAAATAATATTTTTGTGTTCTATTACTTTTGTTATGTTACCCTAAATATTTTTTTTCGTAAATATCTTCAATATACAGACAGGCCAATTGCATAGTTTTATTATTCCAACTAATATAACGTGAAAGTACATTTATTTGTCCTTCTTTCACGTTATAATGGAGCTGTGGATTGACTTGATTTTAGTACAGAGATAGTTGGTAGACTGGGAAACGACATAGGCCCGGGAAAATTCATCCTAACTAATATTACAATACCAACTAATATTAATAATCCGAAAGTGTACTTGTTTGTGCTTTTCTCACGTCGCAATGGAGCAACGGATCGAAATGAGATTTTCTACAGAGATGATTGGCGGGTCGGAAAATTATATAAGCTACTTTCTAACGCGGTAAATTTCATACTGATTAACATTAAATTCCAAATTAATATTAGAAATGCTAAAGTCTATTTGTCTATCCCCATTTAGTCTTAAATAAACTGACAGTGACGACTACCATCCTTAAACAAATTATATTAAAAAAAAACATTAATAATAAATAAAAAACGACATTGAAATAAAGGGAAAACTCAGATTTTTTTAAGCAAAATTATATAAGTACACTCAGATATTCTTATAAAAACTATTACAAGATTTTCTAAACTACTAACAAACTTAATGTTTGACTATTCAACAAATCCTTTTTACTTCGGGGATTTTTCCTTAGGCTGGCAACGAAGGAGTCTGATTGTAATTGATTCAATTCTTAATGAATTCAGTATTAATAAGTTCTCGAGCCATTTTTCGAGCACAGTCTTACCTGTCTCTCAATGCCTTCAAATTTTAGCTATTAGCTTCGGCAGCCTCTTCAGCTAATTCCCCGATAGATACTAATGCATGCTTTACAAGTTACCTATGAGCCACGTATTAGTACTTTGTGGCGGAAGCTGAGAGACTGTACAATTGATATTCTTGTACAAAAAGTCGCGCGGTTTCCAAACCGAATTTACTACATGACTCTAAATTGATCGTATCCCGAAAATAATGGTTGCAAAGTTGTAGAACAACGGTCAATTAAATCTCGGTTTTGGGTGAAACATGTGAATTCAAAAAGAATTTGCTTGCGGTATTTCCGTCGTTCGATGTTCCGCTTCCGCCACTTCGTAGTTTATCTACAATTAAGCCTAATCGAGACGTAAACTGATTTTGAACGTACAATATCTTATCAGCTAACATTTTTTTATCGTTGTCTGACCTCTATTCTATATCTATTCTGTAAGAAAGGTGAAAGAAATACTCAAAGGAACGAATCTACGAATGCAGAGGTGACAAACCAAATTCAAAACAATTTTCATCGCTTTCTTGTCGCAAGCAGTCATCTATGTCATTCATTGCTTTGGGTGTTGCTTCACAAATAAAACATCTAGCAGATGATGTTCCACTTAACACACTACACATTTTTTCACCGACCATTGTCAGTTGCAAAGAATACTGGATGTTGAAAACGAGTTCGTCTAATGTGAATGTTGTTCGACAACATTATCTTCTTTAAAATAAGATTCCTCATTTTTAGATATAGTAAAACTTTCCTTCACAGATTGGAGGGGAATAGGTCTACAGTATCTCGTAGAAAAGGGGCGGTGATTTTTCTACAAAATGTTGGTTTCGCTAGCTGAATTTGTTACTATCTGAAAAGGAACGTAAACATTTACAAATAAACTACTTGGATGATCTAAACTAGAATCCGCGAAAGACTGTACTCGCTATCACCTGTACTATCGTCAAAACCCAATTAAAGTTAAATTAACTGACTCTCCTGGAATACTATTTAAAACAAATTCTTTGACTATAAGATCTGCGTAGCTGTGTGATCTAACAAACTTTGCAACTTGATCTCAGATTTTGATTCCGTCATTAGCAATGACTGCAGATAGCACTTTTTCTTAGGTTTCAAAACACTTTGCTACGATGGTAAAGTTTACTAGAAATCTTATACAAAGTTCATTATCAACAAATATTGATGTATCTTAACCTAACAAAAGTGATAACACTTCATCTACACTAATATTTGTTTATGTAGACGCATCCGAACAGTTGAGTGATGTACTAACTGCTGAATCGTTATCCTAAGATAATTACGTATGATAAAATACGTTCGTGTTTTTCTTTAGTATGTCCTTTTATTGAATCCTAAAACTCAAAGAAATACGTCCTATTAAAGGAGACTTCAGTGAATTAACAAGAAAGAAAAATATGCAGTTTAATTAACATTGTAAACGTTTCGTAGACGTGCTACGAAAAAGGTATGCTACGAGTTAACATAAAGAATTATAACACCAACAGGCTATGTTGGTTTGTATATTTTACGTTAGACTACACTTATATTAATATGTAGAAATAAATTGCAACAATTGCGCATTATTGCTAAAAAGTGTAGGATCAAGTGAAATCAAAATTATGCATTTTTATCTTAAATTATAATTAACCTTCGTAACACTAAAATATTGCAAATACTACAAAACATATAAAATTAAAATATATTAAATATTGCAACACATACCTTGGATTTTCATGTCAAAAATACACAAATTAACAAAAAAAAACCGGGAAAAATTATTGCAAAATTGAGTCACTAATAAATGCGCGATAAAGGGTTTGCAGCGCCGCATTTCAGAGATCAAAATGTAAGTGAAAAACAGTTATCAGCGATAGTATTTATATGTTTTCGGGTAGTTTGTTTATCGCACTAGTTAGTGAGGTAGTTAGAAGTAAGAATATAAGGTACCGATTTTTCGATTTTTGACCCATAAATGGAACCACCGTATGAGCCGGAGCAAAGAATCGAAGTGTTTTTGTCACAGATATAATTAATAGGCTCCTTTTCATCCCGGAAAATCTCATGATAACTAGTATTATAATATTGACTAATATTTTAAATCCTAAGTGTGTTTGTCCTTCCTTCATGTCGCAACGGAGCAAAAGATCGACGTGATTTTTGCACAGAGATAGTTGGCGGGCCGGGAAATGATACAGGCTATGTTCTATTTAGGAAATTTTATTCCTTCGAGAAAATTCTTATTTGAAATGAAAAGTACACAACGGGAATATCGAACCAACGTCGCCAACGGAGTCACCGATAGACGTGATTTTTGAAACGCTACATATTCAATATAAGGTAGCAACATAATCATTTTCTTTAATCCCTAATTTAGAGAAATATTTTTGTTTCCATTGTCATTTGTATTATAAAGTCACGAAAATGAAGGTTTAGCATTTGACATCCTTCACACATTCTAGATGACGCTGAATATTTCAATTTCTCCCTTTAAGTTTTTAACTATAACCACGTGAGCGAAGCTGCTGGTAAAAGTTAGTATTTACAGATAAAACGGTTTTGACGTGAATATGTCTATAAATTTGCTACAAATCCAATCTCAAAATCCAAAAAACCTAATGACAACAAAATCGGGGGATACAGTTTGGCGTTGCAGTTTGGAATCTATCCTCTACATAAAAAATTAAATTATACCACTGGATAGCTAAAGGATCAAAGAATTCATTACGATAAGCGAGAACGGTGACGCATCGCGCGCGGTGGAGGGGGAAGCGCCGCCATTTTGAGGTTATTTTGCTGCGTATCGAGATTTGCAATTAGTATAACTTTTGATTCGGAAAAGCTACGATTTTCGTTTAAGTTTTAATCGTCAGCTATCGTGAAAATCTATCGATTGTATATAAAACATTAGTTTAAAGTAGTGACAGTGAATATAATAAGGTGTTAGAATAAAAAAATATTATCAAAAATATTTTATTTAAAAAATAGAACCCGTTACATAGACGTATTCACGTACAAAACACGGCAGTGTCCATGATACAGCCACACCCCATTTTATAGACGTTTTGTGTCCCAACATTGAAGAAACGAATTGATGAAAAAATTCCAATACTTCTTAAAGGTTCGCTTACTAAAATAATTTACTATCGCAATTTTTTTCGATATGCGAGACGAAGATCGTCCGAATCGACTGTTCACTAGAGCTTCTCAACGCAGAATGACTAGTAAAAGCAAAATGTAGATGGCGCCGTGGGCTACAAAACGTCTGAGAAATGAAATGAAATTTTTGTTGAATAAACATTTTTCTTGTTCTCCTTTGCTATTGCGTCAATTAAAATTGTTTTATCATAAAATTAAACAGGAGGAAACGAATATTTTACCTCTTTTTTCGTAATTCGAATTAAGGTACAATTATTTAAGGTTTATTATAAACTTCGAAAAATTGGACGTTTTTCGTCAAACATGTAAATACGCCCTGAAACGATCATATGAGATACACACTGATACTGACGTATTCAAATAAATTTTTGCAAAGTTCGAATTTTGAAAAAAAATGATTACATTTTTTAAAGGAGAACATCTCCAAATTATGTTTCAAGTTGACTGGAAAAAATTTACAGTTTCCGCAGCAAAGAAATTTTGCGGAGCAGGTAGGTTCAGTTAAGCGGTAGTCGTAAGTACAACAATAGCCGTCCCTTTTTATCTGCGTGGATGAATTCCATTTATGTGTCGTGCCAGCTGTCTCTAGTGGAAAAAGGTTCTTTATTAGGTTCCTTTCATTAAAAATGTTTCTGTCTGCTGCGGTTTTTCGACGCTGTCTGGATATTTCAAATACTCTACCCGAAAAAGGCTTACGAAATTTATTTTAAAAATATTTGTGTACATCTCGTTGTAAATAAACTAAAGGTCTTTTTTTGCAAATAACCTATTTCTTAAACTATCGAATTTCCGAAAGAAATAATTGTATTTATTCTCGCGTCATATTTTTAAACAAAACGTAGAAGATAATTTCTTGATGTAATTTTTTTTAACTAACAATCAATTTAAAAAAATATTACAATGGTAACTAACAATTAATTTAAATAAACAAGCTTGCAGCTTGATTTCATGCACCGCGTTTAATTTGGAACTTAAAACGTTAAATGTTATCAAATATTAAAACTACAATAAGAAATGCATGACGAATGCCTTCTGACGAAAGAACGTGGCCAATTGGGTAATATATGATCATGCTAAATATGCATTTTAAGTCACGTGAATGAACTTGACTTAAAATGCATTTTTAACATTAATGGCAAATTCACTTAAATCTATCACTATTATATATTTTTTTACCGAATTGACTTTCTATATCTCTAGTCCAGTTCTTTATATTTATTAATGGTTCTAGAAAATTAAAGTTTATTATTCCTCTGGTACTGGGCTGTATGAATATTATTATTTTTGATGAAACAATTTCAGTATAAAAGTTGCATGTTTTTCATTAGGAATGTGTTTCCTTATGAATGATTTTACATATTAAATAAGGCTGGATGGAATCGATTACTCTATTCGGTGACTAGTATTTATTTCTCGTTGTTACTAATCGATTTATTTACTAATAATGCAACAAAACCCGTGATATAACGGTATCGACCCAAATTACTAATGAAGTTATTGATGATTTTTAAAAATTTATTTTTATTTTATTACTTTTCCGTTTACTTATTTATTCATACCAAAAATAATACAAACTGTTATTTAAAACTACGAAGTAATGCGATTTATAAAAAACAAGTTTATTTACAAAATTTAAGTGATTTAGTTTTAATGTGAAGTACAAATCTTTTTGCTTCTAGTTTATTTCTTCTTAATAATTAAAAGGTTTAGCAAGTATTTTTTATTCTGTACCTAAAAAAGCTCAAGAACATATAGGATTAATAAAATATGTAATAATTGTAGATTTTACTTTGTATAGTATTAATTATATATTAATAAATTATAATAAACAATTTGAGTATTAGAAACAATAATAAATAATATACTTTTAGTATACTATTAAACACGCATTAATATTATGGTAAATTATTTAAATAAAAAACAAACAAAAAACTGCTCAAAACGTAGTATCGTTTTTTTTTCATTGAATTGGTCGATGTTTGTTCATAGCGAAACTAAGAATAAACTAATTTACGTAGTCAAGTTGTATATTCTGGCAGTCAAATTTTCATTAAATATCCATGTAAAACAAGTAATTGATTACCTTCACTTATATACCTAGGTATATCTCGGGCATCATATTTACGCACCTAATATTGAAACTTTTGACATTAACTTTTGTATAAAATTGGATATTCACACATTTAAGAAAAATCACTTTAGTCTCATTGTCCTATAAAAAAAATTGTGAATACTGAGCACACTCCATGGAAATTACTTTTTTCAAAAGGAAATCAAAAAAAGGAAAGCTGTCCGGAAAATGGCATAAGTTATGTGAAGTCGCCGTAAATTTAATATGGCAGACGCTCCAGGATATCCGATTATTATTTATTTAGGGCCGCCTTAATATGGATATCAAACGAAAAGTATTAGCGCGTAGAATACTAAAATATAATTTACCGAATACAGACAAAAATAAATCTTATAATATGTATTTCTCTATACAATATTCATACAAAGTGTCACACTGTTAAGTAAATAATGATATAAAGGCCTAGATACGAAATATATTTTATACTCCCTTCATCATACACAGAAGTTAAAAAGAAATAAAATTCAGTTCCATACTTCAACAACTCGCCCACAGGACAGTGGACACGACAGTAGGTCAGACTCGCGGAGTTGTGTAGACTCAGGTGATATCAGCGACGCGCGGTGAAGTGGGAGTATGTACATCACAAGCTAAATCTACACGAAGGGGCACACACGCGAATTGACACTTACTTAGTTAACGGGTGTCTGCGCTTATTGAGAATATTCGCCAAAGCGAATTTCCAATTGTTAATGTCGTTTTAAAACTTATATTGACTGCCACGATTCTAATAACTGCGAAATATTACCTACGGAACATCAAATTTGAAGTTAATTTCCATACGGACGAAGTTACAGATAAGACCTCGTGCCAGTATTTGATGATCGGTATTGTGAGACAATTTTATTAGACATTTGGTCTCGGCTGTTATGCTAGTCGGAGGCTTTATTAAATATTTTACAAGCAACTGTAAGAATTTAAGTTTCAATTAAACATTTCTCTATAGTAAAAGTAAACTGAAACAAAACTGTTATGGAAAGGAGGACAAATTATTTTGTATCAAAACGTTATACCGCGCTCTTCGCTAAATATTCTCCGTATCCTATGTTTTGTGTCTGAAATAGAGCATTGAATTCACTTTATCTAAGATATCAATGCCATTTTCATGTATACCTGCGATGTAGTTATGGTAAAGAGCGAGCTCATGGATAATGGCTATTGCCAGCGCGGAGAGGTTAAACGAAACTTCGACGCAACATTCCGCTTTATTTTGTGTAAATTGTTCGAATTTACCCAAATAGGGTATTCAATTTTTCTCAATTATACTGCATACGGGACAAGTATCGTCCAGGGGATTTAGCATTCGACCCCGTTAGCAGATGGCAGGGGTGATAATGATACCCTCAATTTTCTATTTCAACCCGAGTTTGCCTGTGCACCGCTGAAGAAATTTTGTTATTCCGTTCCTTTGACCTTCGCGGATTATTTGAAAAACTTCCCCTTTGGCTGTCTAAGCTCCATATAGCATATATAAAAATCATTTTAATTTTGTTCACCATGTTTTAATTAACTCCATGTCATGTTTTAAACTCTTATCTTATCAAACTTTACGATATCAGGTTTTCTAAATGTTTCAATATCAAATTTTAATGTACATTAAAATAATTTTAGTAAGAAATGTCTACGCCGAAATTTTCACATTACATAAACAATTTGCATAACGAAGACCTCTCATTAATTAAGTAATTGAAAAGGTCCCTATTCGCACTCTAGCGGAACGTCCTTCACTTACTTCGACAAGACGGCAGGCTCCTTAGTAATCAGGTAATGGTTTTGCTTTTCTTATGGACAGCGAAGCTCCGAACACTATGTGGTACTGTACAAAACGAAACGCCAGTTAAAAATAATATTTCATTACAGCAAAGTTTGGTGAAAGTACGCGCCATTATAAAATTTCAAAGCAACTCATGCGCAGACAACACGTTAGAATGCAATGATAATTATTTTAATTTATTAATCAGGTTGATGCTTTCACGCGTAAAGAGAAGTAAACAAGACAATTAGCTCTCCGGATCTCATTCGCTGCTGGTATGCCGTAACAGCCGGTGCTGGGATCCTCTTTGTAATATAACATTACGCTTATGAAAACGTAGAGAAGATTTCCCACTGGCACCGTAACGCTGCAAATATTCTTCGTAATGACGGCAGTAATACAATGCGCTACATCTCAAGACAGTGGGGGCTATCAAATCGCAAACGTGCCAATTATGATAATGTGCTCTGTGGCGAGTAAGAATTCAAATAATAAATTATATCTCGCAATGTTATTTTCGCGGTGTAAATTGGATAAAGTAATGTTTGACGGTGCCTAATGGTGCCCCGCTTTTACGTGGAAATTAAGGTGCTTTTTCATTATTGAATTTGCGGATAAGGAAAATCAAAATGATTTCGATGGCAAAAATGTTTAATGATTATTTACATTAATTGACATATCCTTTTAAATTAAGTTTTTCCTTGCATAATCTGCTATTTAAAATAAGCTTATTTTACTTATAAATTAATCAATAAATTCACTAATGATTGACAAATGTTCTAAGTATAAATGAATTTTGTAACGGACAGTGTTTGTCAGCAATGGTTTAATGTTTTCATCTTGTTAATAATAGAATGAGTGTTATAAAGTTAAACAAATTTGTAGGTTTGCTTCTTAGTGTCTCAGGAAGTATTTATCGTGTAATCTCATATATTTGTCGCACCTACTTCTTGTAATCTTAGTATCTCAGGAAGTATTTACCGTGTAATCTCATCTATTTTTTGCATCTACTTCTTGTAATCTTAGTGTCTCAGGAAGTATTTATCTTGTAATCTCATCTATTTGTCGCACCTACTTCTTGTAATCTTAGTGTCTCAGGAAGTATTTACCTTGTAATCTCATTTATTTGTCGCACCTACTTCTTGTAATCTTAGTGTCTCAGGAAGTATTTACCATGTAATCTCATCTATTTGTCGCACCTACTTCTTGTAATCTTAGTGTCTCAGGAAGTATTTATCTTGTAATCTCATCTATTTGTCGTACCTACTTCTTGTAATCTTAGTGTCTCAGGAAGTATTTACCATGTAATCTCATCTATTTGTCGCACCTATTTCTTGTAATATTAGTGTCTTAGGAAGTATTTACCGTGTAATCTCATCTATTTTTCGTACCTACTTCTTGTAATCTTAGTGTCTCAGGAAGTATTTATCGTGTAATCTCATCTATTTTTCGTACCTACTTCTTGTAATCTCAGGAAGTATACACCAGGTTTTAGGTGGCTGTTTACATACTTCGCCAAAAAAAAAAGAAGCAGTCAAACGTTTTCGTCGTACTGCTGCGTCTAACTACGTATACATTGAGCTGTTCAGTAGTCTGCAAATATAAGAGGAAACAATTAAAATAAATACAATGAAACCCGCCAGACTGATTCAATCAGAAGGACATAACCTTTTTGTCACTACATGAAGCGTGTCGTACAAGTTACTCTTTGTGGAAAGCATAGAAGCTAATTATTTTAATAAAATGTATTGCAAAATACTGATTAGAGATTGTCCAGTAGTCCAATATGAAGGAATAAACGTGTTCAAATTAATAGAACTCGTTATGTCTTGTGTACATGAACATTTATATATGTTACATCAACATTTCTTGAAGCAAGATTTGGAATGACACTATAAATTAAACTTGTATATGTTACATCAACATTTCTTGAAGCAAGATTTGGAATGACACTATAAATTAAACTTATATATGTTACATCAAAATTTCTTGAAGCAAGATTTGGAATGACACTATAAATTAAACTTGTATATGTTACATCAACATTTCTTGAAGCAAGATTTGGAATGACACTATAAATTAAACTTATATATGTTACATCAACATTTCTTGAAGCAAGATTTGGAATGACACCATAAATTAAACTTATATATGTTACATCAACATTTCTTGAAGCAAGATTTGGAATGACACCATAAATTAAACTTATATATGTTACATCAACATTTCTTGAAGCAAGATTTGGAATGACACTATAAATTAAACTTGTTTATGTTACATCAACATTTCTTGAAGCAAGATTTGGAATGACACTATAAATTAAACTTGTATATGTTACATCAACATTTCTTGAAGCAAGATTTGAAATGACACCATAAATTAAACTTATATATGTTACATTAACATTTCTTGAAGCAAGATTTGGAATGACACCATAAATTAAACTTATATATGTTACATCAACATTTCTTGAAGCAAGATTTGGAATGACACTATAAATTAAACTTATATATGTTACATCAACATTTCTTGAAGCAAGATTTGGAATGACACTATAAATTAAACTTGTATATGTTACATCAATATTTCTTGAAGCAAGATTTGGAATGACACCATAAATTAAACTTATATATGTTACATCAACATTTCTTGAAGCAAGATTTGAAATGACACCATAAATTAAACTTATATATGTTACATCAATATTTCTTGAAGCAAGATTTGGAATGGCACCATACCATACAGTGCCAATTGAAAATTTTCTCTATTTTAGAAATTAGTTTCGTTCACATACCGCCTAGAAGAAAAATTAATAATTTATATCATTTAAAACATCGCATATTTCGTTAGCAAAAAGTCACGCGCTGCCGCAATACTTACAGACATTCACAATTAAATGAAACTACGTGATATAGTATTATTTTTACTTTTTTTAAGTTCTTTACCACGACCTAGGTTTCGTTGTATTATAACATCTTCAGCTTTCACTTGGCTATTAGCAAAGATACGTCAAACAATAAACTCTTTAAGATCTTTGTTAATAGCCCACCTAAAGATGTCGTAATACAACGAAATCTAGGTCTGGTAAAGAACTTAAAGAAAGTAGAAATAATACCACATTACGTAGTTTCATTTAGTTGTCAATAATGAATTTCTATAAACTTAACGTCAAATATATTCAATGCTTACAGACATTAAATTTCCGTTCTCTTTTATTAGCGAGAGTAAAACGCGTGAATTTTCAATATAATTTACAGGTCTTTATATAGTTAAATACTTCTGTGCGACGGTTGAGTCCATCTCTCTGTCATCTGTGATTCACATAGTAAGTACGAATGATGTAGATAAATAAAAATCTATACGGTACCAATAAGGTATACATTGTATTATAGTCGTGTGAATTTTTACAGTGCGCTGGGTAAATCTCTAACCCTGTTGGGTGGAATCGTTTGATTGTAGATACGGGACATTTCCAGAGGAACTTCAAAGGTTCCTTTTGTTTTATGAAGGGGAATGTTACGGGTCCATGGAGAGGGGTCCTATGCCAACATGGGCGGAATGTGGGAATAGTGTGTTGACTAAAGAGGTAGAAAAATGCCGCTTTTTTATTAAAATTGTAAGCACAAAATTCCCAGAAAAATTGTTATCCTTATCCCCAGAAATTGGATATTGATTACTTAAAATGATGGGAGAATATCTATGCAGGAATTTATTTCTATAAACAAAGTATAGAAACATTTTGGGAACCGTTGCAAGTGTACAAACTTGAAAATCATTTCAGGTGCTATATCGGAATTTATACAACGGGAGAGAAACTCGCTGACATAGACTTAGTTTTTACATAATAACGATATTGATGAAATAATTATTTTAGACCAGGAGTACCCTATCAGGGGGGCTGGCCTCCCAAGGGGTTATAGAGAGATGTCAGGGGGGGCGGAAAGCGTTTACATTTTAGAAAGAAAAAACAAAAAATATACAAACAACATTTACAAATAACATTACAATGTAATGTTTAATTTATATGCATAAAATTAATGAAATTAAATGTCGCATTCATTATTATTACCATAAACTTACGAAAAATTTGACGTTTTGGTGTACATTTTTTATTGAGAAGTCAGTTTGAATGTGTAAAATGATTGTGTCTCACTGTTAAAAGGTAAGTTTGTATATTTACAAACTTCAGTTACCATTTTTATTTAATTTACTAAATCAAAGGGGGGGGGGGGCATGAAAAAGTAAAGGGGGGGCATGAAAATATAATTTATAGTCCGGGGAACCTCAACAAAAAAAAAAGGTTGGGAAACCCTGCTTTAGACACAGAATACACTTACTAGTGATCTCACCTCTTTCGACGTGTATCAAAGTGTCATAGACAGAGGTATGTTTTATTCTAGTAAACGTTCTAGATTTAAAATAATTTACGATTTTATTAAAATAATGGATCTTCAAAGAACCTTCAATTATTCTATGTACTACACTATTGATAATTTTTTACTGCTTCATTCGTATTTTGACGTCATAATTTTGACGTATCATAGGTAATAATAGCTTAGTTGCATAAGTCGTACATTAAAATATAGTATATCGTCATTTCTTTATTAATTCAGATATCTTCGGCATTTAAAAAAAAAGCATGAGTTGAACTGCCAAGTACGAATACAATTTGTCAATTACGAGTTGACCTTGCACTGCGAGGGTTCCGTAAACACTTAGGCATTTATAAGCACTTATGGGTAGATAACATTTCTATTCAATTATTTACAAGTATCAATTTTTCATGACGTAAATATATCGCGTACTATACATATATACCTATATATATATATATATATATATATATATATATATATATATATATATATTATACATATCTTTCACAGGCGTAAAAATACTCTGAATATTTCCAAAATTATAAGATATAGGATAATCGTTAGTTTTCCATAGCAAACCCTTTCAAATTATACCCCAACGATATATAAAATTAAAAAAATGTTGAGTACTTTATTTACCCCTCTTTAATTTTTATATATTATGTTATATGGACATTTTAAAAAGTTAACAAGAGCGAAATATGTGGTTTTACAAAAATGTATCGTTACGACAGGTTTTAAGTTTCCACGTCGCATGGTTTTTGAGAAAATCGTCTGTGACCGACGGACAGACAGACACAAGAGTGATCTTTAAGGCTTCCATTGTTCAGTTTGATTTCCAGTACCCTAAGAAGAACGTGTGTTATTTGTAATGACGAAAACAAAATAAAACCTAAATTAATATAATTTATACTTTGTCATCATTAGTTTTGACTGATTTTAGCAAAATACTGCGATCGCCATTGTATAACATAATTGAATAATATTGTACAAAGTTTGGTTTGCCAACAGTAGGTTCGAACCCGGGTCACGGGCCAAGCGTTATATCACGAAGAGAAATAATACAAGGTAAATTCAATACTCGAGTAATAAACGTTGATTACAATAAATAAACGAATGTGATTTTCAGTCGCAATGCTTACCGTGCGAATACGACAAGTATAACAAGACAATATAAGTATAAATCGTTGCATGGAAAACGATTGATTTCTAGAATTCACGGTGACGGGCCATAACGTAATTAGGTGAAGAAAAATGCGGCCCATTTTCATCTTTTAAAAATTCACTTAGATGAATTTGTGAGAGTCCAGATATTATAATGTTATATATAATTGCCACATTTAGTATTTTGGCCACCTTTTTTAAGTCAGACACGTTGTAATTTTTGATTAGATTTATGGCGATACTCTCATCAGTGAGAGAAATTGTATGCTGGTTTTGACTCAGGCAAAATTCAAACGTTTCATACAAGGTTACAATCGACTGGTGATTTTCAGTAAATGCGTATGTTTTGTTGGTGTCTAATTGTTTAGTATGTGCAGAAATGTTAACCGGTACTTGGCTATCGGATTTAGATGTAAAAGGGCTTATTTCTGACGTCGTATAAGACTTTTCTTTAAAGTAATAGTCATATTTTTTAGTCTTAATATTTATTATAAAGACGGTACAAAGCATTGAAATTGAAAAATTAAGTGATAATGAATTTCTACAAAATTAACGCCAAATATATTCAATATTTTTTTAGTCTGTTCAAAAATATGATCTTTTAAATTTCTGTTTTACAATTTTCGAAATTAGAAAGATTTTTTCAATATTGTTTTGTTGTTGTCTGCCATTTTCCCATCGTATATATTGTGCTATATTCTACTTTAAACTATTTCACATACAAAATAAAGGAAAATAACGTTAATTGTACTTAGTGAATACCTTGAACTGAATGAAAAAAATCTTAACGAATTATCATTATATACTTAACATAAAGCATAAAATATAACTAGGGATGGTAAGTAGGCATGGCAGTCGCGCCACGGATATGTTCCCCGTATCATATGTTGTTTTCTGCGCAATGAAGTATAGTTTAGTTGCAGATCAAACACAGTAAGTAGTAGAGTTCTGTTATTCATTGTTCATTAGTGCCCAAAAATGCACTTTTGTGCCATAATTACGTGCAAAAATAAAAGCCACCAAAATACTGTGATCAACTGCGGGATTTTCTATAATCGATAAGTTAATTTTAATATATTTTGATGGATTTTAAGTAAAATAGTTATTGGCGACGTCATTGCACCGGTACGCTTTAGTAGCGGATGACGATATTATCACACAAGTATTGATAACATGAATATATTTGGAGATAATTATGAAATCAATGATTGATACTTTAAAGCAGCTGAATCTACATAATAATATTAGAGTATAAAAATGGTATGAAAACAAATGCCTGTTATGTTCTTCATTCATATTATAAGACAGACTAAAAAAGAAATTAGTTTATTAATGATAAAATTCTAAAAATAAATATAATTGTTTGAGTAATATATACGACTAATGTTAAAAGTTCTAAATATTGAATATATTTGCCGTTAATTTTATAGAAATTTATTATTCACAATTAAATGAGATTATGTGATGTAGTATTATTTCTACTTTCTTTAAGTTCTTTACCACGACCTAGGTTTCGTTGTATTACAACATCTTCAGGTGGGCTGTTAGCAAAGATCTTATGATGTATCTTTGCTAATAGCCCACCTGAAGATGTTGTAATACAACGAAACATAGATCGTGGTCAAGAACTTAAAGAAAGTAGAAATAATACTACATCACGTAGTTTCATTTAATTGTTAAAAGTTCTGTTCGGGAAAGAAGTCAATGATTGGTCACATATTTGGGTGAACATCTTTTCTTTTACTATTCATAATAATGTGAAGAAGAACTAAAGTTTTAAATTGTGAATGTTTAATATTTTGGTCCTTACACCAATTTTAAGTCTGAATTGAACGGGTTGTCTCATTTAAGTACATGCTGCTAGATACCATAAAAGTAAGAATAGATTAAAGCCGCTGGATAGAAGAACTGTTTTCCTAAAAAATAGGCACAGTTTGTTCAGCACATTTAAGAACACGATTTTGACGTAAAATAGTCCGGTAGATTATATTTGTGCCTAAAAACAGTTCCAACTTGTACTCAAAAACATTTTAGCCAATTTCGCGTTGAGTGGAATGAAATGGCAATATGCCTTCGCGTCGAGTGGAACGGTAGTTTCATAGCTACGTAGAAGTAGGAATTGGTTCAAGTGGCGATTATTTGGCAGAAGCTAAAGAGATTCTTGCATTTCTAGTTACGAACATTAACTCAAACTGGAACTA
Organism: Druceiella hillmani; assembly: GCA_039881145.1. Taxonomy (NCBI): domain Eukaryota; kingdom Metazoa; phylum Arthropoda; class Insecta; order Lepidoptera; family Hepialidae; genus Druceiella; species Druceiella hillmani. Next base: position 37,277,183 of record JAYKKI010000014.1, read on the forward strand.
AGTTCGACAAAGAAAAAATATAAACAATGCTTTAAATAATTTATATTCACAAAGATATTTGATTGCATAGCTTTCTACCAGTATGGCAATTTTCTTTCAATCAATCTCGTAACCGATTTAATGAAAGCGGTCGTTTATTTTATTGAAAAAGATAGCGTAATGCTAAACTTACAAAACATTAACTAGTTAATGAATATGTAATATTTTCGGGACAAAAAGTTAAATATTTTCTGAAATATTTTCTCAATATTTCTCATTGTGAACAAATAAAACCAAAATTATTTCGGTCAATATGAACCTTAATTTGTATGAAAATCTAGTTCGGCTCGGAAACTGTCAAAATTTCATTAAATCCGGTTTTTCTATAAACCTTATTCTTCTATTATTTATTTCTCTTTTAGTACTTAGAAGAAAATGTTTAATATGTTTATATTATCTTTATTGTGTTAAATGCAGATAATAAATATTTTTGTAAGCGTAAACGTTACCATTTAAAATTTATTTTTTCTTAATAAAACATTTAATTTAAAAATATCAACTAATCTATATTATTACGCTGCTTTAACTCGATATCGCGGTGAGCGGTTGATAAATGTGTGAATAAGACAATTTTGAAGCATTTGTTGCGAGCGGAACAAGTACATGTGACTTAAGCGTTAGGGAACGAGAAAGCACTGATAATCTCCATGATGATCTTCAGCAAAGGTGAGAGGTGAGTAACAAATTCACTAAGTAGCTGCTTGAAACAAACTACAGGGACTTCCTCGCAAATCACGCAGTTCATTCACTCTACAGGCACGGTAAGTGTTATTAACTAAAATACAACAATTTACATACAGCCTATATAGGTGAAAATAACATTTACCGAGCATCTGCAAATTTGAAAACTAATGTTGTGCCTTATTCTTTTCATATTAAAGAACAAATGGAGAAAATATTTATTTCACCAAACTCCTAATTTATAAAACATACACTTATTTCAATACATTAAATCTTATCAAATTAACAATAAAATTACACACTAGATTTTGCAAATACTGAACTTTTCTATTGTTTTATAATGACAGGGGAATATTTCATTACTGATTGATATTCGAGTCAAATTGCTGGTGCGCGTGGCGCCCTCTAAACCCTGGCATCTCAGACCATCGCCCAGGTCGCTCCCCATCGGTACTGTATATAATAAAATAATAATGAGGCTGTGTCTGTGCGTGAACCAAACAAAATTCCTTATTTGCAAGTTTGATATCATAGAAGCTTGATCAAGATCTCCAATAGATATTATCAAAATTTTTATTCACTACCACTATTTAATTAATTACCAGCGACATCTTTTTTTGTAAGCAACCATCACAAATATGTAGTTTCATAATCTTTAACTGGGTGGCGGTATGTATTTTATCACTAACAGATGTTTACAGAATTTTAGAATTACAGTATCGTCACTATTAATTAGACTCCAGCGTACCTTCCTGTGTGTATCTAAAAATGGAAAGTATAAAGATTTAAAAAGTGCACTAGAGCACATGTTTCCCTCGCAAAAAGGGAGTGAAATTTCTAGTGCTAATAAAATGGCATTACTACTTGAAAACAAATAAATATTATAATACACATATGTTTCAATTTAGATGGATCGATGCGTCCGTATAGATTATTTTATCCAATAATTGGCAAGTCGAGCAAAATAAACCTTTTCAACAAACGAGGAAATATATTCATTAAATACGTTAATCAATTTATTATTTTTAGAGGATTGCATAGGTGATTCTCAAATCACATTATATGAACATACATCTTTAATATCGACAACAAAATTCTGACATATTTTCAGCACTTGCTTTAATATGGGAACGAGTGAAAATGAATGAAGTTACTCTTTTTAAATGACATTTAAATAATACAGTGATACCAATAATTAAAAACATACGATCAAGTGCTCAATAGAACATTTAAAAGTCGAGCTGCGTAGTTGTACTGCAAAACAAACTTATTACCGCAACATGTCTGAAATCATTTAAAATGGAAGTGCCTGACTAAGCCCTTTAAGTAACATTAATTTAAAGAAGTCTATCCAATGATATGCTAATAGATTTCATTCCTGTTTTAATATTCACGGGGAGGGATACTAAAATCCCTACAAATTTGCTGTATATTAAATGATATCTCCATCTGAAGGACCTACCTTTAAAATTTAATTCAAATAGGTCTAAAATTGCAGAAACTATGATAAATAGATAGACCGACGAGAGCACATAATTATAATTGTCCGTACTTGAAAATTACCGCGAAACTTTAAAAATTGTATTTCTCAATCAGATGGATAAAGATATTATTAGGTATAAGGGAACGATCTATTTAGAAAAATTACCGTGCCTTTGTCTAACTTTGCACATTTCGTTCTTTCTAATTGGCAAAGTTTACAAGATAATTGGTCGTAACAGTCAAACGGAAAAGTCAGAACAATAGGGTTCTGCGGAGCTCCAAAAAAAGAAGTGATTTAGTTCCATTAAATGTGGCCGAAAGAAAGCAATTTATCGACCGGAATTTTCCTTTTATTATGGAAGGTTTTACAGTAAACATTTGTTCGATTTTTTTATAAATACTACGTTACATAACTACGTTATATTTTATGAGCTCTGTTCTTATATAGCGGTTCTTAGATAGCGGTACAAAACGAGCTGTGTGGAGTATAGTTCCATTAAATGTGGCCGAAAGAAAGCAATTTATCGAACGGAATTTTCCTTTCATTATTGAAGATTTTGCAGTAAACATTTGTTCCATTTTTTTTATAGATACTACGTTACATAACGAAGTTATATTTTATGAGCTCTATTTTTAGATAGCAATATAAAACGAGCTGTGTGGAATAAAACTAGATAAAACTCATCAAAATAAAGCAATGCCTGAATTACACTAGTAAAGTATGTACGGTTACAAATTACCACCAATGCAATGTCGTATTATGTGATAAATATGACAAACATTATTCTGGTTGGATAATTTCGCATTAAGAGCAGCAGACCAAGTTATAACAGCAAAAAATAATCTGTAAAAACCGAGCTGTTAAAAATGCAACATCACCAAATAACATTGAATAACCTATAGAAACCGAGCTAAATATAACAGCCAAAATATTATCTGTAGAAATCGAGCTTTTAAAAATGCAATATCACCAAATAACATTGAATAACCTATAGAAACCGAGCTAAATATAATAGCAAAAAATAATATGTAGAAACAGAGCTGTTAAAAATGTAACATCACCAATAACAATGTCGTATTATGTGAAAAATATGACAAACATTATTCTGGTTGGATGACTTCGCATTAAGAACAGCAGACTAATCCAAGTTATAACAGCAAAAAATAGTCTATAGAAACTGAGCTGTTAACACGTAACTATGATAACATCATCAAATAATATTCATCTTTCTCCATTGCACGCGCGCGGTTTGATAGAAACTTTCGGGTATACGAAAAAAACCTTTATTTTGGGTATTTTAGCCATAACTCAGAAACTTTTCAACCACAACGATAGGTACCATTGATGAATTGTCACGAATAGCCTGCAAGTTGCCCGGTTCTAATTCAAGTTGTTTTTCTTTTGTTTTATAGAACAAAAGTTTAAACTTTTCGGTGGCATAACTCATGGCTAAAACGGATTTCCGGATTTTGAAATTTATGGTTTGTTCTTTCCGCTGAGTACAGTCAAATACAAAATAAGATGTTATAAGCTTTTGAATGATTCGTGCTTAATAATTAACTGCCTTGTTTTCATTGACACCCTTCTGGATGTTAACGTAATACTTTCATTATTTTGATGAAGCCACAAATCAATTCGTATCTTAGTATATTATGCTAATTTACTAAACAACATATCCCAAAGAGATACCAGTAAAAAAATCGTGCTTATACAATGGAAGATAAGTAAAAAAAGGACCTTTGATACCAACACCGAAAACACATTTTAACAAGTCATTTTCATGTATCGTAGACAAATCATTCTGGCGTAACTGCTGTGGGATAGGTGAGAAATTAAATACCATGGAAAACTGGAGATATCCGACACAATGCCGGTATTGACTACGGTATTTTAAACAAAATATGGTCACACGAACGCAAGAACTTGTTGGATGTGACGAAATATAAATATTACGTGGGCAACATCTGCCCTGAGTCGAAGAGGGGAAACAATATATACAGGAGAAAACCGATTGGGAATAGATATGAAAAGTAACCATAACACCTAATGTACAGATCACTGTGAGTACGTGAAAAAAGTTATATATATATATATATATATATATGTATATGTATATGATAATGATATATATATTATATATAACGATAAAATAATAATATATAATACAATAATATTGATTATATATTTCATATAATTCGCTCTGTGATAATTCCTTTATTATTAAAAAAGAATCTCCTCGAAATTAAATCGAATTCGTTGGCTGTGAAGGTCTAAGTATAGATGCTCTTGCTTCTATCATTGACATTGTAGTACCCAGCATCATTGCCATATTTAATACTTCTAGATTAACGTCTACGTTCCCTTGTGTGTGGAAAAGGGCGCATATTATTCCGTTACCCAAAACATCTACCCCTAACTAGCTCAAAGATTTTCGATCTATCTCTAGGTCGAAAATCTATATTATAGATATATCTATATTACCACTACTATCAAGTCTTTGAGCAGATTGTACATTCTCAACTTGTTAGTTTTTTAAATACCCAAAATTTTCTTGACCCCCTGTAATCTGGCTTTAAGTCAGGTCAGAGTACTTCAACAACACTGCTGAAAGTGACTGATGATGTGCGCCTAGCCATGAATAATACCCAACTATCTGTTCTTACATTATTGGACTTCAGTAACGCTTTCAATTCTGTCGACTTCGACATTTTGATACATAGATTTAAATCATTAAATCTGTTGCAATCATGTGTTGATTGGTTCAATTTCTATCTTCGTTGCAGTAAACAGGCAAACAAAGTTTCTGTAAACTATTCAGAGTGGACCAGTCTCATTGCCGGAGTAGCCCAAGGTGGTGTTTTTTCTCCATTTCTTTTTTTCTATTTTTATTAGTCCTGTAGTTAAACTACTGTCCTCCAACTATCATTTATAAGCTGATGATCTCCAAATAAAATGTTGATAAAATGTCTTCATGTATTGATATATTAAATGCAGACATTCGATCAGTCAGTGAGCTGGTAGGCAGGGTCTTTTGATTAACCCAATTAAATCGCAGACTATTATCATCGGTAGTCAGAAACTGTTGTCAACAATATCTATATCTGGGTTACCACAGCTATTGATTAACGGTTATGTTATACCTTTTACTTCAATCTTGGTCTACTAATTGATCAACATATCACATGGCATTCTCAAGTAAATGATGTTAGTCGTAAAATTTTCTTCAAATTACACTCTCTTAAACGGCTTCAAAATTTTCTTCCACTGCGAACTATAATACAAATTTGTCAAACTTTACTTCTGCCTATTCTTGATTATGGGGATGTGTGCTATTCTAATCTAAATGAACATTTACTCAATAAATTAGAACGACTTCAAAACATGTGAATTTGATACATTTTCAGTCTTAAAAAAATTGACTATATATTCGAGCATCGTCTTAAATAGTTAAAGATTCGTGATCGACGCAACCTTCATCTTCTATGTTTTGTACATAATATCCTCAATAACCCGTTACATCTACATACCTTTAATTTAGATTCCTATACCTGTTTATATCCTACGACTTGTCATCCCCATCTTCCAACTACGATCCAAAAATAATTACACCCTCCTAATCCCTCAGCATAGAACGAAATTTTATGGCGAATCCTTCACCGTAAATTCCACTCGATTGTGGAATGAACTGACTGCAAATATACAAAGTGCGTCCTCGTTGTCTGCGTTCAAAAGTCGTCTAAAAATACTTTATCTATCATAATTTGGCAGATCCTAATCCCTTCCATTATAACCCATCCTTGTCCCCCCCTACTCCTAAAGTGTCGTTTTGCTCTGGTTTTTAATGAATATTTTTTTATTAGCACATAATATTATATATTTTATTTTTTTATTAAGTAGAATTAATTAATGTTTAAAAATCACTTACAGTCTGCCACAGTACTTAATGTTCACATCAAATTCATTGTGGTTGGCTGTAAGAGACTGCGCTTGTAACAATAAGTCTGCCACTGTATACTTAGTTAAGCTTGCAGAACTAAATAAATAAATAAATACATACATACATACATACATACATACATACATACATACATACATACATACATACATACATACATACATACATATACAAATGAAGCTAATAAAAGCGTTAATTTTTTTTTACATTGGGACCTTGCAGGCAGGTATTAGTCTATAGATGATACGTATAGTTTTATTCTGTATACCAGAAAGTCGCTTTCAGGCCGTGTGCGTGCAGTGAGAAAGATGACTGTCGTGTTAATGTCGTTGCTATTAATGCGTTGTTTGCAGTTAACATTTTATAGGTTATCCTTTTGTGATTAAAACTCGTACTTATTAAAACTCGACATTGTAGATTATACAATGTCATAACCTCATTATAAAACGAGATTACAGATTTCGTGTGAGGTTTAAATAAAAATAAATAGGCATACCAGAAAAGAGATCACTGAGGAATATATTATCTGGAAAGATTGATAAATAAAATAAGGGATGAGATGTCGGCCTTGTAGGTTACGAATGTGACGTAAAGTTTAGTACAAAATACATAAACTAGTTTTTTAAAAGATTATTTGACACATAGAACAAGCAAATGATTGAAATATGTATACTTAAAACAAACGCTTAATGTTTGTTTAAATCGTCTTTGTGTTTGTACGTCGGTTATTTTTAGAATTCGCTGTTAAAAAGTTTAGTTAGAGCTTTAGTAGCAAGAAAATATGCTAAATGTAACAGAGGACGTTTCTTTAAATGAAATTTGTGTTTCTTGGTATTATGCTAAGAAGAAAATATATAAGTGTACAATATATTACATGGAAATTCTCAATCGATTCTTAGAATATTACGGTCATAATTGCACGTTAAACAAAAGAAAACCTTATTTTTTCCACAAAAATATACGTCGAATACTGAAACAAGTAATGAACAAAACCTGAAAAAAACAGAAAGACTTTGGAAAGTTTATAACCATTTCAAACGTAACATCATGAAATTGACAATGTGCCACCGCATAGCCGCACTCCTAGCATTGGTGGTACCTGATAAAATATTAAGTTTGAAAGTTTTTATAAATATCAAAATCTTTTTCGCTGTTTCTTTCAATTATAGGATTAATTCGATTCAATTTATTTATTTTATATGATGTATATGTAGTTGAGTGAAAAAACTTAAGATTTCCTTTCGTTAAAAGCATAATTTTGAGATATTTTTTTCAAAAAAGTTGAGAATTGCTGTATGCATACTTAATATTTTGTATTTACCTTGACATCAAGAAAAAAATTAATTTTAAATCGAGCAATAGGTCATATACTGCCTCCTAATCAAGGTAGGAGATGGGCTTATGTTATTTATAAGAATATTTTTTTCTTATTAACTTAGTCGTTATCCGGAAAATTAAAGACAAGGAAATGCTGCTTTTTATTCATTACAAAATTTGATTAAACACACAAAGTAAGAGCATTTCTTGCAGCTCTTGGGAATGTTACGTTACAAAGAAGTAGATGGGGTCATAATTTTATAAATACATGTTTAATAAGCAATTTTCTAAAGTAATTTTTGTAATGGATAGATAAATACAATATACTTAATTGAAAAGCATTTATACATGCGGACAGTCATAATGGTTCTATTTTTCCTGCCACAGTCATAAATATTTCCCAGAATCCATTTTCTTCACATGGTCTAGCATTAAAGTGCTTCAAGTTTAGTGATAAAGTTTCTTCGCAACTGCACTTAAAATTGCGATGTACTTAAATGTTCGTAAAGAATACAAGACCATAGATACGCTTCGTGTCGCTGCAGTGCAGTAGAATATGCAAACCTAAGACATTTACATTCACAGAGGGAGCCACGGCTTATGCGGCTAATGGCGACCACATTAGACGTTGCAGCAAAGTGCTAAACGCCCACTTTATACACTACTGTTACACAATTTATGGACGTGAATTATGTCCCGCCCGCCCAATAATTGCGAAGCCGGAGGAATTTCATCCCTTTACCTTATAATTATCTTTATTACGGGCCAGTGTTTTAATATCGATCGAGTATTTTAATAGGGGCCATTTGCATTGTATATTGTTTATTTGTATTTATAGAAAGTTAATTTCGAAACATGCATTCACGCGTTCATGCTCTTTGTATACATAACAAACTAACATTACAGATATTTCATCCTGGATCGATTCTGTTCTTTTATCAGCTTACATTTGTATCTTAAAATGCCCCATCCGATTTTCAGAAGAGTTCGTGGCATTTGTCAAGTTGAGGACTTATTAAAAAGAGCTTGTTTAGCACGAGTATAATTCGCATTACGAGGATCCTGTACATACATATACTCCATTCAATTTAAAAAGAGAATGTTTGTAAACAATCATATTTGACAGTTCAGGTATTGTAAACCTTTTTCTTACATTGACGTTAGTAATTTAATGTGAATTTATTTGGTATATGTGACAAAAATAAATATTTTTAGGGTGCATATTTACACTTATATTTTATATTTAAGAGAAATTCAGATGAAGTGTTTTGAAAAATTTATAAGTATTAATGTTATATAAAAAAAACACATAATAATATAATAAACTTAATACAATAAATATAATAAATTAAATATACTATCTAAATGACTATGCCAAGTGAATCATTTAGTTATCAGTCCTAAACCTGGAGCCAGAAATATTTATAGTGGTATGAAGGAAAAATTAAACACTGTATTTACTAAAAATGTGTCATTTGGAAATTATAGGAATTCCCGCCAATTTTAGCTGTAAGAAATAAAAGATATGAACATTGAACCCTTCACAGCAATTAAGATTTATTGCACGTCTCCCGCGACCGTAAATCTATAGCCATTTGTAATATGGTCCTCTCACAACGGAATTACGCCACCCATACTCGTCGAGTATTTTGTCACCAATATTTTATAATACTTGTACTCGTCGTACTCAGTATCTCAAAATGCTCGTATCACCCAAGTCTAGTGGCAAGCAAGCGATTTATATACGTGGTATAGATACGTGAGTTGCCATACGTAGGCATAAAGTAAACAAAAAAATATAATTGATCTCTTGAATCTATATGCCTTTGGACAAGTAGTGTGACTCTTGAGAACATATAAATAATGAATGTAGCAAATAATTATACTAGCTGTGCGCTCGGATTAATTCAGATTTGTTAGTCCTACATACATTTATATATGGCCACTTCAACTCAATTATTAGGTTTCGTGTTTTTGCAACAGGCAGAGAGATGAATAATTATACGAATCCGCGCATTGATTGTCCTCAAAAAAAAACTAATAATTTAATTTTACCATACATACATATCTGAATGGAGAATAATAGTTTATTGCCTCACAAAATTCATAAGCACAAATCGGCATTTTTATCTGATAAAATCAGGATTTTATGAAAGTCGGACGAAAGTACGGTTTTAAAATAATATTATTAACTAAGTTTCAAAGTGTACTATTGGCCCTAAAAATGGGCATTAAATTTTTCTCTTTCTAATATCTATTCAAATGTTTTTTCAGATTATTCAAATAGTATAAAAATTAATATGGATATGTAAATTTAAAAAAATATTTAATTTGTCGAAGATTTTGAGAGGAGGTAAATTTTAAATTTTCCGCAGCCATTAACATACATATATTACTGTGTTTTTTTTTCAGAATAATATTTCAATTATTATTTTATTTTCCGCTTAGCACACTATGAGGTTTATTTTTGCAATACAATTAAAATGCGTCATAACAAATCACTGCGAATGCACTATAATATATATAACTGCAATCAAGGCTGCATTTCGGCCCCCAGCCACCTCTCAACATCCGGAGTCATTAGCGTAAATTAATTCAGTATGATATGGCCTCTCCGATGAAACGGCCAACCGAAAAATTTTACTGTCTTTGCTTTAGATGTCGTGAGCTAAGATTGGTGAGCGTTTGCTACTTGAACATGTACGTTACTCTATACGTCGTTTTATTGAAAAAAAATTTTAAAAGAAAGTATTTTTTACCTTCAAAGTTTCAATTTGCCTCAGATTTTGTAGTACATTGATATTTAATGTTGTAGTGTTATTATTTTAAAAATTTATTATGTTTCTACTGTTTTTTCGTTGAATAAAATAATCTGTCGATAATATACCCTCAAATTTAATAACAAATTCATAAGTTGCGCCAAATTTAGATTCCAAATTATATTTACATATCTGATAATCTTAAATAACAGAGTGATTTAAGAGGTTTCAATGATGCTTGAGAATCCTAAATCTTAATGGATTCAAGAAGAACTACCACCAATAGTGCCTTAAACATAAAGATCTAATGAGGATGCTCACAAAATGACACGCCTTCATAGTCCTCACTGACACTTGCCCAGTTGTAAAACTGCTCAATAACGTCCGGAAACGATTCGAGCGAGTAACTGGACTTCTCTGGATTACATTAGTGAAAAAAAGGAAAGTAAAAATAGCAAGATTATGAAGAAAAAACTTAATGTTAAAAAGCAAAAAATTAAATTAGATTGTAGTTTTGTGGAAAAAGAAACGATAGAAGTGAAAATTCTGGTCCCAAAGATATATTGATTGCGTGGGATGCGTCGAAAATTAATACGAGACTGAAAAATAGAAGATTAGCTGCAATGTAATTTCGTAAATTATGGCTGCATGAAAATTGCACTCCATCCAATGATTCTTGCAATCCTTGTGGCAAGAAAATAATCGTGTAAGTTTCTCTTTTCCGTTTCTCGTTTCTTAGAAACGGAAAAGAGAAACTTACACGAGAAAAAAGAAAAAAAATAATGAAAAAAAGAAAGATAGAGGAAAAATGACTTAGAAATTAAATGGACTAAATGGACTTAGAATTAAATGGAATTAGAAATTAAATAATCAATCTTATTCATAGATGAGCGGGCAACTTATAACGGATATTAAATACGAAATAAATATATCTAATATTAAGAATAATCAACGAAAATATACATCGAAATAAGAGTAAAAGGTTAGTTTTTATATAAACATTATCGTAAAGTACGTATGTAATTTGTAGATTACACTGGAAAATATTGTAATACCAACACTTGTTTGAAAAGAAAATGACATGTCACAACGTTTGTTCTATATGACAAATATAACATAAGTATATCTGTATATAATGCCATCAAATCTATAAATATAGCAGCATAAGCTGACACATTGTCGCTATCTCACTCTAACGCCTTATAAAATTAATGAATAGCACTAGACTTTTTCAGCGTCGAAATTTCGATTATTTTCACGAAATGAATTTTATGAATAGTCGTTAGCTAATCGAATATTATATTTATGCCGAACATATTTTAACTGTCAAATTCGATTATTTATAATCTTTTGAAATTAAATGGACTATAGGTGCATATAAACATTTACACCTCGTACGTACATAATATTTTAACACGCTTTCATTAGGTGGACTTGTATATAATTATGTAATGGAATATGTGAAACTGAATTTAGTGGACTTCTAATTGTTGTATCATCATAAAATTTATGTTATGTGTAGTTCTGATGACAATACAATAATTTCATAAAATAAAAAAAAGCTTTAGCAAAAAAAAAAACAAAAATAACGGAATTTTTAAACTAATTTTTCACCCACTTACAGTTGTCCGAATTATTTTAAATTTTGCACACGCATCAAGAACCGACAATAACACAATAATTGAAATAAAAAAATACATACTAAAAACATACTTATACAAAAATTAAAGGCAAAAAAAGTAAAAATAAATTAATAATTAAAAAAAACAAAAAAACACGCTTTTAAAAAATACTGCATTAAAAATAAAAAAAATATTATCGAACCTGTTTTCTCTGTCTGCTCAGTGAGGACTTCAGCGCAAGCATTTTTCTCAAAAATAAATTATTTTGCTTCTCAAATTAATATTAAGCAAATGAAGATGCTTAAAATTTTCGTTAGCTGTCAAAGCAAAGCTTTCCACGATTTTACATTCAAATATTACACTCAACAATAAAGATGGCTTATACTAAAGTCTTTAATGAGTAGACAGAGAAAGCAGGTCCGGTAATTATTTTTTGCTTTTTGTGCAGTATTTTGTAAAAGCATGTTTTTAAGTTAACTATTAATTTATTCATTAAACTATTTTCAAATATGTAAACACCGCCTCCTTCCATCCATCCTTCATCCTTCGTCCATCCTTTCAAAAATATAATAAACTTACATTTGAAAAACAAAGTTATTTTAGCAGTTAATTTAACTAATTTATATGAACTTTCTTTGAACTTTTTATAAACTTAACTACATGTCATAAGACGATCGACTATTTTCGAAACTAGTAAAATCTACTTAGCTGTTATAGTTTTACTTTTGATGTCGTTATATTTACTACTATTCTGAAAACTTTTCAGATACTCAAAAATATTGGCTTAGCTGGTAGCAGGCGGGGGACACGTAACTCTAATAAAAATGGCCTATTTCAAGTTTAATATTTCGTAAACGGATTCCTGTATAAAAAAAGTATTTGTCATGGAATTTTGTCAGAGGTACGTCACCTCTGACAAAATTCCAAAATATTTTTGACCTATTCAACGATACCCTAAACCATGAGGTCAGGAATTAAAAAAAAAATTAGCTCGACCTCACATGTAGGGGATGTACCCTAATTTTATTAAAAATATAATAACTTTGTAAACGTTGTAAATATATACTAGGTTATATTTTGATGAGGGACCAAATTTCAAGGAGTGATTGAGAAACAGTAACTAAATCATATAATAAAAAAAAACTTTTTTTAACTCTTCCTAATATTCCCAGTTAGGAAAATTTAAAAAAATTGTTTTTTTTTTCATTATATGATTTAGTTACTCTTTCTTAATCGATCCTTGAAATTTGTTGACTCATCAAAATATAACCCAGTATAACCGTACCAAATTCAGCTTTAGAATACTAATAATAAAAAACAGACAAAAAGTCAAACTGACAAACATGGTGAAATATAAGATAATTTGTTAGAAGGCTAATAAGAGATTACACCCGGATTATGACATCATAAATTTCAGAATATAAAGTTCGTTTTCTGTTTCAAGTTGTATATTTTTAAGTCATCTGAAATAACATTATTTTAAGTCAAAGGGATATCGAACCTGTAGATCCAATTCCCTTTTGTAATTCACTCTTTTCCTATTTCTCTGTCGCTTGTTTTGTTTTACTCTGATTTATTCAAGTGCCTGCAACACCGAGCTCCGGTCGGCGGGCAACACGGGGAAAATGAGTTTTCCGAAAGTGGAAACAGCTTCCTTACACCTTAGCTAAATCGCTTTTTTATATCTGAAAACGGCACACGCAGCCCATTTAATCAAAATCTTTAGCCCCGTTTTCAAGATAAAATTGACATTCAAATATACAATTGTTGCTCGCTTTATATCTCAATAACTGTTCTTCCGTGTCATATACACGGTTTATATAAACATAACTGTCGTATAAGTGTATATTCAGTTGAATATGTGTTAGCTCTCACCATAAAAATAAAATTGCATGAACAATGACGGCATATCACATCATAGATGATTAGATACGACACAACTTTTTTCAATATTCAGACAAATCCTACCACATTTGACACCGAGAATCAGTCCATTCCGAACGTAATGAAAAAAACAAGTTTTACATTATGCAATAGGTCATTGCATTACCATACATTGCCTTCTTATCCCGATAGGAGATAGTCTTACGTTATAGACAGGAATATGTTTTCCATTATCGTAGTCGTTATCGGGAAAAGTAAAAACAAGGAAATGCTGCTTTCTATTCATTACAAAATTTGATTAAACACACAAGCTAAGAGCATTTATTGCAGATCCTGGGAAACTTGTGACGTTATAATGAGATAGATGAGGACATAAGCCGTTTTTCAAATTTATTTTTTTTGATGGACAGATAAATACAACATAATTAATTAAAACGCATTTCCACAAGCGGGCAGTCATAATGGTTCTATTTTTCTTGCCACAGCCATAAATATTTCCCAAAATCCATTTTCTTCATATTGTTTAGCATTAAAGTGCTTAAAGTTTCGTGATAAATGTTTTTCACAATTGCACTTAAAATTGCGATGTACTTAAACGTTCGTAAAGAATACAAGACCAGAGTTTTTTAATAAATCCAGAATCAGACTTGCTCGTGTCTCAGATTTTTTATTTGTCTTATATTTTAGACAACAAAAATAAATGGACGACAATAAATCCTCGTTGAAGACGACCTTTCTTTTCATTAGTGAAAATAGCCCGTTCTTTTGTTTTATATTCTTGATGTGAATTTTCCGAGAAAAACCGATAACATATTGCTGGATGCGCAATACATGAAATTTGGGATAAATCGTTTGAGCCGTTCACGATTAAATCAGGATTTTCACTTTTTTGGTCATAAAACGAGAGTATGTGAATTTTCCCCCAAAAAGAAATAATCTTCTAAATCCTATCTTATTAGTTATAGACTAATGACGTAAAAGGAAAACATTTTCAGCAAAATCATTAGAGCTGTTTTAGAAAAGATAGAGATTATATTTAGGTACATTTGTAATCTTTTCATCAGGTATTTTCGGGGAATAAGTCAATAGGGACTTTTATTATATTAGTACAGGTTATAACTATACTAATTTTTAATAAAATCGTAAGGGCACTCTGGATAAATAAATATTTGCGGGTATGTTATCATTGCTTGCTTCAGATTTTTTCTTGTATAACTTATAGAACCGATCCACATTTGTTTACATTTGTTAACTTGATTCCTCTTATGAATTAACTCACATTTTTATATTAATAAACTATTACTAATAAAATAAGGTACCATTACCTATTTCTACAGTTTGACCTAAATAGTGACGTACACAGGCTAAATCTAGAGGTCGGGTACCATGACATTTGAATTACCCCTTTATGTTCGACAATTTTCTTTTAAATTTGGGAGTACCTTTTTTTTAATAATTTTTATGAACTTTCATAAAAAATTAAAATTTCACCTTTTTCTAAAGCAGCTGAACTTTTACGGGCATTTTTTCCACAAATAATTATTCAACTCTAAATCAAAAAAATATTAACTTATATTAGAGTATAGTTGTTAAATTGTTTGTTGAATAACAAACAGCCAAATATTAAATCGTACAGAAAAAATAATTATATAAAAAACAAATCGAACATTTAAAAAATATTTTACACGTGCTATAATCTTTTCAAATCACTAAAAAAATAATACTTCATGCAGTTATTTCCTCTGTAATTAGTCATTGAAGCGACAAAGCCAAATTACGTTATTTATTTAAAACAAATTTTCTTATTGTCGCCCACCTGCAGAAATATACAGTCTGCATCCCAAACAACTTTGTCTTAAACTTCTAAAAGCTTCCAAATTGTTTCTTATTATGTCTTGCGTTTGTCTTACTTTTTTTCAGGAGAACTTTACTGTAAAATATTCTTGTGTAGACGATTTCCTCTTATTATCCCTAAATAAAGAAACAATAGGATTTAGGTCAGGTGACCATGGAAGCCACCTAATCGGTCAGTTTCGTCCTATCCCTGTTTAGGTAAATTCTATTTAGATGGTCGTATATTCAACGTGTATAATGGCATAGCGCATCGTCATTTTTGAGAATAGTTTCTCATTGCAGTTTTAAATTCACATCCAATAATAAAATTGGTAAATCATTTTTCTAAGACTTTTTATTTTCTTTCCACTTAACCTGGATGGCAATTCGATAGGTTTAATGAATACGCAATTTAATAAGCCGGACTATAAACTGATGCTAAAGCGATGATGAAATGACGATCCCCTGACTATGAGGTATTAGTTAATTAGCCCAGCTGGTAATGGTGGATATTAAAAACTCCATTCTTTCGAATTGTGATAAGTCGCTCCACAATATTTTATTGGAAAACCCAGGATCCTCTTCCTGTCTTCGCAGCATAATTCGCAAAATTAAACTTTACTTTGGTAGTCAGCAGGCTGCAATGAATGAACACGCTGAATATGGTACGCATGATATCCTTCACGTGTAGTATGCGCCGCACAGTAATACGAAGAATTCCAGTTCTTCCAGTAGTGGTTGGCTTATTAGTGGAGGGATCTCTTTGTTTTTTTTTCAATCACTTGCACCCCGTAATCCGGATCTACGCTTGGAATACCTTGACGAGGGCGATTGCGAATTCTGTCAGCTATTATGAGTGTCGATGAAAGCATGGGAATCCGGGTAATGCTTGTTGCTGTCCCCTTCGTTGTTGCAATTATTTCTGAAGTCTTGGGGCACGGTGGTCTTTACCATCTGTAGTGATAACGGTCACGGAAGCAAATCAAATCAGTGGCAAGATAATAATAGCGCAATTCTGCATATTCATTGAGCAAATAACTCGTTGTTTTTTCCAATAATATAACTACAAATCACGAAGCAAAACAATGTCAAATAAATTAGCACTGTATTAGTCTAGGTCGTCACGCAGATAAAGGAATCCACCAGAAAAAGCAAAATTAACAGACTTGCAATGAATATTCGGCCACGTTTTTATAAGTTCTCATTATAATGAAAATGTAGAAGCAGTAGTTTTAATGCACAAATGTACACACACACACGCACGAACGCACGCACGCACGTACGCACACACACACACACACACACACACACGCGCACACACACACACACACACACACACACATATATATATATATATATATATATATATATATATATATATATTTCTGCGTTATTAGGAAGAAGTGTATCTTCTCGTCTTCCCATTTAAAAAAAAATACACTACAAAATAGTTTTTTCGAATAAACTGTTTCAAGCGGGATAAATAGTTTGCTGCAAGGTTTATCAGAAATTGTGAAGACTTTACTAAAAAGTACTTAAAATGCGAAAACAAAATAAAATGATCATAAGTAAACGTGTAAACGTAAGCATCTGACCGACACTACAGGTGCACAGGCTTAACGGCGTTGATGTCGACAGACTATCTATTTCGCTCACCCTCTTCCGTGCTATTGTGATCAATATGTTTGAATGAGATAGCAATATTTTTTTTATCCAATGTTAACTTGACCAGTAAAAAAAAGTAGAAATCAGATTTTGAGTAATAATCTTAATTAATATTAGCAGGATTAATTAGGATGATTAATACAAGCGGGAATGGAAGTCGATAACTTTTAAATTTGCTGTTTTAGTATAATGTTGTGAAACTATATGTTAATTTTAAACCAGTAGTGGTTAAAAAAAATACATAACTTAATTAAATACAAGCGAGTTATGAGCTTGCAAATTTAGTGGTAGGAATAGAGGGACAGGGATATCTCTCTGTCTCGTTTGCTCTCGTAGAATGTAATATGTATTATAAAGATGACAGCACAATTTAGTGTTGCCATCTTTTTTTAAACGTATAAATCTTTATAATCATGGCAATGCTTTAAGATATAATAAACGATTTTTTACTCCTCGTCAGCTTCGTACTTGATATTATAATTATGGAAATAAATAAAACAGTTATTCACATACACTATTTAAAAATTTGTTCTAAAAAACTATTTTAAACCTTTTTTATTTTCATTCAGTGTAATCAATACAAATATAAATGAAAAATTATACAAATAAAGTAATCCCTCGTAGTATTATTTTTTCAGTGGTTTCAGAAGATGTAACAGTTTTCGACACCTGAAGACGTTTTTAAAAGGAATAAATAGTCATTTCAACTATTTTTCATTTCGTTTCGTTTTCATTTTCATTTTGTCACGTTAGTGCCTAGTTTTTCGAAAACAAAACAATAAATAGTAATTATAAAGAAGCAAAAGTTTAAAATGTTAGTACACAGTAATGTCGGTCTTCTGTATAATCCGTGTAGTCTGTGGTGGGGGATATATAATACGTAACTCTGTCTCCCAATTTCCCTTCTACGTATTCTATTGTTATCTACGACTATTTGTCCGGATTCCTCATTAAGGAATATCTCAATAATGATCCTCGTGGTTCCACCAGCGCAAAAATAATACAATATAAAAAATAGGAAGAACCTTCGTATATAAAACAATATTAAATAAAAACCAAACTTAGTGAGATATTGGTAAAATATATTAAAAAAAAGTTATGAAAGTAAAAAATATTCACCACACACAACAGGTGGCCACTGTTTGACATATAACCATATGGAATATTTCGAATTTCTCGAAAAAGATTTTATTGATTTTTCTCATAAACTTTGGAGATTATAAACGTTTATTTGATATATAAAAAAAAACTATTTTTTCTCGACAAAAATGAGTAAGGCAATTAACGAATTTAAAAACGCGATATTTAGTAATAATACATTCAACAACCTTGACCTTATCAATAAGAGTTTAACATAAGAAATTACGCACATTTATCAAAACATTCTGTGGCAACGTCCGTGCTAATTTATTTGGTTTAATGTACGAATTGTAACTTATTTTAAGAAGTACACGCTGACACTACCTCAGTATTCTATTCTAATAACAGAACTTTCAGATATGTAGATTATTTAACAAATTAATATTTAGCTCATCTCAAACTTTTGATCGGTAGCGTGCAGGTGTGTACCGATTTACGATTTAGCTTGTAAAGAAAAAGCTTCAATAAAACGAAACTAGAGTGACACAGCAAAATGTACGTACTGAAGGTGAAATCACGCTGCGCCAGAACGGCCGCGTGCGCACCGTCGACAAGTGCTCCAGCCCACTCGGCGAGGTCGGCCGGTGTGTCCGCTCGCAGGGCGCGCGTCACGACGCCGCCTGCGCCGCCCGCCCTGACCGACAGCAGCGCCGCACCCTCAGCCGCTAGGGATGCGCTCGCACCTGTATCACGTCAAAAAATTATTACAACATTTGTTTCCATCCTATACAAATATGTATTGAACATTATAATATGTACGGCTTTTTTGTCTCCAAAAGTACTTCAGTGTATCACTAATGCAAAAGAAAACTCTCGAGCTCATATTTGAAGTTAGAAACCTCCTAACACCATTTTATTAGCTGAGATTTGATTTTTTCATTACTTTTTACAAAACTGAGTGACAAATGAACAATTTTTTGGTTGTTTATTTGTCACTCGATTTTGTAAAAGGTAAGGAAGAAATCAATGAGATAAAATGATGTTAGGAGGTTTCTAGCTTCAAATATTAGCTCGAGAGTTCCTAGTTTCTGCATTAGTGATGCACTGAAGTAGCATCGATACTATTTAATGTCGCTCGCCGGAACTGTAAAAACACGAAATTCGCTACTTGTTTGCCGCCATTGAGATCTTTACATTTGTCCTTCATTTTATTGATTTGTACCTCAAAAGAAAATAGAACCCTTACAAGTCAAGTGTCAATATTTTTCTCTGAAACCGTTTGATGTAGAAACCGTAAAAACCAATAAAGCATATATTTCAGTAGAAAATGCTCAAATATTTTTGTGTAAAAATTTACAGAGACAAATGAAGTAATGAAATTATTATTAAATTTCTAACGTCACGTGGGATATAATTTCAAAAATTCCACAATATTTTTTTTCAGAATTGTTTGTAACGTATTATAAAGATATTGTTTTTTCAAGAACAGTTTGACGAAGAAACTTCGAAGTCGATATTGCGATATAGCATGGTAAGCCGTAATAATATTTATATCGAAACTTTTTCTCGTTACTAACCGATTTTATTTTTTATTTTATATATCGTGTAGAATGTTTTTCAACTGAGACAATTAAAAGAAAAATCACGAAAAAACCTACCAAACCCGAGTGGAACTCGCACTACGAGAGTTCCGTACACATTTTGGCATTTATTAACATTTAATGGTACATAATATTCCTGTTAAACCATTTACGAAATTATACTTTTTTAGAACGAAAATATATTGCCTACTATATCTTCCACAGGCGTATATTTAAAAAAAATATTTTTTATGTTATATAACTACAAATTAACTTTTTTCGGTATAATTTGTTCGTTTACTTGTGCTATGAGACATTGCTTCTTACCAAATTTAATGATTCTAGGTCAACGGGAAGTATTGCTCTATAGGTTTTAATTTATTTGAGAATGTGAAAATATGCGACCTAAATGGCCGAATTTTTAGGATTTTTCTTGATTGCTTTCAATTAGAAACTTGATTTTTTTACAGTTCCAAGGGAATATAGACCTAAGTATTTGGTATTAATTTCAACTAGATACCTGCACGTGTTCCTGAGACAGACGGACAATGAAGAGATCCTATAAGGATTCCTTTTTTCCTTTTGAAGTGCGGGACCCAAAAAAATATGTAAAATATGTTTTAGAGACATTGATGAAAATGTCCACAAAAATATGTCCCAACGTCCGAAACTGCTAAAGTGAAACTAATAAGAAACAATATTACCTGAAGTTTCCTTAAAGTTTAACGGAAAACTATAGCAATAAATATAAATCTTATAGTTTTTGAGCAATTACATTATTTTTACACTCGTAAAAGACATTCCAGGCAAAATATATTTACATGCTATAAAATAATATTAATATTTGTAAACAATTTAATACGAATACTATTTAATAGGTTTTATTCATGTATTTATTTTACGCTTATGATTACGAAATTTTCTTCATTGCAGGCCCAGAAAACTGAGAGAAACAAACAAAATTAAATTATATAGCTCTGTTGTTGTTGTTATAAAAATAATCGGATTCTATAAAGGTTAAGATGCAAAACCTAGTCCAGGTATTTTTTCGTCGACTATCCCCATGAAGCAAATACGCCTATAACTTAATATTGTCTTTCAACGAAGACATTCGAAAGTAATTTCAAAAGAGCATACAACTACAATTATTAACAAAGAAATTTAAAATATAACATTGAGAGTCAAATCGTTAAAAAAGTATTAAAAATATTCATTCAATATCTATGCCAATAATTGATGGATTAAATTTGGAGACGATACTAGAACTATAAATATTAAGTGTAATTTGAAAAAAAAATCACACTCGTCCCCCCTTTCTCTATTAAATTATTTATTATAAAGAAAAAAAAAATATATATATATATGTACACACATACACACACACACACACACATATATATATATATATATATATATACACAATCGTTGTTCTCTAAGTTTTACTTTGGGCAATTCTTTTCTTTTCGAATCATTTTAATATTGAAAACAAATTTTCTTAAATAATTGTTTAAATATCGGTTTACAATTAATCTGTCGATTAAGTCCAAATGGTAAATTAATATTACAATAATCTCTGTTTATCTAAACTTAGTTAACATTATTTGTAACTTGCAACATTGAAGATTTTTTTTAATATATTGAAATATAGTGTGTAACTGTCGAAATTGTTAATAATTTGTGATTATTTCAATAATGAAAGCGTTTTTTTACGAATTTATCTGGATTACAAAAGAGAGCGCCCAATATTATCGAGAGTGAGATGGATATTTTAATTCAGTTGGTGTTCGTCATTTCAAAAGTTAAAATGATTAATTTGCGCTTTAACGACGTACGGGCGTTGGAAATTATTGTTAAGATCGTTTAATAATACAATTTTCGATTCATCAGAATCCCCCCCTCGCGTTTCCCACTTTTTATTAACTTAGAATCTAAACCTACCAACTAACCATGTTATCTATTAATATTACAACATATAATATTGTAAATAATTTTCGAAACTACGACTACTGAATGACGGTGAAATAAAAGATACACAAAAAGCTGATAGCCGGGCGGCCATATTGCAGATAATGATTGAAGAGAAATTGAAACCACCTAATCCCGCCATTAAAAACAATCTACATTTTAAACTTTCAACGAACTTAAACCGTCATTAATCTTACAAAATTATGACAAAACCGTCGCTTAAAATCCGTCGGTGGTTTAAACGTGATTGATCTTATGGGCCTTAGTAGCGCACACGATAAATTTTCGGTACAACATTTGTGACTCACACGACCACAGGACCACAGCTGCAATAAGTGGGTACTTGCAAAACTCCATTCGATATTTAGTTAGGTTCATCATATCACTCGAGTTGACCGAGT
Source organism: Druceiella hillmani (assembly GCA_039881145.1). NCBI lineage: Eukaryota > Metazoa > Arthropoda > Insecta > Lepidoptera > Hepialidae > Druceiella > Druceiella hillmani. Next base: position 37,299,447 of record JAYKKI010000014.1, read on the forward strand.
GCTCTCGACGCCGAATCGAGGGTCAGAGACACACTTTCGTCGATATACCGCCACAAATGTTGAGCCGCATAAGGGCGTATCTAGTGCGAAGCACGTAAAGCATGGAAGTGTGTCAGAATTATTACACTAAATAAATGTCTTGCGATATTTTTTAACCTACAAGCTGACAGTTAAAGTTTAGCGAGTGTTTACTTAGACACATTAATGAATCAATTAGTAACGCAATACAGAAAAAAAAAACAAAAAATAAAATTAAATATATAAAGCTGTGTAAGTCTGCATGGCTTATACAAAAGATTATTATATCCTGGACTGCTAAACAAAAGCTATCGAAGAAGATATCCAATTCGAAGGGAACGAACAGAGCGTTTGTCTGAAGTAATGTTTAAAAGTAAGCCCCAACATTCGTTTATTCCCATCACAATCAGCCCGTACTGCTGTTTCTCGATAACGTATCTACGATCTTGTGTAAACCGCGTTCATTCATTATTGTTCAGAAATAAAGATTGATTGTTCAAAGTTAAAACATGTTTTAAGAGATATTCGCAGTTAAAAAGCATCGTTAAAAATTATATTTTAGAAAAAAATATTTGTCTTGGCTTTAATAATAAGGCGGTGCATCTCGTACTCACTTTAATGAGTGGGTGCTTCTAGTCGACAGCTTCGCAAAATAATTTTACACAAGGTAAAAATAGGTATTTTTACACAAGGTAAAGTAACCGTAACTTGAGGGAATTCCCTCAAGTTACGGTTATCTGTACACATACAAGTGACCGTATCATACAGAGACCATAAACTATAACCACATTATTGTTTTGTAATACCATTTATAATACAATAAGATTTATTGATCATCAGTAATGATACTTGATCATTAGGTGATGGATATTTATTTACGAGGAAAATATGAGCAAATGTTAATATCAAATTTCACATGTAAATATATTGCCTAGTTTGTCTTTCACGGACGTGGACTTGCACTACACACTTATGGTGCATATCAATAGAGGTGCACACTTAGGTATATTTCAAAAATTTAAACATTTATGGGAACATAATGTTTCTATTAAACTATTTGCAAATGTTAATATTAAATTTCAAATGAAAATATATTGCCTAGTATGTCTTTCACGAACGACATATTTCGAAAACATTTATGGGTACATAATGTTTCTATTAAACTATTTGAAAATGTTAATATTAAATTTCAAATGTAAATATATTGCCTAGTATACCATCAATAAGATTTATTGATCATCAGTAATTATACTTGATCATTAAGTGATGGATATTTATTTACGAGGAAAATATGAGCAAATGTTAATATCAAATTTCACATGTAAATATATTGCCTAGTATGTCTTTCACGGACGTGGACTTGCACTACACACTTATGGTGCATATCAATAGAGGTGCACACTTAGGTATATTTCAAAAATTTAAACATTTATGGGTACATAATGTTTCTATTGAATTATTTGCAAATGATAATATCAAATTTCACATGTAAATATATTTTTATATGACGTAAATATCGAGGATTTCTCAAAAACACTTTAGTTTTATTACTCAAAACGTTTTTATTATTTTATATAATTATAGAAATTCTATCGCATAAGAAATATTAGAACCAAAATACAGCTCCCGTATAGGATGGTGTAATGGCATTTTAGAGATACATTTACCTATTTTGAAACCCCATGGCCAACTTACAGATTTACCCAAAGAGTTAGACATTTGGAAATATCATAAGAACAAATGGTTATAAAATGTAGTACAAACAACAACGAGTAACATGGAAAACACGCAGCAATCTGAATAAACGCCATTCTAACTGATGATCAGTCGTTAACCGCCATGTATAAACCTATTCCTGAAGTGGTCAATAGAGGTAAACAAAATACCAAGATTTGGTGCATCTAATAATACTGTGTTGAACACTTGTGAGTGTATGAAAGACAGGTGAACGCTGCACGGTATTTGTGCGCGCTCTAGACGTAAAATAAATAGCCAAGGACAGAGCAAGGGCCAAGCGTTATTAAACTCAAAATCGAGGGGTTATTAACGTAATGATTCCCACTGAAGTTGAAAGGAATTGCATCCGGCCATAACCATTATAAAATATGAATGGAATAATTAACGATAATAATAATACATTTAACAATAAAAAATCTATATAACTCTTTAAATATTTTTCCAGAATGAGGATATACGTAGCTTCATATGGAGACCAGATGGCTGCATTCGTTTCAAGAAAACGGCGAACTAAAGGTTACATAAAGTCACCATATATTAAATACAATAACAAAACGTGTTTTAAAATGACAACTTGAATGATCCACCAAATTTAAGCAAAAAAAAGTTTAAAAAATTTTGCTTTACTCAAGGGACTTCAAAGGTCATTCCAGCGATTTCCCACATGTTTAAGCAGAAAAAAATGTATATCAGGGAGCTACGTTGAAATAACATTTTAAGTCATTTCAAATATAATTTTTATATCACCTTTCATTTTGGACCAAAGCACTACAAATTGTCACTGAATTATAAGACCATAAATTATTTAATTGAAAAGTAAGAAGCCTGTGACAGACACAAGACCCTAAAAAAGTGCAATTACACACACCTGACGCGGACGCTGAAGTCTCAGGTGTGAGCCGCGTGCAGCCCGCGAGCCTCGTAGCCGACAGCGGGTAGCACTCCAGTGGCGTCGCCCACGCTTCGCTCGACCAAGGCACCACCTCGTACAGTCTGCGTGACAATAGGTACATCGTAGAAAACATATTGGGACAAGGAAAGGTAAAATAAATACAAGGAAAATGTAGCTGACTAAAGTAAACACGGCCGACCACTTCTTATTGTTTTGACTGGAACGGGAAAGGTCGGGATAAACTGGGCTCAGCTTAAATGCAAAGCCCAAGACCGCATAAGCTTTCGAGTGTTGACAAGATACCAAGAGAGATATTTGAGAAAATGGCTGTTGTGTAGACAACTTATGTGAGTATGTCGCAATGTAGATTTTTATTAAAACTGCAATATTATTAAATTATAAAAAATTTGTTAAAAATTTTACTTTGACGTACATTGACTATTAACCTAACTGATGTGAAATGCAAAAGTAAAGTAATAACCTTTGAATGAGCCATTGGATGTAAGTTTTCTGTTTTTGGAACACAAATGGTCTCGCTTTGCAAATTAACCTAAAAGTTTGTTAAAGTGACATGACTCTAATAGGAATATCTATTAATTTATATACAATGAGTGTTTCATGTGTAATACATATATACACGGTATCCGGGAATAGATGTCGGACAAAGAAAGACGCTGTTCGTTGGCTATAAAGGAATAAATTATCGTTGAAATAAAACGTAAAATACGCCATTTTTATAATTGAGCGCAAAAAAAATATTACACATAACTCTTTTTAACACACCCGATATTTGCCCGAAGTGCGGTGTTTACCCGCAGTGGCGATGTCTTTGCAGCTGTTCGCGGTTATTCCCCCGAGCGGCGCTGAACAATGTGCGCAAGTATCGTGTGTACAAAAAATATGACAAATAGTTATGAATATTATTTTCAATTTGCTGAAAAAGTCATCTTTTAAATTTTATTTAAGCAATAACGTCTTTCTTTGTAGGACACTTATTATTGGGCACTGCGCGCGCGTGTGTGTGTGTGTGCGTGTGCGTGTATGTGTGCGTGCGTGCGTGTTTGCGCGCGCGCATGTGTGTATGTGTGCATGCGTGCGTGCGTGTGTGTGTGTGTATAGTAGCATGTAGTAGGGAACAGATACCATTCTCTCACTGGACAGTTATTTTTTGTAATAAAACTGTTTACGTATTTTCGTTTCTTGTTAAGTGTTTTTTATTGTGTGATGGATAATTCGAAAATTATTTGCAGAAATGTCCATTATTTATTACTGTATCGATATTATATTATATTAATTAATAATTAAGAATTGAATTATATGAACATAAGAACCTTCCATTTTCTCGAGTGTTCCACGACACCTCAAGTCTTTTTTTATTTGTAATTTTATTACCATCCAGTGACGGTTTTGTAAAAATTACTTAATATAAGTCGGTTTTTGTAGGATTGAGGAGGTGCGATAAATCGAAAAAAAAATAAAATGTCATATGTTTTACATGACGATCCTTCCTTAAAAGACGTCAAATAAAATATGACATCATAAAAGTGGATAATTTAAAGAAAGGAGGCAATAGCAGAGATCATTTCTAACAAAAAGATACCGTATATTTTGGTCCACAGGTGTACGATTCAAGTTATTTTTTTTTAAACAAAGCCATCTTTAAGGTTATATCTCTAACCTACACGTGAACCAAATATGATAAGATATTTGATTTTTCTTTTACAATCAACATTTAAAGGTAATTTTTTCCCATGAGCTAAATAGGATACTGCTTGTGACATTTGGTAACAACTAGTGCTCATTATCCAATATATTAGAAGCTATTATCATATAAGCTAAAATCCGATATATTAGAATCCAATATATAAGAATTTTTGGAAAGCTTTCTTACTACGATTCCACTTTTGCGTCGAAACTTCTGCAATCAGTGCGATTTCTACATTCATCCTCTTGGTAATATTGTGATTAATCTGGTCAACCCTGTGGAAAGTTAGTTTTCCGCCAAAAATGTCCGACGTTTTTTTCATGATTGTGATGTCATTTTGCAAATTATAAAAGGGTCTTGCAAAATCTAAAGTATTATCCATCAGTTGTACACATTGTAAATGGTTTTCATAAGTAGTGCTCTTCCTGTCCCGAGTAGTTCATGTTATTACTCACGACTGTGTTGTTCATAATCGATGTAAATTCCATCACAAAATAAACATTAGCTGTTCGGTGGCATTTAGCAAAGTTCGAGTTGTGTAATTTTGAACGATATATTGTTCCGATATGGAATTTATGCAAAAACCGTTCGGTGAGATATATCTTTTATATCTTTGAATTACTTCATCGCTAAAGTCAGATACGCAGTGTTGCACACGATCTGATGGTCGATTTGAATAAATATGTTTATTCACGGTGTCAATCGTAAATAAAAAAACTACCAAGAAAAGAAAAAAAGAACCAAGTGCTTGTGTAACAATATATGAAGTTGAATCATGCATAGATTTTAAGATATATTTTAAACATATTATTTTATCCCACTGAGTCCCTATAAGTATTTTCAGTTTCTCTTCTGGCAAAATAAAATTATATAATTGAGTGAACAGAGAAGCATCACTCCCGACTGATATAAAACCCAGAAATTTTTATATATCTCTTGAAGACAAAAATAGTCTAAATAATAAATACGTAATAACGGTAACTCGTCCACATACTTCAGATGAAGATTCTTTCTTTCACAAAAGTTTGGTGTTTAATGTCTAATGGCATTTTATTCTAATCAACTGTGAACAGCATAATATGCAGTGTCTGTACAACAACTCTCCGAAATGATAATTCTACGAGTGCAAATCATCTGCATTTCATTACATTTGTTTTCAGATTATTAATTTTCTTTCATCGTCATCCATCATCCATGTCATCCATCACTTCGACATTCTCTACTTCTACTAGGCAACTTAAACTGGCATTTGTATTTCGATAAATAATCATATGGCCCGTTCACACGATACTTCATTGCATAAAAATTCTATTTCTGAAATATCGCCGTACGTATACACCTCGTCGTGAGTTTTATTCCCCTTTTTATATTCCAGCCTATATGAAGATATGTTCAAAATTGTATATATAGTTCCGACATATTTGGTTAACGCACCTCACATATATGCATTATTAAAAAAATTATCGGCCAAGTGCAAGCTATACGCGCGTCATTAATGTTCCATGCCATCAGCCCCTCGCTTAAATATTAATAGTAATGCACTCCGACTATATACGTAAAAGCGCACATCCTCCGCTCCACCTGCCGCTGACCGCATCAATGTCCTATTACATCGCATATGCGCGGAGCTGAGTAGGGAACGGAATTTAAAAATTTTGAAAAACTTTTAAGGAGAAAAATTGTTCCTTACATTGTGAGAACTATTTTTTGTCGAAAAAAATTATCTCTAAAACGAATGGTTAAGCAGTTACATGGAAATAAACAATTAAATTGTTTGTAAAAATGGATCACGCTAGAATCCTTCAATCTTGATTACTTTTATTCAGGTTATACCTTATTCTCAACTTTCATCATTGTCTGGACAGATTCAGAATTGTCTGGACGATCTTTTTAATGATAAGGGCGGGGGCAGCAATTTCTAAGCGTTCGTCTCTAAAAAACGTATAAAAAGTTCATAGAAAAAGAAATACATCACATATATTATTGAATTCGTACTCCATCTTTGTGCTAAATTTCAAATTTTGCGTCGAATAGTTTCCGAGAAAAACGTTTGTAACAGACGGACGGACCAACACTGAAGTGATACCATTAGTGTCCTGTTTTGGCAATTTCGCCACGCAATGTTAAAAGAAAACACTGAAATTAAAACAAATCTTAATGCAAAATGCGCAACGAACTACTATACAATAATCTAAACTCTATCACACACCATAATAGATAGCATGAACTTGCACAAGTACACCGTTTTTTGATGTTCACCATCGCTTAGTTTTGTATGATCGTTAACGTTTGGAAGTTTTACTATTTTATTAAACGTCTCTTAGGACATGTTATACGATGTCCTACACATAGGCTTTCCATATTAACTTTCAGAAAAATAGGTTAGAAAAAATCCCGAACATTTCGTTAGTAAACCCGGACACTTTAATTATTAAATTAATTCATCAAAATTATTTTGTCTTAATCAAGTCTCATTTGCCATTCATAATAATCTACATTTTTAATTTAAACTCTGAAACTTGAATCAACATATGACATTAATATTAAACAGCTTGAAAAATTAAATTAACAGTAAAAATAAATTATGATTGGACACGTCTCTTATTATAATATTCTGACTTATTTTATTATAATATTCTAACTAGGTAACGATTTAAAACTTTTTGTTTTCATAAATTCCATGAGTTGTAAAATTCCCAGCAAAGCGTTATAAATTTTTATTTAGTCTTAAGGTAGTTGTCGTGTAAAACGCTTTGTCGTCGAAATTCGCTGCATTTTTAATATTTTATTCAAACTATATCTAACTTTTTTCAAATATATTATTCAAAATATATCCAACTTATTTCAAAATAATTTATAGTTTAGTTTTGTTAAAAATGGTTCTTAAAAATTGTACAATCAATATTACAGGTACATACAAAAGAGCGATTTGTAAAAAAAAACTAAATCAAAATTAAAATATTGAAAAAAGAAATTTACAGTTAAGTTTTCTTAAAAATCGCTCTCAAAAACTGTACAATTAACATTAAAGGAAAAGTAGTAATTCCAACACATTTAATTGTATTTAAAAAAACGCGTCGAGCGATTTCTTTAAAAAACTAAGCCAATGTAAAAGAATGTTACATTAATATTTTGAGAAAAAAAATATTTACCATTTGTTTTGATAAAAATCGCTCCCAAAAATTGTTTTGATAAAAATCGCTCCCAAAAATTGTACAATTTACATTACAGGAAAAGTAATAATTTCACCACACTTAATTTTGTTTAAAAAATGGGTCGAGCAATTTGTAAAAAAAACTAAGTCAATATAAAATTAAAATATTGAAAAAAAGAAATTTATAGTTTAGTTTTGTTAAAAAATGCTCTCAAAAACTGTACAATTAACATTAAAGGAAAAGTAGTAATTCCAACACATTTAATTGTATTTAAAAAAACGCGTCCAGCGATTTGTTTAAAAAACTAAGTCAATGTAAAACGATACCAACATTTGAAAAAAAAAATTATTTTCAATAAAACATTTTATAATAATTTTGGATTTTACTACTACCTTAAAAAGTGAAGATACCCTTTCTGACTTTTGTTTATTTCTTTCACTAGTCTATGGATTATATTAATGTACCGATATTAATTTTTTTTTACTTTAAAACTCTGGACAGGTTTAAAAAATTCCCCTGGACGGTCTTAGGTGCTCTTAGTGTCCGGGAAAAAGAGCACGGATGGCAATCGTACCTACGTAGCGTCGAGAACACAAAATTATGGCCGAAGGTCATACAAGAAAAAAATATTATCAAAAGGGATCCACGATCCTCCGCAGTGAGGGAAAAATTGAAGAAGTTAGGATAGGGTCATGTACGACATATGACATTTTAATGTTTTCCGACCACCGCCTTAATAAAATTTGAAACAATAGTAGTCAGTATTAAGATTTATATTTAGTAATTTTTCTAAAGGTGACCACTTTTTAGAGAGTTACAAAACACTTGTAACTCCCTAGAATTATAAAAAAATGCAAATAAAATGTTTGTTTGCTTATTATTATTATTTATATGAATTGTATCATCTGATAAAATATTGTTACAGAGCTTAATATATAATCTAAGATATACAATTACTTTTATATAGTAGGGTGATCAAAATATTACTTTAAAAATAATCGTATACAAGTACAAAGATAAATCTATTTGTTTATCTCAAAGCATAGAAAAAAATCTATATTTCGATTACACATGAAACAATCTGTATTATGATTAATGAAACAATAAAGGTTCATATCGTGACCACAAGGCCTTAAGAAATAGGGCAAAGCCCCTCTTTACAAAGCTGGTTTTTTGTTTGACAGAAAATTAAACTTTACGGTTATTTGGTAATTTTCTATTAATTTGTTTAAAATTATTTATCGCAGTTTTTTCCTGAACGCTAAGATTACTTGAAAGCAAAATATATGGTTTTAGGTACGTTATACGTTTACGTTCATTCAACACTCAAAGTGCCACCAATACATCTACGTCGATCATCCTCTTCAAATTCAAAGGTTACCTTTTCGATTCGGTATAAGTGTGTGGAACCCACAAACACTTTTATTTAAAACTCAAAATAAAGTCTTCATTATTATTTAGTTTCAACATAACAGGTTTTTACTTAAAAAATTGTTGCTTGACAGCTGTCAAATTGTTTATCTGTTCATACAGAATCAGGTATTTGAATTCTATTTTAATAACTTAAATTTAAATAAGCTTCCATTAAATTATTATTTATTAAGTTTATGAAATTACTGCAATTCATTTTTATAATTTTTATGTATATGTACATAGCTGAAATTAAAGGTAAGTATTCTATTTGCCCGTTTACGTATTTATAAATTAACCTTATACATATGTGGATAACTTGTGTCGTGGATAACTTGTCCTTTGGAAATTAGAATGTCTTCATTTTATAAATTATATTTCTTAAAAGGAATGTCCCATTATAGATGAAGAGGTCAGCGTAGGTAGAGGCTTTATGACGAATCATCCCTTAACGCAGTTTGTAGATCGTTTTGAAAAGTCAAGAAGTCTTTCGTCTGAGTATAAACGCAAAGGACCAATACGGCAAGGGCACGTTTCCTCGTAATTTTTGTTCGAAAAACTGAAACTCCCATTTTACTTTAACCACTTTTACTCTTTCACTGTCAGTTTTAACCTTTATTATTAGCGTTCTCTGGCGTGAAATTAAACAACACTGCAAATATTCGGAAATATTTTTATGTCAAAATGAGTTAGTTTAAATGTAAAAAACGAGCACTTCTTTCGTTTTAAAACACCGTAAGGGCTCGAGGGATGAGAAAGTCATCACTAGTTCTACTTGTTTTTCTTGATTAATAAAAAAAACGAAACGAATTTAATTTCAAAAGCGTTTTAATAGCTCGGCCGAGAGCCGTAAGAAATTCATTATTTTATTGCTACGAGCAAAATATACTCGTACCTCTACCGTCGGACTTTATAGTCGACGCATTTATGGCAAATGTTAAAGTTTCCCTTTAAAACCCATATATTAAAAGTATCGTTTCTTGTAGGCCTTCATTTTTAACAACAACACGAAAGACCGGGGCTGAGAAATGTTTATTTTACGAGTTTACTTAAGACTTTCGTCACGCTGTTTTTAACTGTAATGGCGTTGAATAAATTTCACGTGTCCTTACCTAATTCGAACGGCACAAATACGAAAAATATGTAAAGAAAATTGCTATTGGAACGAATAAACTTTTGTTTGATGAAATAAGGAAAGAATTAAATTGCCTTTGTAAGTCATCTCAATTCATCAGAGAAGTATATTAACAATAAGCCAAATATAACAAAAGAGCTTTCGTACCTTAAGAACTTTTCAAAATTCAAAACTTTTAAACAATAACGAATCGCACTGGTTCGGGAATATGCTGATTTTTACTAATAGTACATAATACAGTTAAAAATAGAATTAAATTGCTTTGTAAGTCATCTCTACTCATTAGAGAAGTATATTGAACAATAAGCCAAATATAATAAAAGAGCTTCCGTACCTTAAGAACTTTTCAAAAATCAAAACTTTTAAACAATAACGAATCGCATTGGTTCGGGAATATGCTGATTTTTACAAATAGTATATAATACAGTTAAAAAATGATCTGTTCGTTCGTGTGAAACTAACTTTTCATACAGCTGGCAATATTAAGTAGGACATAAAACTTTTGCTCATCTTAATACACTTAATAAAACCGCCTGACCTATCAAAAGAGATTGAGGACGTTGGGGGCGAGATAAAAGTTTTTTAATATAGCCCGCCGCATAAATGTATCTGGAAAACCGTCGAGCCGCGGTCGGAAACTGGAAAATCATTTACCATCATTTTCATCCGAGGGGACTGCTAAAGTCGTCGGGCGATATGTTCTCTTCCATATCGACATGTTTTCGACTTGAATTTTGTAACCGCTCAAAAGATACAACCTGTGAAGGACGGGCGAAAGTACGAATAGTCTAATGAAACTCGAGCATAACATGTTTGGCAAACCTCGCACGAGTAAATATCAATCAGTCTTAATGGTACGTACGAGCACTACATGAACCATAACTTATACCTCGACACATATAGAATTAAAATTACAATCGCCTCGATTATTAGCGGCAGGATGAGAACGGGCACACTATGTGCGATAGCACATAGTGTGCCCGTTCTCATTATAATATTATTATAGGCTCTCATTATAATATTATTATAGGCAATAATAAAGATAAAACGACCTTCGAATTGCTCTGGATTTGAGGTATCTATTGTTTTTCATCAATATTTAGTTGTATTTAGGTTAGATATTATAAGGCAAAAAATTCGTTTGCTTTATAGCAAAGTCAATTTACAGTCCAAGCCGTAAAGGCTTGGAGTAACTGGTTCAATATTAAGCAATATCTTCTCTCAGTGTAATCAATGTATTGCGTGTGATTTATTTTTTCCTGTTTTGAATATTATATATACGAGTATGTAATTGTTGTATTTTTATAATTTTCTTCGTGTATTTTTGATAAGACTGCACTAGATTTTTTACAGTCTATCAACCACAATTTTTTCCAACTTATTATTGGGATTGACTAAAAAGTTTTGATTCTGTAAGACGTACGCCATATGTGTATGATTATTAGTGTATGTGTGTATTGATAAACTTAAACACACGCACAGTATACCTTAACGAGAAATATTAAGTATGTATGTATTGTATATATATACTAGTGATTAAAGAGTGGAACTCGCACCATTAGGGTTCCGTACACATTTAGACATTTATAATCCTTTAATGGTACATAATATTCCAATAAAACTATTCACAAAATTTAAATTTTTCGGAAAAATATATTGCCTACTGTATCTTTAACATGCGCATATTAAAAAAAACATTTATGTGACATAACTACAAATTAACGATTTTCAGATTCAATTTTTTCGTTTACTTGTGTTATGAGACTTTGCTTTTTGCCAAATTTCCCTACTCAAGGTCAAAGGGAAGTACCCTATAGGTTTTGATTTATTTACGATTGTCAAAATATGCGGTATAAATGGCCATATTTTTAGGGTTCTTAATTGCATTGACTTAGAAGCTTGATTTTTTTACAGCTCCATGGGACCATAAACCTAAGTATACTAATTTCAACTTTATATCTCGTGGTCCTGAGAAAAAGGGTCTTGACAGACCGACAGACGGTAACGAAGTGATCCTAGAATGGTTCCTTTTTTCTTTTTGAGGTACGGAACCCTAAAAACTTACATTTATTGCGGAGATACATACAAGTTGAGATGATTTACTTTATATTTCCTCGGGTTTAGGATTGAACATTTTGTATGCAATAATAGAATGTGCAATACATTTTAATGAAACGCATTGCAAAAATATAAATTCTTTAGATTGGTTTTATAGATCGGCAATAAAGAGTACAAATACTTGTTTTAAGTACCTATATTACACGAATACTTTTCGGGAAGAACAAGAAATAGCTATAAAAGACAAATTAGAGATAACTAAATATTAATGATTACAAAGATCATACATTTTTCTTTCGAATGGCAACGTACTTTTTTATTTACATTAATATATAATAATAATAATAAATATTGAAATAAAAAATAAAATTTTTTTAAAGAAAAAAGTATAATCAGAAAATAAAAACTTTTAGAGCTTTTAAGCAATCAATTTGATTATTTCTAATCTGTATCTTATTGACATTTCTTGTTCTTCTCGAGGAGTCTTCATGTAATGAGCTAAATACAACTGCATTTTAAATAAAGCACAATTGCTGAAACTATAGGAGCCTAGGGAGGAGAAAAACAGGTACTTTAAAATTTGAACACAGTACTTTCAAATAACAGGTACTTTTTAAAAACAGGTACTTTCAAACACTTAATAGGAACAACTTGATAACTGGAATCGTTGTCGCAATACGTAATTCACCGCTTCATATCACGCAATACGCAGGGATCTTCGAAGTCCACAATAGCGTTTCCAAGCAGTAAATTTATAATTTTCATTTTACTCTAGAATGCAACTTGCGAACGTTATTATTGAGCAAAAGACTATGATTAAAGACACCACGTTTTAAAGATTTCCATGAATCTATTTTACTGTGTTGATGTACATTAAACTACATGCATCACTGTATACATTTAACTTGTACAAAATATTTTGCATCTTAAAATAGCAGGTACAAATCACCAGAAATGTTTTAAAGTCCCGCGCTGAGGACAGGAAACTCGAAAGATACTATTTTCATTTTATAGCTACGATAAGCAAGAAAAACGTATTTATCTCCAACAAAATTTACAAAATTATTTTGTATAAATATTTTCGTACATAATTTAAATTCTACGCGTTATTTCAATATTTTATTTGATTGTCACATCCCCGAAATCTTTATATAGCAATTTGTTAACGCATATTGTTAGAAGCCAATTCCAATACTGAGAAAAATTCAAATATTAATTCTCGTTTTGAAAAACAACTTTGGTGGAACTTTCCCAACGGCTGCGATATAATTTTAGACAGCAAGCAAATAAAATCTGTTTACCGCGATCAGGCAATTTGCTTTTACAACGCATTTTGTATCTTTAGTCTATCGTTGACGAATGGGAAAATTCCGACGAATGGCATTTCAACGCTTGATACGCGTTATGAGAATGACGCGATGTTTGCCTACAGATACAATTCGTTCAAGTAAATTTCCAAATAACCTTGTCCTAATAAGAAAATTCGTTGCGACATTGTTTCGCTTTTGAACTTGTGAAAAAACCAGCAGGTCCGGGTCGAAACAAGCAAGAAACGTTTGTCATTTGTTTCACAAAACAAATCTATTAGTACAACATTAAAGCCCTACTAAACACTACTTCAAAGACTATTTTAAATCAGTTCAAGAATAAGGGAAACATTACAAAGCAATTTGCAATTTATTACTTCGCAAACGAGGCTTTAAAATATAAAAATATGGTTTCGGGAACAACGTGGATCTATCCAACGATATCCATTCGACTTTTTTGTGAAATATCTAATGGCGCGTTTGGATCGGAGTTAAACGTTCTGATGGCAAGATCGATCTTGCCATTCGGTCAGCTTCGTGTATTGTCGGTTTTTTCCGACTTAGTTCGGCCAGCTTCGTGTATTGTCGACTCTTTTCGACTTAATCAGCATTGTTTCTTATATCTAAATATATGATTTTTTTTTCATTTTCACTTTGTTCAAATAAAAATATTTCAATATAAATATATAAACAAATTAGATGTTCTACATCTTTCCAGGCGTTCCTTGGAGTTTTTTATCTCCACTTTACATATATACAGATTATTTTTTGCAATTGAAGGAGACCTTCTTGCAAAACGGAATATTAACGTTTTGAGAACGAGCCTTCAAAATAACAAATATGTCTAAGAAAGCTCAATATTATTCCTAAAGACTTATTCATTACCATACGTTATACCCATTCCTGAGACTAGGATTATGATAAAAAAGATACCATCCAAAAAATGCTTATAACAAGACTAGAGTACGCAAATATATTTTAGCTTCGACAGGATTTTTGAGTCAGCAGTTTTAAAATTAATATTCAAACAAGTTACATTGGCGTTTTTCTTTAGTTTTTATGAAAGCATGTTTAAATTATTTCATTTACAAAAAAAATATTTGAGAGAAAAAAATCTATGCCGATTTCGGGACGCGTAGAAAAAGTTTTATCACAAAATCTATTTTTTTTTTGAAAATTCATTCATTTTCCTATAAAGGAGGTGAATAATATTTTTAACAGAACTTTTCTTCATAAACATTTTAAAGAGTCACAGTAAGGAATCCTGATGAATTTCTTTACTGTTAAGCTTTAGAAATTCTAGACGACTTTTCATTTATAATGTAGCATAATTGTATTGCATAACATTACCATATTTGAAGGATCAAAAAACTTTACATTCACTAACAAATTAATAACAATAAACGAATAGATCTAATAAATGGAACATTTACGATTTAGAGTGAAATATTTTTATTAAAAAAAATTAATTCATTTAAACATTTTTTTATATAGGTGAACAACTTCTTTCTCCTTTAAATATAAAATCCCTAAGCAATGTTTTATAGATTCTAGGAAAAAACATGGTAGATATTTAAACTTTATTCTCTTAAAAAACTTAACGTACGAGGTTTTCTACACACACTTAGGCGCATATAAACATTTAAGCGTGTATAGTACTTCCATCAAACTATTTCTAAGAAATATTAATATTTGTTTCTCACCATGTAATTATATAAATATATATTGTTCAGTATATCTTTCTCAGACATAATAAATATACATTTAAAAATACAAAGTTATTTTTGCTATTAATTTAAGTCATTTGTTCCTATAAACTTTTTACAGACCCAACTACACGTCTAAGTTGATCCACTTTTACTCGTAAACTGATAGAATCTAGTCAGCTGTGAAAATTGTTCTTCTAATTTTGTTATATTCCTATTGTGAATATTTTTCAGATATTTAAAAAAAAACGATTTAGCTGGTAGAGGATGAGCACACATAAGTTTAATAAAAATGACCATTCTAAAGTTTAATATTTCTAAACCGATCCCTTTATCGAAAAAGTGTTCATAACAACTCTCAATATTTTTGAAAGACCTATTAAAGATACTCTACACAATGGCACACGCCGACACTCCATACAAGCGAACAGATTTAATCCCCTACACTACATATGTACTCGTCTATCCGTATCCGGTTGTGTGTGTGCGTAAATTAATGTAGGGCTGCCGCAGTGTGCAGGTAAATAATATTTACTATGACTACATATCGGTCTCTATCATTGCAGGCAGTCGCGCCGATCGAGCGAGTTGACACTATACATCAGCAACATAGCTGCTTCTCTTTTAAACCAAATGAAAAGCGTCGACCGAATGACTATCTCAATGGCACGCTGGCGCAGTAACTCTGTACTGGCGCGCACGTCTTTATTATTACATAATAGCAAAAATGTTATTATATAAATAAATATTTTATACTATACATTTAATTTTGTGTAAGTGATTTGATAATAATAATATTAAGATAGAATTTGAAAAAAGGTACTAAAATGTACTAAATAAAATGTTAAATAAAAATAAATTTTGTTTATTTATAAATGTGATACACTGAAATATTGTCTGCGTTGTATATTTTACTTGATTAGATTTCTTCATGTGAGCGATCTCTTAATAAACAATATAATAAGCCTATGGCCGACACTACAAGGATACGTTTTCCAACCACATCGTGCTCAAACAAAACATTGAATTTTAAGAATAGTTTGAAATTTAAAACTGTTCAGAGACATGTTTGTAGACATAAAATTATAGGTACTAACCAAATAAGTTGGTGATACAAAACAAAATTATTTACAACATGCAAAAAGAGGGAGACAAAACAATCTCCTATCCTTAGTGACTTTATCGTTTTCTAAGCATTCGCGCACAGCGCAATAACGAACCGTAACATTGAATTATTATGAATAGTTATCAATTAAGACTGAATTATACAAAATTCAACAAAACATCGCAAAATTGAACCAATACACACGCTCACACAGCAAGCGGCAACTTAGGACCGCATACCCTTGATCGTACTCGGCATCAGACTGTTGCTTACGCAGCAATATTGTTACTATTCTATGACAATGGGGTATGTGAGGTACAACAATGGGGTATGTGAGGTTTTCGCGTAGGGGAGGTATTTTAATAAATTTTATTTCATAACTTTGTAGGAGTTACAAATATATATAACCATACCCAATTTCAGCTTCATATCACTAGCATTCTGCTGGTAAAACGGCTGTGATATTCATAGAATATGGCGAAACTATAAGGGCTCCTAGTGTTTGGCTACGAACCCTAAAAAAGTAAAAGTACAAAAATAGATATAGACGACAGCGAGTGTCTCATTTTTTGCAATATTTTTCGAACAAGTTGAAAATATTCTTTGATTGTGAAGAATGGATAAAACAAAAACCTCGAAGCACAAATCCACCTCACACTTGCAAAATTACTGGCTATTGTTACATTAACGTACATTGAGATACTATATATGAGTCAACTCAGTGCGAAAGTGTTAATAATTTGGTATTCATTAATACGTTATGTCTAGATATATGAAGGCTTTTGATATACACATATATGTATACAAACCGCGCATATATACGAGTATACCAGCGCGCGTTAAGCGATGCACACGGCGAGCGATCAAACCGTACACGACTATTAATTAAGTCTGTCACTGACACTTGCGCGACGTACGTTGTCGATTTCAAAAGCTCGATATGCCACTTCTAAAAACCTATCGACGATTTGATTTGTAATCGAATATGACGAAAACAGAATAAGGGCGCTTTGACACGCGATACGTTTTGTATTGATGTAGCGAGTGTATCGATACGTAAGGTCTGGTATAGGAAAATGCGCATTCTATACTAGTGAAAATAGCTGCAGCACTATGAATCGATATAACAATTATTGTGTGGGATAGAGCAGTAACAATATGTAACAAATTAGAATTACTTACTAGAGTCAATCGACACTGCATTAAAGGAATCATTACTTCTTTCAGTGTTATATAACATTTTTATCGACATTTTCTGATGTCACAAGCTTCAAAATGATTTTAATCACATATATTACTCAATAGGTAATTTATTACCATCTTCTACCGTTATAGGATCCTTATCGAAACCGTATACTGCTATGGCATGGACATTATAAATACGTATTGGAAATTTTAAATCTAATATATTCGTAGTGAATGAGAACGCATAAGAAAAACAGTAAATGAACAAGTGTGTTAATTTTTATAAACTCTCCATTAGCCTTATATTACAAGATTCACTGAATCAATTATGATAATTTTTTATCGGAAGCTTAATTCATTCGAATGGCCGTAGATGAAAAGTGATGAGTGAAACTGAGATGATGGGAGTTGATGAGTGAAACTTCAATTTCAAGCAGAGTTGCGGACCCAGTTGATAATGGGTACCAACAAGAATTGCAAACAGAGACACCTGAATCTTTTCTGATCTTCTTAGTCGAGTGACAATTCGCCGGCACGTATTTGGTGGTATATTCATATGCCATCCGACGAACATTTTGCAAGTTTAAGGAAGTATTGGGTTAAACTAGCTTTTTGCTCTATATTAAATATCGGTCGTAGAACGCCACAGCCAAATCTTAAATCTTCGGGATTATTTTTTAAACGCTCTATAAATGCGTTATATTTACTTTATAGACACGACATACCATACCTGCCTCGTGGAATTATTTCAATTGAAGATTAACTCAGCAACCAGTTGCGTCAACGCAATGGACATTCATTCATTATGACATGGGGTATAAAGGTACACCGGATCGTTTTATCGTAAACACGCATGGCTATAATTTTCAGGTTATAAAAAATAAACCACTAGCTCTAGTAAAAATTTAACATAGTTTTGCCACACAAAAAAGTGAAAAAATTTACTAACTTGGCAATTTAGCGGTGCGGCCGTGCACGGCTTATTGCCGTGGCTTGTATTGCTTTCCCTCCACACATCTCCTTGCCCGTACGCCACATTAAGTCGATGCGTCATTAGTTTTTGAAATACTTACGGTGGACCTTTTTAGCCGCCAGCTTTTTAGTCCTCCCTACTCTATCGTTGAATGTGGTTCTTGCAGTAAAGAATAAATGTTTTTTAATTTTTTGTTTATTGATAGACAATGATTTGGGAGACGGTAAAATTGTCTTATCTAGACTTTTTTTTGTTACAGGTCTATCTTAATGGCTCCCATTCGTAAATACCAGAAGTTCTTAGTCTATATTGAAAATACCCTGTATTTAAAGAAACTAATGATAAGATTATGTTCATTTATAATAGTTGTTAAGTTATGATTAATATAAACATATTTTTTTATACAATTCGAGCTTTTTAATTATTGCAGTCTGCTGTGGCATTAATTTAAATAACAACGAAGCTAAAAAAATCTAGGCTAAGTCAAAAAAATTGAAAGGTAGAAAACAAGTAAGGTAACCATAATTTGACTGAAAGAAAATTATCAACGAATTCTGAAGTCGTAGGTGGCGTCTAGTTTTGAGACATGTTTGACTGGAAAAAATATTGACATCTCAAAAGTGAACGCCGCCTACGGCTTCACAACTCAGACGATTATGTTTCAGTGAAATTATAATTATCTTACTTGTTTTTCTACCTTTCAGGTTTTTTCGACGCAGTCGGGTTTAGTTTTTTATAACTTCCTTTCTTTTTTAGACTTCTTGGTAGTTTATTTTCATAAACGTAGTTAGAACCGGGGTGCACATAGAACTTTGCATTTTTATTATTTGTGCCAAAATTGGCTATTTTGCCAGGTATGTGAAAAAAATAGTTGAAAAAACCTTATAATTATTTTTAAAGACCTGTTTGTCAATTCTGTTATTTTAATGCAAGTCCGCCAAAATATTTTTGTCTCTAAAAACCTAGCCTGTAACACTCTTACATTAAATAAAAACCGATTGTATCCGCTTGTTATATAAACACTACTTGTTATATTTAAGGATAAAAATATAGGTATATAGAATTAAAGAAAAATTGGAATTGTATAAACGTTTTTCTGTACACGAATGAAAACGAGAAAATGAAAGACTCTATCGAAGAGCGTTGAATATTGTTGTTATTTTTCAGTAAATCGAATGTTTTACGTCGTCTTCCTCTTGTGACAATTATTGTACCGCCTATATGTACGTGTTAGCTCGAGTGGTAGGTGTATAAAAGCGCCGTCTGGACGCGCTTCCATTCTTATCGAGATCTATTCGCGAAGACGTGACTCACCAAGCGAATCGTTAGAAAGTGACTACTCGTCTGTTCCATGAAACGATGAAACAAAAAACTATATGCCACCTAGCTACTACTTACCGTCTGGGTGGCTGAGACGATTTAGTAAAACATCACCAATATATAGTATACTACGAGTATATAAAAATACTATATAAAAAATACCATATAAAATACCATATAAAAATACTATATAAAAATACCATATAAAAATACTATATAAAAAATTCTATATAAAAAATATATTATACACTATACTCATAAAAAAATATAGACATTCACTAATTTAATTAAAACTTTTTGAGCGCGACTTGAGGGTAACTCAAGATTTTTTTCGGACGGAAATAACGTTCAGTTAACTCTACAGTTTGCTTACGCTGTTTCCTGTATTTGAAAGTGTCGATTGACTATAGAATTTCGTGAGCATATGTGTTATATATACTTGAATTTTTTTCTATTCTATTTTTATAAAGTTTCATACTAATAATTATTTTTTAAGCGTATATTTGCGAGGTGGTCCCTAATAAATATGGTGACGATCTGATGATGAGAGTCCGATAGGAATGATAGAACTGTTTAATAGAGAGATATTCTACAGGTGTACAGGTAGTTGTTACTTTGCAAAATAACTACACCATCGACCAGGTCAGGGTCCGATGACGAGTTTTGGAGATGAACAATGGAACTCTTTAACGAATTGTAGTAAATCAACCGTGATTCAAGGTATTTGCTACTGATGGTTGTTATTTGCAAAATAACTTTACCATCGACCAGATCAGGGTCTGATGATGAGTTCTGGAGATGAATAATGGAATTCCTTAACGAATGGTAGTAAATCAACCGTGATTTAATATATTTGTTACTGGTAGTTGTTTCTTTGCAAAATATCCACACCATCGACCTGGTCAGGATCTGATGAGAGTTCTGAAGATGAACAATGTAATTCCTTAACGGATGGTCGTAAATCAATCTGATTTAAGATATTTGCTATTGGTAGTTGTTATAAAGATATTTGCTATCGGTAGTTGTTACTTTTGAAAATAACTAGACCATCGACCACATAATACCTGCCACACCGCCAAAGAAGTTTTACTTCAACCGAGCCTAAAGATGATTCGCACTCATTTTTTTTTTTTTTTTACTTTTATACTCTTTTTTACATTTTAAGAAAACTTCTGTTCATTTTAACTACTTCTGAGCCGCCGGATCCATTTTCGTCGAGAGTTGTGAAGTAACATTTTCATGTATGAATATAGAATGTTTCCGAGTCGAAAAAACTTTTCCTTTGTATTTTTTCTTTATAATTGGAAACAAAAAAATGGTAAGAAGCAAAACCGGGACTGCGTAATAACAGTTTTCAAACTTTATATAGGAAATTCTTTAAAAAAGTACGTGATATTAACGAAGTATACAATTCTTTAACATCAGACTTAATCATAGCTTCTATTTTTAGTTGAGAGATATTTTTAATACAACTTCTGTACGCCGTACAACATTTGTATTAGCAAAAATTTTTCAACTAAAGAGTTCATTATATTACGGAAAATCTTTCGACTAAGATTTATATTTCTTCGAGATATTTTCAATACAACTTCTGTACGCCATACAACAATTGTATTAGCAAAAAATTTTCAACTAAAGAGTTCATTATATTACGGAAAATCTTTCGACTAAGATTTATATTTCTTCGAGGTATTTTCAATACAACTTCTGTACACCATACAACAATTATATTAGCAAAGATTTTTAACTGAAGAGTTCCTTATATTACGGAAAATCTTTCGACTAAGATTTATATTTCTTCGAGGAATTTTTAATACAAATTCTGTGCGCCATACAACAATTGTATTAGCAAAGATTTTTCAACTAAAGATTTCATTATATTACGGAAAATCTTTCGACTAAGATTTATATTTCTTCGAGATATTTTCAATACAACTTCTGTACGCCATACAACAATTGTATTAGCAAAGATTTTTCAATTAAAGAGTTCATTATATTACGGAAAATCTTTCGACTAAGATTTATATTTCTTCAAGAGAAATTTTCTATACAACTTCTGTGCGCCATACAACAATTATATTAGCAAAGATTTTTCAACTAAAGAGTTCATTATATTACGGAAAATCTTTCGACTAAGATTTATATTTCTTCAAGAGAAATTTTCTATACAACTTCTATGCGCCATACAACAATTGCATTAGCAAAGATTTTTTAATTAAAGAGTTCATTATATTACGGAAAATCTTTCTACTAAGATTTATATTTCTTCAAGAGAAATTTTCTATACAACTTCTGTGCGCCATACAACAATTGTATTAGCAAAGACTTTTCAACTAAAGAGTTCATTATATTACGGAAAATCTTTCGACTAAGATTTATATTTCTTCAACATTGACGTGGCGAGAATAGAATAGATAAGAAACGGGCCATTATTTTCATTTTACTATTTTTGGCATCTTTATAGTTTTGTTGATACAACGCCGTTTGGAAACAATCATCCCTTTTGGTGCGCGGGTCAGACTGATAGGCCTGTATTTCATCACCGTTAACGATTTCGGGAAAGTGTTTTTCGAATAGTGGCCTTCCATTCCGGCAAATATTCAACGACGGAACACTTTTTTCACTTAAGGTTTTTATGTATCTTATATAGACACTTACCGAACTCGTTTTACGCATCCTCGCAGAACCCTTTCAAATCTGAGAATTCTCTTAAGAGTATATTTTTTTACGTTATGTCATCTTACGGTTGGCCGGCCGTGGTTTAAGATACAATTATGTTTGATATTTAACAATCGTCTACAAATTTTTTAAGTATATTTATTTAGTTTAATATTAAAATGAGTAGTAATAAAACCATTGTTTATAAGATCAACTACCAATATTATAGTCTCGATATATTATAGCTAACTGCGTATTTAATTAGATTATATTTTCGTTTTTGTAGACGATCTAATTCTTTGGATGAAAAAAGGGCAGTCCAGAAATAATTCAGAAAAAAACCAGTGTTTATCTCGATTACACAAAATATCTTGTTTATTATGGAGACGTGATACCTGGAAAATTAATAAATAAAATCGATTGTTAAGTGAATTGATCAATCGATACTGACATTAGGAGCATTTGCAGTTAAAAAAATAACAGCACGAGAAGAAATAACCTCTAATAAAATAAATTTAGATGTATTAACATTTATTGACTATCGAGCAAAAATGTTAAAAATCTAATTTTTGAAAACTTCAACGTTTTATAACTAATAAACAGTCTATAACTAATAAACGAGTTATAGTTGGATCCGTGATAGAAATTATATAGATTCAAAATAGAAATTATATAAAATTTAATGCTCTGCAAAAAATAAGTTTATCCGTTTTTAGCATTAAAGTTTCTACAAAGATACACGTTTAACTTGAAAAATTATTCAGGAAATGACCATTAACAATACTGTCAAAACAATTAATAGGAATAACCCTGAAAAGATACAATTTTACTGGTTTATTTACATTCTATTCAATTTGAATAAACAGTATTGTGCGTTCAACTAATTTTCCGTAAAACGAGGCGTGGGTATTCTTTTTTTAAATATGTCGTAACTTTATAGTGGATCGCGTAATAGAGACTTATTTATAACAACGTCGTAAAAGCGCTCGCCCAGTAAACATAAGTTGGAATTTTACTCGGTACAAAATACTTTGTTTATTTAATTACTAGAGAGTTGCGCAAAAAAGGTGACACCAAAATAAAAAAAAGTGTAATAAATTTTCCAACCGCTCCCTTTAAAGCCTGCGTTAATTTGTCGGCTCCTCTTAGCCTATGCTACGTGCCTACTCTCAAAGGTATCGTTTGTTGTCGAGTTTTACTAAAGGATCGTAAAGCAGATTAAATCACTTTTTCGTCGCTGTTAGCAGAGCCAGTCTCTATTTATGCTATAAGTTAAGAGAGATTACATAAATGTCAGATTACATATACTCACTTGTCGATTATAGTATTGGATCGTCTGCGAAAGTGTCATTACATAATTCGTATAATTGACACAATCTTTAATAAGTACTAGTTGTCGCCCAGTGGTCGAAATTCGACCCTAATGTAGTTACCTACTCACTTTGTTGAAAACACTAATAGGTAAGCGAGAGGAAGTCAATTCATAATGCAACATATGTATATTAAGCAAACTGTAGTCCAGTAATATATAAACACAGAATATAAAATAAACGCTTTATCCCTTGACATACACTCCACAGACTATTGAAAAAGGGACATTTGAAAACACACAAAATTCATAGCTCGAAACTGATTCAGCCAATCTGACATTTTAAAATTCTTTGGAGACAATGTCTACTCTGTGCGACTGTTTGACCACAGACATTGACATTGACAGTATGAAAGTAAACAATGAATCTTTTATTGTTGAACATAAACAATGAATCTTTTAATGTATTTGTAATATATAATTCAATGTATTTATAATAAATATTATATATAAATTTTAGTTTTCTGCACTTCTCCATATAAACTTTAACTATGACAAATCTAACAATCCTCCGTGCGCGCAATATTCTTTAAAAAGGGGTGCAAAGTTTTCTCTTCGCGTATTAATACATAGATATGTAGCTGCGGTTTTCCCTAAAGCAAAGAAAAAAGTACGAATAAAAAAAAGATGAAAAAAATGGATATATCTCGAATATTATAATGATAATCCCCAATGTTTTCAAAACTTATCATCCATTTACTAGGAGGGCACATTTACTAATTTTTAGTGTATCTGTTATTATGCGTCGATTTTTTCAGATTTCTTAGGTTTTTTTTGTTAATGTTATATTCTTCAGATGCTCGTCTTAAATATACATTAAATTACAAACTCAATCTTTTCATTTCTTTTCTGTAAAATAGTACAAAATGATGGACAGACACACGCACCTCTCAAGCATTGTTTTAGTTTTAGAAGGATACGTGGAAAAAAGAAACTCTTCAGATTTTAAGCTGTAAGAGGCTTCTTTTTATGTTTGAATCGTGCACCGTCCCTTTGTGCGTCCTAAACGAGGGGATTTCTTATTGGAAGTTCGTAGAGAATCCTCTAAGCTGTCCTTCCGTCCGTCTTTCTATCATAACCCTCTAACATCCAAAACTATAAAATTTATTTACATAAAATTTACATATTACGGAAAATAATTAGCCAGAATCAGGGTCGAAATAACCTTTTAAAAGAACAATTTTGACAGGACTGAGTATATGGAAAAACCGGTAAAGTACCTGTTGAACCACGCCATAAATTAGTGTCGTAATTTCAAAATATCCCAAACTATATAAATTTTATCAATTCGTCCTATACCCGTGTACCCATAAATGTCCATGGTAGCCGCGTGGGGATTTGTATTGCGATTTGGCTTCTGTATTTTTAAAGTTTAATACAAATTTTTATTATATTTATTACAAAACACATTTTTGATAAGTCCAAAACTAACGAAGCCGATTATATGAAGAAATTACATTTGAAAGTATTCATCAAATCTTATTTTCGAGGCTTTTCCAGACGTTTACATAATCCTGTCTTGAAATGCGAGGGGAGAGGGGTCACATAAAAACAACTTTAAAACTTAATTTATAAATGAGGTTAAAAATAAAAAGTGGTAAATAAACCTAAAATTCATTTTAGAAGATATTTCTAACTATAACCCATACAATGGATTACGTAAAACATTTTTTTAACCTCTACTCCTAATAAAAAAAAGAAAAAGAAATTCACAATAATTGTTTCCGAGTGTCAATATATATATATATATATATATATATATATATATATATATATATATATATATATATATATATATATATATATACACATATATATATATATATATATATATATATATATATATATGTATGTATATATATTCCACATAAATATTTCAATTAACATAAAGAAAAATAAAGGGTCTTTATTTTTCTTTATGTTAATTGAAATATTTATGTGCAGCAAGTATTTTATAAGAGCCCTGTGTTTGATTACCGAACCGTAAAAACGTGACCACAGAAACGGAAAATCTAATTTTGTGGTGTAAGTGTAGATGGAAGCTGTTCCCAAATAAATATGGAATTAGTAGCAGGGAGAATGATGAAGGAAGACAATTCTTAATCTAATATTTCCAAAGAGGTTTAAAAAATAAATACGTATATGACCTCGTATATCTTCATATCTCCAAAGAAATTCAAAGAATAAATACGTTGAAAATAATTTAGGCCAGAGCCTGATATTCGGAGATTAGAAATGCGTATCAGAGAGAACTAAGGAATATTTTATTATGGAATTAAATAGGAGTAAATACGAAGGTGCGAAGAGAAAAAAAAGAAAATCGTTTGAAATCGCATTACCAAACACATTAGCTTTGATGGAAATTCCTTTCTTACCATATTCTATATTATCCATCTTTATCCTTTTTTATTTTGGTTTCTTTTTTCATACGATATATAAATTATATTCAGACACGCTGTTTCTGAAAATCTTGTATATCATTATTTTTAAGGTTCCGCACCTCTAAAGAAAAAAAGGAACATTTATAGGATCATTTCGTTGTCTGTCTATTTGTCTGTCAAGACTATTTTCTGAGGAATGCGTGGAGGAAACAAGTTGAAATTAATATCAAATACTTAGGTATACAAAAAAAATCAAGCTTATCTGTCAATGTAACCGAAATGGTCATTTATGTCGCATATTTTGACACTCGGAAATAAATCAAAATCTATAGGGTACTTTCCGTTAACCTAGAATCATTAAATTTCGTAAGGAGTAAGGTCTCACAGCATAAGTAAAGGAAAACTAAAAGTCGTTAATTTGTAATTATATCATTTTGATAAAGTAGGAGTATTTTCGTTCCAAAAAATTAAAATTGTATACTTAGCTTAATATGAATATTACGTACCATTACTGTCTAAATGTGTACGGCATTAATGGTACATAATATTCTGTTTTTAAATGCCTATATATATTTTAAATGCCTAAATGTGTAGGGAACGTTTAGGCATTTATAAACATATATAGGCATTTATAAGCGTTTATAAATCCTATACATATATTTATAGAATTATAAAAGTTTATAAATTCCACAAACGTTTATAAACGCCTAAATGTGTACAAAACCCTCGAAGTATTTGATAGGTTTTTTTATAAAATGAACTTACAAATATTTTATATGTAAAAACGCAACATTTTTTCCATAAAGCAGGAAAATTTCTTATTCTTAAATAAAGCCAACTTCGAATAACGTAATGCATTAAAAACAGTAGCACAGTCATTTTTTTTCCAATAAAACTTATTTATTTTGAACACGTTTTATAAACATTTTTTTTTATTATTATTATTATTATATTTTTTTATTATTATTATTTAATAACAATAATAAAAATATTTATTATTGTTATTAAATAATAACAATGTACTAATATATTTTTGTTCATTGTTATTAAGTGGCTTGCATCATTTATTTACAATCCACTACAATTCTATTATTATGCATCTATTGTGATTAAGAGTTTCTATTGTGTATTATTATTAGTATGATCTTAAGAGATCATACTAATAATAATACGTTCACTATCTTTGTCTATACTTACTTTCCTAATTTAAAATGTGCGTAATAAATATATAATAAGTAAAGGCTTAAAAATGACGTAAAGATAAATACTACAAAATCTCTGACAATAATTTATTCTAACATCTGGAAACACGAATAATCTTAAAATGTCAAAAATATCCAAGACAATATTCAAACGAAATTATCTTTCTCAAAATTTTCTCGACTGTCGCCATCTGATATTTCTATCGATACATACTAATGTGCAGCCCTCTCTACGGGCAACAATCTAAAGAGCTTTAGTTTCTAACTTAATTACAAACGCACTTCTCCACGCCCAGATCCCCCCATCTTCAATTCGGGCAGAGGTCGCGCGCCTTACGCGCGCGTAATTTCATTATTACATTAAAATCTATCTCATCGCTTCCGTAGGCGAGAATAAATAATTAAACTTCAGGGATTTGAAAAATTTCCCCCGCATTACCATCTCAATGGCGACCCGACAGCGGGACAATAAGGCGACTTGACAGTAAAAGCCGCGCACGGCGCGGGAAGAAAACGCGACATTCGAAATGGCCTCGGTGCCGCCTTTATTTATTTATATTCAACAATAATAACAACCGTCCTGAAACTCGGCACTAAAAACGTAAAGAAATCAAAATAAACTTATTTTTATTGGTCGTTGATAAATGTATACAAGATGTTTTCATAACATTAAGATATTTCGAAATTCGATAGAGGGACAGAAAAAAATACACGTTTACATTTTGGTGAAACATCGGTGAATTGTTGTGAATATAGCAACATTTGCGGTTTCATATTACCAATTATCTTATGGTGTTTATTTTATGTAATGGTAACATTTTTTACATTTTCTTCCTGGCAATAATTCTTCAAAAGTAATTTCATAT
Organism: Druceiella hillmani; assembly: GCA_039881145.1. NCBI lineage: Eukaryota > Metazoa > Arthropoda > Insecta > Lepidoptera > Hepialidae > Druceiella > Druceiella hillmani. The sequence continues at coordinate 37,327,629 of JAYKKI010000014.1, forward strand.
TCGAAGAGAAAACTTTGGTAGCATCCGTAGAGCTTAATCTGAATTTTTTGTGTCTAGAGAACATATTTAACATGTCTGGGTGATTTATCATCGTTAGAGGCAAAATTTTCAACAATTTTACATTGAGACGAAGTTATTTGTACATATCAGCTGTTGATTAATTGTTAAAGCAAGATTTTTATCCTACAATATTTATAGATAATTTTTTGGTTTGCTATGAAATATTTTATTTTTCAATAACAAAAAAAAATATTTTCAACATTTTCTCAATCGTAATTACATTTAAACGTTTCATTACCATTAACAGAACCACCACAAAAAAAACATATGTTTCTATTCATTTCTTCTTTTTAACTGAGACTCAGTTGTGTCTTTTGTGGCTTTTTAGGGTTCGTCGAATGGCGAAAACGGAACCCTTATGATTTCGATTTGTCCGCCTGTCTGTTTGTCTGTTCGTATATCAAAGCCATTTTACTCGGAGACTATTAGCACTACAGATGAAATTTGGATGGTACGTGTAGTCGATGAACCGTTATACAATGAAACAGAAAATACAATTATGCATTTATGAAAAAACAAATAATACTAGGGGTGGCACTCCATAAATGTAACTGAGAAATAAAAAACAATTCAATTTATATAGATCTGTGGGGTATCGTTAGATAGCTATTAAAAATGATAAAGAAATTCGAAAATATTTTTTTACTTAAGTCAATGGATGGAAAAATTTGCGCTTCTAAGTCTTCAAAATGGGCATTTCTAACTTTTCAGCAATGTGTGCAACATTCTGAAAAAAATTAGGTGTTAGAACCTAAAATAAACTTTCAACGAAAATTGGTTTGAATATATGTTGTGTAGTTTTTGAGATACGGAATATTTTCGGTACCGACCACAGCAATATCGTCGTTTTTCACAGTGTCTTTCAGAAATACAAATTTATACTTTTAATATCGTTTGGTGCTACAGAACCATTTGTGCGGGAGTACTAGTCGTACTTGGTCGTTTTTTATCCGTATATAACAACAATCTGAAAACAAACTTAACATTATTAGTACAAAACTTTAATTTCTTGAACTAATCACGAACTCGTAGATGGCTAGAAGACACCGTGAATAATAATTGCTTATTTAATACATAATTCATGTCATTGTGTAACTATGTAGAGAAATACAGTTATAAACTATTGGTAATGAAAATAACAATAATCATTGCTTATTTAATACATAATTAATTGTGTAACTATGTAGAGAAATACAGTTATAAACTATTGGTAATGAAAATAACAATAATCATTGCTTATTTAATACATAATTCATATGTCATTGTGTAACTATGTAGAGAAATACAGTTATAAACTATTGGTAATGAAAATAACAATAAACATTGCTTATTTAATACATAATTCATATGTCATTGTGTAACTATGTAGAGAAATACAGTTATAAACTATTGGTAATGAAAATAACAATAATCATTGCTTATTTAATACATAATTCATATGTCATTGTGTAACTATGTAGAGAAATACAGTTATAAACTATTGGTAATGAAAATAAGCAATGATATGTATTTAAACTATAAAGCGCACAGCAATATAGAGATTAGTGATTGCTTCTAAAAATTGGATGGGAAATCCGGCCAAGTACATGGTGAAAAACGCATAAAGTTATTATTTATACGCGTGAACCGGAATATCATTAGAAGTTCTTATCAAATGCGCGTGTATAGAAACATTATTTTTTTAAATCGGGGGCGGATCTCACCTTGTAGCTAAATATTTCCAAAAAAGGCTTAATTAGAAGACCCATCTAATGATATCCCACTCGAGGCGGTGCGGGAAAAACAATTTTCGCCTCCATTTTACATGTATGGGGAGGTATATTAAATAATATTTTTGTTTATATATTGCTATATATTGATTGAAATTTTCATGTGAACTATCTACTCTATATATGAGTGTGTATACACACGATATTCCTAACAGACGGTTTACTAGATATGATGTCTATACACGTAATATACGGTTTACTAGATTTTATGAAATGTCAGGTTCACGTAATACACACGTACGTCCAAATCCATTTGGTGAATTTTGCGATAAAACATAAAACTCCACGAAAGTACAAGATTCAACTTTTGAATATCGCAATATTTCTTTCAGACCTAACGACTCTAGAAATTAAAAAGAGCGTTCGAAATTGGTCTACGTAAATCACACAACATCTCTATCGATATTCCGTTTCCTAAATAATACAATTTGAAGTCACATAACAAACACTTTATCGTTTCAATATATCAAAGAATTGAATTCCCTGAAGATGCGGCGGCAAAGAAATAACTTGCCAGACGCTGTTCAAATCGGCGTCGCCACTCGCGCGCTCTCTGACATTTTCTATTCCGATTCCAGCGTCATCCCGTCTGACATCAGCGGCTGTTTTAGAGATATTCCATTACGATAAGCTTACAATATGGTTATTGGTTCGGGCTTTTCACAAACAAGTTTTTCCACAATAAATTTCAACAGGGCGAAACAACGAAGGGTTTTAGGTTTTTATTTTCATTTATAGCGCCCAACAGTAAACCTTGCAAGGTGAATGAAATCTCTGAAATGAGTTGAATCTAATATCATCTTAGGCTTTGTTATAAAATCAGATGGAAATTATGTTTTGTATCTCTGTGAAAATGTTCACTGCTCGACTCTTAATCCCAAACCTCATTGACACTAAAATCCCTGCTTCATTGGATGTTAGAATAGCTTTCGAAATATATAATTGCTAATTTAAATACTCTTATGACGGACCAGACGAAAATTTCGTCTCTCTTCTGTAAAAAGGTTTTAGATATTTTGTAGTGTTGATGGACTATAGAAACATTGGTCGAAAACAGGGCCACAACTGTATCGCAAATGAAGTAAAAGGAACGAAGTATTTTTTTAAAGTTCAATTATTTTTTATATAAGTACTCAATACAAAAATAGTGCGCAAATCATCACATAAAGAAAAAGTCAAAATAAGATGTTGTGGGACACCCGATAGAAACGAAGCTTCTTATGAATTGCATAGAATTTTTTAATTATTAACTGATATAATCTATATTTATACGCGGTATCCGGGAATAAGTGACGGACAAAGAAAGTCGCTATTCGTTGACTATAAAGGAATAAATTGTCGTTGAAATAACATGTAAAACACGCCCTTTTTCTAATTGAGTTCAAAAAAAATATTACACATGTCTCTTTAACACACCCCATACTTATCTGGAGTGGTATATCATTAGGTGGGTCTACAGTCTTATACTAGCTAGGAAGACATGTAGATGGGTCGTCACCGTGGTGTGTTGGGTTGAGCGCATGACCACGCACCGCGAGGACCCGGGTTCGATTCCCGGCCGCTCATCGAAGCGGGACTGGTAGAAGTCCAACCTTTCGAGGCTCTGGCGACCATTTTTCCGTATGAGATATTCTTCATCTCATGCGGACACGACGACAACAACTTACCTGGAGCGCGGTGCTTACCCGGGCAGCTATATGTCTTCGCAGCTGTTAGGGGTTATTTCCCTGAGCGGCGCTGAATAATGTGCGCATGCATGTGTGTACGAAAAAGATGACAAATAATTACGAATACTATTTTCAATTTTCTGAAAAAAAGTCATCTTTTAAATTTTATTTTAACGACAATCAACTAGTTTTCAGTCAACGAATAACGTCATTTTTCCGTCCGACACTTATTCCCGGACACCGTATATATTATATAAAATTGATCGTATGTGTGCCTATATTCCACTCTGCATCCTAAACTACATATCGCAGACGAATGGCATTTGGGCGTGGCTGTAGCCTCAACTCTCCAATCGTGCACTATGGTGGTAAAGATTTGAGAAGTAAAAGAAATGAGAAGTGTATTTGATATAATTTAAATATATATATATATATATATATATATATATATATATATATATATATATACATATATATATATACACGCACACACACACATACATACATATATATTTTTGTACACTTAGTTTGCGAGATGTACAAAATATTTTTTATTTCTTTACGTGTACATAAATATAAAAAAGTAATAAAGAATGTACATAAATATTAATTTTTTTATATTTGCGTGTGTATATAAACATAAAAAGTAATAAGATATGAATAAATGTCCGACCAAAAAAAAAACAGCGAAGCGGGTTTTTGCTGTATTAATATATAACTGTACACGTGAGAGAATGATTTATTTTTCCTATACATGCACATGCCTATATTACCAAGCACGTACATTCTATATTTGGGATAACTATACACACACACACGTTCACGAATGCACGCACGAACGCACACGCACACATATATTAATAAAAAGAACGAAGGTGGGAAAGGGGCAGCGCTACATGCTGCCTGTGGCATTTTGTTTCTCTTTTACTCCATCTCGCTCACTCAATGGGCAACGAGCAATTCACAGTTAGCTCCCCGTCTCAAGCGTCCGTTAAGAATCTTCGCTTCAAAAAAGCTATCAAGCACTAGTAGAACTCGCATTACGACACTTAATTATGCTTTGGCCTGTAAAGTATGTTATATTTCTATTAAACTACTCACAAATATTAATTTTTGACAACGTAAATATATTGCCTACTATATCTTTCACACGTATGAAAACATAGTGCATGTTATACAATGTGGGATAACGACGTATTTATTTACAACCTTTGCGCTTCTAAAACCCCTATTTTCTCATAATGAGATTGAATTGTTTCAGAATTAAGAATATATATTTTTTGCATATTTGTAAGGATATTTCTAAAGATATACAACCTAAAATTATAAATAAGATATTATTGAGACCCTTATTGTTAGTCATTTCACAGTATACTGCAATATGTTAGTCATTTCACAGTATTCTGCAATATGTTAGTCATTTCACAGTATACTGCAATATGTTAGTCATTTCACATTATAATACAATATATATGGAATTAAAAAAAAAATTCCCGAGTACGTAATTTGCCCTCTCCCAAAATTTCTATATAAATATTTTCCAGTGTTAGCTATTAAGATATGTTCGGGTTAAAATGTTTTATTTGTATGTCAAATTTCAAGTTTCTATGTAAAGCGATTTTATAGAGGTTTCATTTCTCCTTTTGAGGTACGGAGCTCTAATAGACAAAAATATTGAGATACGGTCCGGTTAATATGTTTTATTTGTATGTCAAATTTCAAGTTTCTATGTAAAGCGATTTTATAGAGGTTCCATTTCTCCTTTTGAGGTACTGAGCTCTAATAGACAAAAATATTGAGATATGGTCCGGTTAATATGTTTTATTTGTATGTCAAATTTCAAGTTTCTATGTAAAGCGATTTTATAGAGGTTTCATTTCTCCTTTTGAGGTACGGAGCTCTAATAGACAAAAATATTGAGATATGGTCCGGTTAATATGTTTTATTTATATGTCAAATTTCAAGTTTCTATGTAAAGCGATTTTATAGAGGTTTAATTTCTCCTTTTGAGGTACGGAGCTCTAATAGACAAAAATATTGAGATATGGTCCGGTTAATATGTTTTATTTGTATGTCAAATTTCAAGTTTCTATGTAAAGCGATCTTATAGACGTTCCATTTCTCCTTTTGAGGTACGGAGCTCTAATAGACAAAAATATTGAGATATGGTCCGGTTAATATGTTTTATTTGTATGTCAAATTTCAAGTTTCTATGTAAAGCGATCTTATAGACGTTCCATTTCTCCTTTTGAGGTGCGGAGTTCTAATAGACAAAAATATTGAGATATGGTCCGGTTAATATGTTTTATTTGTATGTCAAATTTCAAGTTTCTATGTAAAGCGATCTTATAGACGTTCCATTTCTCCTTTTGAGGTACGGAGCTCTAATAGACAAAAATATTGAGATATGGTCCGGTTAATATGTTTTATTTGTATGTCAAATTTCAAGTTTCTATGTAAAGCGATCTTATAGACGTTCCATTTCTCCTTTTGAGGTGCGGAGCTCTAATAGACAAAAATATTGAGATATGGTCCGGTTAATATGTTTTATTTGTATGTCAAATTTCAAGTTTCTATGTAAAGCGATCTTATAGACGTTCCATTTCTCCTTTTGAGGTACTGAGCTCTAATAGACAAAAATATTGAGATATGGTCCGGTTAATATGTTTTATTTGTATGTCAAATTTCAAGCTTCTACGTAAAGCGATCTTATAGATGTTCCATTTCTCCTTTTGAGGTACGGAGCTCTAATAGACAAAAATATTGAGATATGGTCCGGTTAATATGTTTTATTTGTATGTCAAATTTCAAGTTTCTATGTAAAGCGATCTTATAGACGTTCCATTTCTCCTTTTGAGGTGCGGAGCTCTAATAGACAAAAATACTAAGATATGGTCCGGTTAGTTTATTTTATTTCTATGTCAAATTACAAGTTTCTATGTAAAGCGATCTTATAGACGTTCCATTTCTCCTTTTGAGGTACGGAGCTCTAATAGACAAAAATACTAAGATATGGTCCGGTTAATTTATTTTATTTCTATGTCAAATTTCAAGTTCTCGCGAAGCGTCAATGTGAGCGAACCGTTTTTTCTTTTGAAGTACGGAGCTCTAATAGATAAAATTCGGGTGGATTAGACCAGTTGTCTAACGCGATTGTCGGAAACTGTTACTTCCCAAAAATTAACCATTTTTTTACAGGTAGGCATTCATATAATGTGAATAGCAAAACGCCTAGTAATAATAAGTCTAAATACAGCTAGTAAATTAGTACAAAAAGTCTTTTGAATACAGCAATTTATTAGAACAACCAATATGTCGAATTTACATCAAAAATGCTGGTCATCAATCAAAAAATACTGGATTGTTTATATATATGATGAAACGTCTCTAGCTATTCGGTGAATTACAAACATTTTAAACACAATTAGTATTCATAATATCTTAGTACAATGACGAGTTCTTCAAATTTTATTTAAAAAAACACTAATATGATATAAATAAATTAGGTACTCAATTCCCAGGTTAAATTCACGCAGAGACGAAGCAGAGAGGAAAACTACCTAATAAAAATAAGTACATTGAATCGCAAACAAAAAATAGAAGAGCGAAAAGAAAATATTTCTTATCTATGATCACTTCTTAGCGGGAAAGCTGCCGTCATAATAATTTATTACGCGGAAAAGCGCTCGCGTCGGCAAGCAGCCACTGTGCGGAAACACCGCGGAATGCTCTCGCCGCCCAACGGATTATTATCCGATTACATCGACTAATCGGAAACTGAAGTCGCTAATAGCACATTTACGGCTACAACACGAGTTTGCACTCCTTTAAGTCGGCAGCAATGTCTACCGTTCTTTCAAGCGAAATAAACTATACGTGGAAGCGAATTAGTGGAAAATATTTTACTTAGGAGTATTGTACTAACATGAGATACATTTTAAAGGAAAGATATATCATCGGCTTTGTACTCCTTTATTGCTGTGTTACAGCTATAAACGGCATCGGGTTTCAACATTATACAGCCAATTCAGATAAATTCAAGAAAGCTATATAAAATTAGTTCATTAAAATTTCATACAGATGTAATTTACAAAAATATATAACTCGAAGTTTCTTTATGAAGTTGTTCAAATTTTATTTTTAAATACGTGCAAACAATATTTTTTGGACGTTCAGGTTAGTACGTCTTTTGAGATCAAATGCTATATGACTAAGCCTCTGATATTTATTCCATATACATTTATTTTTCTCAATAGTGTATATTTTCACTTATAATGAAAGCGTTAAATTAGTATAAACGCAGCATATCACAAACTATGTACATTAAATCATAAACTTTTTGAAATAGAAAAATCGTGGATATATTCAAGCAGGCGAAAATTCTCACGCATTTTTCAGTTGAAACCAAAGCCAAAACCAAATATTTATATCTATTTTCTTAATCAATCGTTATATAATCTTATAAAGTAAATGTGGCTTATCATGGCGAACAGTACATAATATGATTCCGGTAATACTTCAATTATTAAAAACAAAAAGTAACATAGATGATTGGTACAAGTAAAAAATTGAATTACTAATCTTTTATATCAAATGAATTTTTTTATCGATGATGACAGATTACAGCATCGCTAGAAAATATGCAAATATGAAGTGACAACACGCAGGCAAGGCAGTATCTATCCTTCATCGCAGAGCGTACGAAACGAGCTCCGCGTATGTATACACCAAATACTATCCATCAAACCGACATATATAATGTCGCATTTTCACTCTCCTTAGTTTCGCCACGGTCGGTTTCACATTTTTATCTTCTGTTCCGTGTAATGGATAATAATGAAATCAATAGTGCGCCCCGAAGATCATTTATCCGTCGCTCGACGCGTCCTACTCAAATAATAATCCGCCGGTGCTTTGATCCCGTCACTCGGTTTCGTTTGATGGATAAGTCGATAAATTTTCGATTACAAGTAAGCTTTGAAGTGACGGAGGTAAGAAACGAAGTCAGCAAGATGTTAAAAAAGAGAGACGTCCTCGCTACTACTTGCAGCCCGATATCTCGCTCCTCGATTGTAATCACTTTTTCTCAACTTCGGATCTAGCCAACTATTACACGGTTTACTAAACACTTTAGAAACCACGCGGTGTAGTCAATATTTTGGAAGTCAGCATTAAATCGGCTTTCGTCTATCTTATTTATGACGATTTGGACAGTTTTAAGTAAAGTTTGATTATTTTGATTGAAACTAAAATAATCAGAGGCTTTTTCACCGTTTTTTTTCTTTATTCAAATTACTATACACGGACTTGGCTTATGTATTTGGAAAACTGTCAAAATTTTATTTTATTTATTCACAATTAAATGAAACGACGTGATGTAGTATTATTTCTAATTTCTTTAAGTTCTTTACCACGACCTAGGTTTCGTTGTATTACAACATCTTCAGGTGGGATATTATTTAACCTTCTTTGCTACGTGGTAAAGAACTTAAAGAAAGTAGAAATAATACTACATCAGGTAGTTTCATTTAATTGTGAATAATGAATTTCTACAAAATTGACGCCAAATATATTCAATATTTTATTTATTTTTATTTACACGTATTGCAAGGTAAAACTTTTTTATGTCGAAATCATAACGTTGAGCTATAGATAACCCTGATTTTAAATGGAGTCGTTTTCAGAATACGCGTATTTCCAGACTATACGTCGCACCCTGAGCGCTTATATTTACGAAACCAAAAGTAGAGAGATAAAAAGATATCATTGGATAGGTTGTATAGTCTAATGTACAATAAAATTCTCCACTTTTGAATATAATAAATAACATTATGAATTTAAGTTAAATTTCACATGATTTACTCCTATAGAAAAAACAAATTCAGCTGTAAGAAGCTTATACCGTCTGTTCGATATTTTTTGTGCTATGTTCGCCTACGCGATGAAAATACATCCATTCTCAATTTAATATACTGTATACAATGTGACTTACGTTTAAATAACAAAAGTGAGACAATTATTACGTTTTGTTAAAAAAAATTGATACTTGGAAAATTATGACATAATTCCTACTGTGGACTTTTCACTTCTTTCTCGTGGAATAGTCAAAAGTGAACAAAACATACATTTATTATAACAAAAACTATTAATTGTAGATATTTTTATAAGAAGTGATTTTTAGGGTGCATTTTTTTTTCAAATTAAACACATTAGTAGTCTTTAAGACGTTGAAATACATGAAATAACTCGTTTACTAGCGAAAAATCAGTTTAGGGTTATTGCTGTACAATCTAAAAATACATATTTTCGTTATAGGACAATATATGTTCGATATATTGTCCTATAACGAAAATATGTAATTCGAAACGGTTCCGGATTTATTTAAGTTCAAAGTTGAATTTGTATTAATACAATCAAAATATATAGAACAGAATATAATCAAAATTGTTATTTTATAAAATATTATTCTCATATTATAAAATATTATTTAATAATTCAATATTATCTTTGTTTCGAGATATTTTTGATTTTTTTCTATAAAATGAAAAACACCTCGAAACAAACAAATTACTCACAGCAAGATTTTAAATGATATTTGTGTCGTGCCAATTCAAGGTTTAGTAAAACCCATTAAATATGTTATTAGCATAAGATCGTTTTAGTGTGGGTAAAACGTAAATTGCGTTCGATGTAACGCACCTTTTTGGCTTAAAATTGACGGAGTTAGGGCGGGTTGACATTCTATTTAAAGATATTTTAAATATTTATTTATTTATTAACTTTTATTTGTAGTGCATTTGGCGGACTTATTGCTACATGAGCAATCTCTTTCAGTCAACCATAATGTAAATAGAATGTCGTCACAAGTGTATGTAAACGATCATAACAAAAAAGAATCGTTTTTCAAGTCATATCAATTCATTACACATTTAAATATACAGAAAGTTTTGAGATCACGGGAAATACTTTTTAATTCCATCTACTGCTGAAAATTACAAGACAATCCCGTAATTTTTAATTAAGTAACCAAAATTTTAATTATTTTCTTAACTTCCGCTTTCAGTTACGCCATGTCAAAAAAATACTATGCACTCAATTGTCTATACGTGAATAAGAGTGTGCAAAAACCTCGTACTGCAACTTTTAGTTGTAAATGACAGGTTCTTCTTTGATCAATTAAATTAAATTCGTATTGTAAAGATGATGTCAGAATAAAAACAACTTGAGGAAAATATCTGCCTAATTAGCCGACATATAAAAAAGTTATTTACATTTCGCCCTATATAATTTGATGAGAGCAAGGATATATTTCTAAAATCTAACAAGTTAAAATGAAATTATAAATCAGAAAATTTAAAATATACGTATGCAAATCAAGAGAACTAAAATTCTTCTTTTAATTGAAGTTAGTCAAAAACATAGTTCATGCCCTTAACTATAGAATAGTTTTGTTTTGTATAATTATTGTTACCTTTTGGAGTGAGCGTGAAAATGAAATTATTGCAAATTTGCCTTTGCAGAGTGAGAAATACGCGTATTTTAACAGAGATACATCCACTCATGTTTGTCTGTCGTGAGCTGACGAAGATACAATTTGAACATTCGTGTATCACGACCTATTAATCGCAGGCCAGTCACTATTTATAATCATAGGATCAAATTAAGTTTAAAATTAAATTTAATCATTTTGAAAATTTAAATAAATACTGAGCATTTAATTTAATATAAACACGTGATTATAATGATTTGTTTAATTTAATAAAACAGTCTATATAATGTTTAATTAATTATGAAAATAAATTAATATGCTGAAAATGTATTATAATGTATTAATTTTAAGTATTTAATAAATGATAAAGTAATAATTTATAATGCAAATAAATACGTACAGAAATCTAACCTGACTTAGTGAAATACACTCAAAACATATTTTAAAAATCTTATAAGCACAGTGCTTATCTACAATATTCACAAAAGTGAATGTGTTTTATTATATGGACTACTATTAAATTTCAATTACTAACAAATATTATTTAAAAGCACAAATATAACCTAGCTTTGTATGAATATAAAACACGTGTTGCGAATTTACAAATACTTCAACAACTATCATGAATATAGTATCAATCACTACACGCATGTAAATATATGATTAATGAGCAACCTCATCCTGTCGATTTTTGTTGCATCGTCTATGCATCGTAAAATTTCACTCTGATAATTTTTTCATAACGCGTCCAAAGAAGCCTAATTTCAAAAACATTTTTATGATTAAGTAAAATTATATATATATATATATATATATATATATATATATATATATATTATATATATATATATATATATATATATATATATATATATATATATATATATATATATATATATCTCATAAAGAGAGAAAACAAAATTAAGGCAAACGTTACCGCACTAAATAAAATAAAGGCAGTATTACCTGAGCTCGCGATCGGTGAGGGCGGCAAACACTGGCTGCCATCCTTCCGTTTCGTCTGAGCTCTCCGAGCTTCCGGAGAGACTTGCCTGCAGCCAAACGGGAACATCACATTTACGCTTTGCCAAGTTTGATACGCGGCTCTGTTTCCGCTTATTAAAATGTACAGAAGCAAATTATGTAGAATGAAGGCGCGGAGAGCGCGATTTATGGTCCGGTTTTGACAATGGCGACAAATTTGGATAACAAATTTCTTCCGTTACGAAGTTTTGATTGCCCGAGGCTACATTTTAATTTGGCGTTAACCTGTGGCATTTGAGTTGTTTTATTGCTTGTTTTTCTCTTTAAATTGTCTCGTTTCTACACGAATCTTAAATATTTTACATATTTTTAAAAGTAATTTAGGTTAACAATACCAATGAAATGGTATGGTCAATATATGGTAATCACCAGTTACAAGATATGAAAATACAATAAAAACATATTAACAAATATTCATAATAATAATTTGACTATATGTATCCTATAAAATATGTATATAAATATACAATTACATACATATTTAAAATATATCTATAGTCCTTGTACTCAGAAATTCAACATAAATAGAGGTGTTGCCATATGACAAAAAACTCTTCTTTTTTAATTGAAACATCGTTCAGATTAATCAAATTTTAAAATTATTATCCAATATAAATAAGTAAATGTGGTGAAATATGGAATATTATAGGTAAAGAATATTTTGGAAACTATTTTAATAAACCATTAACTATTTAATGGCAACATGGCTATTTAAAAAGGTCCAAACTTAATATGAAATTACGTAAGTAGAATCTATCAACAAATGTCAGGTTGAAAATACATAAAAGAATAATTATATAGATGGAATTGAAAAACACCTACTTTTCCGAAGTCACGTAAACAGCGACCCACCTGCGACTCGTTGGGCCGCCGCGCCAGCCAGCCGGCGTGCACCAGTTCGCCGAGCACGACTCGTAGCTGGGCGCGTGCACGCGCGTGAGCGGCGCGCGATGCACGGCGGGCGCACGCGTGCAGTGCGCGGTGCCAGCGGCCCGCCTCGGTGGCGTCGGGCGCGCGTAGTGCCAGCGCGTGCACGCCGTCCGGCGAGTACAGCTCTAGGGTGCGGCGCTCTGCGATAGAGGGAGGAAATGATTGAGTTTCACACATCTTGTGGCCTTATTTCTAGCGTTAACTGAGAATGAAGCTAAATGATACACACAGGTCATAGGTTTCATCAGTACCTACACACGATAATAAAGAAAATTGTGCATGATGTAGACATGTAAACAATTTAGTTGCGCTGCAATTCTGTATTCTGCACCGAGACCAGTACAGATCATATCCCTGCTCTTTCCAGAATTATTCATTATTAACAAGGAAAATGAGAGAGTGAGACATTTTTTTTAAGAAATTACTTTCTTTTTAGTATTTATCTCTCATAGTAGTTTCGATTGGAATTTTCTTAATAACGTAATATGAAAGTTTTCGATTGATTTGATAAAATGACCGGGATTCCGACTTAGATAAAACTTTAAAATATCTGCTCGTTTGATGCACTTTTCTATGAATTTAACTACGATCTAACGAGCGGACAGTGGTGCATAACTTAGCTTATTATCCACAATATATTCACAACGTTATGATATATACATATTATAGTTATACATAACGGTTATATATAGTACAATAAAATATGTACTATATCTAGTTTTCGAATACACGCAAAAGTTCTTTGTTCCGTAATATTTACTTACAACTTGAAACACATCACTATACTTAAAATATGTTTGCCTACCGTTTAACTCCGAGAGCCGAGACTTATTGGCTTGTTAAGTTATTATTTGTCTCTCGCTCTTATCTTTTGTGGGCGGTATATTAGACCAGTGTCGAAGCCTTCAAAAAAGGTAAAAAGTACAAAAAAATCGTAGTAGAATGAAACCTATTGGAAAATGTTGAGAATATTACAAAAATGAAAGGAAAAATAAATTACGGTCGATTCGAGGTCGGGAAGTGGGAGAGGGTGGGTTTTTAAGGGTGAAAATCGGTTTATCTCGATTTCCGGCAAAACTACAAGTCTTATGGAAAAAAGTTAAATAGCAAAGTTGTAGGTAATAAAAAGATCTACAACTTTTGTATTTACACTTTTTTCTCATAACCTCAAAATTCACATGAAAAACTCAAAAAACCACGTTTTTGGTTTTTTATTTTTATCTTTTACAAAAATATTTTTTTTTTCATGAAATTTGGTGAGAACTTACCTTTGTATATACCAAACACACAAGAATTTTTTGGATTTGAAAAATTAATTTTTTCTCCTTATTTTTATTCAATACCGAAAAAGCACCCTAATTTTCAATCGAAAATTCACGCGTCAAAATATTAGCTTTTTTAAAAAAGTTGGTGGGCTTTTTATTCGTTGGAATCTCTACTTTCTGATAATGTAATAAAAAATATACGTCACTATGGAAAATATTTTCAAAAAATTTAAAAAACGAAAAAAACTCGAATCGAAACATTATTTTTCTATCATTATGTACAAATTTGAGCTATTTATTAATATTAACGCTGTAATTACTCATTTAACGTATGATTCTAAGTTACATTGATGAACAAACAAATTTTCAATTAAAAGATACTACTATAATTAACAAACAACTAAGTTAATAATGTGTATATTTGATAAAACATCTACAATATTATAAGAAAGTCATAAAATTTTCTTTAAATTAAATGCGTAGATGGTTATTTATTACTATTTGAAGATAATTTATATACCTGAGTGACCTTCAGAAAATTTTAGTCCATGAATAGATATTTCGTAAAGAAGTGGGGAAGGGACTAGGAGGGTCGGACTTATCACTATGCCTCTTCTTTCGTAGCAGCTGTAAGAACCGTTAGTATTGCTAGTATACAAGATACAGAGCAGTGAACAACATCATTTATAAAAATACACGTGTAGGCTGTTTTAGAAAATTGTGACAAATTTACTTTAAACGAAACTATTGGAATCTACATAGCAAGGTAAATATTACTTGTATTTTAATCTATATCAATCAGCTCTAAGATAAAAATCTAAGATACAAAATTAAAATCAAATGATAATTTAGTACAAGATTAAAATATAATAATTTTATTTATTTTGCACAAACAAATTTAATTATACTTATGATAAAACTGTGAAGGTATTATTAATTTGATTTTGTCTTTTCAGATTATCAGTATGGATGAATCTGTTTGTATAATCTGCAATAAGGCAGATGATAAGCCGATGTGTGAAATAAAAAAAACAGCTTTGAACCGTTTAGTCATCTCCAGCAAGAAAAGAATCGACAATAAATATAATAAGCATCTAAGCATTTAATTTAAAGAAAATTTTATGACTTTCTTATAATATTGTAGATGTTTTATCAAATATACACATTATTAACTTAGTTGTTTGTTAATTATAGTAGTATCTTTTAATTGAAAATTTGTTTGTTCATCAATGTAACTTAGAATCATACGTTAAATGAGTAATTACAGCGTTAATATTAATAAATAGCTCAAATTTGTACATAATGATAGAAAAATAATTTCTCGATTAGAGTTTTTTTCGTTTTTTAAATTTTTTGAAAATATTTTCCATAGTGACGTATATTTTTTATTACACTATCAGAAAGTAGAGATTCCAACGAATAAAAAGCCCACCAACTTTTTTAAAAAAGCTAATATTTTGACGCGTGAATTTTCGATTGAAAATTAGGATGCTTTTTCGGTATTGAATAAAAATAAGGAGAAAACATTAATTTTTCAAATCCAAAAAATTCTTGTGTGTTTGGTATATACAAAGGTAAGTTCTCACCAAATTTCATGAAAAAAAAAATATTTTTGTAAAAGATAAAAATAAAAAACCAAAAACGTGGTTTTTTGAGTTTTTCATGTGAATTTTGAGGTTATGAGAAAAAAGTGTAAATACAAAAGTTGTAGATCTTTTTATTACCTACAACTTTGCTATTTAACTTTTTTCCATAAGACTTGTAGTTTTGCCGGAAATCGAGATAAACCGATTTTAACCCTTAAAAACCCACCCTCTCCCACTTCCCGACCTCGAATCGACCGTAATTTATTTTTCCTTTAATTTTTGTAATATTCTCAACATTTTCCAATAGGTTTCATTCTAATACGATTTTGTTTGGTTTCAAAAATTATCGACCCTGGTCTATATGTACTTCATAGCACATTCTTCTAGACTATCCACGGTATATATATATATATATATATATATATATATATATATATATATATATATATATATATATATATATATATATATATATATATATATATATAAGGGCCACCAACATTGACGATGTAGCTATCAGTACACACAAATGTGAAAGGTTTTAATAAATTCTCGTACCTGGGAAAACTTTTGTATAAGTATTTTTTTAACAAAAAAAATCGACTTTAAAAAAGTAGGTACTAAAAATTAATTAACTCAAAATAGGTGACTACTTAGTGCATATATTCAGAATAAGTTAGTAGGTTACTTATTATATTTGATAATGGTCGGTGCCAGCTCCGCAGAAAAAAATATAAAAAAAATTTATAATTTAAACTCAAAATCGTAACTTCTAATGTACTCACAGCACG
This sequence comes from Druceiella hillmani, assembly GCA_039881145.1. Taxonomy (NCBI): domain Eukaryota; kingdom Metazoa; phylum Arthropoda; class Insecta; order Lepidoptera; family Hepialidae; genus Druceiella; species Druceiella hillmani. The sequence continues at coordinate 37,344,230 of JAYKKI010000014.1, forward strand.
AAATATTTCATAAAGGGTAAATAATTATTGCTTTAGCTTTTCATTCCCAAATATGCCCTTTAGTATCAGCCAATTCCTATCCAGAATATTATTTCTTATTTTGTGGTTAAAACTAAAATGCGCCAATTGTTGTTCTAGAATGTGATAAGATATTAATTAATGTCGCTATTCTATCGCTTATTCAAAGTTTGGTAAGATATGTACCAAGGATTACATGTGAATTCCACTAAGTTCTCTTAGAAATGGTGCTCGATATAAAATTATGTTGAACTGTTCATAACTAAGACCTATTTAAAAACATAATCCTATATTGAATATATTTGGCGTTAATTTTGTAGAAATTCATTATTCATAATTAAATTAAACTATGTGATGTAGTATTATTTCTACTTTATTTAAGTTCTTTACCACGACGTAGGTTTCGTTGTATTACATCTTCAGGTGGGCTATTAGCAAAGATTAAGAAAGATAAATAAAGTAGAAATACTACATCACGTAGTTTCATTTAATTGTGAACATAATCCTAGTTGCATCATTATATCTAAATCTGGTGCTATGACAAAAAGCCACTTTAAAAATATTACAGATATCAGAAAAATGAGCCAAATTAAACTCGTGAGACGTACGACAAATATTCATTAATTCAATCTAGTTATTACTATCAAACTGCTATCGACACTCTCTGGCTTCACCGAGAAAAGGCAAAAAATTCCTCTCCTTTATTTTTCTACAAATTATACTTACAGAGCATGTATACCTTAAGTGCTTTACGAAATCTACATGTGTTCTAATCTGACAGTTATAAAAAATACAATGATCTACTCTGTTTGTAGTACTCATTTAATATAGTACTTGAATAGTTTGTTGTTCCTGGGACTGTACTGCTTCATGAGACTGCAGTGATTCATGGAGCCTCACTACTTCTTGGAGCTGCACTATTATATGGGACTGTACTGCTTCAAGTACAGCATTATCAACTTATTGCCAACATTTATGTCATAACGAATGTGGTCTACAAAACATTAAGAATATAGGATATGGATGTACTAATATAATAGGGATGTACCAGTATAAGTATTTGAAAATACTTACTATTTAGAATAATAATTATTTTACTACAAATAATAAATATACTATCTATTCACTGGCGGATTCGATACATCACTTACGATTATAAAATGGAGTACTAACTGAAAACTTTCATTTGACGTACATTTCAATTATCGTTTAACGTCCATTTTGACCAAAACTCTTCGTTACGTTTATAGTTTGTATGGCGGGGTAGCATAGAGGCTGCGACTCCGAAAGCTCCACAACCATGCAAAGTATTTTTGAATAACAAACAGATACTCAATCACCATAAACGATTGGCGAGACTTTTAGTTTGAAAATACTGATACAGTATATGATTCTTAATAACACATAGCATTTATCATACTTTCAACCTAAGAAATAACATAATTTTAGTAGGATCAAAACTCGGCCTTTTTTATTCTATAATAGAACTTTAGCAGAATATATCAATAGATGTCGAATATTTTATGCTAGGTTGATAGTTCATGTATCTCGACAGCCCAAAACCTGCAGCAAATCCAGATACTTTTTAATTCACTCTGGCGAAGTCACGAGCAAAAGCTAGTTCTTCGTAAGGGAAGTGAATTTTCTCCGTTTTATAAATATAGTTTCTTTTAAAAGTTATACACGGTTTGTTAAGTACTGTTTAAATAACAGTGGTTGGAAAAGAGAATTACCCACGTGATGCAATTTTATTTTATTCTTATTAATATACTGAAAGAATCGAAAGTTTTAGCGCTGAACGAAAAGCCCTATTATTTCAAGCCGCCACAAACACAAAAAATAATTATACGTTTCTAAATTCAATGAGAGCGGCATTGACAGCAATCCATTTAAGGTAACTAATTAAAACATACGACTAAAAATATATTAATTAGAGTTTCACAACCGGATCTAATACTTCTAAAGTATCGATACGACTTCATACGATATTTCGATATTTTAAATCGATACAAACAAATGCGATATAGGTTTGGATCAATACAAACGTGCTATATTCTGATCTAATCATTAGATTCGAATGGATAGCGTCAATAAACATGTCGCACGACTAGTCGTACTGAATTATCAAAGACGTTTCCAATAAAATATTTTATGTTTACTTGGCGATTCGCGGCGGGCGCCAGCAGACTTTGTTTTCTTTATGTACCTCCATGCGGCAACTTAGATAGAACTGTAGACGATGGGTAATTAGATTTTGAAGTTTGAAAGTGGATAAATTAAAATATAATTTGATATCCGATATCTTCTTATAAAATTCGCTTAATGTTATAATTTAAGTTTGTAATATTTTTTTATCATTAACAAAAAGCAATTGCCAATAACTTTTCAGAAATAAACAGTGTATCAAAACTGGAGAAATCAGTTAAATGATAGATTCAAATATTGGTATATTTTTCACTAACTACATTCATATTATATACTTTTTCATCTTCTATTCTATTCATGGTCGTTGATCGATAAAATCCTAGTACCGTATCAAATAATTGCGATTCGTATCGATCCAAGATATCGATACAAAGGAAAATATTATACATCTCTAATATAATTAAACAAATACCTCTAGTTGAATCGTTAGTCATTATTATTGTGGATTACAAAGAAACAACGTTGTAAATTGCCACGAGAACGGCATTGACAACAATCCATTTAGGGTATCTAAATAGTTAAAACGTTCAGCCAAAAATATATTATTAGTCAAACATATGATAAAAAAACTTTTTGTTTCGTTAGTAATTTTTTTTTTGTCCAGAATAGTTTACTGATATTTCTCTTAAAGAACTCTATTGCGTTGTATTTATCTCCTTACAGTATTAAATATTTACTAGCGTGACCCGTGCGAAGTCTTCGCATTATTATTTATTCCATTATGAAGCTCAGATGACAGATCAAACAAATATTTTACTAAAATTGACATATAGAGGCGCAAGTATCAAAAGCATTGAGCTAAAGCGCCACTTTATTTATACGTGAGTGGATTTGAAATTAAACAAAAATTTTACCGACCGTCAATCATATTGACGTTGAGCCGTTAGATGGCAGCATTGCTGTTTTGTGTATATAATTTTAATAATTAATTAATTTGCAAAAACAATAGCAATAATACATTTTTTAGTTGTGGATGCCGGTAGAGCAAGCAATTATCTATAAAATGATATATAATTTATGTGGATTAGTTGTGAGGTTTTTTTCTAAAAAGGGAGAGTAACATCTTAAAACCTTAGCGTATTAATATATATGATGATGATAAGCATTATATTTGAACTTTCGTGTGCTTTGCGTAACTTATAATAAAATATAATTAAAGAAGACAATTTTTTTTTCAAACAGTCTATGAAATAATTGCAAATAAATGTTAAAATCGAAAGGATAGCCTTTTAACACAAGAAAACATGGAATGAAAAAAGAATATTTTCCAGATTAATGTAGCCTTAATACCTACTACGTATTCCTATACAACCCCGTCATTAAATTGAATGATAGTGTCACATCATGAAAACATTATTATTTTTCAGTACTAAAATAATACGAATAACTAGAGCGAACATAGCATAGCAACTAATAAAATTTCTTTATGTCAGTATACAATTTAATGACCCTTCTAGTAACTAGGTACCTCCATTCGCTCAACAGGCAAAAATGAAATGAAGCAGATTTTAATTTATATTTACACGTGTATGTCTTCATTAATAATTCGGCAATCATTATTTATATACGCTAAGTTACGTATGAGATTATAATAAAACACTGTGGGAATAATTTTATATGAAACGACCTATTTAATTGTTTAGTATAATGTGAAGTAACTTACATTTTTACATTGACAATTATATTTCAAAATAAATCGGCAAATAAATAACTTATATAAAATGTTAATATCCTCTGCTATTATAATTTTGCGCTCGTATTTGTATATGTAATTAAATCTGAAATAAACCCTTCAAGCGTTTCACCCTTTTCGTTTTTCGATAATACTAATTTGTTTGCGTGTTTTCGTTTTTCGATAATACTAATTTGTGTGTTTTCGTTTTTCGGTAATACTAATTTGTTTATGTGTTTTCGCTTTTCTATAATACTAATTTGTTTGTGTGTTTTCGCTTTTCTATAATACTAATTTGTTTGTGTGTTTTTGTTTTTCGATAATACTAATTTATTTGTGTTTTCATTTTTCGATAATAATAATTTGTTTCGTGTGTTTTCGTTTTTCGGTAATACTAATTTGTTTATATGTTTCCGTTTTTCGATAATACTAATTTGTTTATGTGTTACCTACATTTACGATGTCGATTCTACGCACATTCGAGTATATGCGTCACATAACAGTGACAATCTGATAAATCGTTTTTAGGATCCCGTACATTAAAAAAGAAAAACGAAACCCTTATAAGATCATTCGAATGTCTGTCAATCCGTCACAGCCGATTTTTTCAAAAACTATGTGATGAAGAAACTTGAAATTAGTAAACTTTTTAAAAATATTCATATAAGAATTAAAGATGGGATAAATAAACTACTCAATTTTTTTTCAAAATTTTGTATATCATGTGAAAGGGGAACAGGACAATATTATACAATTTTTTTTCATAATTTTAAATTGTATATTTATAAAGATATCTTAAACATATGTAAAAATAGTGCATTCCCCCCTCTCCCCTTTATTTTCAAAACTAATGAACCAAAAGTCGTGAAAATTAAGGGTTGGTAAAAACTGACTAGAAGACGACAGGAAAACTACAGCGATTATAAGATAATCATAATTTCAGAACTCATAATTTTTGAAATGTGCAATACGTTTTCACACATGTGATGGATATAGTAAGCAATGTATTTGCGTTGTGAAAAATTATTATTTGAATAAATAAATATAATAATTAAATATTTTAATAGAAATACTATGTACCCTTAAGTGTTTATAAGTACCTAAACATGTACGGAACCCTCATGGTGCAAGTTATACTCGTGCTTGACAAGTTTTTGTGGAGTAGAATACCAAAAATTGTGTCAACGCGTAGAATGGAGGCATTATCTTGCTTCAACGGCTCTACCCTAATAAAAGGTCAACAATATTTTTGTTTGTGCGACACCACTCATAAAACATATAGCATAAAATTGGAAACGGAAACAATTGCTATTCATTGTGATCACCATCCATGAATAACCAATACGGTAGTATTGGTTATTCATTCTAAATTTTGATATTTTTCGTACAATATTGTGAAATATAACGTAATTAAAAACCAGACTTGAAAAAAATTCAAAAATTGATTGAAAAATAAGCCAGCTGTAGGATTCTAAATTTGAAGATACGGATAGAGATGGGTATATCCCTGTCTCTTTTCCTCTCGTAGAATACAATGTGCAATATTAAAAATGACCTCACAACACAGTATTGCCGTCCTTCTCTAAAGGTTACATTTAAACTTTTATAACTCGGTCAATTTTTAAGATTATCAAAAAAAATTCACTTCACTCTTCATCAGCTTGTACCTTGAAATTATCATTAATGAAATAAAAAAATCTAGTCAAATACCCAATTATGTCAACATAATGTGGCACGCAGCATTAAATTATGCCTCATCCATTTTAATAATTTTGCTCAACTAACCACTCATAGGACTTTTATTAAACATATTCTCGAAATATTTATGTTAAAATACGCTACGACCAAGTACAGTTCTTAAAAGCTATTTGATCTATCAGTGAATTCTCTATTAAGTATTATCTTTTAATTAACATTATATTACATGAAATAAAGCTTGTGTTAAAAAGACAAAGTGCAGAAGACAAAAGATTTCAATACGTTATACAAACGTGCCGACGTTTGTATCATAATAAAAAAAATATATGTTCTACTATAAATTACAATTTCGGAGCTTTAAACTCGACGTAATTACGTAATACTTCATACATAAAGTCATTCTCGAACATAAATTCCATAACAGCAATTAAGTCTTAGGTACTTAAGGTTTCAACACTAATTCTAGTAAGCAAACATGACTTAAGAAATGCTTTAACAATAAATCTTTTCAGGCGATATACATCACAAATGTCCAATATAATTCTAACAGATGAGAACGAAACAGCTGGAAAGGAAAAGCGGGCTGCCCTTTGGAAAATTTCAACACGAGTAAATATTACTGTTAACGCAAATATTACGTCTCGCATAAGCAGGCCATAATTTCGACTGTAAATTCGTGTAGTGAAGTATTAAAACAATAAATAAGGGGTGTGAGGCAAGAAAAAGAGATATTTCTTTTTTCTTCGAAAGAAAAATGGTATTTTCTTTTCAAAGTATATTATTAATTTGAACACAATAGTGTGTACTATATTTTCAATATGTTATTATTTGAATGAGTTCTCACGTTTTGCACACATTTATTCTATTTAAATAATAATGGTAAATGAATATAACTCAGTAGTTAAACGATAACGAATCTAACTTAGTAGTTAAACGATAATGAATCTAACTCAGTAGTATTTACTATAAAAACAAATCAAGCAAAATTAAAAAACTTTTTCCTCTTTTATTAAATACAGTTAAGATGAAAATATTAACGGTATTTAATAACAGAGGGAAAAGTTTTGTAATTTAGTTTGATTTGTTTTTATAGTAAATACTACTGAGTTAGATTCAGTATATATTGTTTAGTCGCATTAATTTAATTATAGTGCTTAGTTACTTAATGTGTTTGAAATAACATTTAAAAAAATAATATAACAAATAAATTACTAAAGTGGAAACCATTCAATTGTTTTCTATGTCATTATTAAAATACAAAAATTCATTAATAGTAGGAAACTTGAATCGGTAACAACGACAAGATTATGACAAAATAACAAGTCAGTGGCCGTACATTTTAGGTTATACGACAAGGTTTGAGCAGTTCTATGCCACGGCCCGTTGTTTATAGAAAATACAGAACTTCTCATCAGTGTTAGGCATTACCTTACATGTGCACGGAAAAAAAGAAGTTTCTACCTATCCTTCAAAAATTTCAACATTTCTTCAGGGCGCTCGTAAGCTACCCCGATTTATATCCTTATCACGTAATTTTATCCTTCTTCACGTACGAGTATGTTAACATTGACGACTAAAGCAGTTTCTGATCCGAATATAAATATACGGGCGAACGCGGCAATACCGTCCGGGATTGATATTTACAATGCCCGCCAGGGGCGGTTAGGCTGCCCGGATCCATAAACACAGTAAACAATGAACGGTTGAGAGATAAGACGGTTAAACCGCGATATTAATAAAGTTTGATAATAAAGCAATCAATTAAGTTTCATAGAGCACAATAGTTCGGCGGAGTTATGGTAGTTCGTCTGCGGCGCGGATTACCAATTGTTCGTTCGGCGGCGGCGTTTAGTTTGGAAACTCGGCGCGGGACTATGTTTACTAACGCCCGGCCACAGTTCTGTTCGGCTAGGATGCTGTGTACCCGGCGAGTTTAAAAGAACAGACCGCCTTCCAAGTTCGCCACTGGCGATCGTGTCGGAGGTAATATAATATGTGCATACATTAAAAAGCCTAACATAGATTACACAACATATTCGTCGGAACGACTTCCGATTTTAGGAACAAATGAACATAATCAAATAGGCACGATATTAACCATTGAGGTTTTATTGAATCCAGACAAACGGCAGACATTGAGGTTTTATTGAATCCAGAAAAAATCTATGAAACCTTTAAACAATGTACCAAAAGACAAATCTTTCCAAAAGAGAGAATATTGTCTTCTTGCAAATATTAAACAATAAAGTCAAATTGGAGTTAATCGTGTCAGAAGTAATATAATATGTGCATACATCAAAGAGCCCAACATAGATTACACAACGTATTCGTTGGAACGACTTTTGATTTTAGAAACAAATGAATATAATAAAGCAGGCACGGTATTAACCACTGAGGTGTTATTGAATCCAGAGACATCTATGGAACCTTTAAACAATGTACCAAAAGACAAATCTTTCCAAAAGAGAGAATATTGTCTTCTTGCAAATATTAAACAATAAAGTCAAATTGGAGTTAATCGTGTCAGAAGTAATATAATATGTGCATACCTCAAAGAGCCCAACGTAGATTACTCAACGTATTCGTCGGAACGACTTCCGATTTTAGGAACAAATGAATATAATAAAACAGGCACGGTATTAACCACTGAGGTGTTATTGAATCCAGAGACATCTATGGAACCTTTAAACAATGTACCAAAAGACAAATCTTTCCAAAAGAGAGAATATTTTCTACTTGCAAATATTAAACAATAAAGTCAAATTGGAGTTAATCCATTGGAAACAAATCCACTATTTCCTGCAGATATCGAAGAACAAAGCCAAAGGAATTACTGGATAGAAATGGAACCTAGAGACGCTGCCGAAGGTAATAACTAATACGAACCTACGAGATAGTAACAACTGGTTTTCTGCACGCCATAGAAAACTATAAAAGTACAAGTTTGTTCATAGCAGACATTTAATGCCCATCTCGGTGTTATAAAAAAGTTTAATATTGAAATTATGAGTCTATAGACTGCCAGAAAATGGCCATAATCGCTATTACTAGTGTCAGATGAGCTACGTATGTGCCGTCAAACATATTTAAAATAAATATTGTTATCCCAGTGGTACTAGAGAGGCTGGGTACCTTTACATCGTTTAATCCATTATTTCCTGCAGATATTGAAGAATCAAATTTACATCGTGTTTTACAAAGAAAGGCCTCGTTTTGGTATAAGTGCAATATGGAGCTGAATTATCGCTATCGATCATACCATGAGGGAAAATGATACTGAGATATAAATAAAGATATTGACAGAAACATACAGATATTTGGCGATGTTATCTGCATCGCATCCCAATTATCTACTTGCTACTGAACATCAGCGAAATAGGGATGTGTACTATCCATAGATTTACAATAAGAGGATGATATATAAATAATCGGACAATATCTAGAAAAAATCATGATGACTGACATACATTCATTTCTTTCTCTTCGTCTTTACCTTTAATAGACGGAGCGAGATCGTATATGTTCACATGTCTATTCAATTTGAAACTATCATAATGCTTTAATTTGTCTTGTGGCCAGGAAGCCATATTAACAAGCTGCACTGTGGATATCGTTGAATTTGATGTTATATTCGTAATTTTTATATTTACGTAAATTCTTTACTCGAGAATTATCCTCAAAAATGGTTGAATGTAGTACCTATAAGTGTAATTGCGTTTCACACAAAACATTGATAGCAATTACATTACACAAGTATGTAACATATGACGTTAATTAATTCAATTTTCTTTAAGCATGTCAGATTTAAAACCTTATGTAATCGTTAATCTATTCACAAATCGCAAATACGTTTTGGAATTAATTGTTTATCTTAGTAAAATGACAAATATTTATAAGTCGTTAATCGTTTAAAGATACTTTGAGGCGTAGAGATAATTTTTACCATAAAAATAAATTTATTTAATTTAATCTTTCGCTTGCAATTTGACATGACGTGGGAATACGCGTCCTTTACTTTTGTTGAAGAGAGATTTATATAAGTTAGGGAATGTCCAATAAAATAAACAAGTTTTTATTGGCAGTGGATTAAGAACTACCTGTTATCAGTAAACAAAATAATTCGCAAAATTTCACAAATATCCTACTATAAGAAGGCTAGAACGTAACAAAGAGAAACGTAGAGTAAATTTGGATTTTAAGATAATTGTATTTATATCGATTATATAACATTTGAGGCTTGTTTAATTATCTTACAATTAATACTTGTTTAATATTTGCTAAATGATTTCTATTTTAAGGCCACTTTTAAGTTACCTTACGGTATACGGTTTAAGCTTTTTTGTTGGCAGATTTATTCCAGATGTAGGCATAAGAATAATATATTAATGATTAAAGACTTATTATTGATAAAGATAAATTAAGGTTTAGATTAATTATATATTATTAACACATTATTTAGTTTATTTAAAATCTTATTTAAAAATTAAGCATCTATTTTAAGTTAACAATAAAATTTGATAAGAAAATATTGTAACGATTCTAAATAAATATAAACAAATAAATATACAATAAAGTATAAAATAACAAACTTTTAATTATAAATAACACCACGCCTTTCCACAAATAACTTTTCAGCTCTACTATATAAAAGATATACCTAAATGAAATTGAAGTATCTTATGTGTAGTTTTGAAATATTTGAATTATAATTGTGTATCCATTTATTTACATGACACCAAAGCTCAAAATATCACTTTTAATATTTAACGAAAACATTAGTAATCGATATAGCGATTAGAATGCGGTAGCTGTCAATACGACCATCGTTATCGTCTGATTATAACGTCTTATTTGGAATCGTTACAGTTTGCATGAAGGTTTCGGAAAGTTTAATAAATATTTATGTTTCAACCTTTATACATTAATATGTGTTGCCATTGCGTTAAGCCACGCCCCGAAATATTAGACTCCGCTTTTTGATTGCTATTGAAGTTTTTTGTCATCAGTTTCTAGTATCGTTAATCTGTGATAATTTCTCCTGAATAACCGAGAGATTGCTGTGGTGATTACTATTACATCTACGCACGTAAATGATACAAGCCGTATTACAAGATACTTTCTCTATTGACGAAAAAAATAGAGAAAACGTAGAACATGAAGTGCTAGTAGACAGTAGTATATTTTATCTTTGTTCCAGTGCCGAAAGATATTATGATGGTTAACATATATTAATTGATATAATTTAAAAGTTTGTAGAACTTAAAAAGTAGAATAAATTATAGTACAACGTATACAAGCCCAAATACACATATAAATATAAGTATATATTAAAAAAATAAATAAAAAAAATAAATAAATAGATATAAATAAAACGGGAGATATGTAGAATTAGTGGTATAACCTTGTTCAGATACCCTTGCTTTTGTTTAAATATATTACCGTGAATAACTTCCATTTAATTTTATTACATACACCGGAATATTTGCATTGTACAACCTCATATTACCCTCACTAAAATATTGGTATATCGTATAACTTTCGGAAATATAATGAAACCTACACCGCTCCCCTACAATAAACTCACAATCATAAGCAGTGGGAAAACCCACACAAACCCGGCTTCCGCTATTGTGATTGTAACATATAAATGCTGTTGGATGTTCCTAAGAATCAATCTTTGCTAATAGCCCACTTGAAGATGTTCTAATACAACGAAACCTAGATCGTGGTAAAGAACTAAAAGAAAGTAGAAATAATACTACATCACGTAGTTTCATTTAATTGTGAATAATTAATGTCTACAAAATTAACGCGAAATATATTCAATAGTACAACGTATACTAACGAATGTAATAAAAAGGTAGAAAATATATAAATTAAATACGAGTAGCAAAAATGTATAGTCATGATACTATTATGCAGGGAATTTCGTGTAGATGACATAAATCGAATAAATATTGAAGGAAGAGAAGCAACGATAAAAAATATTTAGTTCAAAAAATTTAGTGGCCTTTATTGATATGGACTGGACGAGCGAGCGTTTGTCGAGAAATGTTCGTAAGCTAAAGTGAATTTTACGAGGATACATAGAAAATCCCCAAAGACATAATTCGATCTTGTACGGAATTTGCTAAGGGTGGTAATGTCAAAAGTTTTGATAACAAGCGATCGTGTATGACAGACTCGACCCTACTGCTCGTTCCATTCCAGCGGGAAATAGCAGAATATTATAGATTACATTTTCTCAATTAGCCGTTACGCCTATGGTGATACCACAACCATTTGCCGACTTTGGGAATTAGGTTAGGTTAAGTATCTAGCCAACGAAACTTTATTTGAATGCCACGTTACGTGTCAAGTAATTATCCTCAAGACTCGTTAAGTCTGGAGGATAAGACTATATGAGTCTTGAATTTCGGTATACAACAAAATTATACTTGCTGCTACAAAATTTAAGTTAAGCACGAAATACAAAATAGCAATTAAGAATGACCGCCTATTCTCTTGAAATTCCGTAATTAAGCAGTTCTCAAGTTTCGCATTAACTAATATGTTTCTGTTTATTTTCGGATTGTCGACATATTATGCGCACATAACCCTTTTTCGCGCGCATACCGTAGTCTATAATTGTCGATAATGAGTGGAGTGAAAGCGCAGAAAGGCAAAGCGGGCTATTTTGAGATAAAAGGATCCAAATGCCTACACGTGCCATTAACATGTTCCCCACTCTGCCCTTAATAATTAACAACACTGTATAAACAGTTTATACGATGCGTTTATTTATTTATTTACTTGTTTAAAATAAAATTAAAATAATGTTTAAGAAAGGAAATTATCAATTAAAGAAGAGAAAATATAAAAGATAATATTCGATAAGTATAAACATTCAACCGACTCATTTTTGCATATAATATTAATAAAATACTATTTAGGACATTAAAAAACTCTCAAGTAAAACGTTACGTCACTAGAAAACGGAAGGGACATTGGCAGAAAACAATATCAGTAATAAAAAAGTGATGTCCCTTAATGGGAAAAACATTATTCTGATAACATAGAAGTTTAGAAAGCAAATTCCAAGCAAATTTGTCCTTTATCATAATTCTCTATTTTTTTCTGCCTGTTCTATATATACACGGTGTCAGGGAATAAGTGTTGGACAAAGACAGACGTTATACTTTGACTGAAAAATAGTTGTCGTTAAAATCAAATTTAAAAGTTGACTTTTTTTAGAAAATTGAAAATAATATTCAAAATAACTTGTCATCTTTTTCGTACTCACAATATTTGCGCACATTGTTCAGTGCAGCTCGGGGAAATAACATGCGTACAGCTGTGAAGACATCGCCGCTGAGGGTAAAAACCGTACTCCAGGCAAGTATTAGGTGTGTTAAAAAGAGTTATGCGTCATATTTTTTGCACTCAATTAGAAAAAGGGCGTGTTTAACGTTTTATTTCAACGACAATTTATCCAACGAATAGCGTCTTTCTTTGGCCGACATCTTTTCCCGGACACCGTGTACATTGTATTTGTTTTGTAAAAGTACGCCTTTGAATTCAGTATATTCGTAATGGATTAAGATAAGATAATTTCATTTAAAATTTTGTTTTTATGTTTGCATACAATATTTACATATTTATAAAGCGGTTTTTCCAAGCTCTTTCATTTGTATGTGGGGCGTTGGTGGACTAGACAAGTTCTTTCTCGATTTTTTCAGGATTTATTACAGAAAAACATATTTTTCATTCCAATATTATGGAATAGCCCAAAACCACTAACTTCAGCATTGTCGTTTGGCGAGTCTTAAACATATTTTATTAAAAATTGTATTTATTTGTACAACATATTATATCCTTAATTTTTTACTCATCTTGAAAGCCTTTTCGAATTTTGTTTTTTTTGTCACGCTGGATACAATGGCAATTCCCAGCCACCATGTTGTATGGATTGTGATGTCACTTAAATAAAGGACATCCGGAACGTTAAGCCGATTCTGACAATACCTCATTTGTACACACCTGATTATCCGTTCTGGCTCTAGAGAGTAACCATCTGAACACACCCACGTACGTACATACATACATACATATATACATACATAGATTGATAAACACAATATCATCCTTAGCGTGCAACAGTCGGCTAATAAGGTGGAAAAGTTGCGTATTAATAGTAAAAATAAGTATGGCACATGTCATCAGAATGCTAAAAATACGTCAATATACGAAGTGTGTATAAAGTCGTTAGGGTCAATGTAATTTTGCACTGGAGTACTTGGAGTCCTTCAATAAATGGCGTTATCCTAATTTTTTTTCAAATCTTTAAAAAATTCAAGACAACTTCACAAGGCTATATGAAAAATATTAATTGACATTTTCAATTGCACTGTAGAAGAGCTCGATGAGGAATAATACCCGACTTGATGAGGACCTGTTAGAAAAAAGGATTTCATATCTAATTTCAATCTAAGAAGTACTTAAAAAAATTATAAGGTCTTTTCTCTTTACTTCTACATATTCACGTAATTCATCTTCTTAATTATTATATTATTATATTATATTATAAAATGACATCACAATCGGCTTAAAACGTGACTTACGGAGAGACAGCCGAACACGACTGTAACAAGGTATACGTGTCTGATCTCAATTTTCAATAAATGTATTCACGGAATACTTCACATATAGTGAGCGATCACTACAATATTATAGTTTTTGATGTAATAATTTTGATATTATCATAAAATTTAACGTTTAAATAAAACGTAACATCAAAATAGCAAAGGAAAATGCCAAGAAGTCAAAGAAATTTAGGCATGAAGTAAAGATGGGCGTATTATCATAAAATAAAGCAACTTGCAAGAATCTAATGGTAAAATTACTTTTAACGCAGAAGTTTACCACAGAAAAATATAGTTTTGCTCTCGTTATTTATCCTTTCTATAAAAAAGATTTATCCATTGAAAACAATTGGGTATTTGACTAAATTTTTTTTATTTCATTAATCATAATTTCAAGGTACAAGCTGGTGAAGAGTGAATTTTTTTTTTAATAATCTTGAAAATTGACCGAGTTATAAAAGTTTAAATTTAACCTTTAGAGAAGGACGGCAAGACTGTGTTGTGAGATCATTTTTAATATTGCACATTATATTCTACGAGAGGAAAAGAGACAGGGATATACCCAACTCTATCCGTATCTTCAAATTTAGAAGCCTACAACTGGCTTATTTTTCAACCAATTTTTGAATTTTTTTCAAGACTGGTTTTTAATTAACTTATATTTCACAATATTGTACGAAAAATATCAACATTTAGAATGAGTCAACTACTGTATTCTTAATAATACCTACCTTAAGATATTTAACTACCTACCTATTATAAATTCTATCCATCTAAATATATAGTGGTACTATGGACTGGAAACATAGAAATGAATCATTTTACATTATATTTTATCATATAAAACCATCATTCTTCTGTACCACATGGATTGTGTATACTACTAGTACTAGTAGTAAATACAATCCAAATAACTAGTAGTATATACAATAAAATAGTAGCAAATTTGATAGTTATTGGCATTTTAATGGAAAGAAATGAAAATAATTTTGGTTTGGAATATCATTATTATACTATGGCAAAAAAAGTGTATATAATTAATTTCTCATCAATAATATTATCATATGTAATCAATAAATCATCGAGATATTGAGCAAGAAGTGCTGTATTAATTTGCTGTCTTGCCCAACCTAAATACCATAGAATAGTCATCGTATGGGCATAACAACCCACGCCATAAAACAAAAACAAATTTTTGAGCAAGCTGGGTCATCAACTATAGCAGGTTGAGAGCCAAAAACTATAGCCAAAAAAAGTCGAGGTTCAAAAACAAGCCAGTCCAGTAATGCAAGAATACACAACAATTCTCTACGATACATCGAAAGTAAAGTCATTTTTAATTTTGACATTTAAAAACATATTTTAAGTGTTGCCACTTTAAATATAAATTATAATGAATCTAAATTTAATAGCATTTATTTTGAAATCATAATTAAACTTAGACTAATATTATTACTAAGAAGCAAATAATAATGAATTTATATGATAAAGGAAACATTATAACACTAATAGTTATACAAATAAGTTTAGTTTAAAAATCAATGGCAGTCATTTTTTATAATCTTAGATTTGTTAGCTATTTATAGATGTCAAAGATTTTCAAATGGCAACATTTTCTATTTCCGAATTGTAAACAAGAATAGGCTATTGATTGATTTATTTATTTACAAAAATTAATAGTAAACTTCCTAATACTTTATAGAGAATTATTCATCCATTTCAATAACATAAATTATTTCGGTTACAAAAAATTTGTCGATCGCAGCTTCTCACCTGGGCATTCTCCTTTAAAGTCCACCCTTTAACAGATCGCGACTTCCAATACCATTAGGAATCAACATAAAACTACATCTTTCCCTCTAGATCACCTTTCCAGGGCAATATGGATCTTCAAAGGCTCCTCTGTGGAATGAAAACATCCACAGGTGTATGATAAGGAAAAAGGTCGTCCGCTAATGTTATCCGACTGGTGTTAAAGGACGAAAATTGGGTTTAAGAAACTGCGCATTGTCCCTCATCGGTTACAGAACGGCCTGTATTTTTTGTCAGACCAGACCGAATCTCACATGACCACGATATATAAAAGACAGGATAGTGTATTTACTACACAATTTAACCCACATAAATATTCAAGCAAAAAAGGTGATTATGTTATTAAATAAAATCTGAGACCAAGAGAGCCTACAGCTGGAGTTCAAGTACCATTAGTAGCAGATTATTTGATACTTTTACAATGAAGAAGCGCAAAATACGAAGATCAAGTATCTCTCAAGTTGTGCCGCGACCTATAAAGTTCAGAACTATGGTAATATTTTTTGTAGAGGAAGATAAAATGCAGGCATGAATTATGAAAAGGATTTTATTTGTTTAAGCGATATTCGGTAAGGTTCCGTTCAGCTCGAGCTCAAGCTGGCGGAGGTGTGATAAAGACAGACTTTAGTTTTGATTGATATGAATTTATGAAAGTCGTTTTAAAGAACGTTTTACGCACAATGCTCTACGTCATTTAACTCCCAGCTATCTAACTACGTTATATTTTTAGTATTATTTATAGCTACGCTCTACACATCACATTAAGCCATTTTATATTATTCAAACAATTTTATTATAATGTACATGCAATTGTGGTGTAGAATATATTGATTGAGAATATCTTATTTATAACACGAGCTATAAACAATCTTTTTCTATTTTTATGTAATAATTGTTATATTCGAGAATGAATAATTAACCATTACAAAGCAGGAAATAAATAGCGTTAGAAACAAGTACGCAGGTAATCAATGTCATTAAAATTGTCGAATTACTTAGGTTTTCAATTAAGTTTTATTTTTGGAAGGTTTAATTTTTTTCGTTATAATTTTCTATTAATCTGTTGAATTATCGCAGACGCGAGGTTAGTGATAACGTAAGGATTTTATAGCGACTAACCAAAATTCAATTAAGAATGTCAGCGAAGATTTAAATCTTAATTTTGACCGTTAGTTATTATGTTTGTTTGACGAAATATATGGTGGAATATTTTAATTTAATTAGACGCGCATTTATTTCTTTGTGTGCTACTGTGGCCAGGTAGTAACAAAAGACACTTATTTTCAACTTGTCGTAACACTTTATAACCGACAGCTAAATGTTTAAGTTATTGCAGCTTCGAGTATATTTTTCCATTTACTTGTTTTTGTGACTACTTAACAAATTTTTAGATTTGTAGTGTCCACTCGAGAAAATGGTACGGTATTTTCCGTATCATTTAATAAGTGGTGGTCTGGAATTTTTCAGGTATTTACGACTAACTTTTGCATGTAGCGTCGCCCGCATTGGTAATTATTGATTTTCATATTCTTAGATATTGCTACTGCTAATTTTAAAAATATCATCAGTCAAAAAATTGCATTATAGTAATTATCTTAAAAAAGTCGGTCCTCATGCCCCGCGGCTTTATCTTGCTTCCCTTCGTCATGAATAAAAGGTCAGGGAAAGCGGATGGTATAAATAGAGGGTGGATTTTCAAAGGATACAAATATATTTTAGTCTCACTAACCATAAGTATTCAACTTTAAATAAAAATCAACATTTGGACCAGACCGAATCCACAGATCACTTTATATTACTGAGGCTAGTTAATCAGAAAGCAAATTCGTACTAATTCTGTTTGCCATAATAAGATTTTTTTGTCTTCTTACGAGTGTCCTTCTAAGGAGACCGGCAAAAGTGTATATAGTGTTGTACCCAGGTGTTCAAGAATAAAAATGACACTCTTAAATAGATAAAACAGAAAGATAAACTCCTTGATCCATCACAGAAGTTAGATAATCAAAAAGCAAATTCGTACTGATTCTGTTTGTCATAGTAAGTATTTTTTTGTCGTTTTACGAATGTCCTCCAAAGGAGACCGGCAAAAGTGGATATAGTGTTGTGTCCCGGTGTTACAAGAAGAAAAATGACACTCTTAAATAGACAACAAAAAGATAAACTCCTTGATCCATCACAAAGGTTAGATAATCAGAAAGCAAATTCATACTGATTCTGTTTGTCATAGTACTTTTTTGTCGTCTTAGGGATATCCTCCAAAGGAGACCGGCAAAAGTGCATATAATGTTGTGCTCACATGTTACAAGAAGAAAAATGACACTCTTAAATAGAGACAATACAAAAAGATAAACTCCTTACAAGTTTTATTTAAATCGTCAATCAAACAAATGAGATATGTTTCATTTTTTTTACGAGAAATCAAATTATTTTTCATAAGTTTGCAATACTATATCTTCCTCCATAAATAGATGCAACATTCTAATCCATGGAACTGGCAGGGTCTTTTAAAAAAGCCCCGTAAAACTCGAAAAGATACCGATTGACATTCGTTCTGTCAAAATGACAGAACGAATGTCAATGTCAGTTTCCAGTTAATTTTTAATTAATGTAGGCAATGCCAATGTAATCATTCCTAAAAAGCTGTTACGCACTTCATTATTTTTGAAAAAAATTCGAAAATTCGAAATTTTTGTAACAAATATTTTTTTTTGGAAATATACATTTTTTATGCAACTTTTTTTTTAAACAAATTTTTTAATACATTAGCCACAGCCGGAAATTATTTCAGTTACATATATCATTTGTATTCTTTTTTTACATGTAATACATTATAAGTTTGTATCGTAAAAATTAATTACTAGAATTATGTTTTTATAGTAATGGCAAATGCAAAAGTTGATAGTCTTAAATTAAAGAAAGGAAAAGAACCATAAATTAAAGATTTAAAGATAGCGAAACATATAAGGTTGGTATAATTGATAATTTTCTTATTTGACTTTTAAGACTGTTAAAAATTACATTTTTTTAATGTAATTTTAAAACTTTATTTTAAGTGATTTAATTTCATTAATTTTTTAATTCCTCTGTGTGTTCGTCAAATGTGTAATGTCTAATGATAAATTCATTGTGAATAATAACCATGTAATATACAAATTTTTGGTGAGTATTTTTTTTGGAAATGATTTTTTTATAATAAATAGTCATCAGCTGCAGAATTTCTTTCCAGTTATGTAGTTTTTAATGTGTGTACTTTTATATGATTTCAAAAAAATTTTCGAAATGTTCCTGGTTCTAAAATAAATTTGTTCCATGTAAGGTTCCTTGTTTGACTATTGAACCCTAAATACGGTATATTAATTTATATCCGATAGGATTTTTCAGTTCCACATGAACAAAGTCAGCTACGACGCTTAGTATACTTAAAATTACGATATCACAGTTTTATTTTTACAACACATGAATTATGTAGCAATTGACAAATTATGATTATGGATCTGTAATTTATTCATTTATAAAATTTATTTTGAATTTTATGTTATCATAATCGAGGATGATGCATGTGACACAACTTAAAAATCGTAACTTGAGAAACGGCATCTGAAGTTTAACATTTAGCGTGTTCTGTAAATAACTGGCGACCAAGGTATGACTTACGCATCTACTACTATTTTATAATTTACAGCTTATGAAGAATGTTTATTCTAGGTCGTTTTGTTATATTAATTCACTTTCAGTTTTTTATCATTTAGGTCTCTTTCATTCTGAAAGTGCGACATTACCATAATGCGATTGTATAAATGTATTCATAAATGTATCAAGATCGTTGTATATTTTATTATTATACACATAACTTACATCAATATTGTATTAATCTAAATAATATAAAATATACTAAAATCAAGTTAAAAGAAAGATCTGATATTCTTGAAAATGGAACTCATTAGCAACATTTAACAGCTCAGTAGGTACACATAACAAGTATAGTAAATAACATAAAAGAAGGTAAGCTAAAAAGTTCACGTCCGTACTTGTACGGAGAATGATCATTATTCTTTCTGACTCGGGCGAGATTCGGAGCCGATTACTTGCTGAACGATGAACGTGATTACCTGCCGCCTACCTACGTAGCAAGCCACGGTACTGCTAATACCGCAGATAATAATACTTACCGGGATCGTGATGTCTCAGCGCGCGCGCCACGCAGGCCATCAGGAGCGGCACGTAGCGCGTGTCGGGGCGGCGTCGGCGCGGCGAGCGGGCGGCCGGCGCCCCGCCCATGTAGCCGCGCTGCAACTCCCACCCCACCTCGCTGATGATGGAAGCGCGCCGGAAGTACGGCGTCACCTCCCGCAGATACTTCACTGTGTGGCCGGAACAACAACCATAATTAATACATCGTTTTTATGGACTTTTACGTAAATAAAAGTAAACTAGTAAGAACAAATTAAAAAAATAATATTAATAACACAATTATTAGTAATCCATTACATATAAAAATGGCTTCATTGTAGGGGTTGCCATATGTAAAATCCATAGGATTGCCAAGAAAGCTTTTCCCGGGACATTTCTACTACAGAATGCAGATGTAAAATTTAAGGCAAAGTTGAAAATAAAACCACATTTCAGTAAAATTATTTATTCCTTTTTGTTTACACTATACTGTCATCATAAGTCAACATACTATAACTAATAGTGGTTTTAGAAAAAAATTGTTTGACCCAGCAAAAGGTTCTTTTGAACCCAACAAAACATTCAGATCAATAAAAATAAATAAAAAACTGTCTTCTATTGCCAAAATATAAAGTATACTTTTTAAGAAACTTTATTGATCCATTATATAAAGATAATTTAATACAAAAACAGTCGTTATGTTAATAACATTTATCCAAATTTGCTTAAAGCTTATTCTAGCATTTGGCAAAAAAAATTGTAAAGATTTACTTCTCTTTCCATAATCAATGTTATCTAACTTTCGTAGTTTGACAATGACTGTAATATCTAGTTTCTTATGTTCATTATTCGATGAGTTATTTCAATTAATTTACTACCATCAGGATTATTTAATAACGACTGTTAAATTCTGTGGCAAGACTCTTTGCAATTTGTTCGAATTTGGAATCATTCCTTGATTAGATCCGTGATCATCTGATTCCGGTCTTTCCGTGAATCAAGTTAGTAAAACTGCAATACAGTTATGGTACATACAGGTTTGCGAAAAATGCCCATGATGACAATTTTTAAGAATTATCGCCCTTTTTACATTTTTAGGCC
The DNA here is from genome assembly GCA_039881145.1 of Druceiella hillmani. Classification (NCBI taxonomy): domain Eukaryota; kingdom Metazoa; phylum Arthropoda; class Insecta; order Lepidoptera; family Hepialidae; genus Druceiella; species Druceiella hillmani. The sequence goes on from JAYKKI010000014.1 coordinate 37,365,527, forward strand.
AAACTTTACATTTTTGGACATGGGACATCACAAATTCCGGATAATCCCGGAAATCCCGGACATCTGGCAACCCTAGCGCAAGATTATATTTTTAGATTGACTAGTCTATATACAGTAAACCATGCATTTTGGCCAAATCGACAGATAACATCCAGGCAGTGGCTGGCAAACAATTCACGAGACAATAAACAGACAGACGCAACCTCAACGAGACCTCAACGAGCTGATAATGATGATATGATTTTTACTGTTACATACCAGTGACTAACGTGGCTAACCAATGAATAGAGACTATTTAATAATACTCGTTTTGTAAAAAATTAATCCTCGGTGAGACCAGATCAGCTTTACCAGCTTTACTATTAAATATGAAATTAAAATTTTTAAATAATGTTTTTAATTAATTTGTATCTATATATTTATGTCAATACTTCGCAGGTGGGATATACTAATAGGAAAAGAAACATGGATAGAAATAGATTTCAGCTGCAGTTACGTGACAGACAGCATTCAAATATTATATTGAACGATTTGAAAGATGTGTTTTTTATCATTCATTAATTAAATATTAATTATTACGAAATTGCCAAACCAATGTACATTTAGTTAACTATTCTTTTTATTTACATATTATTGTTGAATTATATCTAAACTTTTATACTTTATGATCCCTGATTATATAATGGAAAGAAAGATTTTCAGGTTTCCTTAATTATATGGATTAAAAGAAAGTTTAATAAAACAAGTTATATCAACTTTTGATTTAAATGTTATATAAAAGCTTAATTTTAGATTATTCGAGTTTATCAGTACATATATATCTATTTTCGAAATTATTCGAACTTCCATAGAAATTTGGTATACAGAACACCATATTGTCTCGTCTAGCATATCTAACTATTCATGGGTTTTTGCTATTGAAAAACAGCTCTTTATAAGCTATTTAACTAATTAAAGGGATTTTAACGCGGCTTCCAACTAGCCGTAAGATGATTTTATTTTATTTATTTCTTTAAATAACCTGCTTTTCATTCGTTGAAACCTAAAAAACTATTCTTATATTTTTGAATCACCATTTTAAATCTTTTTTATAAGCTTATTTTTACTATCTGTTAAAGATTTGTCAAAATTAACCAAATTAAATGTAGAGTAAAAGATTATAATCAAAGAGATGAAAATGAAATATGTTTAACTCTGAAAGAAACTATCGCATTCAAAAGGTCCATTAATCAGGAGATTCTATTGGCTATAAAGTACTTCCTCAATATATGGCTTTTCTAACGCAAAAATAATATTTGAAATTGTGTGTGTGGTACCAGGGATTAGCGCGAACAAACAAACAAACAAACGTTTCCGCTTTATACTATTTGCACAAATTTTTTATAGTCATGCCAGGCTGACATCCATATTATAGTTCTTTAAATTTAGGACAGATTGTAATGAATATGAAAAATAAGGAAAATATTTTTTCCTCTGCCATGAGGTGTCATTAATTTTTATTAAATGCAACAGAAAATGTCAAATAATATTTTCATACGGCCTCTCCTTCACGAGATAAGAGTTTCCAAAACGTTCCGCAGCGTGTCCCCTCTCCTCTGAGTTTTTTCCACATATATAAAAAAAAAACTTAAAAAAATGTGGAAAACGGCATTTAGGACTTAAATTCAAAATTATTTCTTTGAACTTGCGTTAATAATTTAAAGAGACACAGGCAACCAAATTGTTTGTCTTACGCCTGTGAATGAAACATATATTTACGTAGTACATAATATATTTACGTAGAAATAATAACATCAATATTTATAATTAATTAAAAGAAATATTAATTTAAAATAAATATTAATAAATTATTTAACTTTTATACATACATAACTTATTCACTCTGAAAAATGAATTTTGGACTTCCCAAAACTTTATTCATGAATAATAATTTATCCATTATATTTCAATAATATTAATTATCTTACGTTATAATTGTGTTATCTTAGTTATAATGTAATGATTCTTTTTCCAAATGATACGCATAAACAGCGTGTCGATTCGGCTTATTTTGTCATAACAAAATTATATTTCTTTAATGAAAAACGGGCAAAGTTCCAAATCGTATCTTTTTCGCTCGTTAAACAACACGACCGACGGCACTTACCAACTTCTACAACGTTAATAAGATCTTGAATACTTTGTCACGGCGAACAAGTGAACGCGATGAAGTTTTTATAGTAGCGTCTATTAAATTTACATCAACTCACCACTCGAAATAGCTTTAAACGAAAAATACGTTTAATCATTTAAAAGCACAACAGCGCGTGTTCTCGAACAGCGTATCGATCAGATTAAACGTGTCTAGCATCAGGCACGAGCTAACTATTAAATATGTTTAAATTTGGTTCCAGCATAAACAGCTTATACGGTTCGAGTTAAGCTTCAAAGATCTCCTCGAACGCAATTTCTCGAGCCATTTACAATGACAATTGTTCGACACTCACTTATTTGTCTATTACAGACACAATATGGTTATCTCAATACAGACGCGCTAGCTTCAGTATCTACCTACGACAAAGTCGAAATACTAAATACATTTATTTACTTATAACACAGTGACGTCTTTCGCCCAGGCGGAATAGGCAGCGACGGAGCGAGCCGTAACTTCTTATTCTTTCCGTAAATCCAAGATGTAATTCATCCGTATCTGGTAGCTTATCCTAGACGTCCTCACACCAAATATCTCCACGTGAACCGACTTATTTATTTCTATCACCGCACAATGAAGATCACAACTGTCAGGGTCGAATGATTAGATTTCGTTACTACTAGGAAAAAGATCCTTATAGCTAACGACTATGTAATAAGTCAAAGTACTTTGGGACGTAGTAGTGTGAAATTATTTTTTAAAGACACATAAATTACAAACAGAACCAAATCTATTAAGTACTAGTAGAACTCGCATTACTAGAGTTCTGTATATATACTTTGGTACATATAAGAGTTTAAAACTGCCTGGTCAAAATTACTGTGCCGAGTTGCCCTATCAACACGAATTTACAATTATGTATTTTGAGTGGAAATTGGGCAGAAATATAGACACACATATAAAACATGTATCTTTAAGAAGATAGTAGACAATCAAACGAGCACTAAATCGATGGGTTTACTGTTAACCATTAAGAAGTGCCTACGACCACGTCCTTCCTCCATCACCAGACCCTCATGGTTACAATATGTAACCACCGGGCCCTTTGAGACAAATCCAACGGCCCATATTCCACAGGTTTACTGTTAGCCATCGAAAAGTTCCCGTCACCGTCTCTGTCCTCTATAATCAGCACCTCATGTAACCAAATGTAACCAAAGAGCTCTCAGCGAAAAATTCGTACTGTACCATATTAATGTACTGTCATCAGATTTTCATAAGTTCACATAGTTTCAAAAATTTTCATAAGTTCACCACTAAATTTGTGAGGTTTCCTTAGAATGTCAGGAAGTTTTAGGTCAAGTTAACAGAAACGCGTTAAAAAGGACCAAAGTTCTCTTTAAAAAGTTAGCCATAAAATGTAGTAGGATAAAAGCAGACAAGGATTAATAAGGAGTATGTAGAACTTTACTAGAGAAGTGTAGATGATTGAATTGGAGCTTTGCGTCTAGATTTATTGAGTATTAGATCTATCGTCACTTTTAACATAGTCGTGATTGATAGTTTTCAGATTTTTAGCTTTAGCAGAGTTGTTTAAAGAGAAAACTCTAATGCTTTTATATATCCTATCATATAGCGATATAGAAATTAGAATTTATCCCGACCGTCCTTTTTTTAAAGCCAAATGTTAATTTCTAAAACCAAATTACCATAAGGCTGATGTATATAAATATCTCGCTTATATAAAGCAGTGTAAAACAATATCACAGTGAGTTTAAAAGACGAGTCAGCGCCATCCGTATCGAATAGATGTACTAAACAAACATATGATTACAATTACATCGGTTTTATTTATATATTTAATATTTTCTAGAAACGCAGCTGTTGCTACAATACACGTGTAGAGCCGCAGAAACCTACTGTGCATATATGAATAAACCTACGCAAGAACCTGTCGCAGAAACCTACTGTGCAGATATGATAACATGTACAATTGTGGTCATATAATTAACAACGCCTTATGTCGGAGCCACTTTTAGGTATACAAGTAATTAATTATCATTTCTGTATTAAGTTTCTGATACTACTTTTAATGACGACAAAATATTAGTAAATTAGTAGGTTTTTACACTTCGTTCTAGGCAATGCAAAAAAAATAAACTTCCAGGATTATTTCATTTATTTTCTACAGAGGTCGCACGCCAAAGATATTGATTATTGAATAAATAATTAGGAACGCATAAAAAAGGTAGACAATTTTAATTTTCGACTACAATTTACACTGAGTTTGATTCACGCATATTATGTCGTCATTGTACTTGCATTTTCTTAGATGTGAAAGGTATTTTGATACTTCATTATTTCAAAACTATGAGCAAAAATAAGAATCGTGGCCCATTTACTAGAAAAATTATCACGGCACTTTATGAACGTGATTGATCTTAAAAACAACATTGGTGATCATTTAAAATACTCTAATACTAAAGTTTTTTACGCGATTAATCGCTTCAAAAGATTAAACACCACTGATAACGTCATTCGCCAACTTAATACACAAAACACAACATCTCGTGAAGATTATTTGATCACCTGTTTAGTGAAGGCTGATTCGTTCAAGGGATTTGAAAATATACGAAGGGAATTCTTTGACAACCAAGGTGTATCTGCACGTATAGTACGGAGACGCCTGGTGGATACAAAACTATTTAGAATAAATGCGATTAATAGATTTTGCGAGAAAGTTTGGTAAAGTTGGACAGAAAGGTAGTGGAAAAACATTTTATTTTCAGACGAAACGAAAATAAATCGGTTAGTTTCGGATGGAAAACAATATGTCCGTCGACCTGCTAACCAAGCATTGAATCCTAGCTATACAAAAAATGAGTGAAGCATAGAGGTAGAAAAACTAAAGTTTGAGGGTGTTTTTCATGGCATTGTGTTGAATCAGTAAAAAAAAGTCTATTAGATCAATTTAAATACAAGCAAATATTAGAGGACAACATGCTTCCTTATGCTGAAGAGACGCTGCCAGTTTTTTATGGAATTTTCGACCACATAACGACTCTAAACACACTGCTTATTCAGTGAAAACATTCCTGTTTGAACAACAAATCACTGTATTAGATTCGTCCGCTAACAGCTCGGATGAATCCTAAACTCTTTTTATTTTCGGAGCGAAGTTAAGAAGAGTGTAGCCGCTAAAAGAAGCGATTTGAACGCACTCTGTGATGCCTTTGTCGAATCTTGGAATGTTATTTCTACTTAAACATGCCAACATTTAAGAAAATGAAGGATCGTCTTACGAAATATTAATCAACCCTATTGTAAACAGTATAGACTTATTTTAATTTGTTTTAATTGTAAATAATAATAATATTATTGTAGCGTACTATAATAAATATACTTAATTAAGCGTTCTTAATTATTTGTCCAACGGCAATACGTTTGAAATACAATGCCTTCATTTCTGTGTTTAACAAATTTGTAAGGTTCAAGCTTTTTTGCAAGTGACCTATAGGTTTCGATGAGCAGGCAACGAGCAAGTTTTACGTTAAATGTCTAGTAAATTACTATAGATATAAATTATTTATTTATTAATGTATAGACTTGATACATATGCTTGATACATGGGCTTATTGCTACGAAAGTAATCTCTTACAGCCAACCAAAAATACCAGTCTAGCCCCGCTCGACGAGCGACCGGGAATCGAACCCAGGTTCCGGCGATGCTCCGCACCTTCACACATCGCATATCGACGCGGTACATCGCGGCGACGATTGTAAATTTATAACCCGTTATAAGAAGGATACGTCCCCAATATGCAAAATGTTATACTTCTAGCATTCGCTGGATCTCAATTATGAGAGTATCACCATAGCTTTGAAGCGGGTAAAGGATGCAGTATTCGGTAGTACTGCTTTGTGGTAAACTACCGTGTACCCAGAAAAGAACTGACAAGAAGTAAATAGAAAAAAAAACGTACGTAGGGAATTTTATTACGAAAGATAATACGACTAAATAAAACTATTCGAGAAAAACTAATTCAGGGCTGCAACATTTTCTTAAATTGTCTTGGATTTCCAGGAGAAAAAATACCTATTTTCTAGGTAGAAAGAAGCTTAAAACACAATAATTTACACCTTTTGCGGGCGACAGAATATTTTGCACGCCCGGTCAGCGACGTTTGCGGTTGACGAGAATATTTTCCTGTAAATCCAAGATGTCATTCATCAATTATCCTAGACGTGCTTACACCAAATATCTCCACGTGAGCCGACTTATTTATTTCTATCACAGTACAATGAGGATCACAATTGTCAGGGTCGAATGATTATATTTCCTTGTTACTAGGAAAAAGATCCTTATAGCTAACGACTATGTAATAAGTGTAAATAGTTTGGCTCATGGTAATGTACAAATTATTTTTTAAAGACACATAAATTATAAACAGAAATAAACCTGTTAAGTATGAGTAGATTCACGTCTAATATTTAAACTTATTAGGCATTGTAACTATAAATAGCATATTATATTCTATCACAGCACAATGAGGATCACAACTGTCAGGGTCATATGATTATATTTCCTTGTTATTAGTCAAAAGATCCTTATAGCTAACGACTATGTAATAAGTGTAAATAGTTTGGCTCATGGTAATGTACAAATTATAATTTAAAGACACATAAATGACAAACAGAAATAAACCTGTTAAGTATGAGTAGACTCACGTCTAATATTTAAACTTATTTGACATTGTAACTATAAATAGCATATTATATTATATCGCAGCACAATGAGGATCACAACTGTCAGGGTCGAATGATTATATTTCCTTGTTACTAGGGAAAATATCCTTATAGCTAACGATTATGTAATAAGTGTAAATAGTTTGGGTCAAGGTAATGTACAAATTATTTTTAAAGACACATAAATGACAAACAGAAATAAACCTGTTAAGTATGAGTAGACTCACGTCTAATATTTAAACTTATTTGACATTGTAACTATAAATAGCATATTATATTATATCGCAGCACAATGAGGATCACAACTGTCAGGGTCGAATGATTATATTTCCTTGTTACTAGGGAAAAGATCCTTATAGCTAACGATTATGTAATAAGTGTAAATAGTTTGGGTCAAGGTAATGTACAAATTATTTTTAAAGACACATAAATGACAAACAGAAATAAACCTGTTAAGTATGAGTAGACTCACGTCTAATATTTAAACTTATTTGACATTGTAACTATAAATAGCATATTATATTATATCGCAGCACAATGAGGATCACAACTGTCAGGGTCGAATGATTATATTTCCTTGTTACTAGGGAAAAGATCCTTATAGCTAACGATTATGTAATAAGTGTAAATAGTTTGGGTCAAGGTAATGTACAAATTATTTTTAAAGACACATAAATGACAAACAGAAATAAACCTGTTAAGTATGAGTAGACTCACGTCTAATATTTAAACTTATTTGACATTGTAACTATAAATAGCATATTATATTATATCGCAGCACAATGAGGATCACAACTGTCAGGGTCGAATGATTATATTTCCTTGTTACTAGGGAAAAGATCCTTATAGCTAACGATTATGTAATAAGTGTAAATAGTTTGGGTCAAGGTAATGTACAAATTATTTTTAAAGACACATAAATGACAAACAGAAATAAACCTGTTAAGGACGAGTAGAACTCACGTCTAATATTTAGGCTTATTTGGCATTGTAACTATAAATAGTATATTTGAGGCATTGTAACTATAAATAGCATATTATATCCTTTTTTGGTCGGGTAGCAGTCCTGCTTTATTGAGAGCTTTAATAATTTAATTGAGTATCTAAACCTTACATTTATGCGAATTTTGCGGGTAACAGAATATTTATACGTGTGGCTAGCGAGTTTTGCGGATAACGCTATATTTACACACTGGGCCTTTTGCGAAATATTTATGCGTTCAGTACTTTTGCGGATGACAGAATATTTTTAGGCTTGGCAACATACTAATAATAAACGTCTGTCCGAGTACAGCATCTAAAACATATATTTTAAGAGCAAAGGTATCAACTAAATAATAAGCAAAAATATCGCTTTAAACATATACTTATTCATGTTAAAACACAATACGGTAGTTGACTCATTCTAAATTTTGATATTTTTCGAACATTATTTTGGAATATAAGTTAATTAAAAACCCGTCTTGAAATTCAAAAATTGATTGAAAAATCAGCCAGTTGTAGGCTTCTAAATTTGAAGATACGGATAGAGTTGGATATATCCCTGTCTCTTTTCCTCTCGTAGAATAGATAATGTGCAATATTAAAAATGACCTCACAACACAGTATTGCCGTCCTTATCTACAGGTTAAATTTAAACTTTTATAACTCGGTCAATTTTTAAGATTATTAAAAAAAAATTCATTCTTCATCATAACAGTACCTTGAAATTATTATTAACGAAATAAAAAAAAATTAGTCAAATACCCAATTGTGGCACAAAATATTTATTGTTGGCAGTATGCTTTTCATCGCTCTGTTTGCATTGTATGCCTTTCTTAATTATAGCACTGATATCAGCGTGTGCTAACATTGTGTTTTTATCTTTTCTTATTATTTGTTTCAACTCATCAAGTTTATTACGTCAAGAACGAAATCTAGAAATATTATTTCAGTATGTACAAAAAATATTAAAATCAATTCCGGGAAATTCTTGTCTTCAATCCTATGAATTACCCAAGATATTTGTATGATGAATGCAACTCCATAATTTATTTTTTATTTTTAAGGTTCTTCAAAGATGTGGAAACACATTCATTATTCTGAAATTACACTAAATTATTTCATAATAATTATAATTTACTGTATAATTTGGTTGTGCGGATGATAAAGTATCATATGTTCTTATAACGCGTTTTTGCTCTAGTTGCAACTGATAAGGGAACTTTCGTTTCTTTGGAAAGTAATTCAAGGACGTTGATGGAAATATTCAAAACTGAATTGGAAATATAACGAACTGAGAGGATTGCTGAAAACGGCGAGCAACGTTGTCCGCAACGAAATTGGGGAAAGTGATTACATAATAAAATCGTTTTAACACTGATTTGGCTATCCATTGACAGTGTTTTCTTATTGCAACTTATTTTTAATATTTATCATGACTTGGTAAGTCCAGGGCCGTAAGTGATGTTCAAACCAACTAAACGTAAGTGTAGGATTTTGATAAAAGAAAAATTAAGTATGGTTTACTTAGGGAAGATTTGTTTTTTTTTCTTCAGTTCCACTGTCTTGGTGGTTTCAGCAGGTCCAATAGAACGAACTGTTTAAACTTGCTGATTTTGGCAAGTTCGCTGTGAACCTGTTAAAGTACCTAATGTTCTAAACCTTACTTCGTCAGTGTCACTGATCGATGATATAAAGACATCAATTACATTACATTAATAAGTCACACACCATCAGAATAGACAATAACACGTAAAAATATTGCGTCAACACAGACCGATTTACGCTTTAGAATTATATAATCGTATGTATGCTTTACATACAGAAATAACCTCTCATAGATGGCTTATCGTAAATGTCGTTAAATCGAATGAAAATTGACGCAATAGGTTCATTATTGTAAATACGTATAGAGGTACATACGTATATTAACATTTTAGACACGTGTAGATGACCTCCAAAATGTCGCATCATTTTAAATAATTTTACATATTTGAATATCATAACTGCCATTCCCACATATTAATCAATATGCTAAAAGTGCCTACCCACTTCCCGTATACGTAGAACCGGGAAGATTACGCTCGACCCATTCAGGTAGTAAAACCCGTCCCCCAATCATTTTCGTATGATCAATAGCTGAAGCGACTTGACATGATAAAAGTCGGCAAAGTGTAAGTAAAGGGTCTGCAGGCGACGCGGCGCAATCGGAACCACTGTCGTAATTTTTAAGTAACTCGGATGGAAAATTCATCGAGGCGGACGGGTCCGGCAGTGACTGTGCCCACTTGGGATTGGCGCTTTCAACCCGAGCGCACATTTCACGAGCGCCACTCTCTGGCGCATCGCGCGCGACACGTTGGTTAATTTTCCATTACGGAAGTGATGTAGAGCTTTCCGAGTCGGTTTAACGAAATTATCTTCGCGTAAGGTGCTTACATACGCGTTTTGGCAAAACTTTCTTAATAAACATGGGATATCACGTTCGATTTAAACTCATTAACAACGATTTGTTATATTTATTTGGATGCAAGCTTATTCATTGATAAATTTTATACGAGTACGTAGGAGTTGTAACTATATATAGGATATTAGATGGTAGGATATCTGGACAGGTTTGCTGTTTCGGACGGATAACGGTGCCGCTTTATTAAGAGCTTTAACAACTTAATCCATTATCTAAACGTTAGCATTCATTTATGCACTCGTTATTTTTCGAAATTCCTCTCGGTATAACTTAGGGCGTAAACGTTTCAATATTTCTCTGGAACTAATAAGCTAATCGAATCCATTCACGATATTGTTATGAATATTATTTTAAAACGTTGTAAATTAATAGTAATATAAATATTTGGTTTTGCGTTCAAATTATTACATCTTATTTAAAAAGAAATTATATCGAAAACGTTTGTGGCAGCTTTTGAAAATTACGTTCGTTCAGTACGGTTATGAGAGTATAAAGTTAATATTTTTATGAAATAATCTATTATTGGTTTAAGGGTTCCCTACTCAACGAAATATTATTGATACAACGCTGTCTATTAGATGTTTTTAGTTTTTATAGAGAATACGTTATAAACTTAAATTTTAGAGGTGTCGTATAACTTTTGAAACATAACCGAAAATCTATTTAAAATTATACACAATTTTAGTTCAAGAGAGCGTCTATCTACACAAAGTGTTTGAACCAATTTTTATCTATCTAGGTGCGATGTATTATAGAAAAGAGATTTTCAGAGTATAAAAATATTTTTAATTGTTTTTTTTTGTATGTTAAAACATAACGATGTCGAAGATTGTAAAATTTGCCGAAATAGGCTATTTTTGTTACCAGGTCTACCTTGACATAAGAATATTCAAATATATACTACAAATATACTGTATTCAAATAAAAAATATTTTGATTACGTTAAGACTATATTGATAATCAAAATATCGGTTTTTTCATTACCCTCACTCTATTAGATATTATTTTAAAATCAAAATAAATCTTCCACCCACATCACGTCCTACAAATTATAAAAATATATCTATGGCATCAGGGAGCTTCAAACAAAATAAATATAGAAACTTCTAAGGTGAGGAAGACTCGCTTTCTTTTTAAAAATTTCGATATATTTTTTTAAATACAAAATTACTATGTTCTCATAGTAAACCTACATTCTGGATTATTTAAAATTATTCGAAGATAATTAACGTTTTAGAAGTAAATTACGTTGTATGATACACTGTTCTAAATTATCATGGGATTTTAATGTAATCATAGATGTTATAAAAATAGGTTTGTAAAGTTTATATAAATTATATTTACTTTATTTATTATTACTATAATTCGTAATTTAGCAATTCATTCAATCAGATTGTGCCATAACAATTATGAAATATTACATATTATAAAAATACATGCATTATGTACTGTCGTTTATATCTGTCTTAAGTCACGAAAATGCTAAAATTAAAATTGTGTCTGTTTATTTCTTAAATAAAAGACTTATTTTAGAAAAGTTATTTAGCTCCATTGGCTGAATCTATGCTTATGTAATTAATATATTATTAGCATTATTATATTATTAAAGTTCATTAATTAAAAAGGATAAAATAGAAAAATTCTATAAATATTATAGTATACTAATTTATCGAGAGATCAACAACCTATAAATGCCAGTTATAATTAAAGATACAGGTACATTTAAAGTTTAACATCCGATTAAAAATTTACAGCTGAATTTGTAAAAAAAGAAATTTCAAAATTTTATTTTCTTTAGAATATATTGATAAAATAATTTAATCGCTCCATATATCATGCAACCATTTCGGTAGCACGTTGAGTACCAGAGCGAAATCATACTGGGTTTCCCCCGGGCCAAATATTTTTTTAATCAGTCTGAGGTATGGCTGATTAAAAAAATATATATTTATATATTTGGCCCAGCTTATTAGACCGTAAGCGCACCGACGATCTCAGCCGGCTAAATATTTTTTTTAATCAGTTTAACACAGAGATCACGGACGCCCTTACGGCCTCACGGGAACCCATTTTTGAGGTGGCCGGTTCATGGGACTCAATGTGTCAGTCATATTTTAGACCGATGAACACTGTCCAGGATTTTTTTTAAACATCCCGAGAAGTACAATGTCCTCTAATGATAAATGCAGCTTAAATCTTATATTTAGTTTAACTAAAATAGCTGTATTAGTCGATAGCTAGGGCAGCTACGACCATATCTGTGATCAGCTGATATTGAATTAAAAATTGCTGGAGATAAGTGGATGTATTATTTTATTTTTATTATCTATGCCAGATGTAGATATATTATAAAATTTGTATCTTTAAGTCATATTAAAGTTTATGGCAAATGCATACGGAGAATACATCAGGATTTAGTTTTTAAAACACGCTCTTTAATTATGTTTTGTATATTTATAAACTAGTAAATAATTTGATCATAATTACAAATGGATGACAGATATTGAATATTAATGAAAATCTATTTTAAGAAATTCTTCAATTTATCATGGTTTTCAACGTAACTGTGATGACATTAGCAGCTATAAATTTTTTTTTGAAATTGTTTATGATAAATGACAGACTATTTGTCTATGATGAGTTTTAGGTTTAAAAATTATATATTAAAGGTCGAATGTTTATTTAATTTATCAAGAAATAAAGATTGAAATTGAAACATTGTGACGTCTAAGATTTTAAGAAATTCTCTAATTTATCATTGTTTTTAACGTAATTGTGATGACATTAGCAGCTAAAATGATATTTTTTTTCCTTTAAAATTGTTTATGATAAATGACAGACTATTTGTCTATGGTGAGTTTGAAGGTAATCGGGTATAGCTGAAATGGATTCGAATATTATACTCTACGTCACATTTGTCGTTATTAAATAGTATGGGGGAGGAATATTAATATCTTATACACATAAAACCTTTTATCTCAAAGTAACGCGTTCTCCTAGCTTCTTGTGCTTTCGCTTACTTTTATTGATAATGATAGACGGCGACGAGAGAGCTAAAAGTAACGAGTATAAAATATCGACAATCTCAAAGCAGAAGCACTTTATTTATCTAGCAATGTACCATATCGTTATGTCGGTTTTTCAATATAATGAATATTTAATTTTACCCTATAATATTTTATTTCAATGATTATTTTCAATTATATTTCATCAACCTTGCCTTCTAGTATCGATAATGGGGGATTCTTTAACTCGGCTGGTTCGTTTTGTAATATAATTCGAAGTTCCATCTCAGACAGAACGTTAGACTCTCTATCAATTTAAGAACGTATTTTCAGAAGATATGGTCTTTATAACAACTAGGTGTTCTTAAAAAGAGATTGATTATTTATCTACTTTATCAAGATATTGTATTTGTTTTATCAAGTATTAAATACTTTTATTAGTTCATCAATAATAAAAGTTGATTGTTTATTTACTTTATCAAGATTTTTTATTTATTTTATCAAGTATTAAATATTTTTATTAGTTCATCAATAATAAAAGTTGATGGTTTATTTACTTTATCAAGATTTTTTATTTATTTTATCAAGTATTAAATACTTTTATTATTTCATCAATAATAAAAGTTGATTGTTTATTTACTTTATCAAGATTTTTTATTTATTTTATCAAGTATTAAATACTTTTATTAGTTCATCAATAATAAAAGTTGATTGTTTATTTACTTTATCAAGATTTTTTATTTATTTTATCAAGTATTAAATATTTTTATTACTTCATAAAAAATTAAAGGTTTTTAATTTATCAGTAAATTGTTTATTTAATTTATCAAGAAATAAAGATTGAAATTGAAACATTGTGACGTCTAAGACTCGTTTCCAAAAATAATTTTTGGAATTTTAATTTAACATTACGGTTTTTTTCTGTCATTTCCCAGCGTATATATTAAACGTTATTTTGTGACATATTTAACAAGAGCAATTACATTAAAATTCTTACATGTGTTTCTGTTGTTTTAGTAAAAATTAAGCTAATGTAACGAAAATTAGTTGTGTTAGTAAAAATTAAGCTAATGTGATGAAAATTGTATTTTATATTGAATACAAATTTAGGAATTTCAGAAGTCAAGTAATATATCAGATTCCAATAGCGATTTGCTCCTCCAATAGCAATTTGAAAATTCCAAAAGGGAAAATATGTAACATAACACAATTTTCCAGCAGGGAGAGTGGGCAATATCTAGTATATCACTTTTAATAGTAGTATATCACTTTTAGTAATAGTAAAAATACGAATTATACTTCCGACTTAGCGCCATTTTATATCTATGAGTAAAATGTACTCGTAGGTGCGAATCTGTTTTCTCGATTTTTCAGTATGGAGGGATGCAAAATAAGGTTCTACGAAAAAATCGGGCCGAGATTGAAAAGTGCAAAAGCCATTTACTATCATTTTCACCCGCGAATAACAGTAACGAAGCCAGATGTCGCGTCCCAAATGTCTCCTCCACTTGCATATGCGTCTTCAATTTGAACGTTTACGGAATTTTCCACGCAACTTCTCCCAAACCACTTTATTTTTATACACATGTTATCCTCTTATGTCTATATTTTTTTAAACAAATTTAGGTAATCTTTATTCTTCCAAACAAATATGGGTAATCTTTATTCTTCTAAACAAATATGGGTAATCATTATTCTTCTAAACAAATTTAGGTAATCTTTATTCTTCCAAACAAATATGGGTAATCTTTATTCTTCTAAACAAATATGGGTAATCGTTATTCTATTAAATAAATATGGGTCAAATTTTTATTCTTTTAAATAAATATGAGTACCTATATTAGGTATATGTTTGACACTCGTTTCGAGCAAGAGAATTTCAGTTTCAGTGAGGCAGTTTTGATTGATGCATGCAATTATTCACTGATAAGTGACTGTCGCACACCGGATACGTCGGCGATACGTACGTACGGACCTTCAACGTTAAAAGGGGCCACGGCGAACGTTATGCCAGAAGCAGGCTTTTGCGCATTTTAACTCCGGCAAAAAGCGGAAACGTATTCACATAAAAGCGACCGCGCGGCCTTCTCGGTACGAGCCCGCTTTTATAGGACACATCATTCAACGTGAGTGCAGGTACGTGTCGCTTTCCACCCGCAATAACTTATGATGTGTGACCAGATTCTGTATTTTAATACGATTGGAGTATTTCTACGCGGCGACCCAACGTTTTGTAAGAGGCAATATATATTTTCATTTGCCAATGGCGATAGTTGACTATTTTGTTGATAACTTGGTATTTGCTTACAGGGCCAAAACAAAAAACCGACTAAGTGCGTGTCGTACACGCGTTAATTTTGGGGTTTGCGACTATATTTTCGTCAATAATTACGCAGTTTGTGCTCCACGGTTAAGCGAGGTACAAATCACGTAAATTGGCGAGTCATTTGCGACGAAATTACTCCATAGTCGCCTAGTACGAAGTTTCTACGGGGCCTACAACACGCAATCACGTGGTTGACTGTACTTCTTTGATTTAATGATGAAGGTTGATCGAAATAATTTTGTATTCAAGTATTTAATAAAAGTCATTATCATGATTATGTGATTTTTTGGGTACTTTTGCGTTAAACTAAGAAACGGAACCGTTACAAAATCACTCACGTGTCTGTCAATCTGTCACAGCTGATTTTCTCAGAAGCTATGTAAATATATAAACTTAAAATTTGGCATAATAATGAATCATATTGACTCACATATTTGTTTATCCAAGTTTTTTAAAATCTTTATATATATATATATATATATATATATATATATATTTCTTCTGTCCGTGTGTATATGTCTGAACTCCTCCTAAACGGCTGGATTGATTTTTATAAAATTTTATGTGTATGATTAAGTTAATTCGAGAATGGTTTAGATACACAATCCGGTAGGCGGCGCTGCGATGGCGTTTAGAAAGGTTTTTTGAAATTTTTGACATCGGACGAAGCCGCGGGCACAGCTAGTATTTGTATAAGAATTAAACACTGGGTTGGGGGTAAATAAAATGAAGGTTTTGAAAATGAGGTTTTTTTTTCATTTGATATGGCATGTGGGGATTATTTGAAAGGGCTTGTTATGAGGACTACAAAAATATTTTTCTCATAATTTTAAACTAAATATTATAAATTTAAAAGTATATTCTAAAAATGCGAAAACAGAACATTCTCCCCCACCCTTTTTTCTGAAACTACTGAACCAAAAATCATGAAAAAATGGAGTTGGTAAAATCTGACTATAATATTAGAGGAAAACTGTAACAATTATCGTAAAAATTTTGATTTCTAAAATATGCAGCATGTTTGTACGCCTTTGAAAGATTTAGAATATTTGTAACAAGTTTAATAGAAATACTATGTACCATTAAATGTTTTTAAGAGCC
The DNA here is from genome assembly GCA_039881145.1 of Druceiella hillmani. Lineage (NCBI taxonomy): Eukaryota > Metazoa > Arthropoda > Insecta > Lepidoptera > Hepialidae > Druceiella > Druceiella hillmani. The sequence continues at coordinate 37,382,284 of JAYKKI010000014.1, forward strand.
TAAATGTGTACAGAACCCTCATAGTGAGAGTTCTATTCGTGCATGACAGGTTTTTGTGGCGTAGAATACCAAACATTGTGTTGAATATATTTGGCGTTAATTTTGTAGAAATTCATTATTAACAATTAAATGAAACTACGTGATGTAGTATTATTTCTACTTTCTTTAATTTCTTTACCACGACCTAGGTTTCGTTGTATTACAACATCTTCAGGTGGGATATTAGCAAAGATCTTTGCTAATATCCCACCTGAAGATCTTGTAATACAACGAAACCTAGGTCGTGGTAAAGAAATTAAAGTAGAAATAATACTACATCACGTAGTTTCATTTAATTGTGACCAAACATTGTGTCAACCTGTAGAATGGAGACATTATCTTGCTTCAATGGCTCTACCCTAATAAATGGTCAAAAATATTTTGTTTGTGCGACACCACTCATAAAACATTTAGCAATGAATTGGCTTAGCAAGTTTACGGAAACGATTAATATTCATAATACGAATGGTACTATTCGTGAATAACCGATGTCAACATAATTTAATTAATTAATTAACCATTCATTAAATTTATATTAAACATATTATTGAAATATTTATGTTAAAATATCACTACGAAAATTACGGTTCATAAAAGCTATCTGAATTATCAGCGGATTCCCCATAAAATAATATGTTTTAATCTACATGAGATAAATGTTGAAGCGCGAGTTCCGCTTGTATTTGACAGGTATTTTTTTTATACGCAGTCAATAAATTGAGCGATTACGATACTACAAACACTCCGGAGATATTCAGATCTTGCGAATGACACACCGTGTAAGAAAACAGTAATGTTTTTGGAATATATCTTTAAAAAAACTTCATTAATGGACAACCCACTCGATGGGGTATGTGAGAAAACTATCACCCGCAAGTTCCGATATACGGGGAGGTATTTTGGAAGTAAAATGAACAATATTTCCACGGGATCACGTAATTCAATTATATATATATATATATATATATATATATATATATATATATATATATATATATGTATATCTTACTCTATAAAATTTTATCGAAATCGGTCTTAAAGTGAAATAGTTATAATTTAGTGATATCCGTGTATGGACAGACGTACATGATGAAATTATAAGGCAATGAGGAATTTTCGCCATTTAGCTAAATAGCCCTGAAAAATAAAATATAATTATTTTCAGTTATTCATCGGCAATATGTCATAGATTGAAAAAAAATTTGTAGGTAAGGAACAATGTTCTTAATGTTCTCTACAAAAATTCTTTTTTAGCCGTGCCAGATGCTTTTGTTATAAATAAATATACATTGTATTTCAATAAAAAAAATTGCTACATACAACTGAATATATATAAATATACTGCCTGTTAGTTCACATCGCGTAAGCACTAGTACTAATATACTAAACCGAATAGAATTTGACTTGCGTTCAGACGTTTCCTAGTTCTGGTATGGAACCTTACCCGGCTCTGGTATCCAATTTTATCGATATGAAAAATTTTAAATAATTAATTGTTATACTGATACTTTGTAGGGAAAGAGCGGGGAGAACAGTAAATAATTTTTAAAAGCTGTACATCATTCTGTGTGTTTCGTCATTGTCCAATTCTGCAAAACAAGTTGGGCAGACTTGGTTCATAATTTTGTATTCTGTCTTTTGAGTTTTGTCACTGGGACTATTCTTGTATGAGTTAGTTTAATTTTTGGAATGAAACTTCTTTTGGATTATAATATATGAAACAATCAGAGGTAATTTCATAGTATTTCGCCGACATTTGACGCTATAATAACGCCATCTGTTGACCAATTTACATAGGTATATCTATACCGTTATCAGCGATATCCGTTGAAATGAACATTGAAACTATTCTGTCAATTATTTTTATAAGTTGAAAAATGTATTTTGAACTAATATCCTGAAATAACCTTATTTTTGTGTAATTATTAGATTATAACATTCGTATTCAAATGAAAGATTATGCCCCCGGTGACATCACGTTAATATAGCGTGTAAAGCTATTAAACATTTACGAAACATATAAACCCATGCATGACAATAGTAAATCTTGCATTCATATATATATATATATATATATATATATATATATATATATATAGATAAAATTTTGCAAACACTCAATTAAAAACTGTTGAGATTTTCACGTTTTACGATCTCTTTACAAAAGCAGGCAACAGACGCGCCTATATAGGAGTGGCCGGATTTTCGTGAATCTTACCGGCGCCAGATAAAGGAATCTTGATTCCACGTGTGGACGTCAAAGTGTTAATATTAATAGTAAACATTATTCAATAAAGAATTTACAAGAATATGTACATTTAAATTAATTATAAATCGACCATTCACAATAACGAAGTTTCACTTCAAACTCATAGGTTTCCACCATGGAGCTACGAATCTAACGAAGAAGCCAAAGAGACTTTAACGCGTGTGTGTATTAAAAATAAATAGTAAAATAGCCAATTTATGGAAAATTTGATTAATTAATTATCACTTAAGTTCTTCTCTAAGTTTTGATTTTGCTGACAATTGATTAGCAACTGTAACAAGTTTTTGAACAATTATTCTAGAAAGACCTATTATATTCTAGAGTTATATGGAAGCCTTCACATTGTTCCAGGAGAATGAAACTTAAGGATTTAGAATGATTTAAGTAGTTCTATTTAAGAATAAATTTTAAACTGAAAAGTGGATGCTTTGCTTTTCAGAAAATGTAACACTATGTGGTATGTCATTAACCGTAAAGAAATCAATTTTTTTAGATTGGCATTTTTCAGAAAAAAATATAATTGAATAAACAAAGAAACAATAGACGGCTATTGCAAGAGAAAGTGGACACATATTTCCAAACGAATGATATCATTTTAATCAGAAAAATGTTATCTTTCAAATAAAAAAAACTAACCTAAAACATGGATCGGTTTCAAAGGAATGAGCATTTTAAAAAATTGTGCCGAAAATCGCACGCAAGAAATGACGCTCGTGAATGCCATCTTTGGAGGCCCATATCTCGGGCCCAGAATTTTTCGGACGAAACCAAAAAATACGGTATATTTTTTGCCTTGAATTTTAACATATGTGAAATTGAATAACATCTGAGATTCTGAATCTAAGATTTCTTCTTTGTCTGCTTAAATTGAAACGGATCACAACTATAGTTTCCACGCATCAATTTTTTTTATCCCGCAGGGCACCAATTCGTAAAATACATTTTTTCCATACTTTGTCTCCTTACTACTTTGGTTCACGACAATTTTGAATCTATTTTTGCTTTGATCCACCATTTTTATTACCTTTATGTCTAATACTTAATGGTCTTATTGCATAATAATTATTGATATCAATTAACTCGATCCACAATTAAGTTTTACTACTGTACCCATTATATATAAAATTATTGACTAAAGCCCCATATTTATTGCCCAATAACTTTTAGAGCGTAAAATCTTTTTACGCTAAAACCTTTCTCGAGTGGGCCGTCATAATGGTTCTCGAGATTAACGTTAATACGTAAGGTAAACAGATGTAGCGATAGATCCTTTTACATTAACTAGATATTCTGAGATTTTGTTTTCGTTATCCCTCTGTAGCACCGCTCTCGAACGAATATTTTCTGCGATTAACTTAATAAAAACTCGGCAAAGAAGTCTCATCCAAACTAAGATTGCCTCATCAATTTTGTAAATAAAACAAGGCTCATTGGATTCAGGAGCTTATGTAAATTTTGAGCCAACGAGGAATTCATTAAAATTAATGTCCGATAGTAAACTGCCGCCTTTATAAATTGCTTAGATAAAGGTGGCGATGAAAGGAATTAAACTTTATTCAATAACTCGCAGTTCGGTTTTAAATTATATTTTAAGTCGGTTAATACTTCGGTTTTATAATAAAATTAGTGTTTTTATGCGTAGTAATCTCAACATAGTTGGTATTTTCAATAAAAGCATTTCCCATTACGTTTTTTACATTTATCTGCTGTGAAAAATCTAAAAGACTTAGAAGAAATGGTTCTGGTCACACTGATCTCACAAAGATCGTATAAGGAAAAGATTGCAGTATGTTTTTTTGCGTTGCACTTGCATTTTAGTCCAGAGGTAAAGCAAAACGTTATGCTTAGTTGATAATAATTACGCAAATTACATTCCGAAATTGATTATTTAAATACCCCAAGTGAACGCTTTTATAATACCTAATGGTTTTTATGAAAATTAAATTCCGAAGTTGATTATTTAAATACTCCAAGTGAACGATTTTATAATACCTAATGGTTTTTATGAAAATTAAATTCCGAAGTTGATTATTTAAATACCCGAAGTGAACGCTTTTATATTACATAATAGTTTTTATGAAAATTAAATTCCGAAGTTGATTATTTAAATACCCCGAGTGAACGCTTTTACAATACCTAATGGCTTTTATGTAAATTACATTCCAAAGTTGATTATTTAAATACCTCAAGTGAAAGCTTTTATAATATTTAATGATTTTAAGTACTTAAAGAGGAAAGGTATAAATAACGAATCTATCGATAATGGCTATGGTATTGACTTTATTGAAGTGGTAATTTTATGCCATTTGTGTTTAAATACGATTACAGAAATACGATTACATATTGACGCTGCGACTGGCAATTTTCAACCACTTTTTCGAGCAATAATTGTCCAGTTATGAGGCTCATTTTTAGTTGAATAGCTATGTCAATAACCAAAATTGTCTGATTTGTAGTGAAAAAAAATCCGTGTGTTGTTATTAAGACGCCGTTATGTCCACAAAAGTCACTTCTTGATGTGCTTTATAGATTGTTGAACTTATTGACCCGTATTTCTTCAAAGTTGATGCCGACGGGAATGTTATAGTCGATGAAGAGCACGTTAGATCCATTATTACAGACTATTTCGTTCGCCTATTGAATAGCATTAATGTAGAAGAGCTTTGGTTTCAACTAGACAATGCTACGTACCATACAGCACACGACACAATCAATTTATTACAGAAAACATTCGATGAGTACGTAATTTCGCGTAATGCCCTTGCGAATTGGCCTCCACGATTGTGTGAAATCACACCTGTGAATTATATTTTCTGGGGATATGAGAAGATGCTACCTTATGCTGTTGGACCACTTGGAAGACAACATCGCTGCGTTATTGACTCCGACTGTTTGAAAAAGTAATTTAGAATTAGACTTCCAGATTTCGTTTCATTCGGGCAAGCCGCGGTGCGCATATGCCCCAAATTTCGTTTGATTCGGGCAAGCCGCGGTGCGTATATGCCCCAAATTTCGTTTCATTCGGGCAAGCCGCGGTGCGTATATGCCCCAAATTTCGTTTGATTCGGGCAAGCCGCGGTGCGTATATGCCCCAAATTTCGTTTCATTCGGGCAAGCCGCGGTGCGCATATGCCCCAAATTTCGTTTGATTCGGGCAAGCCGCGGTGCGTATATGCCCCAAATTTCGTTTTATTCGGGCAAGCTACGGTGCGTATATGCCCCAAATCGTATTTAAACACAAATTGCATAATAAGAGCTAAATTCAAAGAAGAGCTAATTCAATAAAGCCATTATCGTGATTTTTATCTGTTTATTTTAATTTTAAAATTACACACCTCTAAAAACAACCGTTTACAAAAAAAACCGTTAACACACACACACACTATATATATATATATATATATATATATATATAATCCTTATTTATACCTAACGATAGTTGTTTAAGAACATCCGACTGAATTGCTGGCTAGTCGAAACTCAAGTGAATTATGTAATACAAAATTATTTTGAATAAAATTAAGTCTTCTAAATGTGAAACTGTACATAAAATTTAAAGGTCAACAATTATTATTAAAAAAAAACAAAACAATAAAAAAACGACTGTGCAAACGATTAAAATGAAATGAACAAGTTAGATATTTAAGCTACAATTTGCAGGCGGAATACAAGGTCGAATAGAATGGATATACCATTTATTACTCGTAATCGGATTCCGCCTATAAATCACCGCTTAAAGATGACAGTTTCAGTAAAATTTGTTACTTCCCTTTCAGTATTTTGCACAGTCGTTTTTTCTTTTTTTGTTTTCCAATAATTTTTTTTATGTTAATCTTTTACATTCACTTTCAGCCTTTTTGTTTATTATATATTTTTGAAACGTTTATTATATATTTTTGAAATCTATTGTTTATAAGGTCAACTTTAAATATCCTGCAAGATACTTTCGTTTTTTACGTTTCGTAATATAAAATTTTATGGTCATCATATTGTTTTTTCTCTCTTGCCATATACCCTTTGACATTCAGCACAGAATATCGATTACATCGATATCTCATTTATCAAAATCCATTATGTTCGGTCTCTACGAGAAAATAACGAAACTCATTATACAAACATGCAATTTCGCCTTTTTTAATATTTATCAAAACACTTGAAGTCAATTTTCAATTGAAAAAAGAATTCTTGCTTCAACAAGCTGTACTTAATTGAACCTTATATCGATCATTCGTCGTTCACGATGCCCAAATTCGGAATTCGGTCGGTTCACGAATCGTACTTGTCCAACAGGACATAAGTACAATTATTACGAGCGTATCGATTTATGAATGCAAAATAGTAAAAATTTTGTAATATCTCAGAGGTGTTTGTTACGTGAGAAAGTTAAACATCTAACTTAAAAATCTAACGTGAAAAGAAATCAATCAAAATATTCATTTTAACAATATAATGAGATTCAAATTAACGGGTAATCAATGTAAATAATTATATTAATGTAGCCACTGTGACAACAAAAAATATAAATAAAATAAGAACGTAAAGTTCAAACGGTACTACTTATGAAAGTTTACATTGCATGTTTTAAGAAAAAGAAAACGTATTATTTTTCCACCTCCTTATGCGAAAATGTTATTCCATTTTCGTTAAAATGTCTAAAATAACAATTCAGGAGAGACATGGGTCGCAGGTGACCGCTCGGGTGTGATAGGGTTAATCTGTCCCATTTTTCAGTTGTCTTATCTCAAAGGAAGTGTTGAAATAGTTAAGGACTGGAAACTAGAGTGTGCTCTTAAGGCAAAATACAAACATCTAGTTTTTCTCCGTTTGTGCCTGTACTATCTTCTCTCCGCTCTCAGTAGACATTAATTTCTTAAGTAAAAGGGCAGCGAATAGTTTGCTGATTTATATCACCCGACGTAACGTACTTAGAATAAAGTGTCTAAAGAATTAAGCGAATTAAGGCACTTTATTAACTGAATTCGTTTTTCATAATATTTTGTTTTCATCATAATAAAACACTACATTTCTTTGGATTATAACGAATGGATTGAAATTTCCAATCATCATGGATTTAAATAAGATGTTTTAGTTTAGAAAATAGCGGGAGTAACACTGGAATAACTATAGTGGCACATTTGCTGCATATACTAATGTTAATTACGTACGCAATAACATATTGATTAAGGTAAACTTACTTGACATAATTCTTCAATTATATCAAATAGCGAAACTGTCAGAAATACAGATGTAGAGTGCGATTAAGCGATCAAATCCAAATATATACAATGCGTATTCCGAATACAACTAAATTCTAATTATAGTAATTGGAATTTCACACGTCGTTTTTAATTGAAAGTTTTAAACGAATAAAATTGATTGAAGTCCCGCCCGTTCGTAGGTGCCATATACCACTCTAATTATTAGAGTATGCAAAAACAATTTGTTCGCCTCACATGTAGTAAGAGAGACACAATAATATTTTTTTAAATATTTTTCTACATATTAATTAAGATGCTCATTTGAATACTTCAAATATTCACAAAATGCCATGTATATAAGTCCAATACTGTAAAAACTGAGGCTGCGAGAGACGGACAGCTATGGTTTCCTTGTCCCATGACGGAACCCTAACAATGTGCAAAACTATAGAGGTACGACCGTCTCGCCAGCGCAGTGCGCGGGTACCACAAGGGCAGCATAGAGGAGAGGTGAAGTCAGTGGGGAGCGAAAAAGATAATCGTGTTTTTTTTTGCGTCGATCTTAATCGTTCTATTTGTACATGTGTGAATAAGAGAAAAACTGACATATGAATTACTCGAATTTCGAATTTTTTGCATATTGTATAGGGAAATGATACAAAATATCACTTCCACTATCCACCGTAGAAGCCGATATCGTTTTTCAATGAAGGGGGGAGGAGTCTTTCGTAGCTCTTAAAAAATTACATTTTTAATCATGTCATTTCTTTTTTATAGAGATTTATTATAGCCATTTTCAATGTTGGGCACTTTCAGAGAAAGAGGGGCGGAATGTATAACGTATCTACTCAATTCATATTGTTATTAAATAAATAATATTATTCTAGTAAAAATAAGCCCATATGATATTTTTTAAACGTATTTATTTGGTTACCTTACAATAATATTTATTTGTCAACCGTAGTTTAATTATTCTGAACCTTATTAATAACTAAACTATATTGTAACAAAAAATACATGACATATATTTAAACATATATATTTAAATTAACTTTAGATTTAAAAATGAAACCAAATATTGATTGACTGAGAATTAGTAAGTATTATTATAGTAGCTAGTTTTAATCTCATAATTGATTAAACATATGACCATAACGCATAAAAATATGTTGATCAAGTGTTATATCGCACATAAACATCGTGACGTTTTAATTAATATGTTTGTTTCGGTGTTTTTGACATCTAATATTTTAAAGAATAATTATCTATTTATTTTATTATTTACTATCGGTGCCTTGCAACCTCTATGGGGACTAAATTCTATGGGGACCCATAGAATTTTAAAATGCAGAATTTTGATGAGTTTATTAAACACGAATAATTAGTTTGAATCCCGCGCGGGTCGATTTGCGTTCCCTCCCCGCGTTCCCCTTCCCGCTCCCGTGTTTTTCTACAGCGCGCCGCTGTTGCCATCCATGTGGTGGACACTTTGTTTAATTTTATACGTAATAATTTCATCATCGCAACTAAATTGGTCCCAGGGTTACCTACAGGTTGTCCTATAAGGAGTGGACCAAAGAAATGTCGGTGATGTAGGGGTTATTACATACGAAAGATGAATTTTATTATCCTAGGCCTAATAGTCTGGCACATGATTTTTTAAAATGTTTTTTTCTATTTTTGTCACTGCGCATGAAAAAAAACTTCGCTTCTTTAGTGACATGCTTATTGCTCGGTGCTAACAACGTGTTTTTTTCCTAATTTGTTGACCTACACTTGAATTGGACCTTTTTGTGCTTGTGATTTGAATATTGTTTGACCGACTGCATTGCAAAATGCCTCAGACCTACACTGGTCGTGAATATGGAGAATTGTATTTCATGTACGGGCTATGTGATGGGAACGCTCGGCAAGTCGCACGTACCTATCGCGAGCGCTACCTTAATCGCGAATGCTATCCGGATCACAGAGTCTTTCTTCGTGTAAATAACGCATATTTAGAGGGTTGAATTCCTGGAAATGTAATTCCTGAAAGGAGACCTAGGAATGTTGATGAGCGTCAAGTGCTGGCCCAAGTGGAAGAAGCTCCTTCTCTTCTCCTCCTACTATTCTTCGGCGGACTTCTGGATGTATTGGTGTCGCAAGGAGTACAATACACCGCATTTTAAGAAGAAATAATTTGTATCCGTACCATGTATAACGAGTGCAAGCACTGCTACCTGCTGATTATCAACGACGAATAGATTTCTGTCAGGAGATGCTGCGTCGATGTAAGCGAGATCCGATTTATTTAATTCGATCTTATGGAGCGATGAATAATGTTTTAAAAATAATGAGAGTATTTAATATGCACAATTTAAACCATATAGTAAGGCAAGATAGATTTCAACATCAATTCGGAGTCAATTTGTCGGCTGGAATCCTGGATGACAAAATTATCGGTCCATTTGAACTACCGCCGAGGCTTATTGGAGTTCGTTATCTACGGTTTTTAAGAGACGAACTTGGAAATCTTGGAATTGAATGAATACTATAATATGTACGTGACAGGATGTGGCTACAGTACAATAGTATACCGGCCCACTTTTGCGACGAGTAACTGAATACTTAGATGCAACTTACCCAAATCGATGAACAGGACGTGGCGATACAATTGCTTGGCCACCTTCGCCAGACCTCAATCCATTGGACTATTTTCTATGGGGATATTGCAAGGAGGCGGTCTATGAGACTAGTAACGATAATGCAATAATCATTAAGACAAAAATTACACTATGTACAACAACGAAAACAACGAAAGGGCCTTACGAAGTTTAAGAAATTTTGTAAAAAGTTGTTGGTTATGCATAAGAGCTAGGCGAAGGGATTTTGAGCATTCACTGTAGTAATTTTAATTTTAAATTCGTTTTAGTAATCGAATATGCAACCAGTAATTACATTTAAAAATTTAAAACTCGGAAATCACAGAAAGACACTTCAATTTGATTCATTTGTATGATTTTAGATTCAACGTATAGGAATATATACATATATTAGGCGAAACTATTGATACATAAGCAATTTTATCCAGTTAACCAAATATTTGTTTCCAATAAATTACAAAATTAATTTATTTTTCAATATGTTTTAACAAATAATTTATGTATTAACCCGGAAAGGGATAAGGGTAGGTTGGAATTGGAGAGGGGAGAATAGGGTGGTAATTTAAAAGGAAATTAAAACAGGAACAATTTTTCCTTTTTTGTTTAACAGTATAAATCGTCGATGCCTTTTGAAGCATAAGTATTCAGTTTTCTAGTCACCTTTATAAACAATTTAAAAAAAAACCTTAGTACTGTACATGTACAATCATATTAAAAATTAATTATACAATATATTATGCCAATCTTGAAAACTTCACGTATATTTTACATAATGACGCCTGCAAATTCAAACAATTTTTTCAGGTCAATATTTATTGAATATTCATAATATTGATGAAATAAATATTAAAGCAGAGTTAAAAAAAGGTTTTTAATATGTTTGTCCTTTAGTTAATTAAAACCCTTGTCTGTTTAAATACGTCTCGATATAAAGCATGCCAAAAGATACGAGGCTGAGATAATTATCATATAAGTTCTTGTTTAATGAGGTACATATTCTTAAAAAAATAACTTATTTTATCATAATCCGTAAGAAAACCCACAAAACTTTTTCATTAAAGTTCATTGCTTAAGTAAACACGTAGATTATAATTATATGTATTTGAACTTACAATTAGATATATATCCGGTTTCGGAGAGTAGAAAATAAGTTATGCAGTACATAACGCTGTAAACAAACAAGTGCGCAAACAATACGGTTTACGCATCCCGATCTGGCCATCTTATATACTTTTTCAATTTTCTCTGTTCCTCCGGCCGGTTACCATTAAACGATTATACGCCTCTCAGATTACGCCTGGGGAAATCAACTATATCACGTTTCAAGTCTGGATAATCCAAATCTCGTAAATTCTTCCAAAACAAGTAAAAACACCATACCGTACAAATATACCGGAGGCAATTTAAAGAAATGTAGATTCATTTCCTCAATATATTCAATTAAAATTAAAAAAAAAAATAATGACAGTGGATCATTCAAGAAGTCTTAAGATTGCAACCGTTTCAAGAGTTTCGTTATTCCTACAACGAAACATTATCTAGAATTAGATCAATTTATCCGTTTATCTGGGCTTTTCAGCGTCTAAAACTTTCACTTACTAATCAATCTCAAAGAAAGAGGCATTTCTAAAAAAACCTGAAACATTGATGTCATAATTAAAAAAATAAATAACGATAGATACATTAAAGGAACTGACAATGTTTTAGACAAGTACGTAAAAAACTTCGTAAAGCAATAGTAAAATAAGGTCCATTGTCAAATTTTATATTTCAAGCTACCAATCGTGTTTTTTTATTTGACAAATGTTAAACAATTATATTAAGCATTAAACTGTTTTAACGTTGCAATATCTCCAGCCGCACACCCCTAGACCAGGTTAAGTCATCATCGTGCGGTTTAATTTAACGCTTTGTGCAGAACCTATAAAGGCCTCTATTTACGCAATCCATTTGCGAGTCTCGTTACGGAACCCCGCTGAGGTGTCGCCGCAGCTGCGGCTTTTTAATTTCTTAATGAAATATTAAAACAAAAAGATAAAACTCGTTTCAAGAATTTATTTAGCATAATTACCCAAAGCGACATTGCGGTGAAAATATTACGATATTTAAGCGATCTAAAATGGAAGTGAATTATTATGAACGTTGTGTACTTATATGAGGTCAATAAAGCACGAAAACGTAAATATCAATAAATAAGAAATTACCATAGAAATCAACGCGCTAAATATGGAAAATTTTCTGAATAATTACCCAAAGCGACATTGCGGTGAAAACATTACGATATTCAAGCGATCTAAGATGGAAGTAAATTATTATAAACGTTATGTACTTGTATGTCGACAGTAAAGTACGAAAACGTAAATATCAATAAATAAGAAATTATCATAGAAATCAACGCGCTAAATATGGAAAGTTTTTTGAATAACGTTTTTTAGGAGCAACTGGGTCAAAGCCCTGTGATGTTTTTCATGTTACGGAATATGTTTTAGGTTTATTTGCAAAGTTCTCGGGAGGACGCGCCGCCAATAAGCTCAACACGTGTATACGAAACTAGGAGCAACTTTTGCGGTGACACTTGAAATGTTAAAAAATGATATCAAAGCTTTTAAGTTTTTCAGACGACGACTACGTCTGAAATAAACTTTATTAAATATAATAGTTTTTCTTTCACTTTAGAGGCGTTAAATTATAATAAAATCCTTTTAAAAATTTAGTTAAGATAATGTGTTTACAAGAATATTTTCATGAGGATACAATTTCAGATTTTTAAAATTGGGATAATCAAGAAGCTTTGACTAAAAGTTATTAAAATAAATAAGTGAAATGTACCACGAGGGCCGTGTAAATCTAAAGGTAAATTTCATTGCGTATTTTTACTATTTTATATCTGAATACAAATAAAAAGTAGCCATTTTAGTTGAGCGAATTCAATAATATTGTTTTAATGAAAAATGTAATATGGTGTCGTCAAACTGAGTAGAAAACGTTAAGGAAATATAATAATAAGTTCTTAACCGTTTCTGAAAAAATTACGGTGAAAGTTGCGATTTTAAGGAAAAAAAATTACATTGTTTTACAGAAATACCCTTCAAATATATTCATTTTGATACTTAGAATCACGTGTATGAATAACAGACTTTTTCTTAGTTACAATTGTATATGTTTCATACATTAATTACAATTAATTAACTCACTTTAACGATTGACCCTAAACCAAGATAATTTATTCCAATTAGCATTACCATAAACCCTACCGTACGTTAATTAATGTATTGCACTGCGTATATTAAAATTAAAATTATAATGTTGCAAGTAGGAGTAAGTAAAATCCCGGTAATATAATAATTGCAATTATCAAAGTTTTTTCTTTCTTGTGAGTAGTTTCAAGTCCCTATAAAGGCCAGTACCAATTTTCATACGTATTTTTTTGAAAAAGTAAAATAAAGAGGTGGTCATTTTCCCGAATTTGTTTCCTTTGCTATTTATTGTATTTTTGAAACGATTAATCAATATTTTTTTCGGTCCCCAAAAAAAAACAAATTTCCTCTGAAAATAAATGTTGAGTTACCATAAGGAACTTCTCTAAGTATTATCTGTTTGAAGTAGAATTAAAAATGATACAAGAATTGTCACTGAAATTTCAATTGTTAAATTTATTACGATTATTTCAAAAATCAATAGCCTCAAATTTCTACGTAAATCAACCGACTTAATATGGGCTTTTTATACCCGATATTTAGTTTCGACCTCCGCCGCCACAAATTTTACGTTGTTAACATTAATATAATGTAATTAACATTATATTACCTTAATACTAATCAGCTATAAAGGTAAACGACAAATAGCGACAAACACAAACAGTTAATATATGAAATGTAAATGTTATCTATGGTGCCTATAATGTAAATTCTTTACTAAAATAAATTTAATAAAATCAACGCGCTAAATATGGAAAGTTTTTTGAATAACGTTTTTTAGGAGCAACTGGGTCAAAGCCCTGTGATGTTTTTTATGTTACGGAATAGTTACTTATTTGGGAATTAATAAGTAATTAATTCCCAAATAAGTAAACACATCTCTACACTTTAGTCGCATTAATATTAAAGCTATACGTTAATTACAATGAATTCCAATATAAACTAACCTGTTCTACAAGTTGCAAAAATTTTAACACGTGTGTGATACGTGTCAAACATAGTTATTTTTGAGTATGGTATACCAAACATCGATACGAATAATTAGTTACATAAACTCATTTATTTAAATTTCGTATCAGTCTGTCCGTCTGTCTCTCTGTCATTTAATTTTTACAATTTTACGAATAATTAGTTACATAAACTCATTTACATAAATTTCGTATTGATTTATACGTTGCATTCAATTTTATTTAAACAAATAACACAATGCAATGCGATTAAATTTAGTTGAATCACATTGCATTGTGTTATTGTGTATTAAGTTTTTAGGATTCGGTATATTAACAAGGGACGTTTATAACTTCGTCATATCAATTAGTCTGTTTGTCTCTCTGTCACAGCCTACACATTTTTACAATTTTACTAATAATTAGTTATATAAATTCATTTATATAAATTTCGTATTGATTTATACTTTGCATTCAATTTTATTTATACAAATAACACAATGCTACGTGATTCAATTTAGTTATTACGTTTTTAGGATTCTGTAAATTAACAAGGGACGTTTATAACTTCGTCATAGCAATCAGTCTGTCCGTCTGTCTCTTTGTCATAGCCTACAAATTTTTACAATTTTATGTATATAAGCATGAAACTTTCCACGCGGATCTTTAAGATAGGGTTTTTCTAAGTTATGAAATATATTTTTAATATACTTCGCTATGAAAGGGTCAATGATTTTCCCATATTTCTTTGAGTGGGGAGAATCAGTAATTTTTTTTCAAAATGAAGATGAGGATAAAACTACCAATTTTCTTTTTTAAACAAATTTGTGAAATATTAAGGTTCAAAATAAACGTATAATAAACGTAAATAAACGAATAACAGTTCCCCTGTAACAGTTTAGACATGTTTCTAAAAAATAAAAAACAGTAGGTAAGTCGAGCATTTTATTATAACTATCAGTTAAAATTTATTATAGTAAAATTTATTAACTTACAATATAAAGTTGTGGAACTCTACTTTGTGTGTCGGTTTTTTTTTTAATTTGAATGATTAAGTTTACAAGCTTTCAATATTTCGAAGTTAACTATATTTACAAGTGTTTCCTAAACTTTTAATTTTAATATTTATTGAATACTATCATTTTTAAACCCACTATATGCGTATTCTCACCAAATTATCCTGTGTATCACCAAATTATCCTGTATATTAATCAGATCATAGTGGGTGATTTCCGAAAATTTATTCACTCAGCCAAATTTTAATGTCATAAGGGTATATTTTTTTAAATATAGTCTACATTCGACCACAATTCCCTGCGGAAAGAATGAAAAACTAAATAATCACGTAATAGAATATGAAATCATATTGTATCTTTCAATTAAAATGACAGTAGCACTAATTACTTTTTATTTATATCTAATTAAGTAACGTTTACAAAATTACAATGAGAAATATGTAAAAAATTACCACGTCTAAAAGTAAGCTTGTAAGTATAAATAGTAAATAAAAAAAAAGATACGGAAAAAGACAACAAATAGGAAAAAGCCGAATGTTCTAATTTAGCTTAAATAGATATTGACAAGTGGATAAAATTAAATAAAACAGAACATATGTCGAAACCAATAACAGCCTTGCTTATATTTCTGTAAAATTATAGCTATTCTCATATTATGTAAAATAAAGCAATAGTTCGATACCAGTTTCTGTAAAATTATAGCTATTCTCATATTATGTAAAATAAAGCAATAGTTCGATACCAGTTTCTAGCTACTGAGTTATAACAACAAAATTTCGATACTTTCCGAAATGTTCCAAAAATAATTTTGAACTTCGTGCCGAGACCAAAATAGTTATCCCACAGCCTTAAACAACTGTAAGTTATTCCAGGTTTTACGACGTAATAGTTTCGGATATAAAGCGGGGACACATGTATTTATAGATTCTATTACGTCGTTTTCTCAACCCCAGATGAAGCGCTACTTGGAAAGCAGCTGTATATTTTTAGATTCTCAGCTTCCATTTTACATACTATTAAATGTTAGCGCGGTTTCGCGCCTGCGGTACGTTGTTGCTGGCACGCGAATTGCTTGCGGTTGTCGCGCACTTTATCACGAGAAGTCACTGCCTCTGCCCTCGCTCTAACGCCACTCTATATCTTTGTGGTATCATGTGGTGACGATGCTGTGGGAGGAGAGGTTTCGATTCATACATAACTTTTGGCTTTTAATGTATATATATATATATATATATATATATATATATATATATATATATATATACATTTTTGCGTATAGGTACCAATCCGGGCATCATGATATTGATGCCGGCCTAATAACATCGATGCAGCAAAAACTTACACAGAGATCTAAAAATCTTAAGGTCAAGAAGCTTTGACTCAAAGTTATTAAAATAAATAAGTGAAATGTACCACGAGGGCCGTGTAAATCTAAAGGTAAATTTCATTGCGTATTTTTACTATTTTATATATGAATACAAATAAAAGGTAACCATTTTAGTTGAGCGAATTGAATAATTTTGTTTTAATGAAAAATATAGGATGGTGTCGTCAAACTGAGTAGAAAATGTTAAGGAAATATAATAATAAGTTCTTAATTGTTTCTGAAAAAAATTACGGTGAAATTTGCGATTTTAAGAAAAAAAAATTACATTGTTTTACAGAAACACCCTTCAAATATATTCATTTTGATACTTAGAATCACGTGTATGAATAATAAACTTTTTCTTAGTTACAATTGTACATGTTTTATACATTAATTATAACTAATTAACTCACTTTAACGATTAACCTTAAACCGACATAATTTATACCAATTAGCATTACCATAAACCCTACCGTACGTTAATTAATGTAATGCACTGCGTATGATAAAATAAAAATTAT
This sequence comes from Druceiella hillmani, assembly GCA_039881145.1. Taxonomy (NCBI): domain Eukaryota; kingdom Metazoa; phylum Arthropoda; class Insecta; order Lepidoptera; family Hepialidae; genus Druceiella; species Druceiella hillmani. The sequence goes on from JAYKKI010000014.1 coordinate 37,399,479, forward strand.
AATGTTGCAAGTAGGTGTAAATGAAATCCCGGTAAAAATATATATAATAATTGTAATTATCAACGTTTTTTTTCTTTCTTGTGAGTAGTTTCAAGTCCCTATAAGGGCCAGTACCAATTTTCATACGTATTTTCTGAAAAAAGTAAAAGAGGTACTAATTTCACACATAGAGATCTAAAAATCTTAAGATCATGAAACTTGGAATAAAACTTTCTTAAAATAAAAAATCGATAAAAAGTCAGGTCAATATAGATTCAACAGATTCGGAGGTCACCTTTTAGATTAAGATATTTTTTAGACTTACTCCCAACCCCGAAGCTTTTCCGTTACTGTGGGCGCTTCAGCGGTTAGCAACTCTGGTCAAAATTTTGTGCTTTGACAAATAATACGAGGAAATGATGGATTACCACCACTTTAAAGTTTTTTTATTTCTATTTTATGAAAATTACTGTTCCCAAGCCACGTTATAAATAAATGTACACACTACTGTAAACTACTTGTTAGCATAAGCAGCTGTACAGAACCGTTAGTATTTTTATACATATTTAATGTTTTTTAATGATATGTACGAGTTATAAGGCCTGCTAAGCAGATAATCGAATAGCACTCATGAAGAATGTTAGGTAAGGTAGAACATTTTTGTTTACCCTATTAACGTGAGAAACGATGCAATAGTACATAATTATGTTAATTTGTTTGTAATACAAGCTGCAATTAAAGTCACTGGGAACTTACAAACTACTGATAAGTTTGGTATATTTTTAATTGTATGGCTAATTGAAAGTTTCATTAAAATTTGTTTACACTACAATTAGTCTTTTTTGTTCTTTGGATAGTTTGGTTCTTGAATAGTGAACTCTCGTAGTTATCTGTTAGATATATAATTCAACGTATATTTAAAGTGTTATTAACTATCACTTAGTCGATCTGATTATTTCGAATATAGGGATACATACCTACTTTTTACGCAATGGTATATCAAAGTATCATTTATTAAATCAAATTAGTTTTTAAGATAATTTGTATGTCATCTTTGTTGCAATTTTTACGTAAGTGGTGAGTTTTGGATTTTTATAGAATTCCATATTGTATAAGAAATTATTAAAATTTCAGAATTCTTTTTTAATTTTTGGTATAAGTTATTTTATAGCCATATTAATAAGCTATGTTTCCATCAAATTTCATCGGTATCTGTTGCATAGTCAGGGTCGTTTAATGTGAGGCAAGATATACAAAAGGGATTATTACAAGGTATACAAAAGAAATTATTAAAATTTCAGAATTTTTTCTCAGATTTTGGAATAAGTTATTTCATAGCCATACTAATAAATTTAATGGCTGTAGGTTGCATAGTCAGGATCGTTTAATGTGAGTCAAGATACACAAAAGGGATTATTAAAATTTCAGAATTTTTTCTTAGTTTTCGGTATAACATAAGTTATTTTACAGCCGCCCTAATAAGCTATGTTTTCAATTTCATGGCTATCCATTGCATAGTCAGGATCGTTTAATGTGAATTAAGGCATACAAAATCTAGATATTTTTATAATAATGAATAACTTCTAAACTATGCACGTTTGTATAACCATATTTTGCTTTAGATTGATTGCTTAATAGGTCCTCTACACATAACTTTCGCTTGGACCACTGGTGCGGGTACTTCTTACTCAGCCTAATCGATCGTAATCACAAGTCAATTGTATATAAAAAGTTGTTTATTTTAGTACTGGCCGTTATAAAAAAATATCGATGCTTAATTATGCTAATTTTTTTCACAGTAACTTCACAGTCTGACGCTTAAGTTTGTTCATTACAATTTTTATTTAAAATTTTCGTGTTTGGTTTTACCTTCATTTCATTTTTACTTTAACTGAAACCGAATCAAACATTTTGTGATCGAATCATTACAAAATTAAAAGTTAATTCTGTTCGTTTTCATGACTCTTGCATGTCAGAAGGGTCTTGTATTAGTTACGTATATACACACGCAAATGTCATCAAATGGACAGCATTAGTAGGCTTGTGGGTTAAGTGGATGACCTCCTCGACGACCAGCGCATCACTCGTTTGGACCGGTGCGATCTCTGTACCGAGGATAAGTGTCTAATGGAACGATGATGTAACATAATTCCGAATAAAATCGGCGGACGCTAGAATTGTATACTATGGTCGTATTTTTTGTCAAGTAGCCAATGGAACGAGTCGTCATTGACGTTTCATCTTGGTTATGGTGACATAAGGTTGAAGATATTCTCGCTGATAAGATCTTATTTTATTTGTGAAGTTTGACCTCGCGTATGTCGACTAAGACAAAATTGACAAATTGTTTGATATAACTCCTAATGTGGGTTGCCATTTGTTAAATAAAATTGACGTCATATCAGTTCTGAGATTACATTGATATACTCAGTCTTCTTGCACCCTGTCCGCCTGAATGAATGTAAAGACACGAAATTTTGTTTTAATGTAATGTGTTATCAACGAAAAGCGTGAGAAGACAATCACGCTATCTTATCTTCTAAATCTAAAAAAAATAGGCAACTAATTTACAATACTAACGAAAAATAATCTAAAAACCCAGCAGCTTGTTTTTTTTAATTATGGTATTTAGAAGTATTATGTACTTATTTTTCAAATAATTTCTGGACAGTACTTTAGAAAAGAGGGGAGGTAGATAGTAATAATTACAATCAACAGGTTTCCAGCAACCATTTGACATCGATATTACTATTATAGAAATAAAATACCTATTTAGGTAATGACTTAATTTATTTTTCTTTATAGTTCCGTACCTCAAAAGGAAAAAAGGAACCCTTATAAGATTACTCATGTGTCTCTCTGGTTGTCATAGCCGACTTTCTCAGGAACTATGGTACCTAGAAACTTGAAATTTTACATCTTATTAACCGACATGTTTTGTAATAGCACAATTTGCTTTAAAACATTCATATAAGAATTAAAGAGGAAGTAAATATAGTATCAACTTTTTTGTATTTTTTGTGTCATGAGGGAACTTGAACGGGATTTGTGAGAAATAAAAAATATTTTTTTTACAATTTTGAATAGCAATTTTCCGAAACTACTGAACTAATATCATGAAAAAAAAACAGAACTGGTAAAATACGACTAGAAAATTACAGGAAAACTTTAGTCATTATCCTAGATCTTATATTTTTTTATATGTACACCATAACTTTACGCCTAGGAAAGATAGTTAGGCAGTACATTTATGTTGTAAAAATTAATTTATTTAAATAGTTTAATAGAAATACAATGTACCCTTAAATATTTGTAAGTGCCAAAATGTGCACGAAATCCTTGTACTGCAAGGTCTACTCGTACTTGGCAAGTTTTTTTAAATTTGTCTTCTCATTTATATTATACAAATTTCATAAATCCACGTCAAACGGATTAAAACTTATAGTTCAGGAACAGAAAGTGTAAAAGATAGACGGGGGCACAAAGGGATTCCACAAAGGTGTATGTTTTCCAACTGTGAAGTAAAAAACCCCAAAATTTCATAATCTATCTATGTCAAAACTACACACCATCTATTAAAAACTTAAAAAAAATTATTTATTGCAATGAATTAAATGAAAGACAAATAATTTAAATGTGTTGTATTGTAGCATTAAAAACTATACAATATGTAACAGTAAACTAAACTGACATCTGTTGCGACATTTTTATCAAAATATTTCGACCATTTGAAAAAAAAAATGAAATACAGTTCGATTTTGTATTCTGCTCGATTTTTCAGAAATGTTGATGTATACAAGATAAAACTTCAATCCAAAGTTTTTTTACAATACAACATAATGTAACGACATCCAGTAAAAAACTACGAAACAAATTAGAAATTTTGGTACTACATTGGATTTGTGATTAACATATCATAAACTTCTTTGATAATTCAAAGATTCAACCCTGTGACAAATGTCAGAGCGAAGAAAAAATGAATCAAGAAATAATTAAAATATTAATTAATATTTTGTCACAGACAAAAAATATTATTTTACTTCCCTCTTCCATCACATCACATTCAATATAAATCTAAAAAATGTTAATAAATAGAACAGAAAATTTATGAAATACAGAATAAAATAAAAAGCATTATAAACACCTTCTAAAATATATATAGTGTAAATATATAACACCTTCTAAAAAAATTAAAATATTCTATGTGAATAAAAATACTGGAGTGCATAAATGGAATTTAATTTCATATGAGAAGCGGTTACATATTAATATTATTTTAATTGCCCCAAGCCTTCACATTTACATCCGTGAGATGTCTTCAGCACATAATTCACTCTTAACCAATTTCTTTACGAAAAATCGGTCAAGAGCGATTTATATTCATATATATTTTGAAATGGCGCTTTCCAAAACCTCTGCAATATTACTAACTCTGCTAACCAACAATATATGATTAAACTGTGAATAATGACCAAATATTACTTACTTCATAAGCTTTCATTAAAACGTAAAAAATTATGCAATGCTTAATCTCTTTTTTCACAACATCAGCTTCCAGTGTAACATCTGTTTCCAGTGTAAGACTGACTATAAGTTGTGGGCGAAAGGCAATCAACAAGTTATTAACCTATCATAACTCATATAATTATATTTATGGGCATACTGGACTTTTCGAGTATTGCAATGACGTTTGCAAAGAATTACACAAGGCCAGAGAGTGTAATTAATAACTTAAAGATTTCTTAATTTTGTAAGTTGCAGCTTTTCTCTACCTTACATTCTCCTTTATTTTATTACCTTTATGTTATACAAGAAGGGTAGGCTCTGATAATAGAATACCATATTTTTTATGTACTAATGCAGTATTCCATTATCTTAAACACATTAACTTTTAATTTAATACATTAACTTTAATGTTTGTAATTTGTTGTATTTTAAAAGTATTAAAACCCAAAAAATAAAACTATAATTGAAAGTCACTTCCAAAATTACGACAGGAATTATGATCTTGAAAATTATTTGTGTATTCCAAATTTAATAATTCTTTACACAAACATTAAAGGAAATGAATGTAAAGAAAACATTTACGTATAAATTCATTAGATTTGTTCAGTTCTTACTTTAAAATGCAATAGCACAGTAAATCTTCAGAATAATTGAGGACACCTTCCTTTTAGATATGATTTAATTTGACCTCAATTTCTGCACATGTCCAATTAATTCCATATAAAGATGTGAATGCAAGTCAAGGAAAAGGTCAGACCAATTAAAACCTAGTTCATGGGTTAAATGGTTCAAAAATGTAGAGTTAATGGTCTAAGCGCTGAGAAGACAGTACTTAAAGAATGAGGGAATAGTCATAATTGAGTTCTAAAAAATAATTAAATGAAAGGAATGTTTTCTTGTCATTGATTGTAAATGTTAATGTAATTTTTTATTTGTTTACCTATTACAATCTAGTTCATTAAAAATATACTATTTAAATGTGGTGCACTTAGAAATACTGAACATAGAACCCAACTTTTCATCTAGATAGGAAAATATTCTAACTAACTAATAAAGTTCTATGTATTGGTATAAATTTCGTAAAATTAATGAAGTCGCAGGTAATAGCTAGTTGCCTGCAACTTCATTCACTTAGATAATAAAAATGGATTAATGGATTTATTCTTTTTATTATTTTTATATCCTATTTGTTTTATATTTTTTTATGTTTACGAAGTATATATTTTTTGCCATATTTTCTTTTTTTTTATTGGTCTAAAAGTTTATCTATACACTATGTTTATGGGAGTAATACATATTGAGTTTATGGAGTTCCTCTTCTAGGCATCCCAACAGATTGTGACTTAGAAGAAGAGCAGTCTAACCTAAATTAATTCTAGAAGGACACACGTCCTTAGGGTTATTTATTATAAAAGAAAATTATACTGCCACCGGGACCTGCAACCATTTGAAACCAAGTTTTATATCATTCGAAATCATTGAAATACACGTAATATGTGCATGACACAGGCTGTCAGCCTGCGAACACTCTCAGAAATGTCAATCGCAGTCGAAGACAGTCACACATTGTATGCACATTACACGTAGATTGATTGTGCCTATGAGCCATACATACTGTAGATGACATAATCAGAGGAATATTTTAGTTTTCACTTCAGAGAGCTGTTTTTTGAGACGCTTGATCTTTCTCTTAATTAGGAAAAAGATTTCTTGTTTTATCTCTTGCTTGAAGTGACCCATAAAAATTACTGCAAACTTTAACTTACTATGCTGCAAAATCCAGGTATTTTCTTAAAGAATATTTTTTTTTTCTGACTTTTATCATTTATACTTTTTTTGGAACCCCAGTATACAAAATAGGATAAAATGCTGTCTTTATATGATGATGCTGTCTATATAAGAATGCAAGGTATCACCTATCCACAATTGAAAATTTTTGAAAACCTATCGAGTAGTTTTTGAAATTATCTTGAGCTAACAAGCTCACAAACTTTATTATAGTATAGCAAGATAATCTTAAAAAAAGAGGATCAGAAAATGCCGTTTATAGTATAATCATTGAATGAAATGTACAGTAAAGAAAACACTATTTTCGTTTTTATCCACATGCTGTTAGTCAACAGTATGATTATTATAAAACCATGCAAAGTGTAAACAAATATGTTACTATAAACCAGAAAAAATTATTAAATTGTATATGTTTTTGTTATAATAAAATATCTAAAAACATTAATATGCCAATTATTAATGCACACATACATATGTTAACTACATAGTTATTTAATTATTTGCTAACTTCTACACTTGTAATAATTACATAAATTTTTAGCAGTAAACTATTTTTAAAAAAAAAATGTAGCAATTAAATAATGTTATTACAGATTGAATTGGGAAAAATTGAAAAAAAAATTAATATGTGGGATTTTTGGGGCCTTATTCAATATTCTTATTTGCAAATTACGATTTCAAAAACTTTTTTCAAATTTATTAACACTTAAATCTTGTCATAATCCTTATAAAGAACCCACTTTAATTATAGTATAGGAATTGTCATTATCAATTATAAAATCATTATGACTAAATTTCAAGGAAATAAATTTCAACGTACACACTATTTACACAAATCTGACTGTTCAATATTCATTTCCAATATTAATAAAAATGTGTTTATTACACATAAGAGATAAAATCAAATATTCTGTCACTATAAGGCCTTGAGAACCTTATTTGCTTCTTATCCATACGCTGGGGCTCGGTAAGAATGAATGAATTAACATAATAAGTTCATTATCATAGACAAATTGACTTGTATATTCATTCATTTTCTATAATATTTTAGATTAATTGAAAGATAAAAGATTAAATTGAATGTATAGTAATTATAAGTATAAAGGAAAGTTATTAATTTAATATTCAGGACTTAATGTTTTTGAACATTAAGTCCTAAATATTAAAATCAGTTTTTCAAAAACTCACATAGCTAATAAAGTAATAACATTTTACCTTCTAATTGAACCATTTTTCCAGCTCTCTTTAAAGCTTTTACTGCTTCTTCGTGTGTTGCATCTTTCAAGTCTTCTCCGTTTACAGATAATATCGCATCACCCACATACAACTGTTCAGTCAAGTCAGCTGCCATACCCTTAAATATCTTTGATATCAAAATTGGCATATTATTTTCAACACCACCTTTTATAGAGATACCGAGACCGTTATTGTCAGATTTAATCACTTGAACTAATCTTTTTTGATTTGCTACTGCCTCTGGGACTTCTGTGAAGTCACCGTTTGGAGTCTCGACGTTATTATTAAGGGTACCATTTAATGTAGTTGTCGCATCGTAACCTTCGTCTAAACAAACACTAAGGTAATCATCCTCAAGGGAACAATGCACTCGATACCAAACACCGCGCACTAAAGTTTCCAACAACCCTGAACGACCGACTCCACCTGTCGGGCTTTCACTACCACCGCTAGAAGTACCGTTTTCTACCATTTTTATCAATTCAAATTGTAGGGTTCATACAGAAATAAAATAATTAAATCATAATGGCTAGCAGAATTAACTCTAATGTAAATAAGAAGCCCAGTGGATTTTTAATATTATTTTTCATTTTTTTGTATAATTTGAAGGTGAAAAAATTTTTTTATAATATTTTTCACAAAATATGTTATGAATAATAAGGAAGAAAAACAAAAATAATGGTAGGCAACATATACAGAAGTAATCGATAAAATACAATTGACACCGGCTGTCAAAATACGACTGGCAATGTGAACACTACGCCCTTTTCGCCACCTGCCAGTAGTAGGGAGAAGCGCCGCATATAAAGCAAGCAACACACTGTTATCATCTAAAGCTAGTTAGCATTGTTTACCCTGTTAAAAATTCCACAGGACAAATAATAATAGATCTACGATTTTATTCAAAGAAATAATATTCCACAGACACTATTACTCCTGCAATATTAAGAAAAAATTCGCAGAAAAGTTTTGAAAATCATACTCAGTTTTTAAATATACAGATTATCACACATAAATGTATGCATTACCTAATATTTTTCAATGACCAGTTTTTTACTAAAAGAAATATGAATTTGTACCTAATTATGGAAATGGTAATTCGTAACTTTAAACAAAATTTCGGAGACTTTTATGTTGCAAATTGAGAGATAAAAAATCTCACAGAATATTAATATTTATAAAGTATGGTTATGAATATAGCAAGAATTTTATTTAGATGAGGGAAGAGAAAATTAAACTGTTTTTTTTATTAATTGACTATATTTCAGAAAGCGAAAAAACCTTTTCATCACAGGTGAAAGTTCAAATAAAACTTCCTTTATATTTCTAAAAAAAAATTAAAAGAAAACAAAATTTAAATTAATGTAAATAATCTTTTATTTTTCGAATACCTTCAAAACATATTATTTTCGTGTAATCAGTATAGGAAGGATGTTTTTCAATGTACACTAAACGTACAAAAGCCATGTAAATTGTTTTCAGTCATAGTTGACTACAATTAAATGTTGACCCGTTGCCACAAAGCAAAAGATCTTTCAATGATGTTCATAGCACATGGTTAGGTCAGAAGCAATGATTCAACTTAAGTACGATTTTGTTATTCACATCACTTACCAACCACACTCGAGTCATACTCAAATTTTCAAGCCACTGGAGTCAACTCCTTCCAGTTCCAAACATTATATTACTTGAGTTTTAACTATAGGAAAGAGTAAAACAAAAACCAAATACAAAAAATGATCGTTTATTCATCTAATGAAATAGCATAGCACACATATAAAATAAAGCAATACTGCCTTACCTGCGAGGGACAAAGCGTGATGTAAGTTAGGAAACTATAATAAAATTAGTAGTAAAAATAAAAATTTTTTTTCTATAATAGTTTAATAAATAATAATTAGACTGTCTAAATAAAAAAGACAAAACATGAGTATTATAAAAACAAAAATAACTAAACACAAAAATGACTTCAATAAGAATTAAAATCAAACTAAGATTTTCTTTACTAAATAATAAATCAAACTGCTCAGACCTTTATGTATATATTTTTTTGTCAAAATAGTCTCATAAATCATCAGATTTCTTAGTTGTATCGGAACTGGGCCTAGGTATTATACTGAAAATTTCACCACTTTCACTGATTATCATAGACTTCTCTGGAACTGGAACTGCATTGCTATTTTGTGTTAACAGAGATCCTAACTTTTCCACAATCCTAACTCACTACCAACTGAAAAGCTTTCTCCGCATCGGCTTGGATACCTAAACCAGTTTTTTTATGTTGGGTCCATTATGGTGGCTTTGGCAGCCATTTTGTTCATCTCAAAGCCACCAAGGCTTTTACTTACAGCAATATTTTTTGCAGTAGTTTTTGAAGGTCTCCCCATACTGTTTACTGGAACCTTTCTCACAAGACAAGCCTGAACATTTCTGATTAAAGAAATCGTTGATGAGAAAGTTGGATATTTTTCCCTTGATGGTAGTCAATTGCATAATAGGCTTTAAAATATTGAAACAATATTCTATTTCTTCTCGTTCGTGTGAGATTTTCTAGGGCAAACAATGTAGGTGACAAAGGACTGGATAAGCAGAGTTTAGTTTGTAATAATCGCTCCATCATTAAAAAACTTGAGTTCTATCTTGTAATTACCTCCTATGGCAATATTATAATGTGTTCATTTGTTGTTAGATTACTCTTAATTTGTAACTTGTTTTAGTGCTTTGTTTAAAATATGTTACTAAAGTGTGGCGTTTTGCTAATGATGCACATTTGATTTTTTGCAGTTAGTTATAGGTGAATTTAAAGTGTGGGCTATGCAATAGTGGTTTCCATTATTGAAAACATCAGACATAACCTTTTTAATATTACTTGCGTTATCACTTACGATAGTAACTACTTTGTCATTGACTTTCTATTTTTCCAAAGCTGCCTCTAAAACGTTAGCTATAACAACAGAAGAATGTACATCTATTACTTTTATTGTATTTAATGTGTGTGTATATAGTTTGGAGTTGAAAATAAAATTAGGGTTATCTTCAAATATGACTTATTACTATCGAAGTTCCACATATCTGTAAGTAATAGCTAATTTTTTTACTGTTCCAAGTATATTAATTAAAGAAGAATGTGCTACTTAATATCGTTCAGGTAAATACTTTTCTGCTAAAGATTTTCAGTCTGGAAGAATGTAATCTGAATGTAAAGTCTGATCAAAGTTGATATTTTCAATGATTTGCAAGTATTCAAAATCTGCAAAAGATTATTTGTACTAGAGCAATATCAATTTCTCTGTTTTTGTTGAAAAATGCGATGATATAAATTGGAACTGTTTAAGTCGCCTCTTTTTAGGTTCACTTCCTTCATCTTCGAAGTCGATCTGTCCAGTATTGTTTCCTGCTGATTATTATCAATAGTAGATGTTGATGACTTGCATGAATTTACATTTTTGTCTCCAATTTCAGAGAATTTTTAATTGAAGTGAATGTTTATTTTGCATATGTGCAATCATATTTGTATTATTTTCAAAATGTTTATACTGCTTTTTACGTAAATTACATATCACTTTCTTCGCAGCATAATTTTTTTCAGAATAATGCCACACTGATGATTTTTATTTCAATGTATCATTATTACTCATTTTTTTACGATAAACACAAATATAGAACAAATTATTCAGACTTGTCACTAATTTCTGTTATATTATAGTTTTATACTACTTTAGTACAAATAGTAAAAAAAAGAAACCAACAAATGCAAATTTAATTTTTAGCTACAATTTTACATGCTCAAGCAAGTTTTAATTTGTCACGTACATATGTTGACTAGAGCTCTCCGATGCTGACTGAATCAACTCGGAGCGGTGAGTTGAATGCACATGGACTCGATTACTTTTTTTTTCACTTGAGTACGAGTTTTACAAATTTACTAGTCATTCAATAAAAAACCGAATCAATTCGCAACACTAGCATAACAATTATTTTTTCATAGCCAGGAGGAATATTTCTGTTCTCATAATTTTTTATTTACGACTAAATAAAAATAATAATTAATTATTGGAAAAAATAATTCGAATTGATATACATTCATTAATGTAAATTTCTTATTTTATTCAAAATGTTTCCAGAAAAAATGGGTTAGTTTTGCTTAAGGAACATTTCATAGTGGAGGCGAGTGACTTATTTCCCCCACCTTGTCTACATCCACGTGTCAGCTGTATAAGGTCGACTATTGCTTACTGAATTTTATTAACATGAGTTTATAAAAAAGTACTTTAGAGGATTGCTGGGTATAACTAATGGACACATTTATAAATTTTATTTAAGTCTTTTGCATAATTTTTTAAACTTATTAAATAAAAAAATGTTTTGAGGTGAATTAGAATTTAATTATTGTTTTAATTATTACAGAATCTCAAGAAAGAAATCCAACTAAGGAAATCATTTTCACACTTGGGGTTTCTACAGTGCACAATGATATAAAGTAGCATCTTTAATTTTATCCAAGTAAAAAAAATTGTTAGGTGAAATTCAATAAAAAAAACTATTTAAAAAATTATTGCTTTTATTTAATAAGTACAATTAACATTATAATTAATAAATTTAATTTGGCTTTGTACTGTAAGATTAATTACCACATAAAAATTAATTTTTTCTAAAACTCCGTAAAATAGGATAAATTCTGTCCAATGCTTCAGTTATATCATTTCTTGTTTTGCCACCTGAAAAAAGTAATTTTGTAATTTAAAAAAAATGTTTATTGCACCATTACAAATATTATTTCACATAGTCGGAAAAATGTTACTGGGTTAGTAATGTTATCATAGTCATTTAATTTAAAAGAATTCAAATAAACAGCGTATTATATTTTAAAAGAAGTCAATAACTTTACTCATAAAAATCCTCGCAATATTGCATTCCTTTTCCTCTCATTATTTTTTTAATCAGCTAATGAACCCATAAAATATATTATTTAAAGAGGAAATTCATGGGTTTTTTAAATAATGTAATTAGAATACAGCAGTTATTAATTATTACACAACAAATTGTTATCAAAGGCAAAACATGCAACAGATTAGCTTAGTTATACATATATAAAATTATTCCTTCTAGACAAGAAAAAAGAATTAAAAATATGTAAATATATAAATCAAATTTGGGGTAGAAATTCAAAACACCTCAAATACTACTTTTATGGTCAAAGACACTAATACAATATATTTCAAGTATAATAGTAATATTTTACAATCTAAAAGTACAACTGATGTAGTTATAAAGCTATAAAATACTGGCAAACGTCCGCGGCTTCGCCCGCGTGGACTAATAATATTATATTATATTTTCCTATTTACCCGTGGAAACAAAACATTCTCCCGGAGAATAAGTAGCTTATGTCCAAATCTAGGTAATCAACTAAGACATTTGCACGCTCTTTTTAATCGTTGATGAATTTATCACTAGTTCTTATATTTTGTGATATGACTTTTTTGCAAAATTTTATAATTCATTTACTTACTAATTAAAAAACGTGTACTGCGTGGGATCTGACTGCGCAAGTGTGCAGCACGGCTAACTTTCTGATAGACCTAAACTCCGCTCACTTCTCACCCATACCATATCAACGCACTGAACGCCGACATGCTTGATCGTTACAATGAACCGAAGAATACGATTTTAATTGTATCTCCTAATCTATGAGACCAAATAGTATTAGGTGACCAGATAAGAATGATAAGAAAAGAAATTTTAATAAAACAAAAACGGTGTGAGATATCAAATTGATTCTGGCTTTATTTTGAAGCTACATTCATGTCATTATGTATGGAATAGCACATCAAATGGCCACCACGGTTTCGCTAGGGATGCTTCAAGTTATCGGTTCAATTTTTGATGACTTGGTGCGGTATTATTCTGGCAATAGCGCCTCGAATATTGGCCTCTAGCTCGTCTAAAGTGGTTGGCTTGTTAGAATAGACTAAGCACTTGACGTAGCCCCAGAGAAAATAATCGAGGGGTGTCAAGTCGCATGATTACGGTGGCCAATTGATGAATGCTCGCCATGAGATGATCCAGTTGCCGAATTTCTCCTTTACGACTTCAAGTGCTGTATCGCTAGTATGGTATATAGCGCCCTCTTGTTGGAACTCTAGCTCGGATATATCGACGTTGTCGAGCTCTGGCCACAGAAAGTCAGTTAACATCACTCTATACTGAGAATCATTGATGGTAGTGGGGTCTCTTTCCTCATTTCGAATGATATAATGTCCGATGATGCCATCATGTTATAAACCGCACCAAACAGTCAATCTTTGTGGATGCATTGATGCTTGGTCGAACACGTGTGGATGTGTTTGCTCCAGTACGGTCTCGTCCGAGAAGATGATTTTTTGGTCAAAATCTGGATCTACGGCCAACATTTACAGCGTCCAATTAACGAACTCACAGCGTTGTCTACAGTCGTCTGGCTTCAATTCTTGCGTCAGCACAATCTTATACGGATGTAGACCCAAATCCAACTGCAAAATAAGCCGGGTTGTCTCTCTGGTCATGCCCAATTCAGCTGATCAGAGCTGAATTGACATTTCTGGATCTCCTTCGATACTGGCTGCTTCAGTGACTATGTTTTCTTCACTTCGCACCAATCTCTGTCTGATTGGTGCCTAAAGTCCAAAAGAGTGTAATCACTCTCAAACTTTTCCACAGTGTGACAAATTGCTTGTGCACTGAAGCCATGATGACGGCTGACCTCATGACAAAATTCACGTTGCGTATTTACAATTCAGCCCGAATTTCAAAATTTTTAATAATTTCCACACGTTTGGTAAGTGGGAAACAATGCACGATAAAATAGCAAACCTTACTGAATATTTTGACAGCTGGATGTCATTGGTAACTTTGACAGCTGCTGAAACAACAATCGGAAAAACTATCATTGCTATCTGGTCACCCCTTATACTGTGAAATAACACAATTGTACATAAAAAGTACAAGTAAACATCGCCTCATAATTTTCAATTTATTTTTAACACAGAAAACTATATTTTGGCTTAAATATTGAAGCTAGATATATGGTGACCCTGACTTTTTTTAGATCTACTATTGACTAATATTTTCCTAGTACATTTTTTTCACATATATCCAAGTATTTGACCAGCGCACACCGATGAAGTAGTCAAGCAGCGCTTTTCCTCTGACTTGATTTACTAATGTGGAGATTTCGAAATGAAAACTTATTTTCATCAAAATAAAACATAGCCTATGTTAGTCGGGGATGTTTCTATTAGTAAAAGAATTTTTAGAATTGGTTCGGTTCTTCTAAGAGATTAACCCCTACAAAGAAATAAATAAATAAACTAATTTTACCTCTGCATAATATTAGTATAGATAAGAAAGTTATTAAAAAGGTAATACCTTTTAGAAATGTGGCCATTTATATAAATAAATTTTATTCCAGAATCGCTCCCCGACAAATAACTGGAAAACTATTATGATAGTGATAAATATGGAGTAGGTTTATTATTAATAAATAGGATGTTTTCCCGCTACGAAAGTCTTTTATAATTTTATTGTTTTAGGTAACATGATTGACATTGTGGAAATAGGTACATGTAACATGAAACATATGACATGTTTTATGAGCATGACATATAGTGGTAAGTTAGATTCTCAATACTAACCTGTGAACACAATTTTTCCATTGACAAAAATGAGAAGTACAATTCTAGGCCGCACCATCCTATATACCAAACCAGGAAACAACTCTGGCTCATATGACGTAAACTGACCGTGAGCTTGTTGCAAAGCTTCCAGTCGTACAGGAAATCGCAAATCTGCTGTAGCAACAAAATTCTGTATTTTAAAATCCAGAAATTTTGCCTGTAAAAAAAAATATTTAATATTATTTATGTGGCATAAAAGCCATAAATAATAATGAAACTTTTTAATTATGTCGGCTATTTATCCCGTCTTTTGTTTATCTATTTACTTTACCTACTCAATTATTAAGGGGTTTTACCTCCTATATTAATAAAATCTACCAGGTTATGACATTTCTCAAAACATTTTTCACTTTTGTCAAGAACTTGTGAAGTAAATAACATGCACTTACACATCTAAATCATAAATAATCGTATGTCTTGAGAAATTCTTGTTTCAGTCTGTGAGTTGTTGTTTTTACTTTCATAAGAATAGTAAAATTGAAAAATTATTTATATGAATTTCCAGCAATTCTTTAACTTAATTGTGAGGTACGGTCTCTTAAGAACTTCTTATAAAAAGAACTTATGACAAATTAAGGGGCATACACAATTATTATTAATAATTTTGTTTAGAAACACTGGAAGTTGTCCGAATAGGAATTATGTGCGTAACACCTCTGAATTCTGTAGGTTCATAAAGGTATTCAAATTATTTCGTAGATTAAGACTGATATAGTTTAAAGAGTTGATGTCTTAACTGATTGCATTTTAATTTATGTTTTCATTGATTCAGATGTTTGTTCAGGTGTATACCAAGGTATTTGACACTATGAGCTTTAGAAACTTGTTAAGAAAAGTAGGTATGTCCATACACAATGCTCTAACTAGTCTATGCCATCTCTATATTTTATGATCCTCAACAATAATTTCTGCATTCCCTGAAGTCTGTATCCTGTGCTACTCCACCAGCCGCACTGCCCTTGTTATAGGACTGCCTGTACATAGAGTAAAGGTAACTTGCGTAGTTTATCTTGATTGTCATTAATGCACTATTTTAAGTTGAATTTAGAGGCCGGAGTTTCATCATTATAATACAATATGGATATTCATCTGAAATCTTCAAAAGTTACCATTGCAGTGTGTTCATTATTTGGGGCAGATTAGAAGACTGTAGGCAGGTACAGGATTGAATTAAGAAATAAGTATCCTTTTGAATTAAGATAAAACTTCGAAAGAAAGTAGAAACAGGAAGTATTTACTTACTATACAATATTTATAACAAGGTTTCCCCCACACAGTAAAAGTTTAGTAGGTATTAGGTTTTTTTCTTGAGTAGTTTAGTATTGTGATTTCTAGCGCCCCTTGATTTATGGTAACTGAATGTTTAGTGTAGCCATATAGTAGATAATAGCTGATCAATTAAAATCTCCATAGGCAACCTCAGATTAACAATGTGAGTCTGAGGTTGCCAATGGAGATTTTAATTGATCAGCAATCTGGATATATCTGAAGGTCGCTTAAATAAGTGATATCGTCTTCTTAACGTTTATGCTTCCACTATATCTTCAGTATCAGAAAATATGGTCACATTTCCGAGTTTAAGTCTGATGTAATCTTTATATTCTTATACTTCTGTTTAACGTTTTGAATATTTTCAGTAATCCTTCATATCTTAAATCAAAATTTACTGCTTTAGCTGATCATGGCCTTGGTTTGTATTCCGAATGGCTGAATTTACTCAAAAAGCTTACTACCTGTAGTACTTATAACACCTAACTTCCTTCTTCCTTCCAAATCCTTTCCCTTTCCTTTGCCGCATGTCATTTTAGTGTGACTGTTGTTCGTATTGTTTTGTGGGTATGTGTGTGTAGTTAGATGTGCATGTTGAGTACTTAAATGAATATGAAAGTACATGTAAGTGTTTATGTACCTATGTGTTTTTTTATTGAAGTGAAAACTGTAACGTGCGGGTCGGTGACACTGAGCTGTGAGGTTTGTTTCAGTGACGCTGAATTAGGTAAACTTAGCTCTCTTCGGCATCGGCCAAGGGAACTACTTTTTTAGGCGTACCAAGTGATGTGAGAGATTTCTGTAAGAGATTTCTCTCACAGCAATAAGTCCACTATATGAATCAATTGTGTACATTACAATTTGTAAATACATACAATATAACACTTTAATTTCAGTTTGAATTTGAAATAGAACACAGGAATATTTTCTTCATCATATCTTTTTTAAAATTACATATATTTTTAATTTTAGGTCTAAGTCGCTAATTTTCTGTTTTCTATTATATGAGACACGTATAAAATTATTTAAATTTTTGGTTTGTAAGTGTAGATTTTTATATTTTGTTTTTTAAATTTTTACCATAATGGACAAGTTAATATTTAAGTAATAAATGAAGACATATCTTTGCTCCTATGAATCAGAAGTTGTGTGAGCATGGTATCAGGAAATTGCAAGAAAAATGGCAAGAGGACATTGAACAAAATTGAATATATTTATAATGGATTAAAGTTAATTTTTTCTACAAAGAAATTTAGTTTTATTTTATACTTCTAAACCAAAATTATTTTTTTGCCTGTAGAAAATAAAGTAAACCTATATTCAATTCTTGCTCACTTATTAAGTTTTTAAATTTCTTTAACGTCTCCATTTTTTATGTCATGAGTGGTACGTATGTTGGTACCATTATACAGTGATAAAGAGGTTGAGTTAAGTCAAGGTGATACCAATTGCCTTGAAGAGATCGTTTGATATCCTCATTTTTCTACATCCCGGGCCATTAACCGTTCGTTTCTCTACTTCCTACCTTGTATTAGGTGTTGGAAAGCTTTTTAAGGCTACAACCATAAGCACTTTTTGGTCAATGGTTTGAACCTCGAACCACATTGGCTCCGTTGCAAATGAGACATTTTTATAACATTATACGTGTATTTATGTACACATACAAAACAAGTGAATATAAATACACGTAAGAAACTTACAGGAAATCCCAGCTTCTGTATTATTCTAGCAAATTTCCTGGCTGCTATATATGAATCATGCTCATTCCTTGCTCCAGTACACACTACTTTACCTGATCTGAAAAACATATAACGGAGTATCAATAACTTAATCCCTATGAATAGCTAAATCTTTTTCAAGTATGAAATAAACAATAGAGATGAAATGCTTCTTGCATTAAATAAATCCAATGCTAAACAAATAATATACTTTTGAATTATATATGTAAAATGCTAAACATTTATATCATGTGAATAATTTTTAACTTGTTATCTCATAACAAGGAATTTACATTAGTGAGAAAAAAGTAGGAAGAATCGGTAGATATACCTAAACACTAATGCTGTGGCTCTTGGTTCTAAAATTCTCATTATAACTCCATGGAACCTTGAGGGATTATATTCAGAGAATCGTGTACGACAGTAAATGTCCAGTAGCTTCAACTCACAACCCAAACTAACTGTTGAAACACAATTTCTGAAACATATGAGAAATCAGTCCATATTTAAAAAAAAACATTTTAAATGTGTAAACGAAAATTTAAAAAACAGTGGTAGGGTATACATGTAGTTATAAATATGGAAGTTTTGCAAAAGTATTAAAGTGTGTTTTGTAAGTACTGACAATATTGAAATGATTTAAGTATATTATTTTAATAGAATTAAAGAAATATGATACCTTCATACCATATGATATAGATTAATAGTCCTATTGACCAGGCAGGACTATATTTTTTATCATTTGAGCTGAAGCTATTACAGGGATGTAAGGTATAACTACATCCCTGTGAATGATCATGGTTAAGCATAAATCTTTTACTTTAAAACTTTACATGAAGTTTTAGTTTGCCAAAAGTGAAACTCATACCTCATAACAATGGAAAATAATTGTAAATTCAGCACATTAATTACGTATAGACAAAATCTTTTCTAGCCGCATTCATCTATTAACGCCATATCAAAATCATTAAAAAATGTTAGCTATGCCCATTGAATCAGATGGGATAATAGCAATAATGGATTTTATATATTGTAAAATGTTTAAATAGATGTTCAGTCAATAAAAACCTACTGTAATTTGACACTACTTTTTGCTTGATGTGGTCCACTAAGCATCGGTGTTAGTGCATTCATACTAGCATGTGGATTAACATTGTGGGATGAAGTAATGCTACTGTGAGTCGGTGTCAAGGCCACTTCCCCACTAATCCGAGACTGTGGAGTCATTACCACTGCTGTCCGGTCATGGTTATTACTGTCCCCGGCCTCAGCTGGGGCCGAGGAATCTGTCACATTGCTTGTGCCTCTGCTAAACTCTGCCTGCGGAGGCCTGTTCTCACGTGAATTCTGGGAAAGATAACAGATTTTCATTTTTAAAACGAAAAGTAGATTTTATTTTCACAATATGAGGAAGTAGTAAAGTTTGATTTTAAAATATTAATTAAGAAAAGTGGCTGTGGCAATAACTAAAGCGTCCAAATTGAGCTATTTTTGTGCTTCATTTGTATAAAACTTTCATAGATATTTATTTGAAGGTTATTACTTCCTTTTTATATTTGCTTATGTGTCATAAATTTTTTTTTACTTTCTGTTTTAAATTATATTGATTTTTCTTTTTAACTGCATGTTTGAAGATATATGAAGTAGTGTTCCGTACTTGTCTCTACTTCTTGAAATTGGTGATGTAAATTAATTGAAATAATTTTACACATATGTTCTAATTAAACGCAAGTTTATTTTCAAATTATCTATCTTATGTAAGTTATTTTTTCCTATCTTTGAAACCCATAGATAAAAAAATAAAAAAAAAAAGCGCATGAAACATTTTATTTATACATTTAGTTACACATTTCTCAAACGAGGCTTACAAATTAAAAATGGTAAATGGAGCCTTAATTTCAAAACTCGTTTTAAAAAACACTACTCAGAAGGACGCGAGAAGAAAATTTTCGTCACCACTTTACATGCAAGTTAAAAAAATTAATTTTTATATGTTGCTACATATTACTGAAATCTTTATATAAATTGGCTACTTGCAAAATTTAGATGAAATGGATCAAAAATGTTGAAACTGTGAAGTTGTGATGGACAAATAGCATGATGTTATAGGATCCTTCTTTCACTAGAGTTCTGTTGATGGGGCACAACTTTTGAAGGAATATTTGTTATATATATATATACACGTGTTAATAAATAAATGATACCTTATATATACGTGTTAGTATTGCTATTCAATTATTTTATCATAAATTAAATTCAATAATTAACAATAATATCCCCATGAAAAGTGCAAGATAAAATAACTATCCTTTTTGGTTCAGCCCTGCCTTAATATAATGTTTAAAGGAAAAGCATGAATTTCACAAACGGTATAAGACATATGGTAATCGCCTCGAATATGTTTGACTTACTATGAGCCAGGACCAAGAATCTCATTGATAAATGCTATAATATATGTATGGCATCTGTTCAGGAATGTATAAGAAGTTTTATATAATATAAAACATTTCTGGAGATATGTCAATAGCAAAAAAAAACTCATAGCTCAATTCCAGAGACCTAGAAACATTGAAACAAACGTCTCGACTGCAATAACGACGCAGGGCCTGATGGGATTCCGCTTATTTTTATAAAAAAATGTTTTAACAATTTGAGCTTTCCACTATGTATTAACCTGACCTGACCAATGCAAAACTGCTTATATTATTCCAATTCACAAATCAGATGACAAAACCAATGTCAAAACTACAGACCTATCTGCTTTTGCAAAATTATTTAAGTCCGTTTTGTACAACACTTTTTATTCCCATTTTCAAATATTTTTGTCCACAAGTCAACACGGTTTTGTTTCAAAAAGATCAACAATATGTAATATATTAGTGTATAAAAACTATCTTTGCAGCGCTTTTGCCAAAAGAAGGCAGGTAGACCCCATCTATACAGACTTTTCGAAAGCGTTTGATAAGGTCAATAATTCGATACTATGTGCGAAACGAAGGAAATTTATTGAGGTGGATTAGATCTTACTTAAATAACAGAAGTTGATACTCACAAGTTGACTACTGTTACTTAGGCTATCTTTCTACACCTGTATCAATCACCTCTGGGGTTCCACAAGGCTCTCATTTGGGATCCCTTCTCTTTGTACATGATACAAGTACAACTTGATACAAGTACTTACGTGTCCCTGTTTACTCGATGCAGATGACCTTAAAATCTACACCATTGTCAATAATGTTAAACAGTGTCAAAATTTACAACGAAAACCTATTTGCAATAGGCGAGTGGTGTGCCTCTAATAGGATGTTTCTGAATGTCGACAAGAGTTCCTTCACTAATTGAAATAATAATAAACATTTTTTATTTAAATACGTGTCGACGGCTCAACCCTACGACGTAAGTCTGTTGTTAGAGATTTTCTTTCATGAAAAACTCACATTCTGTTCACACTATGATCACATTGTTCATAAATGTACCCAACTTCTAGGATTCATCTCTTGTTCCATTAAAGAATTTAAAAACTATCACGCTTTTATATATTCATATTGTTCACTAATTAGAAGTATCCTCGAATGTGGGTCAGTTATTTCGTCTCCATACTACAAATCGCACAGTAATAGAATTGAAAAATTGCAAGAGGTTCTCGAATATTCTTTGCTGAAGATTTCATCTTGGATAGATACAATAAAATTCTTATAGATACAATAAAATTTAACTACAGAGATTTAATTAGTCATCACTAGTTACACAGAGAATAAGCGCCGATCTATTATATTTATATAAATTCATACATTCGCCTGTTGATTGTCCCTATCTCCTCTCTCTACTCAACTTCAAGACTCGATTCAGATCCCGTATACCATTAAAGAGATTATACTACAAGTTTATAATAATACCTTTTTTCATAATCCCATAATTTGTATGTGCCGATTGCATAAAGATATTGTTTCTCAACATCCATCTTTAATTGTGACATAGACATTTAAAAAGGAAATGTAAAGTAATTTATTTATAAATTAAAGTAAGTTGCAATAGAATAAATGTTTTATTCTGTATGTAGAAAATAATATAATTCTAAGTTAATACTAGCATTAATTGATCAATACATTTTGTAATATTTAATAACACAAGTAACCCTCGAAAATTTATACATAAATATTCTAACCATTTTGTGCACATATAATTAGAGTTATAGTCTAGTTTTACACTCTGTTCTTTTTATTATATACTTACGTGACTAACTTGTTTTATGAGCTTATCAATAAATAAAACTACTGGAGCCTAAACATAGTTTATGTGCTATTAATTATTTTTCAATTTAACAACCTAGACTATATGGAATAGACCCTATCTTGGGTACTTTTAAGTTTCTAAAGAAATTTTACGTAACGTATCAAAAGTGAATGATTTTTCAAGATTTATAAAATACACGAAATTATATTTGGTGTCGTCAAGTTTTCAGTTGTAGAATCTTTTCTCGGATTTCATTTGAACTTTATCTACTCTCTAATCTGGAATCTATAAACATAGTTATGAATCTGTATGTTACAAAAAATGAAAAAAGTGACATAATGCTACTCATTAATTTATGTGAAAACATATAAATGTAATTATACAATAGCAACTGATATAAAGTGAAGAGATACACTAGTTATCAATTATCATTTTAATTCATCAGCATAAAGAAAAACAAATAAATTACATACATTATTACTTTTAATTATAGACTGCAAAAATAACCTCTCAAAATTATATTTGATATTCTAATGTATAAAGAAATGTATCGACAAGTAGTAGACGCAACACTACTTAGGATTGAAGATCAACAGAACACAATCGTTAACGCATGATGTACTAAAGAAAGAAATGAAGATTTATATAGTGTAGTGTATTAAGAAAAAAGCACCTGTAGATTATTTATAAACAAATTACTTATAGAAAAATCGAGTTGAGGCTTGGGTTAAAACATTAATTGCCTTCCGATTATTGGTTTATTTTATACTGTTTTAGAATTATGCTTTTGATTGACCTACAGGTACAGGTCAACCTTAATCAGAATACTTACACTATTTATTGAAGTATTAGAGCTATTCCAATCAGGTGTAGGAACAGCAGGTGTTGCCTTTAAAGAGTGTATTTTTGATATACTTTGTTCCATTTTTATTATTGCTTCAGATTGATAATTTAATATGCACACCTCATTTTTATTTTATTTCATTTTCTCAGCATGTTTAGTGTATACTAAACTTCAGTATTAATAACTATTTACTTCATTTTAATTCCATATAAGTAAAATTAGGGACCGATACAAACAAATCTTGAACAGTCTATAATAACATATTGCAATATTGTTTCTAGAGTTAAATTGCCACACAGATCATATACTAGAACTTTTAGTATATTATCTATGCTAGTACTACTAATAATGTACTAAATCTGCGACCGCGGGATCAAGAAGAAACGTCAAATTTTTCTTTCTTTCTTTCTTTCTTTTATTCTATGACAATTATTCTCTGCAGAGAGAACTTTCGCCAGTGTCAAGTTTAATTTTAGATTTGTTGGAGAGGCAACACGATTAGATTTTACTCCGAATACCTGTTACTATTGCTAGATAAGAAAAATAAACTAAAGAGCAAAACAAAAATCAAATTGAAGTTTACTGTGCTAGAACAAATTAAAAGAAAATATAAATAAGAAAAACAAAAAAAGTACAGATAATACAAAGGTGACAACAATACATAGACAAATAATAAATATATACATATGTACATACAAACAAACATAAAAATATCCATGAATTTAAAAGTTCCTAGATTTTGATGTTGTTCTTTTTTATGTATTGAATGATTAAGTCAAGAATGGTTTTATTAGAAATGCGTAGAAGGAATCTAACGTTATTAACGTTAGATTAATAACGTTAATAATTAATAACGTATTAATTGAATTTTTTGATTTAATAATTTATAAATGAATGAAGGAAATTTTTTATTTAATGGGCATGCAAAAATGAAATGATTTAGATCGCCCTCATCAAATTCATAATCACAAGCTGGAGACTCTGTGACACGCAGCCTAGCCAAATGAGTAGGAATAGAACAGTGACCCAAATGTATACGAGATACCACTGAGGTTTCCTTTCGAGAATAAGTAAATGTTGAAAACCATGGTTTTGGTGGAACAAAAGATTGAGACTGGAAACATCCCGTACCCGTGATCTGGGACAATCTATTCCATGCCCTTTACCAATCAGAGACTATCCAGGAACGTGTTAGGGGAAGGAAATCCTCAATGAAATTACGAGTGAAACATGGATCCCCGTTCATGTTTGCGAACCGGGCTTTAGCGTCAACAATTTCATTACCGACTAAGGCGTAGTGACTAGGAATCCATGCAAGAACAACATCCGATTCCGATCTTTCCAAATCAAGCTTAAGATGGTATATTAGGAGAGTTAGGAAGCTTCAATTTACTTAAAGAACTTAAGGAATCGGAGAAGATAAGAAGTTTGCGAACCTTTTTAAGCCGTGCATATCTCAAGTCCTCAATAATAGTTCTACGTTCCCCAGAAAATACCAAGCAAATATGACGTCCTTTGGGGGGAAAAATATGACGAATGAGAGGTAGCCGGACAATAAAAAGGTGCTCCTACATAGCCGTCTTTTAGGGATTTTGATGCGTCTGTGTACATTCTCGTCTAATCAACACCCACTGGTATTACTGTATAGTAGTAGGTGTTGGTCTAATCCACCCATAAATTATTTAGGGTGGAATTGAACAGGGAATTGGCATTACTGGACTTCTTACCAACTCCGAAACACAAATTTATATTTGGCCTGTGAATTATTGAGTCAAATAGAAAATTATAGAT
The DNA here is from genome assembly GCA_039881145.1 of Druceiella hillmani. Classification (NCBI taxonomy): domain Eukaryota; kingdom Metazoa; phylum Arthropoda; class Insecta; order Lepidoptera; family Hepialidae; genus Druceiella; species Druceiella hillmani. Next base: position 37,424,558 of record JAYKKI010000014.1, read on the forward strand.
CGACGTGGAGAGACGAATTTTGATAAATTGTATTTAAGAGGGATTTGATTTGTGAGGAGAGGATAAGGCTTAGAATGCCAAAAGGAATCATTATTAACAAATCTGGAAAGCAGGGTTAGTTTCAGGAATATGGGATGGGAGGAGAACATAGCTGCTTTCAATAGAAATCGATCAACAAGGTATTGGTGACGGAGAGATCAACACATTCTATGTATTAATGGGGCTGAATTTCATCACACCCGCTACGATCCTCAGAGCTTGAGACTAAATACGAGTCAATTTCATGGCATTAGATTTGGAAATAGGATCAAGGAGGAATGAGCAATAATCAAGATGATTGCGAATGAAAAAATTGTACTTAAGTTTTAGAGTGGTAGGGTGAGAGCCCCACCATACTCCGGACAAGAGCACGAAGAATATTCATGATAGCCTAGCATTGGCTTATTACATGCTCAATGTGAGTATTCCAGCACAATTTCGAGTCCAGGGATATACCAAGGAATTTAGTACTGGAAAGGATAGGGATGTTTGTAAAGTTTTTTGATGTGTTTTGTTTGAAGGAGATGGAAACAGGTGGAATTATTCTTTTTCTAGTAAAAATCATTACAGAACTCTTGGATGGCGAAAGATGAGAGACATGAGAGTTTGCCCATTGGCTCAAGTTAACGAGGACAGAATTTAAAGCATCCGCAACCGCAATTGATTTATTAGAGGTATATAAAAGCAAATCATCAGCGTACTGCAGTATACGACAAAATGGATTCACAGAAGAATGAAGTTTGTGTGAATATATGTTGAAAAGGATAGGACTTAGGACTGAGCCCTAAGGAAGGCCACGCTAGATTGATCTTATTAATGGTGGGGTCTCGGGAGCTCGAAAGACGATTAATCTGTCTAAGAGGAAGTTAAGATGGAAATTGGAAATCTTTTCTGGAAAACTAAGTTCTCGCAATATTTGTCAGAACAGCGAGTCCGTTTCTTTTTTTTCATTTTATGGCGTTCATTCTCTTTTAGATGTAGAACCTTTGTCGACGTCAAATTGAAGACAAGGCTAGGTAATCTATACATATAATAAAATTGTAACAGAGTGAACTCTGTACATTGAAAATATTAAGGTGATTGATTTAGCATATAGAATAATATTAGATGCCAAATAAATTTTTTTAGGATTTTTGTCTGTTTGTCTATGTGTTAATTTGTACGGGTATCAAGCAAAATCTATTGGATGGATATTGATAAAATTAGGTATTGTATTACTATATATGCAGGAACAACATATAAGAGAAAAAAACAAAATGTTCTTTTCCTAATTACACGCGAATGAAGCCGCAGGCACAGGTGGTACTGACTAAATCAATACCAACTACACAAATTATGACTAATACTTATCATTCTTGCTTGGTTATAAAATATTAAGTGCAGATCATAACAAAAATTAAATAAGAAGCGAAATAAAATAAATCGTATAAAAAGACAACTAAAATATATATATATATATATATATATATATATATATATATATATATATATATATATATATATATATATATATATAATACATACCTGTAATAACGGATCAAAAACATGCATATTATACATTTAAATACTTAAACGGTTACATAAAGACATAAATATAGATTTACCATGTCTTAAATTTTGACCTCGTTCTTTTTTACATATTGAGTAATTAGTTTTATAATGGATTTATTGGCAAGGAATGTAATATTAATAGTAAGTTAAAGAAGAATAATTTATAAGTAAAGAAAGGAAATATATCATTTTAAGAATATATAAAAATGGACATACAAAAATGAAACGATCTAGATAACCGTCACTCATCCCGTAATCGCAGATGAGTACTTTCTGAAACGCAGCTTAGACAAATGTGCGGATATAAAGCAATATTCCTAAAGTATACGAGACAGCACCAAGGTTTTCCTTACTTCTTCCGGGGAAAATATTTGAAGAACCAAAATTTTGAAAGTAGGGGAGGGCGGGACTAAAAGTGCCAGGGGTAAGTAGTTCCGATGGCTTTAGCCCTAAGACAAAAAGAGATAGCAAAATGCATGAAGTGTGGCGTGGTTCCCGCGAACATATCGCACGATCGTCCGGTAGTTTAGTGAAGGTCACTGCCTGTTGTTCTAAAGACGCGTCAAGTGCGCTCGCTCAAACCACGTAAGTAAATATTTTCGTAAAAATTAGTTTTGGTCTATTTTGCTTATGGAATATGATAGGTCTGTAATTTTTTCTCTCTAAGATTGCAAAATTTACATAGAATGTGGACAGCTATCACCTCATTAACAATGTTTTATACTTAACCTGTAATTTTGTATCTAAGCATGTGTTATCTAACGGGGCTAGGTGTTCTTTTTTTTGGGGTTTCACAATTTGTAACAAGAACAAGATGTTTCACAATTTATTTACATTAGTTTTTTGTTGTAGAATGCGAACTTATAAAAGGAAATCGAGCAGGGGCAGTACGTCTCGTGAACTTTTGCAAAGAGCTGCAGATGCAATTATAAATGAAGGCAAAAAACTGAAATCTGTGGCTAGGGTCCTAGAAATTTGTCATACTACACTACGAAGATTTATATTAAAAACAAAGGCAGGACAAGAACCGACATCTTGGTCTATAAAAGTGCGATCCGTCTGTAATGAAGAACAAGAACAATCTTTATTTGAATACTTATTGAAGTATTCCTCTATCTTCTTCGGTCTGTTACCAGATGACGTGCGAAAACTTGCTTACGAATGCGCCGCGAAATATGATTTGCCCAACATTCCACCTTCATGGCACAAATACAAAATGGCTGGATCCGATTGGCTGAATGGTTTTATAAAAAGGAATAAAAACCTTTCAATTAGAACTCCTGAATCTAAAAGTGCTGGAAGAGCGGCATCCTTCAATAAACATAATGTTGCTGAGTTTTTTTACTAAATTAGCCAACGTTTTGGATAAATACCATTTCCCACCATCGAGAATCTATAATTTAGATGAAACTGGTGTAACGACCGTATTGAAACCAAAGAAAATTGTTGCACAAAACGGTATTAAGCAAGTGGGGGCTATAGTATCTGCAGAAAGAGAAACCTTAGTGACAGTCGAACTAGCAGTAAACGCAGCTGGAAATGCAATTTATCCAATGTTTGTCTTCCCCAGGCTTAAGTATAAAGACTTGTTTATTAGAGATGCCCCTCCAGAATCAATTGGTGCAGGTAATACTTCTGGATGGATAACGGCAACAGAGTTTTCATTATTTATGGATAATTGTATTAAATATACAAAACCATCACCATCAGATCCAGTCTTGTTACTTCTGGACAATCATCAGCCCCACATTGATATCAATATTGTAGAAAAAGCAAAGGCGAATTCAATTATTAAGCTCTCTTTTCCTCCACATTGTACGCACCGCCTGCAACCGTTGGACGTGGGGGTGAACGGTCCATTCAAAAATTATTGTTCGAAAGCTCAAGACAACTGGATGCGCAATAATTCTGGCGAAACTATGAGCATCTATGAAATTACAAGCATTGTAAAATATGCATTTCCTTTAGCTTTAACACCTATAAATATTATTAAAGCTTTTGAAAAGACTGGAATTTATCCATATGATGCCAATGTTTTTACTGATGAAGATTTTGCCTCATCATACGTCACGGATCGGCCATGTCCTGAACATCTTGATCATCAAGGAATTACAGTGGAACAATCAACAAATGTGCAGTCCTCTGCTGTAACAGATATTACTGACGAGTCAGAAACTTCTGGAGTCCAAAATACAGCAACATCTCCCGATGACTGCAGCAAGGAATCTGAGGCACAGCATCCAATCAATGTTCGTGGTTTGCAATTCTCTTCTGTTGCAGAATTCAATGATTAACCTGGACCTTCTGGTATTCAGAACATTAGAACAACACAAGAAAAACCTTCATCTGAATGCGATTCTGAGACTGACAAAGAAAAACAGTCAGTTGCACACAAAACTTTAGCCTTCTCTCCCGAAATTATCCGGCCATATCCCAAAGCACCTGCACGATCTGGAAATACTAAAAGGCGTATCAGAAAATGTGCAGTCTTAACTGATACTCCAGAAAAGCAAGCCTTAAAAGAAGAACAATCTAAGAAGAAAGCTAAAACAGTTGTAAGTGCAAATAAGGAACAGGCTAATGTTAAAGCAAAGGAAAGGGAAAAGGGAAGGGGAAGGGAAAAAACAATGAAAAGTCTTACAAACGAAAGGTCTTGCAGGAATTTAATAATAATGATAGCGAAGAAGACTTTTTCTAACTTGGAATACTATTGTATAATTTGTTGTGACAGTTATTTTAACTCACGTCCTGGCAAAGACTGGATACGATGCTCGGAATGTAACAATTGGGCTCATACAAAATGCCTACTGAATCCCAATATTATAACATTTTACGTTTGCCCTAACTGCAAGTCTGATGGATCCTGGATCGAATAATAATTTTGGCATATAGCAATTTATAGAAGTTTATGTGAACTTAAAGGCTGATTATGAATAATTAATGCAAGGAATATGTGATTATTAAAGTCTGAAATTATTTGATCTCGCTAGATTAGCATTGATAATGTTAAACATTTGTTTATTTTAAGTTAATTAGTTCTGTTTTAAGTAATAGTTTTCCTAAAAGAGAAAACTTTTTGTTATTTTCAGTTTTTTGTTCAAATATACGTGTTTTTACTTAGCAATACTCATGAGAAGATAATTTTGTTATTAATAAATGATAAATATAATTAATAATTGTTTTTATTTATAAAAAATGCGAAGGAAACTGAACATCACAGCTTAAGGTACAACTTACCCCAGCTAGGGAACAACTAACCCCAAGAAGGGGCAAGTTGGTCCTTTCCGAAATTTGGCAAATAATTATATTTTGATGACCACAAAAAATTATCGTTTTGACAATTGGTCGCAAGCTTTCCCTGTTTTTATTAACTTGTGTCATTCTTGGACTGCTAATTTGGTTAATAATATTATTTTCAGGTTTATGAAAAGATAATAAAAATGTTTCCCGCTTCGACAACTAGTTCGTGGTACTGGTTTCACTGGTGTGTTAGCAGTATGCCATTTTCACCAAGCAAATCATCAAAGGCTTTTAATGGTTCTTAGACGAGTCGTTTTAAAGGTGTTTTTGATTAAATGCCACCTCGAGGCACACAAAGTAAATTTTAATGAACTTTTGAATTTTACGCCAATTTTGCATTTACGCTAAGCAAGCGCAAAACGATACGACTGACGACTACGAGCGAAATGGTCAGCTCGCGGCATGATTGGCTGATTGCTAGACAGACCGGCAGTGTGCAGGGCGTCGCGTTGAGGACTCACCTATTATTATTATTATACCACATCGTCACCAAACATGGAATGCCGCCCGGGGGGGGGGGGGGGGGTATCAAGACCTTAATTACCCCAATTACTCCAACTGGTGTTCGGTGATCTTCACTAAAACAGGAGATAGAGCTACGGATATGTAGAATGAACCTAAATATAGTTTAAGGATGGGAATGATTATTTGATATTTTCAGGTTTTTTGGAAAAAAGCCTGAGTTGAACATGGTATTAATGAGAGATAGAAGATACCAACATGTATACGCATATATATTTTCACAATTCAGCATGATATTCCATCGTTACCAGAGGAATATTCGTTAAGAAGTGTTGGAAGGTGGAAGGTTAATTCCGATTCATTAATATATCTTTTTAAAAGTGGTTGACGTTTGTAGATTCATATCTTATAGACAGTTTATCTGGGCTGGGAACGGTTTGAGGAGCAATTTTATTTTCCGCAGGTAGGTAGGAGAGAGAGAGGAAAAATTCTTCCAGCCTTCCCTTTTTTAAGGAGAGTTAATTTTGTCGGAACTTGGATTTCAAAAAATAGGAAGGAAGCTCCAGACATATTATATTTATATCTCGCTTGAGTCTCTTTACGGGCTTTAATCGCTATAGAACATTCTACGCCCCACCTGGAATGAGAGATGACAGTACACTTACACTAATAAATAATGGCTCGCAACTGGTACATTACATTGACACAACGACTCATTGAATCGCTCGGCATTCACATTAGTGAAATTATTCTGTACTCTTTGGCACGCATTCATTTTTTGTATTAGGTGCAACTCTTTATTTCTAGTAATCAATTATTAAAGAGTGAGTATTATAAATCATATCCGCAAATTCATTTGAATCCCGTTTTATTAGGAGCTAGAGTTAAATCTAAGTTAATACGGATATCTGAGGAACACGTATTTGCATATTAATACTATTATATTGCAATGTTTGTATAGTGATATTATTATACCACTATGATTTTGCCAAGCGTTCGTATCGAAATATGTTTTTAATTATAATTTTTCAATTGATTTGTCGTTTACAAAAATATCCGATATCGATACTTATGGTCTGATATTAATTAGTTACTGGCATTCCTTCATATTTACGTTTGAATTCCTCCTGTTTTATACTGTCTTCTTATTATCATTATACATTGAATTGAGTATATAATATCTGCCCTTCAGTTTGTAAAAAATCTCTTTAACTTGATCGTTTTAAACATTTAAATGATAGTACGTGATGTAGGAGTATTTCTATGTTTTTACTAATCTTTTATACTATCTACGTTTTGTTGAATGACAGTGTGTTTTCCACTTAACATGGTTAGGTTAATGTTCGGGTGGCAATGTAATTCAGATATTTATTGCCGAAGCTAATATATAAAAAAATTATAATGCGAGTACCTCAAGCAATTTTTGAATTTGAGTATTAGTTTATACATTTTGGCACTGTCGAGTATTTAGCGAGAAAACTCATTAATACATTATATTGTTATATTTTATTGCAATATTTTTATATTAATATTAGTATATCAGTATCATTTTATTGGCATTAGTATCGCAATGTTTTGTAATTGTTTTTCAATTCACAATGGCGTCAGATTACTGTATTTTATACAATTAAGAAACGATTTACAGAAATATCTGATATCGATATTTATGGATTAATATTAATTAGTTGTACATTTATATGGATACTAATTAGTTGCTGGTGTTCGTCTCGTACATTTGAATTCCTCCTGTTTCTTTGCGTTATCGTTATTTCTTCGCACTGTCATTGTTTTCTTTGCGTTATAGTTCCACATTGAATTGCATATATTTGGCTTTCAGTTTGAAAATAATATTTTTAATTTGATTTTTTTATAATTATTTATAAGACAGGTTTTTTACGTGATGTGGGTAGGTTAATGCTAGGGTGACAATATAATTTAAATATTTATTGTCTAAACTGATAGGTAAACATTTACATATTGCAAGCCACTTCAGTAATTTCGCATTACAGATATTTTTACATACTGCCATGTAAATTATTAGTCGACGCCGTCGTGTGTTGGGTTGATCACAAGGCATACGGCCTTTGACGGAGCGGCGCACAGCGGGAACACGGGTCCGATCCCCGGCCGCTCGATGGTTGGCTGTAAGAGATTGCACTCGTAGCAATAATTCCGCCATATGTATCAATTAAATACATTAAATTTGATAAAAAATAAATAAATTATATTGGCACTCATTTACTTACCCTATATTTAGTGGGAGAACCCACTAATGACCAGCTTTCAGAGTTCATTATTGTTCTCCTTGACGATCAACAAAAGGCATAAAAAATTTAAGGTGTAATGTTTTTACATAAATCTACGAGTAAGAAATATATAGAGATGTAATGTTCGACTGAAAATTGACCCCGCTAAAATTACGCCGCCTTGCAAAATTATGCCGCGCTTCAATCAGTCTGTTGCTAGACGCCTGACGACAGACGACGCAGCGTAGATTTTATTTTCTAAATCGACAAACGTGTTAAATGCCATCCTGTATTATACAAAATTGTTTAAATGCATCCCATAAACATAATAGGTCAAATGGGATTACATTTCACAGGTAAGAAAAGTATTTTGTTTAAGTTTAAATCAATTTGAAATGAATGATAAACGGATATCGTACGCCATAACTAAATATAAAGGTAAAGGATGTACTGAAGCATATATCTTTAAAGTATTATTAGTAACTTTTTGTGTATTTTATAAATTGTTTTATGTGTATGTATTTGTTTATGTATAAAACGTAATTTTTTTAATAATTATTTGCAGAATTCCTCAAAATCACAAAACAAATAGAAAATGGATAAATATAATTTCACACAAAACAAATAATAATTGGCGGCTTTCAATATTTTCCATTTTGTGTTCTTTACATTTTAAAGAGGACGATTTTTACACAACACCAAAAGGATATCCCAAAATTAACAAGACAGCAGTCCCATCCTCATTCACCGTGAGTAACATTTTCCTAAACTGTGACTTCTATCAATTGTCTTACCAGTTATTTTAACCTTCAAACATTAAAAAAATATGAACTGTTTTCAGGACATACCACTTCAGGACACACTACCGCCTATAATTTAACCACACATGGGGACTCCACAAACCATTTCTGTATACACAACCGCCGCTCATTAAGCCACACTTTTAATAGACCAATCACCCCAATAACCAACGTGCCGTCATCAGATTTAGAATCTGCATTATGTACACCTAGGAAAGAGATATTAAAAAAAAAGTTTAAAAGGACAACACAAATAAGCGCAAACAGGTTAGCAAAATTAAAAAAAATGCGAAAGTCAAAAAAAAAATTATGAAAAAATATATACCACTAAAAGAATTAACTAAAACTTTAAAAAGAAATAGATGTATAAATAGTGATACTTGCGCAGCTCTAAACAAAAATGTTGTTGCCACTGAAATCATAAATAGAATGTGTTTAAACAAAAAGATAAATCGAACCACTGTTAAATTGTCGCCGGCTTTAAGGAAATTTGCGCTAACATTAAATTACTATTCTCCCACAGGCTGTAATTACGCAAGGTCAGTTTTTGATAAATGTTTACCCCATCCATCCACTTTAACTAAATGGTATCAAAGTATTGACGCTAATCCAGGATTTAATAGTGAAGCATTTTCTGCTCCTCAAAAAAAATGTCAAAACAGTAAATTAAAAAATGTTTGCTGTCTTATTGTAAATGAAATAGGTCTAAGACACCAAAAATTATTTAATAGTAAAGATTTTGAAGGTTTGGTGACATATTGTGAAGCTACCAACGAGATAGCTAAACAGGCGTTTGTTTTAATGTTGGTACCTATTAATGATAGTTGAAAATTGCCATTGGGATATTTTTTGATAAACGGTTTATCAGGTGAGAGAAAAGCTAATTTAATTAAAATGTGTTTAGAAAAATGTAATGAAGTTGGTGCCGAAGTCGTATCCCTAACATTTGACGGATGTAGTTCTAATTTAGCAGCGGCGAAAGAATTAGGTTGCAAGTTGGAAGACACAAAAAATTTAAAAACTTCTTTTAAACACCCTTCAAACGGTAAAAATGTCGTGATATTTTTAGATCCGTGTCATATGGTTAAACTTATTAAAAACACCTTTGAATCTAAAAAAAACATAATTGACGGTAATGGTAATACAATACAATGGCGGTTTCTTCGAGAATTACATAATTTGCAAGAATCTTTGGGATTAAATTTTGCTAATAAACTAACTAAACAGTATCTAGGATTCCGAAACCAAATAATAAAAGTTAAGTTAGTCACTCAATTGCTTAGTAATAGCGTATCAAAAGCTATAGAATTATGTGAAAACGATTTAAAATTATCTAAATTCCACGGATCTTCAGCAACGGCCACATTTATTGAAAAAATGAACGATACATTTGGTATTTTGAATTCTAGGTCAGTTAAACAACTTGGTTTTAAACATCCTATTTTTGAAGGTAATCACCACGATTATTTGAAATTTTTAAATGATATGAAAAAAATTAGCTTTCTTTAAAAATAAAAGTGCGTAATAAATTTACAAGAACCTATAAAAAGAAAAAAATCACTTTCTTTGTTACGTATGAAAAATTTATTGTAGATTGTAAATGCAAAACTGGTTTTATAGGTTTAATAACATGTATCGAAAGTTTTCAACAACTGTACACTTATTTAGTAAACGAAACACTCGCAATGAAGTACGTTCCTGCATATAAATTTTCACAAGATTACATTTAATTTTTTTTTGCAATGATTCGGAATCACGGTCGTAATAACAATAATCCGAACGCTGTTCAATTTCGCGGTATATATCGAAAAATTCTTAACCACCTGGAACTTAAGTCCTCCTTTATCGGGAACTGCATACCCTTTGAAAATTTTAATATACTAAATAGTTCATTTGCAACTAAACAAGTAAACCAAACAACCATAGGATATAGATTTGATGATGGCTCAGAACAACTCATTGACGACAAAAACTTAAATGAATCTAAAAATACATTAATATCTGCTAATTGTGATATATTGTTTGAAATGTTGAACAAGATGTCCCAGTTGCCAGAAAGCGATGGACAAATAGTTGGGTATATTTCTGGATGAGTCGTCAGAAAATTTTTAAATTAAAATGTAAATCCTGCCTTCCTTTTCTCTTCAGTTCCAAAAAATTACCCTTTCATAAACTCATTGCATTAAAAGATGTCGGCGGTCTTATATACCCATCTTCAGATGTTAACAAAATTTGTCATAAAACTGAAAATATTTTTAGAAAGCTCGTAAATATACCACGGCAACAAATTTCTAGAGAATGTGATTTTATTTTTTTGACTAATGTTTTAAATCAATTATAATGTCACTAAAACTTTTTGAGCAGCTAAACGACCACGCGCAAGAACAACCACTTACACTAAGGCACAATTTACTTTTAGTGAAATGCATAATTGAAGAATATTTAAAATCCGTTTACATTATGTCGTGAAAAAACAATAGTTTATTAAAAGTAAAAGGCAAGTGTTTAATAATTCGAGGAACATAAATTGTTATGTTGCAATTTATGTTCCTCAAAATGAAACCAATTAAAGATATATTTTTATTTTATCAACCACTAGGCGGTATAGCCTTTGTTATTATTAGAAACTCTTTAAAATAACATTTGAAAAGTTAGCGATACTTAAACGATTAGATGTATTTGCCGATAATTTCTAATAAGCAATACCTTTTTTGTTAATTTTAAATAAACCACTTAATTAGTTGGCAACAACAAAAAATATATATTAGGGTTGAATTAATAATTTAAAAGATATCATAAACATAGAAATAATTTCTCATTTCACACAAAAAATGTATTTGTTTCTAAATTATTTGTGACGACTTCGTGTCCGTCCCGAAAGTGTCTGCTTTATGATTTCAGAAAATGCCAAGCAGCATGGTCCTTGTTACAGAGCTCCAGCCATCATTTCAGTTACCACTTCATTTCTGACCTTCGATTCACTATCTTATTTTATTTGAATCAATATAGTTAATTATTCTTTGTTTGATTTTCTATTTTAATTATACTTTACAAATCGGGCTGCAGCCCAAATGCATCTTTTAATCGATTTAACCAATGTGACATTTCGCTATCATTTACTGTCTTAATCGAGTTAATGCAAGCATTAACTCGTGTACCATAAGTTGGTGTAGTAAATTTAACATCAGGAGTGTATAAAAATGCAGGTGGTACACAGCGAAATAAAAAATATATATTTCTTATTTGAACTTAATTAAACTTTAGTTTAATTAATTTCAAATAAGAAATATAGTCACATATATTGTATTCGATTGTCAAGAAAACAAGGTTGATTAAGGATTAAATAAAAAATTGCATGTAAGTAAAAACCAGCAAGAATCTGTATTACAATTAAGTGATATTCAATTATAACAAAAAAATTTCGTACGTGCTTACCTTTATTTGTCGAACGCTTATCTTGCGTATACGCTTCGCACTGTAATTTCACATCTATGTATGCTGAAATAAAAGTCAAATTGGCATGGCGTGCTTCACAGATTTGTCTAATATACATATGGATATGAATGTGGCAGTATGTATATATGATGGCATGGGGGTGCGAGCAAGATAACAAAATACGTATGTATTGCGGCCGGAGCAAGATGGCACCTTTAGTGTAACAACTTCAGATAGGTGGCGCTGTATACATGGGTACACTTTCGAATTGATAGATTCAGACACATTACTTCTCTATACATTTCTTTACTCGTAGACATAAATATATGTATATATGTGTGCATTTAGTGGATAGTCCTAGATTTGCAAAGTACATAAAAAATCAATCGGTTACAATAAATTTAGAAACTCAATATATGTAGCAAGTAACGTAAGAGCTATTAAATTTAGAATCAAAAAAATTTCGATCAACACAATTATGTTGATTAAAAAGTCAAAGTCGCTGAGTCATGACAGTGAATCGTTTTTTACTTATTCATATTCGGTGAGTCAGTTCACTTACGTCAATCAAGATTATCCACGACTAATTACAGATAATTTCAGATGCTTCTGTATAGGATATGTCTCTTTAAACATTTATTATTTTTTTGACTTTTGAATGGAGTACAAATCCTATCAGTTAAACCATGATTTCTAATGCAAGAATTATATTATGCCAGCAGGAAGTAAGCAGTTCCTTCTGAGATAGCCTTCTCCGCATTGGAAATTATGCTCTGTGGATCAGCATCCTTCAGCAACATGTCCAAATCTACAGAATTTTGAACATAGGATAGGAGAGATACAGGTTTCAACTCTGTCACAGAGGTATGGTCGTCACTATACCCAACGCATGTATGGTCGTCACCATCTCCAACGCATATACGCTCTGTATATAGGTTGGTGATAGTGATGACCATCGTTTTCCACAGAAAGTAAAATATTACCCGGCCATGGATATTTTTTTCTTATATTTAAGGGGCGGGCTCTTACAACTTTAACATATCGACTGACCTTTAAAACTTTAGCAGTTGTTTGGAATATTGCGAACGATGTTCATATGACATAGGTTAAACGAAGAGAATAATAATTTATTCTTGGCAAAATGGTTGGTAGACTCTGCGAAGAAGAACGCTAGAGAAATATTTTTTTCTTCTAATTTATTTGACTTCATCCCCGATTATTCCATCGACACGAAAGTTTTTTAACATGAAGCCAATTTGATCGCAGGAAGCAAGAATCCCGAATTAGGTTCTTTTCTTTGGACGTGGACAATAAATGGTCCAACGTCGCCGATAATATGCATACAAGTCTCATAGGAATTGACAGCTGGGGAGATAAAGAATTGGAAGAGGTTGGAAAGAAGGGAGAATTCGAGGCTGGCGAGGAATCTTACGAAGAATTGTATTCTGTCTTTTGGTGCTTGAGGAGTCAGATGGGTGTATCTTTAGTTTTATTTTTTTTACAACACCGTTTTTTACAGCTCCTCTGTTTGCGCTTTAAGTCAGGTACGTAATCTACTATGTTTACGAAACTGTCCTGGGATGTCGGGCAAGTAAATTCATTGGTGGGGAGAGGGAAATTCAGATGGGCTCGGAGAGTTGGGAGGAACAGCTAAACAATTTTCATTGAGTGAAAGCAGATTTACCTAGCCGTCACAAATTCATGACAACAAAATGGAAAAACAAGATATTTTATAGAAAGAAGATTGATGAAAAATAAAAATACTTAGTACTTAATCACAGTAATATATAGATACATAATAGCAACTTAAGGTATAGAATATGCCGAAAATATTAAAGGAATTTATTTTCCGCAGTTTTATTCCTAAATGGATTATGAAGAGGACATTTTATACCAGTATCAACATTAACTAATATCGCGCTTTATATGAATAACAGTAATGTCAAGTATAAATCTGGCTTATGTATCGAGGATCCATACTTTGTTTGAATATAATAATACTTTAATTATCAAAAATAATTTACTAGCGTAATAAATGTATATTTGTATCTGCTATTATTAAATAGAGGGATGTTATTATTATCATGAATATTTAAAAAACGATGATGTCCAGATAAATAATTACAATTTTCCTACAACCTTTACGTAGGCTTGCAAAAACCCTGTTTTATCATAATTTTAAGTTCCGAATAACTACTCCCAATTGATACCTCATACTTGTATATGGAATCAGAGAGAAAAAAAAATTTCAATTTCTTAATTATCTATAAAAGGATATTTTTGAGTATTAGTTGTGGAGATATGTGTAGGTTAGGAGTTATTGAAATATGGGTAGGAGTTAGTTTAGTTTTTAAGTCTAGCACTTTTAAGAAAAGACACACAGACGACACGTAAATTATTTATAATGGTTTCGTTTTTTACTTTCGAGAACTCTAATGATAAATTACTAAAATTGTAGGTCACGATGAGAAAACATGGATAATCACGCCTCCCTCATTGTTGGCATACTTTAGCGAGATACTGTAAGCAAAGCAAAGAATCCAAAAAAATACTAAGTCCTGGCTTCTTGATTCAAATATATCTAGTGCGAGAGTAGATTAGTAGAGTTAGAAAAATAGCCAAACACTTGGTTACTTTACTATTGACATATAAGATGTCCTTAGTTGGTTGAGCATTTCACCTACTCATTTCTGATAACAGGCCGAGTTGCAAAGTTTTACTATTTACTTCATGTTTCATAAATAACATTTTTAGAGTTATTATGATTAATGTTTAAATATAGGTTTAAAAAAAAATTAAAGCATTAAAATACCTTTTTGTTTGAAGCGCCAAAGTGGCTTCCTTAAATATGCTTTGAAATAACCTTTATCTACAGGTCAAGCCATAGATAGTGATAAATTGATTTGGGTATATATAGAATAGGAAGATGCTAAGTGAATTTAGAATTAAATAGGGAAATTGCGATGCTTCCGTAACTATACGTTGTACAAGAAATAATGCGGCATCGGATCGAACTAAGATGGGCGATTTCGATTTCCGGTGCAAATCAAACTGAAGATTGAATTTTTCAGCGCAAGTTGCTTAAGCTCAAGTTTGTTCTCTTGATGATGTGTCGACTTAGGTCGACATGATTTGGCAAAAACAAATCTATGCACATGTACACATCATTATAAAACTCTACTTTTTTTACGATTCCCTTTACGCGCTGTATGTATTTTTAGCAACAACATAATATTTCTTAAACGGATTAATTCGGCGTGCACAGTAGTATAACATGAAGGGTGCAGCTGGTTCCGTTTGCATTAGGTAACACTTTTATGGAAGCGGCAAATTCCGAAAACGTCAAGTTGAAAAGGCTAGAGAGAAAAAATACGCCAAAAAGTAAAATTTTAATTCAATTATTTCGAATAAAAAAGTCTGACTTTTCACGTACTTGTTATATTTAGTTAATCCTATTAATCATTTATAAATTGTATAAATAATTTGTAATTTATTATGATTCTTTAATATTTATTTATCATTTATTTTTTTCATAAATTTTAGTTTTAAGCGATAATTAATTCAATTTCGACGGATTGTATAGCGGCTATCGCGAAGACGCCGGTGAAGTAGCTCTGCCGTCCCGAAAGAACAGATAAGAATTACAAAAATGCTCCATACACATTGGTAATCTTATTACTTACCTTGTTCGTAATAAAGTTATTTCTCTTATTTGTTTAAAAAATCTTAAAGCAAATGTTCAAAATGGTTTCCGTTTTATTCTAAACAGAATCGCGATTTTCTTATAATTGAATTAATAACATCATCCACTATTTGAGCATTTCTATTATTTTTATTAAAACTGTCGGTAATTCTTTCTTGTAAAGTTTGTTCGTCCGGGCATTCAGTTGAGTATACATCGGATTTAATGCTACTCCAAAACAAAAAATCGAGTGGTGTTAAATCTGGACATATCGGAGGCCAGGGTACAGGTCCACTGTGCCCTATTCAGTGACGACAATATTGCTCGTCTGAATACTCACATACCAGATTACCGAAGTTAGGGGGCGCTCCGTCGCGCTGCCACCACATATCTCTGACTACGCTTAAAGTCAAATCTGAAATAAAGTCTTCCACTTCGTTATGCAAAAAATACAAATAATTGTCCGATTTCACTCAGCTAGGTAGGAAAAACGGACCTACGAACTGATTACCAAAAATTCCCGCCCGTACATTTAAATTTCATCTGTGCTGAAAACTTCTCGGTCATTTTAAAAGTCGATTTGTATGACTCCAGTAGAGTTCGTCACCTACATTAAATATTCCAGGCCGCGTAAATGTACTTTCATCTAAACATAAAATACGTCAAACAAATGATGGCGAATCGTCATTCATACGAATGAGCCACTGACAAAAAGTATGACGACGGGCGAAATCTTCTTCGATCGATTGTTGTACAGTACGATAGTAAAACGGATGTTGTCCATCTTCTCTGAGCGTATCTCCGACAAGAATTTTCGATAAGCTAAGATGTATGGCTATCGAATGTATGCTGCGAGTAGGATCTTCGGCATATGCATCGAGAATAGCATCTTCAGTCACGTGACGTCTTCTACCAACCCAACGTTCTTTATCAAACAAGGGCATTACCTGACCAGTACTGTGATTCCAACAAGACAATCTTGCGATGGTCTGTTCATTTGGCTTTCTGGCGCCATTTTGATAAATAGCCGAATACCTTACACTCGCCTGACGAGCATTGCAATCACATGCACCTAAACACATCATCATGTCATCTTATTCCAAATGAGAATAGCGCACAGCAGACACGATAACGGTCATAAAAACATAAATTAACAAAAACATACGCTAATACTATAAAAAATCGAAATACGTTGAATGTCAATTTACGATATATTGAAAGCGCGGCGTTTGACTGATTGTTGTTACAAAGAGAGGTAATACATATAATCTGCCCAAGCATCTATAGCTTACACCACTCTTTCTCAACATGGGGTCACGTCTATTATTAAAACATTCGTTTATTAAATTTTGTTATGAATGAAGTGTTACAATATTAAATATTACCAGGTAATAACAACATGGAAAAATAAACTTATAGCTTAATAATTAAGCCTCAATTTGTTTAAAATAATTGACGTTAAATAAATTGAAATATTATTTTAATTGTATAGTATAATAAAGAGGTTGCAAGGTTTTTTACTTAATTTTTTGGCTATTTTCTTGGCTCGCGACATAAAAATGGTTATGAAAAAATGGCTTGCACTGTTCAATGTTTTGTTAGATGAATCGCTAAATTTGTAACTAGAAGTTTGTGTTTTCCAAATACATTCAGCTGTTATTATTACGCTAATTATAAAATATTCATTGCTTTTATTTTTAATTAAATTAATTATTTATAAAAAAATATTATGTCATTGTAGTTAGTAAGGTAGAAATAGAACATTAGAGTATAATACTAAACACATATTTAAAAAAAAAAAAATGATACTTTACGAAATTGTTAGGTCACCACTGCCCCGTGACGACCTGTTAGTAAATCAAAAGAATTGTACCGAATACCGAAATAAAATAAAAATAATTTGATCATACGATAAATTAAACGTGTATTATGTTTAATTTATCGTATGGTCCAAAAACCGATGTATAATTATCAATTACGGTTCTGATTAGCAAAAATGTTTTTCTATTAGCAGAAACAAAGAAAACAAACATAAAATTATTCTTTAAAAATTACAACTTTATATTTTTCTTGAAATCAACAAGATTCTTACATAATTTTCTGAACTAAATGTTGCACACTATGAAGACAGCTTCTTAAAATTGTTTTATATAACGTTCAAGATTACATTTCACATAGGCAATAACAAAATTTATTAAAGAATTATCTTTTCTAAATCTTTTCCTAAATCTAAGATATCTCTACACACTTTTCAAAATTCAAAGAGACACAGTACTATTGATAAAAAAAATAAATAATGTTAGGCAGCTTTGTAGCATCTGCGTTAAAAAAATTCGCGTTTAAAAACAAAGATGCATTTGTGATTTGTTGGTATATCGTAAGAGAAATTGCGTTAGTTAATCTAGTAAGGTAAAAATATGATCAACGTTGTGTTTAACGTGGAGTTATCCAATAGAAAGCGTTGGCGCTGTGATCACTCCCCGCTCCTTCTTATCCTACGATCTTTTCAAGGTGAGCGTCTCTCAGTTAGTAACATTGGTAACTGTCGGAAATACATGCGTGTGCGAATGCATTTTTTCTTATCGTTTGTTGTGTATCACGTAGTTAAGCCAGTTAAAACAGAAAACCTTTTTCTGCTTTTGAAGTTGTGAAACGTAACAGAGTGAAGTTGGATAAATTGAAAGACAGAGAAAATAATGCTCTGCCGAGTTACAGATTTGATATATGTTCACTTTGGGTTATTCTGGTTTTCATACGTGAATTACGAAAATCTTTTAATTAGTAAAATAAACTACAGAATTAAAATATAGAAATTTATTTAATTTTAATTTGTCTGTTACACTATTTAAATGAATTTGAAATTATTGTTTTATCGGTGTTATAGTTAATCATTTATAGGCGAGAAGTTAATTGGAGGTAAATATTTTTACTTGTTTCATAGTCCAGACTTTAATTTTATTGTATCTATCGATCAACTTTTGAAGAAACTTTGTGCGAAAGGATTGGCAAAATTTTAATAAGATTAAGAGAAATACTCAAATAATTGATAACGTGATTAACTCGATAAATAGAAGAGTGCGATTGCGTTTACTACATTTTGCACTCAATTAGAAAAAGGGCGTGTTTTACGTTTCATTTCAATGACAATTTATTCCTTTATAGACAACGAATAACATCTTTCTTGGTACGACATTTATTCTCGGACACCCAGGATATCTAACATTTGATTAGAACTTCCATATAACAATTTACGTTATCATTTTCAAGATATATAGACAACCAATGAACACAATTTGTGTGTGTTACGATACGCACTTGGCCCGTTTCTTATAATAGAAACTATATCAGCTAATTTGGCAGACGTTGCCCAACAAATCTCGCTATTGCTTTTCTTGCTCAAATGTATTATCTTCAGAACAAAGTAGTAATTTACTTTAATAGTAGTATAAAATAAAGACTTCCAAAAGATACGAATGTACAAAATAAAGATTTCCGGAGATTTGGTGTCTGCAAGTGTTAAGTAACGTAGTGAAAGCTGTTATGGATAACCACAAAACCTAAAATGCAGTACAGATATCTATTAAGTAAAATATAAAGTAAACGCTTTTTTGCCTTGACATACACTTCACAAACTATTGGTAAAGGAACATTTGAAATGACACAAAATTCACAGTTCGAAACTCATTCGGTCAATCTGAAATTTTAAAATTATTTGGCTACAATCACTACTTTGTTCGACTGTTTGACTACAGACTATAGCTTTCTATAAATACTATATTAGCTTTCTGCTCTCCTCCATATAAACGTTAATTAAGCTAAATCTCACACTCTTCTTTGTGAGCAATATGCTTAAAAAGGGGTACAATGTTTTCACGTATTGGTACATAGATATACCTCAAGATATAGTCAAGATGTATGTGTAAAAGGAAATAATGTAAGAGGAGATAATTCCTCTCATTAATATGCAAAAACTCAAAAATTAGGTGAAAAGAACCATAAAAGAACAATCTTTATCTTTGATTATATGGCGTTAGTTCTCAAATATAAAGATAAAGATATAATGGTTCTTTCCACCTAATATTTGAGTTTTTATTATTTCTACTTTTGACGTGACAACATCTTACTCTGTAAGTTAGGCTAGCTTGTTCATCAAGTTTACCTTGTCTATTATTGGCTGTTTCTTGGAAAATATAAGAGATAACTACAATATCGATATGTCATTAAAATCCAAGTTAAATGCTACAATTATAAAAGAGAATGCCCAAGGACGGTGTCAAAAATAGTATTGTGTCAAAACCAAAAGTCAAAACCAATATATCTATACATATAATGAAACTGTAAAATTGGCATGTCTGACATTAAAGTCATTTATGGAAAAGTGATTCAGGTTAAGTAATAAAAGTAAGAGAATACAAAAACATAATTTTTGTAATTTTTTTCTTTGTTTTAAACATGCATTACGTAAAAATTACTGACCCAAACTCATCCCTAACCAAAACAAAAGAAATCGTTCCAATTCAATCCAATCCAACCACATCCAACCCAAAGTAAACTCAAATAAAAAGCAAGCCAAACTCAAAACAAAACAAACCAACATAATTCAACTCAATCCAAAGCACCTCAATCCAGCTCAGCCCAACCTCACTCAACCCAACTCTACATAAAGCAAACCCTACTCTTCACAAAACAAATCCATGCCAAAACAAAAAAAAAACCAACCCAACCTAATTCAAAACAAAAACCTAACCCAACAAACCATTCAACCAAATTCGACGCACATTAAACCAACTCAATCCAACCCAACTGAAAGCAAATCCAATCTAAACCAACCCAAAGCAAACGGAACCCAACCCAACGCAACCCGACATAACCCAAAATAAATTCAACCTAACCCAACACAACCCGACTTGAACAAAAGGAAACCTACCAAACCCCACATAAAAACTTACCAAACCTAAAGCAAACTCAATCCAATCCAAAGCAAACCCAACCTGACTCAACTCAATCTAAAACAAAGCTAATGCACAAAGCTAATGTCCAGCTCAGCCCAACCTCACTCAACCCAACTCTACATAAAGCAAACCCTACTCTTCACAAAACAAATCCATGCCAAAACAAAAAAAAACCAACCCAACCTAATTCAAAACAAAAACCTAACCCAACAAACCATTCAACCAAATTCGACGCACATTAAACCAACCCAATCCAACCCAATTGAAAGCAAATCCAATCTAAACCAACCCAAAGCAAACCCACGATTAAAAACTGAGAAACGTTCCTAGCTTTGTGATAAGTAACGGCACTTTTTTTTTTGGCTACGTCGTTCAATAACATGAAACATTCGAATTTTTGTTGATATGCATTTCAATTTTCACCGGTAAATACTTCCAAGCTTGTAATCCCAGTCATGACGCCGCGTGTGAGCAATCTTTTGTTTCGTATTCACTTAAATATTTCCTGAGAACGAACGAAAAAACTGAGAAAAATCTATCCTATAAAAACCAATGCGCTACAGCAAGCAGAATTTCGAAAACAATGTCAGAAATGTAATGAATCGATAAAACAATACTTAATTAAACTAAAAAAATGTCCAAAAACTGCGATTTCAAGAACTTAGATGAATAAATAAAGGAAAGATTGTTGAATGATACTTATTATGATTCTGTAAAATTTGAATTATCGAAACGATGTGACCAATCATTGGAAATGTTAACTAACATTGGAACAACGGAGTGAACTTATAAGCCCGCGTTTAACCATGAAAAAGGACAGGAGCAAACACACACTTCAATGGAAATAAAAACAGTGGTTTTCGCTCAAGCACACCAATGAATAAACAAAATATGTCATGTTTTTGTTGTGAAAAAAATGGACATTTTAAAGCACAATAGACATTTGAAATGGACATTTGAAAGCAAACTTCGAGAAAAATTCTGTGGTGAATATGGTGTCAAAGGACATATTTTCAAAGTTTGTGGTAAAAAGAAAGCATTTAAAGTGAAAAATTTGGTAGAAGCTACAAATTCAGATGACAAGAATGTTGTTGAAGATAAAAACATATAGCAGATTAGTGTAAATGGAAAAGTTGTAGAGTTTGAGGTTGATACTGGAGCTGACGTGAGTTCTATAACTTTTTCCAGAAAAGAAAATTAATTCTTTGGTTAAAAAGAAAACTATTTCTATATTTCAGTCATTCGTGGAATAGGAGTATGGGTGTTATTTGGGATGAAACGGAATTGTTACTATGGGTGTTATTTAGGATGAAACGGAATTTTTTACATAGAAACCGAGGATACTTTATTTCAAGAGGCTTCAGGGATATAAATATAACAATACTTTGAATATGGTAGTGACCAACATTGGGGGAATTATTCCCATATTGTTTTCCTGCCTATGGTGATTCAACATGTGATACAAGCAATGGAATGTAGCTCTATAAATCAATATGACGAATGAGGAGTCTGAATTTTAGTCAAAGGAGACTTTAATACCCACAATATTTTTAGTACAAAAGGAATAAAAGTTATAAAATGAACAGTTTAAAAGGTAAAAATCGTTTGCTAGGATTAGAGTATTGTAATGACCGAGAACGAGTTCTTATTGGAAGTTTAATAGATTTAAAAAACACCTATGCTGTTAGGAAGTGAGATGGTTCATACGTCCATTCCCAAATACTCAAAAACATCTTTTAATAGTTTTATTTGCTCTAATTCTATAGACAGGATCGTAAAGAAGTCAGTAAAGGAAAGCCCTATTTTATGTAATAAAAATCAAGTAATGTATATATTCAAATATTATCAAAATACCATTTTGTTGTAATTTCAGAACGGGAATTTAACTTGTTAACATTTAACTGAACAATATTTAAATATAAACAAATTTAAAATAAGACAAAGTAAATATTTTTAAAATACAATATTTTTACGTGTTTAAATTTTTAGAGAAAGAATTCTAGAGAAAGAGATTAGAAATTAGATGAAAAAAAACATGTTGATACGTGCTAGGTGGGAAATATAGCTTTATTTTTAAGCAGCGTTTTTGTTTGCACTTACCGAAATAAGCCAGTTAACAAAAGCGCTTTTTTTAAGTTTTAGTTTTTTTGTGTTTTCTGTAAAAATTATACGATGGGGCGATCGGTGCAAGCGACGTGCCCCACAGATTATATACGAATACTATATCTTCTTGCATCATAGTAGCATTAAATAAACCGCTATTTTTAATTTTTAACGAGATCAGAATGAACTTCCCTCCATGCTTTCCCAGGCTTACGACCTTAGAAAATTTAATTTTTTCTCATATACAATAAAACCTCTTTAAATTTATAGGTAAAATATATAAAATGCGTAAAATATATACATACAAGTTTATTATGTATTTTAAATATATAAGTTAAATTTAGGAATTTTCACTGTCCTACTTTTATCGTTAATCAACACCTCTGTGAATTAACAATATATCTGGCTTTGCAAAATAGTCTTTTACATGGCAACATTTCGGATGTAGCAACCATGTGACATTTCAAAACAATTCCGATAAATGCGGATACACATGTTTGAATTTTTGCTACCATTCTAATGGGCACAAACCAACAAAACGAAGTGACATATAAAATAATAAATATTAATAATTAAGGGAATGCAATACCAAATAAAACAATAAAAATTAAACTAAGGTTATTATTCAATCAAATAATAAACATAATTTATTTGTAAAAGGAAACACAAAGAACAGAAAAAGCCAACGCTATAAATGTGTGTTACATAAAATACAAGAATGAAAATAAATAGACTTCCAAAAATAAAAAAAGTAAACTGTTAATAATTTAACATTTCCTAAATAAACCATTAAACCAACAAGCTGCTAGACTTGGATCATTTGGGTAAACCGAAGGACCTGTCCCGGGTGGCAATTATAGCAGGCGTGTTTGGGAAAAAAACTTGAGCACGTCGTACTATCGATTGTTCATTTGAATTCGGAATGCATCATAAGATGATTTTTGAATACGTGCGTAATGTGTGAAATGTCTCTGTCAGGTAAATTCCCACCGCATTACGGAAAATCCCTCCCGCAGATGGATGAGGGCGGGGCTACATGAGCGAAGCCGAATAAAGCCGAAAGGCCGAACGTCAAGCTACGGTCGCTATTGTGGCTAATTGGATATACGAGTAATTAGAATTGTTATGCTACTAACAAAAAAACGATTAACAGGTAGGGAAGAACACATATTATATTATGTTATCGGTGCAATAGTGTTTAATTTAGGTTTCGGTTGATTTAACTATTGGTATGCGGTAAGCCACAACGTTACATTGCAAAAAGGCTATATAAAATAAAATAAAAAGTGTGTCCGATGTTAATACAAAAGAGACACATGCCCTTATTATAAGTTAACAGTAAGCAGAGGCACCAATCATTGAAATAAGGCCAACGTTTTACTGGGTATTTAGGTCCGAAACGTGACAAGTGGCAAGCCTTCCTCTATCTTCCATGCATAGTTTACAAGTCCAAAAATATATACGTCAGTATTAAAACGTGTTTATTTCTATTTTTAGGTAGTAAATTATTTGAAAGTAAAGTAGTTGCACGCACTAAAAACATAATTTCGGGCTGAAAACAGGAAAAGAGCTAAAAATAAAAGAGGCTTCACGAAGCAGGTGTATCATTAGGCTCCAGTAATTCTCTCGACACTATGATTTCAGGACTACCGTCGCGGTACAGTCGGTGCTCCAAGGCTCAGATGATAATAAACGGTCTTCGCCATCCAATTTATGTCAGCAGCAAGATGACGTTCGACTAGCATCTAGTGACTTGTTACAGTCGAGTAGTCATCCAGTAGGAGAAATTACAGATCTAATGAACTCAGGTACATGGTCGGTCCCGAAAAAATAACAGATCAGCAAAGGTCACTTTTCAGCAATCAAGCTGTGTTACTAAGTGATAAACATCCAAATAACATTGAGTTTAGAAACTGAACGCATCGGTAGAAATTTGTCACATTCAGTGTGGTTCAGAACAATGGCAAATTAAGAAAATATTTAAAAAAAAACATTGTGCGTGTCAGCTCCAACGCGCCAATGGAGTTTACTCCTTAATTAAGATTGTCTTGCAATGTATGAAATGGGTAACACTTTATATAAATATGAATATCAATATCATCTACGAATATATCTTTTACCGTTAAGGCAGCGTTCCTAAGAAACGTATTCGTTCGACTGTTGTTTTGTTGACTTACGTTGCAAAATTGATCACTATGAATTTGTTTTAACGATATAATTTAAATATTGATGAAAGAATTTTTGAAATTGGATTAGTAGTTTTGGAAATTACCTCCTACATCCAAACCTACAAAATTTAACTTTTTTATAATATATGATATTTTTAACGAGTTAATATACAATCTATGTTTTTCCTGAAGGTTTTTCTAAATATTAGTGAAAAATTTTTGAAATAGGATAATTCGTTTCGGAGATTACCTCCTACATCCAAACTTACAAATTGTGACACTTTTTTAACGCTCTGAACTTCTGATTTTATTCCTCATAAAACTTCATACCAAGCGCTATTTGAGAAAATCGATTCTTAAGGAGTAAACTCCAATAAACTCCAAAAAAAACTGGCTTGTTTATTTTAAAATTTAAAAAAATGCTATTTACTATATTGCCTGCAAGCAATATGCTAGCGCTTCTACATCAGTATAGTATATTTAATTAATAAAAGAAATGCTTCAGAAAGATTAGCTCAGTATGAAGTGTCTCTTACAAATACCAATTAGACCATTTAAAAAATTACAGGTATCCTATTTGTCAAAAACAATACAAAATGAAATTATCGACATACTGACAAAAAGTTTGTAATAGCTTTATTAATGAGAGAAAGGAGATCAACTATTCACCATCATCTTTGATAGCACCCCAGATGTATTTTATACAGAATAAATGAGCCAGATGATTCGATACATAAAAATAAGAGAACCTTATTTTATAAAAATTGAGGTAAAGACTGGAGAATACATCAATAGCGAATTCTAGAAAAACTATAAACTGATTTGGATGTAGTAAAATATCGTGGACAATCTTATGATAACGGATCTAATATGACTGGCATATTCAAGCCAGGGTTATGGAAATGTACGAATTAGCAAAGTTTGTTACAATGTCTGGGATATTCTTTAAATCTTGTGGGCGTGCTTTCAACATTATCATGTCCAAAAGCAGTTTGAATAATAGAGGTGCTCGAGAAATCGCGGGAGGGGGAGCTGAGAACTTCCTCGCGTATCGAGGTTAGTATCTATCCGGAGGAAGAGGATTTAGCAGCCGTGCGTGAGGACGAGTATACGGCTTGTCGGTCCCCAGCTACTACTTTGAAATGCCCTGAACTAAATAGGTCTCAAATGACCAAAAAACAACAGACAGAAACTGCCATTGGTGCTCTTGTAAAGATCAGCTATATCGCAAGATCCAGCAGATTGTAAACCACATTATAAGAGAGGATCCTGAAGCAGACGGTCCTATCGATGGCACGAATCGCTCGTCTGGGTGAGGACTTGACATACGAGAGGGAAGTGCGCAGAGTTATTACCGATGAGAAAGATGCTGCATGGAAGGAACTGGCGCAGAATGCTGTAAAACCGCAGGCCTCTTATGGTGTTGCCCTTATGGAGGGTCATCCCCAGACGGTACCCCCAATTATTAAGGCTAAGATCCCGGAGGTATGTAATGACCCCAGCCGAGGCATAAGCCTGTATTTTTTATGATACGAATAAAGAGAAGCCAATGACTAGTGGTGAGTTGCTTAAAAAGTTCAAAAAATAAATAAAGTCGGAGTCTGGGTGTTAAGATTAATAGAACGTCCACCATAAGGTACGGCGACATTATCGCTGAGGCGAGAGATGCGGAGAGCGCAAGAAATTTACAGGAGGCTGCTGTATAAATCCAGAACAATAACATAGAGATAAAGAGGGAGTAACAGACACCCTACGTGATTGCGTACGGTGTCCCGAAGGTGTTGACTAACAAGGAATTCTTGGAACTAATAAAAGAGGATAACCTGAGGGATTTTCTATCCTTTAAATTGGTAAAAATCCACGCCAATCCCCGCACTTCGCATTCGAGCAACATAAACGTTATAGTGGAGCTGCCCCAGACTCTGAAGGAATATATTCTGAGGTCAGGGCATTTCTTTATCAATTATATATTCTGTAGAGTCGTCGATTTTGTGCAGGTACCCAGATGTTTTAGATGCCTCCTTTATGGCCAAGTAGCCTGATATTATAAGGACGACCAGTTCTATAATTGTTGCACAGAAAAGGGCTACGATGGCAAGGACTATTAGGGTTGTCTCGGGGCCCTTCCTGGGGCTCGTAACGTTCTACCTCATACAAAAGAGGGAATCTTCGAAGGTCCCCTAATAGTGACCAGTATCTACAGTCTCAGCGCCTCCACCTAATAAGGTTAGAGTCTGCCCCTACTCAATGAATTATTTAGGAACTCCATTTTTTCAAGAACGCATTTTGCGAACGCCCTAAATGACTCAAAAATTGGTCCATTCTCAACCAAGTCTCGGTGACTAAAGATACCACGTTCTAAGTTCCCGCGTGATTCTACGTTGCTATTCAGACGTATGCTCTCTAACAAAACTCTACGCGTATCGTCGTGCTCACTGCAGTGGAACAAAACGTGACTCATGTCCTGCGTCTCAAATCCATAGGTACACGCCGGGCTGTCTCTAAGAGCAAACCTAAACAGACAGGCACGAAATGCACCATGTCCTGTTAAAAACTGGGAAACTGACTATTATGTCAGAAACGAGCCAGTTCTTACGTAACCGCTCGGAAACATCAGGAAAAAACAACTTTGTCGTTTCCCCCTTAGAATCTGGGGAAGATCACCTGGACTGCCAGTGGGCAACGACGATCTCTAAAATACATCTATTTCTATTAGCAAGAGGTTCGTTTGCAAAAACTCAAAGTTTAACGGACTCGCAGCAAAACTCTTGCCTCGATCCGGGATGAAATTAGCCGCGCGTTCTGCAATTACGAGGTCGGCAGGAAGGAGACATGACGTCCTGTTTCTGGGACACCTATCAACGGAACATTGCGTAGTAGCTTAGATTTCAGATATGATTTAGATACAACTTGTAGTTATTAGTGCTTATTTTCAATATTCAATCCCCATTGAACTGTTTTGCGAGCATTTTACGCTGTCCTCCGCTTAAGTGGGCGGAGACAAATGGTTATCTGAAGAGACGTGAACGCGCAATCTTGTCTATGGTCTCAAGTGGGTTTGCGGGGG
Organism: Druceiella hillmani; assembly: GCA_039881145.1. NCBI lineage: Eukaryota > Metazoa > Arthropoda > Insecta > Lepidoptera > Hepialidae > Druceiella > Druceiella hillmani. The sequence goes on from JAYKKI010000014.1 coordinate 37,452,363, forward strand.
GGGGGTCATAGCTGGCCGGTTGAATTGGACCTTTTCTCGAACCATAGAGTAATTTTGTTCTCTATTTCCCAGGCGCGCCCCGCGCCAAGACTAAGATAGATTTGTCAACATTTTCAACCGACGGTTCGATGATTTTTCAAAATTGTTGAAACGATTAGATTGTCCTAATATAATAGATGTTGACTTTCAGGAGAGGGTTATCATTAGTACCGAGGAAAGCCTGTGCACGGCACGAACGGGAAGAACCACCGAAGAAGAACCCATGGTGGTGCGTCCCTTTGAAGGCCCTGCGGTTGGAATATAGGAAGAAGGGACCCAATTACCAGCGCGTTAAGAACTATAGAACGGATTGGGTAACTGTAAAGGTCCACCAGTTGGCCTTAATAGATGCCCGATGTAGCTATAAAAGAGAGGCTAAGAGGGCTTAGCGCTCCTATTTTCGTAATTTTATCACCCGTATACGAAATTCGGATCCCTGGGGAGTCATATACAAAAGTGTACTGAGCCCCTTGAAATCATATTGTTTACAGCGCACTAAACAGGACGGATGAGAGTTATACCGGGAGCATTCGCGTAACTCTCGAGTATTTCTTGACATCACTCTTCCCCGATGAAGACCCTGATCTCCACTCTATCGAACATCGGATCATTAGGAATGCAATGAACATTGTACCTGATAACAGCTTATGGAAAGTGAACCGAAGAGTAGTGGGAAAAATGCAATCAATTCAAAGTTTTAAAGACCCATTTCGCTTCTTCCAGCCTTCGGGACGTTGTTCGAGCGAGTGCTGGCGGTGCGCTTGCTGACGTGTACTTGCGATTTCGAGACGTAGGACATGTATTATGTTTTATCCCTCCCTCGCCTTAATATTAGAGTAGAATCATGCGGAGCCTTAGAAGGTAGTATTTTTAGTAACCTTGATTTGGTTTAGAATGGACTGATATTTGTGTCATTTAGTGCATTCCCTAAGTACATTCTTGAAAAGAGGGAATACTGAATGATTCCTTGAGAAGGCACAGTCTTTTACGCAGTTGGGTGGACGCGCTCTGATTGTAGATATTGGACACTATTAGGAGACCTTCGAAGGTTCCTTTTTTGTACGAGGGGGGGATGTTATATGCTACAGAAGGGGCCCTGAGACAATCCGGGTGGAATAGTGAAAATAGTGCGTTTATGTTGAATCCACCACACGATGGAATAAACATAGAAACCGGAGCAAAGAAACCGGAAAATAGAAACCAGAAGATGATTTATTTTATAATCTCAAGTAGTATTGCATATGGTAGGAGTACGACTGCGTATGGTTTGTCTAGTTTACGCCAAGATGATGAATATGATGTAATACTCAAAAATGTTGATGCAAAATTGCGTGCTTTGAATTGAATTCACAAATATATACAGAAAAATTATAGATGACATCATTCGAGGTACAACTCAATCATTTAAGTAGGTTCTCGTGACTTTTTAGCCCTTTATCCAATTTAGCCTATAGAAACTCTTAATGAGGAAACAGATAATCGTTTAAATATGAATCAATCTCGTGTCGTCAAATGTGTTTCGTGGCACGTCAGCTAATTGTTCATGCGTGCGGAATCGAAAGAATCTGTGCTAAATTTGGCCAACTTTTCTAGTTTTTGATAATGAATACTTTTTTGGTGGTTTAATTGATTTTTTCTAAGAAATACACAATAATAATATTGATTACTTTTTAATTACCTTACTGCCACCAAGTAACATGATTCGTTTCCTGAACTATTCGCTCTAACGCCTGTGATGATTGATGATAGTATATTTTAAATATTTATACTTTCTTCCAGTTGCATGAAATCTCAAAGCCGCAATCAGTCGCTCATTAATAAATATAGCTTCTCGCATATCATATTTTTTTTACAATTAACGTCACTGAATTGCGTAACTGCAAATATACTTTCTCATCCACGTGAAGATAATTAAATTAATTCTTTGGATAAAGTTTTAAATCCTGTAAAAGTTTTATGTGGATTGTTAAGTGAAGTTTTATATATTATTGTCTAACCCAGTTTTTAGCCCACAATGTTCTTTTTCTTTCCTTTTTGAATGTGCCAAGGCAGCATAACATAACAATTCACTTTCCTTCGTAATTAACGTTCACTATGCAGTAAATAGAAATGAACTGACGCGATTGTTTTGTGTATGTGCACCTATGCGGTCAGGGTAAACTGTAGAGATGGGCAAAAAAGATTTAGTGAATAAAATTAACTAATTCACTAATAGTTTTTGACCGAATAGGTTAACAATTCAAAATTATATTAAGGTACAAGAGGCATATAAGGCCCACCTAATTTGAAAGTTTAATATTCGGTTTAATTAATAATAAAAACACATGGAATTGTCTTACGAATTATTTAGTTATCAAATAAAGTAAAACTTAAATAAATTTATATAAGAGATCAATAATAAAAGAAATATTAAAGTTTTTAAAAACTTCTTCAATGGGCATTATTAAAATGCCACAGTATAATAAGGCCCGAAAAAAAAATCATTTTTTCTGAAAATATTCAATGGAATCTGTCTCTGGAAATATATTTAACATAAAACAATCAACAAAAAATATCTTCTGAAGTAATCGTCATAGAAAAACTATTTTGGGCCTTATTGCCCGCCTGGTTTTATAAAGACATAGCAATAGCCATGCTCTTTTCAAAATATCTAAATATAATAAAACAAAATGAGTCTTCATTCTCATAAACTATATAAAAACAATAATTAATTAAAATTGGAAACTTTGGAGTAATTTAAAATAATTTAAACTTATTAACAGTCTTGGCAATAAAAAATTTCCCTATCTTCTTTTGTCAGCCCCACACATTCTTCGTGGTACCATGTTTTGCACTGTCCACACTGCCGAATGTCAGAAATACGTTCCTCTCCACAAGCGCAGCAAAACTAATTTCCTTCTTCTGATAGTTTTTTATTTTCTCCTTTACTGTTTTCGTTTGAGATTTTTGTCCTTTTTTAGTTTCTTTCATTTTTTTCTAGATTCTCTTATTTTCTTTTCCTTTTTCCTTTTCATTAAAAAGTTCCCTGGTAATCCGCTGACCTTTGTAATTTATTTCTTTTCTCTTTGGTTTAATCTTTATACTAGCATAATTGGGAGTTGACAGTAGCTCTTGAAAAGGATACTTGTGTGCCTTACTTTTAAACCTAGCTAAAGTTATTTGATAATCTGGATCAGAAACACCTCTTTCCTCTTCGGACAAACAAACATGTATCCTATTCGGTGACTCGTTTCCAAACTTACTCAAAAGCAGCGATTGTTGTTCACTATTCATCTCAGGATCTGTCTCTGAATCAGAACTGTAAATAATGCATCGAAAATATCAAAATCCAGTGTTTCCTGAAGAAGTTAAGGTTTTGAAGATTTTATTAGGGTAACTGGATCAAATTGCAATTCTATTTGTGATATTTCTTTGCCAAAGGAATTAGTAGGGACTTCATAGTTCACAACCTGTTCAGAAATTGGAGTAGATATAACATCTATCTGAGGTTCTAGCTGGACCTGAGAGGTACACTGACAGCTTTCTTTTAAAATTGGTGGTGATACAGCAATGTTTTCTGGCTGAAATTCTGTTGGTCGCCTAGTATTTTCATCTTCCGATCAGTATCTGAAATATCAGTAATAAAGGGTTGTACTTGAGATCTGCAGTGCAGTTCATCTTCGTAGCTTGGAGCAGCTGTAGTAGCTCAGGAGGTGGCCTTTCAGTTAAAACGGATAGCGCAAATGCTTCATCCGGTAGTATATCCGGATTGAAAGGGAATAAACCTGTAGCCCGGAAGCCATTTATAATATTTTCATGACTTATACATTTTGACCAAACTTTGGAAAAAATAGCATTAAAACTGGTTTTCGTGATGCGTCTCTCAGGAGTTTGATACATGTAACTTAAGATTTCTTGATCCCAATAATATTCAAACGACTTATTTATGGACTTATCTAGAGGTTGAAGTTCGTGAGTAGTGTTGTTTGGTAGTAAAGGTTAATATCGTGTTTCTCAGCCTCTTCAACAATCTCGTAATCCAAGTGTGACGATGCTCCATCGAAAATCAACAACGATTTTCCTCGTGATTTGTATTTAGATAAGTGTTTTATAAATTCAGTAAATAAATCCGTGGTCATACTGCCCTCCGGAGCCATTTTTATCAAACATCCGGCTGGCAAGTTGTCGCTATATTCAGGCTTTTGTCTCTTTCCTTTGAATATTAACATCGGCGGTATAGCAGTTCCGATAGCGTTCACGCACATCGCAATTGTGACATTCTCGGCGTGTTCAGGTGCAATCAAATGAACACGTTGAGCTCCTCTTTGTGCCAGTACAGTTTGCTGATGGTAAACTGTTAGGCGACAGCCCTTTTCATCAATATTATAGAGACGCTCTGGGTGATTAGCAATGTCTAATTCTTCGAATAACTTTTTCACCTCTTCAAAGTGCTGTTGGACAATCGATCTATTTAATTTTTGAGCACGTGCAGGATTCATAAATTGCGCCTTCCTTTTAGCAATGTCAGGATTCCTTTACAAGAACATTTTTAACCAGTCTTTGCCGGCGAGACCAGAATCTTTATTAAAGTTGTGTTTTAAATTATATGTTTCACAAAAAATAAAAGCTTGCCTGAGTATGGTTTTAGGATGTAGCGGCATCCCGATATTTGCAAATCTTATAATCCTCCTTTTGAGGTCTTCTTCCTGTTCTTTGGTCATGACTGAAGAACGTCCCAAACGTTTCACAGTGCTGCCCGACTGCAAGTGATTTCTTAGTGTCCGTCGTGGTATGTTATGACGATTTGCAATAGCGCGTTGCGTTAATTGACCTCGTTCTATAGCTGCCATAGCTGCACATAAACTTTCTTCCGACCACTTAGCTCGTTTTTGAGGCATGTTGACTGCGTCAGGAAAGTAAAAATAATAAATTCCACCAATAACATCATTTTCCTATACTCAAATCAAGCAAAACCTATGCTATGTTACTAGTCAATGGATTATCTAACATAAATACCACAAGTTCAAATTCCCCATAATACAATATTCCTAATAATACAAATATCAAGTTAATAACAATAAGTTGACAGATTTGACTAAATGTTATAAAATAAAATTATTGGAACATGTCCCATCAAATTTAGCTTTGTTGGGTAATAAGGCCCAGAGCCAGTTCTCGTGGGCGTTATTACCCATGTGACCTAATTTCAGAAAACTGCTAATAATTCATTTAAAAATAGTCCAAGAAGGAACTAAATGACAAAATATTGAAGAATAATAATAGGTTCTAACATTTTACTAATTAATTAAAGTACAAAACAATAATTAAACAAAAAAATTACTGTTTTAAATCACCTATTTTTTACCGTTTTAAATTTACCGTTTTAATCATCCTCGTGAGATTTAGCTCGTTATTGTTAAAATGGCGGCGCCAGCGATGGCAGCGCCTATGGTATGGCACGCGAACCTATTTATGTCAAGTGGATCTATGTGTACGTAAACTTATCTTCCGTTTAAAATCATTTAGGCACAAGTTTTCAAATGTGGGCCTTATTACACCGCGGGCCTTATTTGCCGCAAGTACCTTATTCTTTAGTTCACTTAATAAAAAATCAGACAAAACTAAAATTCTGTCTTCACATGCCTCATATTTCTACGAGTAAAGAAATGTATATATTATATGTATTACTCGTAGCCATATCCAATATATCAATTTGACGTTTACGTATTATGATATGTAGTTACATACGTTTAAATATGTGTGTATACATTGGAAATTAAATCGGTAAAGGCATTTATGAAGTGCGAAATAAATAATATTTGCAACATTATCGAAGTGCGGCGTTAACTTCACAAAATCTATTTACGCGAGAACAAAAAGGTATGTAATGATTTTCTCAAGAGTGGAACTTAAAATCATAAGTCTCTTTCATTTCGATTTCATACAATCCGAAAGAATCGATCTGTCAAAAATGTATCGATCTTAAAAGATTGAAATCAATAGGTCGCAAACCCCAATCAATCAGTCAATTGTCTTTGTTACATAGAAAAAACGTCTTGTAACATAGAAAAAACGATAGATATTTGTTCGTTACCATATATTTTGACATTCACCGTTTAGTTTTGTAATAGTTCATATTTAAATACGTACGTCGAAGTGGTTAGTTTTTTGTTAAATTTCCTAAAAAGTGTAAAGTAGTATAGATTATGCTTTTTACTTACTCTAGCGGGTTTCATTAGGTTCTTTTACAAATATACTATTATGTCGTCTCGTAAACGAAGCGAAATATGGAAACTTACGAGTTTATGTTGATATTATTGTTATCTTATAGTTTATTTATGTTTTAAAAATAATTTAGTTTGTTAGAAAATTTGAGTATTTAATGCAACTTTCTGAAAATCAAGTCTTTTTCTATTCTGTGATTGCTTATCTGTAATTCCTATAGTTAGATTATTTCTTTTTTAAACGATTTAAGTATTTTGTTTATGAAAAAAATATTTATTTTTTTAAACAAGTCTGATTTAGCATAAAAGCGAATTTTCTGTTTTTTTTTTTTAATGAAAGAGAATAAATAAAAAGCTAAGTGTCTACAAAAACAGGGCCCTGTCGCGATTATTTAAAAAAATGTGATTTGAAAAAATTCACATACAAAAGTGCAGTACATATATTCTTTCATTTGAACGGAAAAACCTGGGAAATTCACATTTTTGCTAAATCAGACTTATACAAAATTTTTCGTTACGTTTGTCTAGATTATTAATTTGGTTGACTAGTTGTAGATAAATAATAATAATAATAGTCACGGTGTTAAATAACGGATGATACGCCAATCTATGTGATATTACTGCCAGTCTCTAGCCTCTAGCTGTAAAGTATGAGAAGTTGATGTTTTTTATGTACAAAGAACGAACTAAAAGAACTAGTTTTCGACTTTCAATGACCTAGATTGAACTAGGTCACGCAAAAGACCTAAAACGCCCATCTCTAACGAAACTGACACAGTTTGCATTTTCAGTTTGATTTCATAATGTGTTTTTCTACATAGCCTTTAGTCGAGTGACCAATAACCGAGTGACATCTTTTTTGCATATATATGATAATATGGCCAGGCCAAGGTTTTACTGTTTAATTTGTTTCTTATAAATAGCTATATTTATAGTCACATATATTAAAATCGAAAAAGAATTAAACACAAGTTTAATAAAAAAATAAAGCATTAACATACCATAGTAAAATTTTAAAAACGTGTTCAAGTTATTCTAAATTACCTTATTAAAGATTTTAAATATTTTAAAGGTTTACTTTTGGAAATACTTGTAGAGGGTTGAAAGAAAGAATAATAGGGACGTATCAATTAATATATTTTTGAGTAAAACAAAAAAAAAACAGTATGTGAATAAGCAATCGAAACTTATATTCGGTTGGTTTTGATATTTCTTACAAAAGAAATATAATTATACTTTTTGTATTGAATTATATCAAATTTCTTTTTCTTTGAAAATTAGTTTAGGTGTAAAAAGATAATGAATAATTGTATTATTATAACATATGGGTTTTGAGATATGACTAAATTATTCACTTGAACATTTTTTTTCCTTTGTAAAATCACATTTTAGTTATTAAAGTTAGAGTAGAAAAGTTATTTTATTTTATATACTTAATTATATAACAATTATTTTATTACGTACTATGTTATTAATCAGTAAAATATATTTTCCGAAATATCAAATATGACATGAGGGCTTGCCATTTGTTACATTTCGTGTAGTACATATATCTTGGCCATCTTTATAATCTTTGTGTGAAAGCTGTTGTCTAGATTTAAGAAAATAGCAATTTCAAACTTTTCAAACAGAGAGATATTTTTGTATTTATATCTTTTGAGCGTACATTTTTCGTATTTATTATATATACAAGTACACTATAATCTATTTTAAAATAATAGTAAATTTATGGGATACATGTGATATTTGTCTACCAGACACAGATATGATTGCTTGAAAAATGATGCACTATATAACCCAAGTTGTGAATACGTTCCTGACAGTACTTCAAACTTTATTTGAATTATCCACCCGTACCGGGCATTTCATAGTGATTGTGGTGTCTAACTTACTATTTACCGTAAAAGATATAACAGAAAATATTAAAACTTTCATAACCATTATCTGTGAAGATAACGACGCGTTTTTCAAATTAGACGTTTTGAATTACGTGAACTATGTACCAAGAAGTGTTTTTGATTTTTGTAGCTACTGTTATAGCTTTTCGACTATGATTATCTACCAGTTAATAATATCTGTCAAAAATGTGTTCAACTTTTTTGTAAATTGCATTATAGTGTTGTATACCTTTTTTGTAAATGGGTGTATTTTAGTGTATCAAACCATCGTGGCTATAGGCAATGGTTTTTGGTTTCTGATTACATTCTTTCCTGTCACGATAGGTTACATTATAAGTTTATTTTTTGAAACAATTCTACACTATTTGTTTTTATTTTATAAGTTATTGCACACGTTAGCAATTTATATTATAGACGTGCCAGTAGAAAGTTTCTTAGGACTAACATCATTGGTATTGTCAATTTATATTGTCAATCTATACATAGTTGAAATTAGAACTTACTTCACTTTGCTTTATTGGAGTGTACTGAGAAAATTATATCAATGTTATTATTTTTTTCGCTATTACCTTGTTAATTCGGAAACAAGAGTTATACGTCGATTAATAGGTAACGAACTGTCTAATAATAATGAAACGGGTTCGGAAGACACAGACGAAGACATTAATTCCACAGACTTGCTCTGTGTTGTTTGTCAAGAAAGAAAGAAAAATATATTAATTCTTCCATGTAAACATATTTGTTTATGTAGTCAGTGTTGTAGAGAACTTTACGCATATCAAAGACACTGCCCTATGTGTAGACAGTTTATATCTCATTCTGCTAATGTTTACTTATAGTTTGCAATATTTATAGTAAATATTTTATAAAAGTGGCTTTTGGGTAAAGTTATAATTGTTAATCAATAGACATTATTGTATAAATATCGATATGGCAAAAAAAACTATAATACTGCTTGCAATAAATATATTTTTCTGATTCATTTTATTTGCATTGTATAAACATCATTTTATTTGCAATGTATCGGCAATGTTAGCAGCAAAGTTGTCAAGAGTATATCTACCTGAGACAAACGATTCAGCTGGATAGTAACAACTTTGACAAAGAAACTGACAAGAATTTGACTGGATAGCATTGAGGAAATCATGTTAGATCTTCACGTTGCTGATTTTGCTATCACTATAGACGAACATCAGTGCATTTTTTCCATAATGATCTCTGTTGCTGAAAATGAAGACTTATATAAATTTAAATTCGCTCAGTGAGAAATACATTAAGCTACGCTCGAAGTGTCTGAAAGATAAAATCCAAAATAATGAAGTCTTATGGAGAAGCAAAGTAACAACGTTGACAAATTGCAGCCGCAATGGACAGGTAACATTAGTAAAGATTCAATAACTGATGGGGTAGATGAGCTCTCGAGTAGATATCACAAACCTCGAAAGCACAGTTTCTGATACCCCGTAACTAGATGTCCTGATGACTTAAAATATCGATAGAAGTGATTGAATTTGGAAGCCAGAGAACAAGTCTACATCCAGTAGTATATAGATACAGGCTGATGATTATTTGTATAACAATTTTATTTCTAGTCAGCTTTAATTGCAAATTGAATGTCATATTTTTATATATAAATATATTAGATTAAGAAATTTATTTTTTTTCATTGGCTGTTAAAAAAATAAGGTATTGTAGCATAAGAATTGTAAGATGATTGAATGAAAACTCTTAAAATTTTTATATGCTTTTCTTGAAACTAAATTATTTTTTGCTATTATAGAAATAGCAAAAAATAAATATGCATTAAATAAATTATTAAAACTTTCATTGAAAATCACATAAATTTATAAGAATCTTAATGTTTTGAACTTATAAATTAGTTCCATCACAAAATTATCTGTTTTATAAACTAATTTTTTTCAAATGACGATAATCATAAAATGATAAAGTAAAACAGGTTGATAAGATGGAAAAAACTGTAAAAACTAACAAAATGAACAATGTTTCATTAAAATAAAATTACAATACGTAAAGAAAGTATTGTAATTTTACAGTGATATTTTTCTGACGGTGATATTTTTCAGGTAACTAATATGTAGTTAGCTGAAAAATATCACCGTCAGAAATTAATCGCTACATTTTGTATAAAGTGACCATCATCAAGTGCATCTAATTGTAAGTGTAGAAGTGACTCGGTAAAAATAACTTATTTTGAAAAAATACATCTGCTTTATAAAAGTTTAAAAAAACTAAATACAAGACTGTTTTGTTCCCTTGAATTTTTTAATTAGTTTTTATTTTTTCTACGTATTTCAAAAAAAGATTGGCAAAGCTTTTTTCCACAATCTGGGATTTGTTGAATAAAGTTATATATGTATTTTAGTTTAAAATAAAAGAACTTTTTATATATCTGGAAGTATTTTTAAATAATTGCATACTTCTGCTTAAATGATAATCTTTAGTCCACTTACATAAGCATTTATCCTTAATGTTAAATCAGCAGGTTTCCCAGACATATTACAAGTCTACCAAATACTAGTAGAACTCACACTACGAGGATTCCGTGCATCTTTATAGACACTTGTAATCATTTAAGGCTACATAGTATTTATGTTAAACTTTTTAAAAACATTATTCACATCACAAATAATTGCCTACTATATCAATCACTGGTATAAAAACATTGTATATATTTAAATATTAAGTACTTCTCACCATGTAATGGAAAAAAAATTTACTTCCACTTTATATGTATGGTTTACCTCCCCTATATGTAAAGTGGAAGTAATTTTTTTTGTACCCCATAAAAAACTTCTTTAAAAATGTTATATAACTTTGTAGGCATTATAAATATTTATAACTATGCCAAATATCATCTTTACTGATAGTCTGCAATTAAAATTGGTATGACATAGACAGATGGAAATGACGAAATTATAAGGGTTCCTAGTTTGACGACAAACCCTAAAAATGGAAAAGAAAATGGGGGAGCATCAATGCATATTAAGTAAACCTATGTATGTTTAGCTATTTATTTACCATATTTGAGTTATTCTTGTTGTTCCTATTTATCTCACATTTTATTTTTAGGTGCATTTTGTGCTAACTCGTAAGTTTTTAATGTGAAAAATTGTGATTGAAAATTGTTGTGATTTAAAAATAATTTAACTCAAATATTTATTGACCTATAAATTAAAGGAAATTATGAACTTAGCAGATAGGAGGTAACAATAATTAACGTTATTTTATTTGGCGGTCTTTCCTTTACTAGCAGATTAGTGACGAGTAATAAAAATGTCCATTCCATTCAGAAACACTGCAAGTTTTTTTTTCTGTTGCATTTGTTTTTTGCGTTTAGTGAGAAGTCTCCATGACTATTACTTTTGTCTACTGGACTATAATATTACTTTTCTGATCTGGATTTTTCATAATTATTAGACTGCTTTTATGTAGTCATTAATTATTTTTCTTCGTTCATAATTAATTTACATCATTATTATAGTTGCATAACAAAACAAAACTCGCTGGAAGACAATATTCTGAATATATCTAATGACGAAGTAGAATGATCTGCAAATTATTCTGACTAACATTTTAGTTAACATCCGAAAACACATCACAAGAAACAATGCTGATGGTATTTAACTAGTGGTGGATGTGGAATTAGACCCCTTTTCACCTATGTCAAATCCATAAGTGTTCAAATAGATGAACGAAGATAGATGGAGAAGATCCTAAGATTTTCCATGAAACAGTAATGTGGACAGACAAATCCCATATCAACATTTTTTATTTACAATTTCAATTCGACAGTATATTTTTTTAAGTTAAAAATATGTAAATGTGATATAAATGATGCAGAACAAAATAATCACAATGGACAAGGAACATCTTAAAAAGATGCTGATCGTGTATATTAATTGGGATTATGAATATCTTATAATTATTGCAAAATATTTTCTGCGAAATTTTTTTTGCTTGTGCGAACAATACCATTTAGCAGCCTCTTCCTTTTTATTAAATTTGCAGTTTAATTCATTTACAGGGAAATGAAAAATCATAAATTATTGTTTTGATATCAATCATTACTTTCACTTATCTATATTTAACGGTGTAATTTTTTTTAATAAGCAGTAACTTATCAATGAAACTAGCTGTTGTTTATGGCCTCACTTGTGTGGAAAAGGAAAAATAGTTGCGAAATAAAAAAAAGTGATATATAGAATAGAAGAAATAGAGTGAAAAGAAAAAGCCTGTGTCCCGCAGTAGGTAGCTGTACATTGACATGTTACTGTGAAATGTTATTACATAGTTATGTTTACACTCTGACTTATGTTGTAAATGGGATGATTTTTGTAATTATCAAGAAAATAAATTCTATTTAGCTATAAATTATGTTCATCTCCATGACAGGTCATTTGCAACATTTCACGGAGATTGAGTAGTGGAGTACATCATAAGTACGCATTTATGTTATCTTATACTATTTAACGAGCAATTCTTGTATGTATGTATATATATATATATATATATATATACATATATATATATATATATATATATATATATATATATATATATATACATATATATATATATATATATATATATATATATATGTAAATGGTTTCTCGGAAACGGCTCTAACAATTTCGATGACATTTGATATATTTATTGCATAGGTGAAAGATAATTCCAAAGATGACTAATATCTATGTTAGTCATCTTTGGAATTATCTATGATAATTCCAAAGGTTGATTATTTTTGAAATGGCAGCCATTTAAAATTTTCAAAATTACTTTGGACACCACTGTATTACTTAATAACTTTTGAATGGAAAAACATAGGAGAGAACGGCTAGGGGCAAGGTGAGAGGGAAATGTAGAGAAAGGGAAGGGGAAGGGGAGGGCATGGTGAAGGGAAGGGGAGGAGAAGGTGAAGGAGGGCGAGGGGCAGGAAAAGAGGAAGGCGGAGGGTAAGGGGACAGTGAAGAGGAAGGGGAGGGGGAAGTGGAAGGCGAACGCGAATGCAAACGAGAATACGAACGCGAACGTGAGACTGAAGGCAGAACGCGAAGGCAAAGGGGAAGAGGAAAGGGATGGGGAAAAAAATCTATTACTAAATCTGATACCACGAAACAAGAAATTTCATGTTCCTATCGGAAACTCGAAATACACCGAGCATCGCTCTGTCACTTGGTGCTACTAATAAGAGAAAAAAAATAAGAGCTAACACGAAAATCACTTCAAAAATTTAAAGTTAAGGAATTCTTTCAAGTTAACATATTGGTGCCCTCAATTTAGTTGGTCATTTTTAAACACTACTACTATACCACCTATAAAATATACTGAGTTGGCTGTTGGTAACCTCAGTTGATGAAAGGTAACAAAATACTTTTTAAACATCCAAGAGGAAATAACTAGCAAATACGTGATTTATTTACTGTTTTTCAAAATAGTCTCCATGGCACTGTATGCACAATGATGAAAAACAATATAATGTGATGAAAACACTTAGAGAAACAGCTGGTCCACTCTTTGGACGTCTCTATGACCTTATTGAAGAGAGTCCCTACTTCCTGGTGTCTGGGAATTGCATTCCTCATAGTTTATTTTTCTTTGGGAGTAAATAGAAATTGTATGGTGTCAGGTTGGGGCTATACAGCGATTGACCCATAATTTCAAATTTCGACACCTGACTTCAAATATTTAATCATTCATCTGGCCGAGTATAGAGGGGGCTTATCATAATTAAGGAATTTCCTCTAAGGGCATTGCTCTCAAACTTTTTCTAAAACAACAGGCAAACAGTTGCTAAGAGGTATACCAATCTGCGACAATCGTTCTTTTCTCTCCAGAAAAAATAATAATTCGACCATTTGGAGAAGAGGTGACCATCTTTTTTCCAGCACTTTATCTTTTATTAAACTAAGCCGAGTCGTTAAAAACATACAACGCTATAGTATGTTGCAACTTTTCATGTTTAGAAGATTGCAATATGATGTCTTATATTACGATAAAGCCAAATAGAGATCCGCATGCTTTAGTATGGACGTACCGCTTATAAGCACGTTTGGCATATTGAATGAAAATGAATGCTCTTAAGTATAATAAAGTCTTTAATCATAATTAAATGTTAAGCAAATGATAAGTTGATGTCGAAATGATAAGTTGATGTAATTCCTAATAAAATTATAGTCCACGAAACTATTTTAAGTGATGTTATTGATAAGTTCTCTAGTAGTCTTATATCTGGTGTAATAGACATTACATTCTTATATCTGGTAGGTATAATAGATGTTGAAATTAGATTTAATTTTATCCTTAATATATTGGAAGAATTTCCCATTAATTTGTTATTCAAGTTAGAAGATATCTTAAATTTCATAATATTTGGCAAATAAAATATACTATATCCCTCTATTTTTATGCTTCACATATTATATAACGAACCGAAAGGAATGATTATTATATACAGAGATCTGAGAGGGTCTATGTTCCAATGTATTTAGAAGTAAATACTTCAATGAATGTGTTCCAGTTAATTTCTTTCAATACAAATAAGAAAATTATATCTGTTCTAAGAATTCCCTTAATTAGAGTTTGAACGAAATAACTATATTAAAACAAAAACACGAAAACGTAATAACTACATTAAAACAAGAAGAAGAAGAAAAAAGAATGAAGAATCCTAGGCCAAAGGCTATAAAACTAAAATAAAAAAGGTAAATAACGGTTGTCAAGATAAAAACTAAAATTCTAAAGGAAGTTGATAACTGCGGTAACCCGGATAATAATTTACAAACTTCTTCAAGCAAAGGCCCCAAGATTAACATCTTAGAAGATAAAGAAACGGTTGTCAAGACAAAAGCTAAAATTCTAAAGAAAGTTGATAACTGGATAATATCTAAAGAAAGTTGATAACTAGATAATCCGGATAATTCACAAGCCTCTTCAAGCAAATGCCCCAAGATAAACATCCTGGAAGATGAAATATTACAATCACATGAAAAATTTTCACCTCAAGACTATAGAAATATATTTTCAACCGATTGAAAGAAGTCAATCACCAAACCGAGCAAAATCAAGTAACGCAAAATATGGCAGAAAACATAAATAAATTCAAACTAAAGAATGTAAAAAGAAACATAAAACCCACATATTTCACATCGGAATGCAGTGATGGTTACAGCACTCGTGAAACAGAGGCATCCGACGTAGAAAATTTGAATGATTATTTTAATCAATATTTGCGAACGAATAATGATGATAACGAAAATTTGGATCGAAATGAAATATCCTTTGTGTTTTCTGATATTGCGTATGATGATGACACGAAGCTAATTGAAAACAAAGATAATTTAAAGAAAAATGATAGGGTATTAGTCCAATTTTGCTCCAAAAAAAGTATTAAACACTATGTTGGAACAGTGTTGTCTATCAAAAATAAAAATCCCACAATAAAATATGTTCCGAAAGCTAAAACTAGGACAAGAGAATCTGTTTTCACCCATGCCAATGTGGACGATGTACATGAACTGACACACGTTAATGATATTTTAACTGTTCTTCCTGGACCCAAGATATTACGTCGGGGTGAAGTCGGATTTAAAATTAGTTTTGAAGTCTATAACGTGCAATAAATTATACTTACACATTCTTTTCGATCCATGGTTATAAATAACATGGTTATAAACCCTAGTCTAAAACTACGCATATATGTTATTATTTAAATAATTTTCGTAAGCTTAATCTGTTTTACCTTTATATCAAGCAAACAAGTCTTTTTAAATATAATTGAATGGAAGAGGTGCCACGATTATTTATAAAAAATGTTTAGATTAACCGAACAAACTGTCTAAATATACATAGTTTAAAAGAATAACTGCCTTAAGTAATCTCTATTATTTATCAAAGAATATTTAGATTAACTTTTTAAATATAAACTAAATCATGTCATTGTGAACTAAATGAAAACCTTAATTACTATATTTAAATGATGGTTATTTGTTTGTCTTAGATTCTGAACTCAAAAATAAATAATAAATATATACCTTACATTTTACAAACAAATATCCATAATAAACTAAAATATGAACATTGAACTCTGCGCTTACAAAATCGGCCGTGTAGATCCGATGGCGTTTTATCATAGCTCACCCCTGAGAAAAAAACATTAACTATCACTGACCAGTAGAAGTATAACCCGCTTGCCCCTTTTTTCCAATCGGTATTAAACTATATATTTATGGAAATAAAGCTTCGAATGTATTGTCCATTTTAGCTCACATACGGCTTAATTGTATCAAATCTTTCAATTAACCGTCATTATATATTTTATGAAAACATGGCGTACTTGCTCTGTTTCGCGGGGTAAGTGCGTCTACAGGTACAGTTTATTTAAGAAAAGAATATATCCAATAAGAGTTATCTGATTGTTTCAAATTACAGATTTATATGTAGTAAGTGAAATATACTATCTTATGATACAAAATTTTATGGCCGAAAGAAAAAAACTATAAAAATATTTACAATGAAATTCAACTTTGCAAAAAGTATGATGCTCTTGCCCCGACTGACCTTACTAAAGTTTGCACCTACCAATGTAATGAATGTGAATTTAATATCATTTGTATTGATTACAAACATGGAATAAACTCGTAAGCGAACTAGACTCCATTACAGATGAGCAATAATAATCCATTACATTGTTTATCCATTTACATTGTTTTTATTCCTTTAATTTGTAGCATAACTCATTTTATAACTGATATAATATGTAAAACCAGTGGTCGCCATCATTTCCCGTATTGTTTTTCCAACCCCTTAATATTATCTACATTGAAATAGTAGAAGTTAATCCTTTGTCATATCCTCATCTAGGAAATGACCTGTAATAATCTCCATATATAAATTTTTGCATTTTTGGCCACCAAAAAAAATTAATGCCAAGTGTTTTTCTCAATATCGTTGATATAATTCATTAATTCTTTGCTAGATTTCTGATCTATAGATTGCAAAAAATAGCTGCTTTTAGATTATTAAAACCCAAATTGGGGCTTTACATACAATGTATTTAAAACTTTTTTTATTCCAATTTAAAGTTGCGTGGAATTGGTTAGTCCTAACTTGATATAGAAAGGAGGTAATAGTAGTGTTGCTGTACCAATACATACTATGGTCATCAATCCAGATAATGAAACTACGAAGAAAAGTGTTCTGAAAGAACAACATATTCACCTGCCGACACGCGTCGTTCACCTCCGAGCAAAGAACACCAATCGAATAGTCATATACACGGTGGCTAACTTGAAGCAATCCAATCACAGGTGTGGCCTGTCTGTCTCTCCAAAACAGCTTTTAATCATAACATCCAGCGAAATGTCCGCCATTCGCTACTAAGTTTATTCTTCAAGTGTCATGTCATCGGTGGGTCGCACTGTGGTCCGGATCGTTAATCTGGCAGCCCAAAATATACTTTTTGACTAATTTTAGTTTAAATTACAAAAAGTGTAAATTATTCACTATATATTAAAATATAAATAACCTTAAGTCTGCTTATAATAAATTAAAGTTTTCAATTTCAAATATTTTGATGATAAAAATGAAATTATTTGAGTGAAAACCATATAATAATTAAGAAAATATTTATTCGCCATCCTCCTCACTTTCACTTTGCTCTCCACGTTTTAAAAGTATTATCTGTCGTGATAAGCTCTTATATTTTTTCTCTCGTTTAATACGAAGACTACTTGTGAGAGGATCTGATGAAACCAGTTGTAGGTGTAATATGTCTTCTGGTGTTTTCGTTCTACTAAATTTGCATGCGTGGTGCTTCCTATAATTTTATTAGCCTTTATTAGATCCTCCTGGATCTCTTCAGACAACATACCAATTGCTCATATGGCTTCTTTGTTTAGTTGTCTTCTTTGATTAGTTGTCCACCATATATTAATAGTTTGTGAATCGATTAAGTTTATAGCAATGTAAGTAAGTTACACTAGACTGTTAGCATACGATTTTACAGATAACCCACTGATTTCTAAAGAAAAACATTTTCTATATAGTACGTAATTATGATGAAGCAATTATTACAAACTTAAAAAATAATTAATTTATAAATTTGCAATATTATATATGTACATTGTTGGTTAAATACCCTATTCTTTTATTTGCAGTTGGAGGTGGAAAAAACAATTAAAATAGAAAGTGGTACAAAAATTGAACGAAGAGAGATTAATTTTTTTATTAGTCGTTGGAAGGTTTAAGTAATTCAAAGTATTTGTTAAAAGGTAATTATTGAATAAGAACTTGTGCAACGGTTATGAGCCTATTGATTTAAAACAGGGCTGTCCAAACTACATACCTTCGCTGGCCAATTAAATTTACTACAAAAGCTTGAGGGCCGCAGAAAAAAATACTTTTAATTTGAAGTAAAATAAAATACAGGGTAATAATTTCTTTAGACGTTTATTGGTTCTTCATTAATTTATCTTTAACAATCACATCGATATCAACATCAACATTCGTTGTTGCCAGACGCATTGCATGAAGACGTGACAGTGAAGATCTGTACTTAGATTTTATAAAGTTCATGGTTGAATACGCGCTTTCACATAAATAAGTGCTGCCCATCATCGATCCCATTTTCAAGCCAAAATTTGTTAATTTAGGGAAACGATCGTCAAGGATCTTAAAAAAATCAATTCCAGTTTCTGTTCTACACTTGTAAAAGGGGTCTGCATGTACGTCACATAATTCCAACTGGTAATCAGTCTACGATTTCGATTTGAATCGTTAATGGATGCGTAAAAAGAGACAAATCGCTCTCTAATTTTTTGAAATCTGCGCAACGCTGCTCAAATTTAAATATTACCTCGTCGATGTACTTCAGGTGGTCAGAAAAGTTGCATCTTTCAAAATTTCTCATTTCGGTATAATGTTCTTCGCAACTTGGATAAAAAGAAAAATCATTTTTTTCCAGTGACGTTTTGAACAATATCAGTTTATTTTTTAATCCATTTACATATAAGTTGGCTATATTGTGTTGTTTGCTTTGTAATTTTAAATTTAATTCGTTCAAATGTTGTGTCATATCAGTCAAAAATGCGAGATCAGCAAGAAATTCAGGATCTTGCATTTTAGTTTCCATATCAGTAGTGTCAGATTTTATTTCATTTTTAAGAAATATGGAAATTTCTTTCCGTAAATCGAAAAAACGTGCAAGCACTGACCAGCACTCAACCATCGGATTTCTGAGTGTAACTGCAGATCCCCATAGGTTGCGTTAATTTCAGTTAAAAAATTGCAAAATTTACGATGACTCAAAGCTTTGTTTCCGCCTATAATAAGATTTGTTATTTTAACAACTATTTTCATGACATTCATTTGGCGCAAAGATTTTCCGCATAAGGCTTCTTGGTGTATGATACAATGGATTAATGGGTAATCAATGCCATTTTGTTTAAGATGTCCCGTAAATCCTGTAACGTTTCCTGTCATAGCTTTTGCTCCATCGGTCACAATACAAGAACATTTTTGAAACCCACCGTATTCTATGACAGTTTTGTTAACAGCTTGAAAGATATGCCTTTAGTTGATCCATGTAGCGGCACTAAATTTAACATTTCCTCCGGGATCGAAAAATCTTTTGAAATGCAGCGAATAAAAATTATTAATTTACTGATATCTGTTTGGTCGGTACTTTCGTCCAAACATAATGAATAATATTCACAGTTTACAATGTAATCACAAATTTTTTTTTCGAAACAAATTCTCCCATATCATCTATTCGTCGCGCAACTGTTTGGTGAGATAATGTTACAGATTCAAATTTTTCCGCCAATTTCGGCTGCATAAAGCGATAAGCCATGGCAACTGCGCATTTTTTTATAAAAACTCCGTCGCTGAATGGTTTTTTAGCTTTGGCTAATTGCAAACAAACTTCATAAGAAGTAGCCAAACGTTATTCATTGTCTGTATTTATTTTTGAAAAATGACTTGTCTGCTGCGTTAGTTTCTTCTTATACTCAGCCACAACAATTTTTCTGGCTTCACCGACATGGTTTTTATATTTTTCTTCATGTAAAGTAGTATAATGACGTTTAACATTATATTCTTTACTCACAGACATAACCTGCATACAAATCATACACTGAATTTTATTATTGTTATTGCAAATAAAATAGTCGAGTTCCCACTTCTCATTAAAGGCACGATGTTCATCACTTATTTTTCGCTTCTTCGTAGACATCATGAAGTTTTTTAAGTATTTTTCTCAAACCAGCTGGTCAAATACTTGTGAAATTCACAATTACTTGTTAAAAAACGTGTGAAATTCAAGCAGTGATACGAACTCAGCGGCAGTGATACGAACTTAATGAAAGCACAAGTTTAACTAATACGGACACAAACAAATACTAACATAAACATCTTATTTACAGACTTCTTTTGTAAACAAAATACTTTCCGGGAATTCCCCCAATAATATAAAGATAACTTCACTTTTAAATGATGTCATGCGAATGGAATGTTACTAGATTAAAAATAAATGAATTATATATAATATTTTGAGAAATATTTCTATTATCCAAACTATTTATAGGTATCCAAAACTATTTTCTGATTATTTTAGATTTAAAATGTCAGAAAATAGTTTTGGATACCTATAAATACTGTAGATTCAAATTTGAAAATATGCGTCGCGGACCGCATAAAAACAAGCCGCGGGCCGCATGCGGCCTGCGGGCCGTTGTTTGGACAGCCCCGATTTAAAAGATAAAAATAAGTCGTTATTACATCTAAGTGCTTTGTTCAGCTGGAGATTTACTATATGCAGGCAATGAATAAAAGATTATTTAGAAAATAAGTTTCAAAAAAACAATAATAAGTGATATTAGGTTGGATCTTAGTTTTTAGAATGTTTACACAGGAATAATTATGATATTATTATATTCTGCTTTTTGTCTTTGATTCTTTATTAAGTGTTGTCGACAATTTACATTGGGGATTTTATACAGAATGTATATGATAGATTAAGTAGGATACAGAAATTAGCCAATTAGACATTATTAGGATACAGAGTTACCTATAATGAGTACAAACATATTTTAAATAAAAGGTTACGCTCAGAATTTTTATAATACAGTAGACAGTAAAAAGAGAGTTAACAATTTATTTAATGAATATTCGTATTGCAATTAAAACTATTAGAATATTATTTTAATGACTGAAGCTAGTTATCAGTTCATCTTGATATGTAAAAGCGGCGGATACGTTTGTAAAATAGAAACGTCCATTCATTGTGTTTGTATGTGGCTACTAAGTTTTTATTGTTTTTTTTTTAGTTATGTCGCTCCAACTGGCGAATTTTCTAATAAAGTCTTAATTTCAGAATTGTTTCAATTATACGTTTTTTATAACTAAAAATGTAAGAAAGTACAACTGTCAAACGTAAAAACATCTCACCAAACACTAATAAACTTGCGGTGAGTGCTCATCAAATGGGCACTCGTTGCAACTTCATTAGTCTGTGCAATAGGGGAATAAAGAAACTATTAGTACTTGGAAACGCGAAAATGCTATCTCTCTCGCGTAATTACTTGAAGTTGACCATCTATTTAGTATATGATCTGTGGCCAGTAGTTCTAGCGATCTCGTACAGAGTTTCTATTAATTTCTTTTGTTATTGCCGAGGCTTATAACTTATTTTTGTTTGTGTCGATATGGATCCTAAAAGTATATAGTGAAATTAGGACGTTTTAAACTAAGTAGGCTGAACAATATTGTTTTACGCTGCTTGATAGGCTTGAAGTTGTTTCGGTTTACCTCATATGCAACAAAACTGTCGATCTTGTTAACACTGCCAATTTAAAGCGATGCTACGAAATAAGTCATCAGCAGTTCCATAAAAATTGGAATTGGGTAGTGAGGCTCGTTAAGAAAAACTCCAAGCATATCTACCTTCTTACAAAAAAACGGCCTTACTAGATTGCTGTGTGAGCGAGCAAGAAAAATCTGCAGAAGCAGCGTTGCATATGCGTTGGATGCTTAATGACCACCAGCAGCCATTTTCAGACTCTGAGATAGTAAAAGAAGGTACGTTGGAAGTGACCGCGGTATTGTTTGAAAAGAAAAACGACGTTATTGCCGCAGTTAAAGGTATTTCATTTTCGGCAAGAAGCAATACAAGAAGAACTCAAATTTTGGTAGTTTGCTTGAACTTTTGCAGAAGACGCTTTGCTGCGCCATAGTACTTACTGCATGTGACATTGTTGACGAAGAATAAATGTCTATTTTCGTTCGATTTTTGAATATTGAAAGGAAAGAATTTAGGGTAGAATGGTTCAATATTGCCGCTTAAAGATAAGAATAACGGACAAGATTTATTCAAGACTTTTGATGACTTCATGACGAAATCAAACATTAGTTATGATAAAATGGTGTCTTTTCAACTGACGGGGTCTCAGCGATGATCGGTAAAGTAACAGATTATTCTTGTCATTTCACCCAGTCTTGTCTTCTGGGACCCGTAACATCCCCCCTCATATAAAAGAAGGGACCTTCGAAGATCCGCTAATAGTGTCTTGAATCTATAATCACAGCGCTTTTACCCAACAGGGTTAAGTACAGTAAGCTAGTAAAGGGACTGAAGGACAAGAATGCTGGGCTACTATCTTACCATTGCATAATTCGCCAGGCAACCCTTTAGGGGAAACTTAGTGCCGTTCCGAAATATTGATTAATTTTATGAGGTCTCGTTCTGTTCCTCAGTATAGACAGTTCAAATAGTTTTTATCTTAGTATGATTCAACGCATTCTCACTTACCGTGACTCAATAATGTTTGTTGGCTAAGTAAAAGTTAAGCGATTGAAAATTTTTGGCAAATAAAAGTTGAAGTAAGCAAGTAGGTAACAAGGAACCATTTCGAGTTTCTAGCAAACGAAAGCAGTATGCTAGCTGTGGCTTTCCAGAAAGACATTCCGAAAAATTTAAATGCGCTCAATATATAGCTACAAGGAAATGAAAAATGTGTGATCCGATACAAAGTGTGTTTTCTTTCCGTCGCAATTTGGATATCTTCGAAAAAGACATAATTTATTCACTTTATAATTTTATCAATAATTTATTCACTTTCCAACAATCTTTGAATATAAAAATAATTTAGAAATAAACATTGCAGTACTTACAAATTTTAATTTGCAGTAAGGTTCCAAGATTTCTTAAATTGACCTAATCACGTATTTGGCTACCACATGAATTTTTTTCTTCAGATATTTAATCAACACGAAATAATAAAAATGTCATTCAGGAATATGTGAACTATAAGAATTAAGTATTAGACCTTCAAGCTACGTAGTAGAAAATTTCAATATTCAGATTATAAAGTTTGTTGGAGTGAATTTTATTCAAAATTATATAGGGTTGTACTCAAAATTATTCAGGCGTGGTAGGATATGCAAGCGAAGAGAAAACACTCATTGCGAATCTCTCGTCAAAACTATTTTAGGTTCCCCATTAAAAAAGTGCAGGTTCCCCATTAGACAATGTTTCGTCTATCAAATATTGTAGACAATGAGAATTTGCATCCAAGAATATACAGTTAGTGAGAAGTGTGGTTTATTTATTGACGGAAAATATTGTTTTTTGGAGGCTAGTCCTGACTCCTATTCTTAAATTTTACAATGATTGTTTGTTTCCAAAATTGGTTGATTCGAGGCATACGACATCAATGAATATTAGAGATCCATATTTATCGGATGTTAATTGACGAATGTCAAGAAAAGTAAGATTTTAGAGATACGATGGCCGGATTATGAGTCTAAAACTGTTTATTCACCATTAAAAGGCTTCAAGCTACGTACAGTTCTTTGTAATAACACTATTAGTCCGCCCGGGATTTTTGTTTGTATTAAAATAATAAATTTTCAGCATCTGGTTATTTTTTATTAAAAATGTCCGTCTTAATATCTCAAAAACTAGGGATAATACAAACAAATCGTTTCTTTTATATATATATATATATATATATATATATATTTATATGTATGTATATATATATATATATATATATATATATATATATATATATATGATATATATGCTAAAATACTGTCAAAATGAAATAGTTTTAAATCAATGGCGGGATATGGGTTTCATCCGCTTGCAGCGTATGTCAAATTTGCTGCCACCCTATTTAGTCTAGACTACATTCAGTATCGTCCGAGTATAGTAGCCTAGCCAGCATAAGAAAGGTAATTTTTGGGTCAAATTCCGTAGCTGCTGAAACCCGCACGAATTTCTCCAATTACCTTATCTAAAGAAGAAAGCTGCTTCCACTTAAATTCAGTTTCGTGGGATAAGTTGGCATTTCTGTCTCCGTACTCAAATATTGGCCTCCTCCTTATTTGTCTCAGGTTCCATGGTAATGCCAATGTTAAATAGCGTCTTCCATCAATTCCTCTCGTTTCTCTGCTAGTACCATCTGCAAAGCATTTACTTTCTGCGCATACAGATTTACGTCGAGTCTCCTTGTATATATTTTTGGGCAAACGTTTGTTTTTTGGGACAACGTTTTGTGCATGTAACATGGGTTGCTGGATGTCCAAGGAACAAAGAAAACAAATCGGAATCGGCATCGGAATTAGTAAAGTTCCGGCGTCTGCTCATGTCTTTAAACTTTCATCTGTCTCCGTCATCTTTTTACTCGTTATCAAAATGCCCTTGTGATGATGCTTTGTCATATTTATGACACCGTTTCAAGTGAGGTAAGTTTAATGAATGATTCGAGCAAATCATGAATTCATCTGTCACTATTATCTTTTCACGGGTTTTCCAAAATCCCTTTGTAATGATGCTCTGTCATATTTACAGAATTAGCTTCAAGCGAGGTTTAACGAATGATTTAAGTAAATTATGAGTTCAACGTTAGTCAGCTATGTCTTTTATTTTATGTCTTCAGTCACTTCACTATTTCCTGATTTTCAATCCCTACGTATTGTAATACCTGGCTTGTTTGGTCTTTGTGAGAAACATCCGAAGTGCTGTTTGATAATTTATTAGTAAACTTTATTTGTTTTACATTTCTGGTGACATATTAATTGAAATTTTGTTACCTATTTTTAATCTCATAAGTTGTTTTCGAGGTACAGGTTCGTACTTTCCGAATAAATGTACCGGTTCTAAAAAGCCTCTATTAGCGCTGGTATCGTTTTCTTTTTGATCACGCAAGACCAAGTTTTGTTTCGCTAAGAATCATACAACATCAAACACTCTGATTACGATTTCTTGCCACTTTTTTGTTTTTTTTACAGTCTGGTTTTTTGTTTCTATTTTTTTGAAGTCTGGTTTCTAATTCCTTTCATTTATAAAATTTTGATAGTGTACCGCACTTGATTCGTGACCGAAAACCTTGGGATTTAATTCCACCAATTACTAGATCCATTAGGCGAACCAAACTTTGATCCTTTTGGTGTGTTTACGATTTGAAACAAACGTCAACAAAAGCAAAGTAATGATAGTTTAAACCCAGAGTAGGTGAGCTATCCCAAGCCAGGTACGTAAAACTCTTTCGCCCCTACTTAATTTGCGGTTAAATCATTCTCGGATCTATTGGATTTTCTCGGTGCTTTGTCATGTCTTTTCATAGAGAACGACACTGAACGTACTATTATTGACATGTCAGCGAAGTTAGTTTTGATGTGCTGAACAACTTCGTTGTCTTGCTGAATCGGTAGTAATGGCATGTTTTCATCTGTATACACAGGTGATTTTTTGGTATCTTTTAAAGTTCTGTATTGGGCTGCAGCCGCTACAGATACCATATCGGTATCTGTATCTAAGATATGGAGATCTATATCTATACACGCAGATGCATATTTTAACTGCGTAGATGTTATTAAACTTTGATAATTTGTAGCGATGTCAACATTCGCAGCAGTCAAACTTTAAATATTAATTATTATTGGTACTAGATCATCAGTACCAAGTGCTTGTTTTTCTTAAGCTTGTTCTTGGTTTGTAGCAGCATTAGTTTCTGAGGAACTTACACCTGCCTTGGAATCTGACATCTCAGCGACAGGAACTTGTCGTCCTTAGCTCTTCTCTAATTACAGTACGCAGTCCCACTTTGTTTTACTTTTTACATTTTCAGATGCAAAAAAAACAATATATTATTACTAATAATTGGCTCAGTATAAGTTAGATTCGTGCGCCAAGGATTCCGAAAGAAATGAAACAATGAAATTAAATTAATAAATTAATATTTTGGTTTACGAATCCCTTTATTAACACAAAAAAATATTTTTGAAATAAGTAAAAGCTTGTTCTTTTTTTTGCATATTAACGCCTTCACATAAATGCAATTTTAAATATGATTTTTGTCTCTGGAGCTGGCAGTTTTAAATTGTGAGGAAATTTCAAGTTTTTCAAGAAAAACAAAAATGGTCTGCATCCGTTATCTCTTACGAATTCTTCTACACCTTCTACTATTCAGTGATCATCCAGGAGCGAGCCATGGGAAGAAAACTCTGCGAAATTATGAGTGTTATGTGGATTTAGAGAGGCCAATCAGGCCTTTGAGTCGGCTATTTTATTATTCACTATGCGGCAGTGACGTATCCACACAGGAACGATGTCTC
Organism: Druceiella hillmani; assembly: GCA_039881145.1. Classification (NCBI taxonomy): domain Eukaryota; kingdom Metazoa; phylum Arthropoda; class Insecta; order Lepidoptera; family Hepialidae; genus Druceiella; species Druceiella hillmani. Next base: position 37,479,142 of record JAYKKI010000014.1, read on the forward strand.
ATCTTGATCCGTCCAAGTCAAGCGCGAGTTGTTTGATTCTGAGAGTCAAGATGTTATAATTAGAGGAGAAATGGTTAGTGAGTAGGGACTGCAAGTGGCTTGCAGTGTCGGAGAGTATTAAAAGTTTATGAACGTTAGCATGCAGAATATACTCCAAAACCTCCGCAATCATCCGGCGTTCCCTGGAGAATGTGAAGCAGTTCTTTGGCAGGATAAAATAGGCCGAGGATATTGTTCAAATAGATAAATGTACGTTGGTCTGTGCATTACTGAATCGAATGGAATAGTAAAGACGGGAGTGACGAATTTTGAGTCACTGAGTTTGCAAGGGATTTGACTTTTTGAAAGCTGATCGTGAGAAAAGAATGAGCCTTATATATGAATATAGGATGGATACAGAACCAATCTGCCTTCAGGAGGTAACAATCAGCTATGCAATGTTGTCGAATGGGTTGAAGAGGATCACATTCTATTTACAGGGTCTTTTACGTAGAATGTTCATGTTAGCCTGTCATCGGGCAATTACATGCTCAATGTGAGTGTTTCAGGATAGTCCAGGATATGTCAAGGAATTTAGTATCGGGGAGGATAAGAATGACTGAGGAGTTGTAGAAGATGGAAAGTGGTGGAATTATTCTTTTTCTAGAAAAATCACTATAGAATTCTTGGATGTGCAGGATTTAAAGCATTTTCTGAAATGGCAACTGATTTGTCAGAGATTTATAAAAGTAGAATATCAGCGTACTGCAATGTATGACAGAATACATTGATAGAGGAATGAATTTTGTGTGAATATATATTGGAGAGGATGGGCCTTTGGACTGAACCCTGGGGAAGGCCACTCCAAATCTATCATGTTGGGGAGAGGGGGATAACCCTGGAGCTTGAAAAATAATCAATCTGTGTAAGGTGAAGTTAAAAAGAAATTCGAAATCTTTCCTGGAATCTTTTGTTCTTGCAATATTTGCCTGATGATAGGGAGGTTTACATTATCGTAAGCTGCAGAAAGGTTAAGGAATAGAGCTATGAGGAATTCTTGTCGCAATAAAGAGAGTCGTATATCAATGGTCAGGACGCTGAAGTTATCCATTCTGATTATCATCTGATTGAATAATGGAATGGTGTTCTACAAACTATTCCAACCGTTTCATGATCAGGACTTTAGCTAAAGCAAGGGAAAGGGCTATGGGTCTGTAGGTTGATCCTACACTAGGATTTTCATGTGGTTTAAGAATAAGAATAATAATTTGGAATTTCAAGACATCCGGACAAAAATAATTCATAATAATAAACTTATTATGAATAAGTAAACGAAAGTGGCGATAAAAAGCTAGTGGAGAATTTTTCACCATCGAATATGACATACTGTCGATGCGAGGGCAGAAAGGTGCTTTAATTTTATCAATTCAATATTTTTAACGTTTATTTTTTCTAATAAATTTCAAAAGTGGCAAACTATGGGTTTTCCGTGTTGAGAATTCTATAGTAAACAAAAGAAACCTGGCATTATTATTTTTCTATAGTCGACATTATTCTATAGAAATTCAGCTCGCTTTTGGCTTTAGGGCAAGCTTTTTATTAACCTATAATAGGCCAATTCAAAAGATCGAAGTATTTGAGGAATTTTAACTACTGTCCTTGATTAATATCAGTGAACTATAAATGGCTATTAGTGAAACATAGCAGCTAAAAGTAAAAAAATAATAATTTTTTGGCTTAATAATTTGAAGTGACACTAGTTTTTTTTAAGTTTTTATAATTTTCAGATTGTTATTTAGTAATACTCAAAGTATTACAACGTTTTTTTTTGTTTTTTCATTATATATATTTTTTCAGTCCATATTTTTAATCAAAAATGATAAATTAATGTGATTTTACTTCATGGCATGTAAACATGATCGTTCATTGAATATCCGTAACTGTTGGCAAACATTAGAAAGAAACAAATGGCTATGTTCTTGACAACTTATTTTAAATTCAGTGGCTATCTTACCTGTAAATTGCCGATGACATGGCAAATAGTTACGAAAGATCTTGTTTCCTAAAGATGATTAAATAAAGTATTAGTAAAAAGTAAAGTATTAATATGCCTTAAATAATACACATTATAATATAAAAATATCACCATATTACCCTGAATTACAATAAGATCCAATGACGGATCAATATCATGTTCTTCAAATACAGAAAACGTCATTTTATTTTTATATTGGCAATATTAACTGATTAGTCTTCTTTTGGTTTTCGCTTTCTGACAGTACTCGGTGACATATGATTCTATGACAGTTTCATGATCACAGCTAAAGGCATATAAACAAAGTGAATAGTACTGAAAATGTGTGAATTTAGTCGAAGTGTCTCTTACGTTAACAATTGAGTAAAATATTTTATTTCTAACCATGGATCAAGAAGAAATCATAAATAAAGATGTAGTAGGGATGGAGGAGGAAATCTTTGATGATTCCGAAGTGAAGGAATTGGTTGGAGATTCATGCTCTACCAGTGTTATTTTACAGAGGGAACCCAACGACCGTTACAACATTGTTTATATATTATTTTATTTTTTTGGGATAACTTCTTTGATGCCGTGGAATTTTCTCATAACCGCAAATGATGTAAGTTTTCTTTGTTATTTTTATACATTTCAATGAGATTCGGTGAAGTTTTTATCTTCAATAATTAAATACCTAATTGTCTTAACGGTATTCCTTTTTTATATTTTTATATTAATAGTATACAGTATGATAGTTATATTTTTCAGAAAGTTTTCATCCACATCAAACTTGAACCCAGTAGATTATAATAAAACGTGTGATTTTGCTATAACTTCTAAAAACATATAACTATTTAAGGTCTTTTTGATTAAGTAATTGCTCTTTTTAATTTTAATTGAGACATTTACTCAATTCAATTTTCAACTCTGTCTTGAATACAGCCAGTCAAATTTGTAAATTTACCAACTTTGTGTTTGAGATTAGATGCAATTATTTTTTTTATGTACGTTGAACTAAGAATGTTTCATTTGCATCAATATTTTAACCTTGACCTTGTTTTTCATCGTGACTACCCAATGAAAGTCCTAACCCGTATATAAACGTTTACAATTTCGTTACAGTATTGGATGTACAAATTTCGAGATACAACACCTCTCAATGGCAGTGTTTTACTAGGAAAAACAGAGTTTCAGGCTGAATTCACATCATATTTGAATATGGCCACAGCACTGCCAAATATGATATTTTTAATACTCAATTCAATGTTCAGTCATTTGTGAGTATGAAAATATTTTTATTAATTTTCATATTTTTGTCTGATAGTGAATACATTTTTCACACAGGTATTATGACATTGTATTATGTAAATGAGAAAATTACGGAAATACAAAAACAATGAATTCCATCTTTTTTTTAACAAACACTTGAACAAATTATCTCAAGGTTAAGTGAATTGATTGTTAGTCCTGATACCATAGAACTCATGCAAAATTCAAATCCTTTTACCAAATAAATTGTCTTTTGTACAGAATTCCATTGAATCTCCGCATGGGTGGATCACTTGTAATAATAACTGTCTCATTCCTCGCCACAACTGCCTTTGTGCAAATTGATACAGATGATTGGCAGACAGACTTTTTTATTATAACCTTGACAATTGTTGCTATCATGACAGGTAAGTAATGACAGGTTTATTTAAATTTTATAAAATAATGAAATATTCCTATGGTTCCATTATATTATTAGTTACGAATAAATTTCCCTCGTCGTAATTTTTCTGTAAAAAGTATACAAGTTTGCATAGTTTGATGCAAAATGAGTAATGAAATCAATAATTAAAACATTTTTTTAGCTGCCAGTGCTGTTTTGGGTGGAAGCTTATTTGGTATAGCCGGGAAATTCGCACCACAATACATGGCTGCTGTGGTAAGCGGTCAAGCATTAGGAGGCATCATCGCAGCAGTGGCTCAAATACTATCCTTAGCATTCAAAATTTCACCACTCCACAGTGCTCTGATATACTTTCTGATAGCAGATGTAATGATAATAGCTTCCCTCATTTCATACATTTGCCTTTGTAAAATTGACTTTTTCACTCATCATATACTGAAAGGAAATGGGGGTATTGCTCTTAATAGAAACAGAGAAGTGTCATTTGTTGCCATTGTAAAAAAAATTTGGGTTTATTTATTCAGTATTGGGGCAATTTTTGTTATATCAATATCAGTTTATCCAGCCGTAACTGTTTTGATAGAATCACACAACAAGAGTAAGGGCAGCACCTGGAATAGTAAGTATCTGATAACTAACTTGTATATATCTTAAAACAGGAGGTTGAAAGTGAAAGTTTTTACATTGGTCACAAAAAGGCCTCAAGTTTTTAAAACTTGATATGTATTTGTAACAATATCTCATACCAAGCTACTTCTTAATGCAGCAGAACATACAGTTGGACAAGCTTGAGCAAGCTTCACCTAATATACTTATCTATAACTCATTATTAACTGAAAGTGAAGCAACAATATCAATATAATATTTTTATATATAAAATAAAAAAAAGATGTTGCGTGTTGCCTATCTCCAGGCCTCTGCAAATATTTCTTATAAAAGGAATTTCGCCTCTTTTGTTAGTTGTTGAATCATTTTTAATCATTCTAAAGTCATTTGAAGGTATACTAATCTACAGAAAGTGAAAAAATTCAAGCTATGTGAAATTTATGATGTAGGGTTTCTGTTCAAAATTAAAATAAAAAGATTAATAGAAATAAATGAAGAAAACCGCCCTTCATTATTCCCATAATTTTGAAAAGGAATATAAATCTCAGGTTATATATTGGGACTATATACACATATATATATATATGTATTGGGACTTTCTAAAAATTTGCTTCTTTGTGGGAAAATGAGCAATTCAATTCTTGCACTGAAAGCAGCTTTTGGTCTTTGATTATTTCTTTTGAATTTATTTGTTAACAAGAGACAGACAATGGTAATTGTGTATGTACATTGAATAAGATGGTTTTAATTTTTCATATAACTATATGCAGCTAACGGAAATTTTCATAGTCTCCCTCATAATTTTATAACATATTCTCATTTTCTCTTTGAACTATTTAATGTAGTCCTAAGCCTTATTTTTATAAAAATTTGTCATAAATTGTTATGAATGAAATTTACTTACATTTTAATGATTTAATTTCATAGCTTATGTTTTACTTTGTGCCTTATCATGACATATGATCTGTGACCTAGCGGCTATCTAAAACGGCAAACATTAAAATATTCCATTTTCTTTTATTAATGACAATTAAAAATTACAATCAAATTTATATGAAATATTTAGTTCCAATTTAAACAATTTGTAAAGAACTTGAATTTAGTTTTGGCTGATAAAATAATTTTGGTATAAAATGAAAACCAATACTTGAGAATAGGTAAAACAAAACTTTATAGGCCATTATTATAAAATAAAGAATTGACAATATTTTGTAATCACTTCATTTTACAGGGAAATTATAATGTTTTATATTTCGATAACATCTTAGAACATAAGTTCTAAATGTGCTGAAAGTGAAGGTTATTAATTATTGGCTTTTAAATTAATTATGAACTTTCAAGGTAGTATTCATATAATTTTTTACAATCTGTTTCAAAATTGTAAATTTTAAATTTCAGGCATATTTTTCGTACCCGTTGTGAATTACTTGATTTTTAACTGCAGTGATTATGCTGGAAGGATTGTGGCTGGTCTTTTACTTAGAGTAAGTTAAACAAAATTCTACAAATCTCGGTCTCTAAAAATACTTTTTTGTATTTTTTAAATATGTAAGAAACCCGATATGAAAGAAATATTATTGTTGAATATGTAAGCAGATTTACAATTCACTACTAAGCGAAATGATTGTTTCTTTGTTTAGTCATTTTTGGCTGTATAGTTGATAATGTTATAATGATTTAATATCCATCCCTGGTAATAGTCTGGTGTTGATAAGGAAAGTGATAATATCGTTTTGTATAAACCGAGATTGCATTTGCATTAAAACAACTGCTTCTAATGAACTTAAAATAGGTACCATATCATGACGGTGAAGACAAGTTGTTCATAAAATTCCAATCTCAATCTCTAAGGACTAGCATGTGGGATGTTAGGTAATATTATTTATATGAAATTTTTTTATTCACGTCCACAGTTAATGACATTGATCTCTGATCTGTCCTTGTAATAAATTACTGTTATTGCTTTTCTATTTCAACAAATAAATTTGGAGTGATATGCTCTCATCAGATGAAAAAACAAGTTTATTTATTATTATTATATTCGACTTAAATGTACTTAATTTTATTTTCTTTTTGAATCATTAATGACTAATTTTAATTTTATGCAAGCATGGTCTCAATATACATTTCTGCGTATAACAAATTACGTTACATAATGAAAATGATGTATTGTTTTTAAATTAGTTTAGCACGCTGGCTTCCCTGAGTACAAAATAAGACGAGTATAATTAATAACATTTTTTCATATCTATTCCCTTCCTCGAGATACACTATTTTAACTTTATCGAAAGAGTTAAGCATCCCGCAGGTCACGTAAACCAGGTGCTGCTTTGCATCATCAAATGCGAATGCGGTAAACCTCTTTTTCGGACTTGGATAGTGAGCATTAAAGGTATCATTTCGCAGAAAGCAAAATTTATTATGCTGGTAATTCAGTGTCTTTCTGTTTAATTTTTTTTGACGTTTAGGTTCTGTATATGATAATGAAACGTTTAAATGTAATTATGATTAAGAGAATGTCGAAAATAAGAAATATTTTGTTTTTAAAATATAAATTATTTCCCCGTAATAAGGGCCCAATCAAAAAATGTTAAGATTCTTTCCATCATTTTCGAGGGGTATCTGAAAAAAGACTTTCGCTATACTAATTAGCCATGTATAGCGTTGCTTAAAATAAATTGAATAATGGAATCTTCATATATTTCTAACGTTAGTCTTATAATTAGAAAATTGAACACATTGAAAGAATTTTAGAACATCTTTGTCTTTTTAGAGTCTTATTAAAATATTTCTTGTCAGAGTATAATAGCACTATGATTTGATAGCTATATGCAATTTTTTATAAATAATATAATCTTGGTTATTATTAGCAACGTAATATACATTATCAGTACCTTTTACCTGCGAGATAACATTCATATAATACGCACCTAATCCAAAATAACTTCATAATTTAATAAGTTATTAATCTATTCATGGATTTTAAAATTAAATTAAAAGTGAAAAGTTGTCCATATTTATTTGCTGAAAGAAGTGTGTCCTTAGTCACATTAGTATAGTTGATGATTGAATTCATTTATGGTAGTGATCATTTAGGTGTGGACATGTATGGTAGTGAAGAATGGGTATATGAACATTTTAGAAATCCGAAACTTAAATTTACATTCCAATTATGATAGTGTATAAAAATGAATAAAAATTCAAAATGTTATGGCAATAATATTGACTCTTGTATATATGTCAAAGTTTTCATAATGAGTAGATAAAATCAAGCTAAATATGAATTTAATCTTTTTGAGTAGATAAGTTGTGTAGATAAAAGTTTTATATGTTTTGAGGAATCTTTGTTATATTGTGAAGTTTCGTCTTATTATCAAACATAACTTGCTATTTTTATAATTTTCAGCCTTATTCGAAAGCATGGATTGTAGGTTGGGCAAGCGCTTTGAGGGTGATAGGTGTACCACTATTCATGGTCTGTAATGCACAACCCAGAACACATTTGCCTGTCATTATACAATCCGATTTGCAATATATTATATTGATGGTTGCTTTTGCATTCTCAAATGGGTACTTGACCAACATAACCTTCATCAATACTACAAAGTAAGTAATTCTTTTAGTAAACCGTAGATTGAAAGATGTTTTGTTGTAAATATAAATTTGATGTCTGTTCCAATTCTGCTCGTTTATCCATCTTTTAATATTAAAAATAAGGTGGAATTTTAAATATACGATGGGCGGCTGAAAAGTTTTGAGTTTAAGGTATTAAAAATGCTGATAGAAATGTATAAAAAATGTATTTTTCAATGTAATCACCCTCTATTTCAATACACTTCTTACATTTATTAAAAAGGGTTTATAACCCGTTCAAAAAATATTTGCCATTCTTGTCTTCGAAATGTTTGTTTACGGCCGTCTTCATTTCTTCGTCATTGGAAAATCTCTGTCCTCGGAGGTCTTTTTTCAAATTTGACAAGAGGAAATAATCGCTAGGGGCCAGGTCTGGACTGTAGGGCGGTGGTTGATTTCTTCAAATCTTGTGTCAGCGAGGGCACGCCTTGCAACTCGCGCAGTGTGGACGGGCGCATTATCTTGCAAAAACAGGACTCCTTTCGCCAGTTTGCCTCTCCTTTTCTCGACAATCACTTGATGCACTTTTGTCAACAATGCGGTATAACATTCTCTGTACATTGTAGTATTTTTAGATACGTAGTCGATGAACAAAATTCTTTCACAATCCCAAAAAACAGTGGCCATGAGCTTGGATGCCGATCTTTCCACTTTCAACTTCCATGGTGATTTTCTCCTGTTTCTATCCACTGCATTGACTCCAGTTTTGACACTGGATCGTTCTGCCGAATCCATGTTTCATTAAAAGTGACTAGATGAGAAAAAACATCTTCAGGATTATCACCACAGATGTCCAAAAACTCCTGCGAAGTTGTGACTCGATGCTGCTTGTCCAGCGGCGTGAGATTTTTCGGCACCTATCGCGCGCACACCTTTTTCATGTGCAAATAATTATGCAAAATGTCGCCGATTCATTCCTTATTTCAGCTATCTGCCACAACTTGATTTGCCGATCTTTAAGAACAAGTTTTTCATTTTTTCAATGTTTTCTTCGGTAAGGGCGGCGGTGTTTGGGCGTCCCGACCCGGATCATCTTCGAGCTACTCCCTGCCGTGTTTAAACCCTCGGTTCCAATGTTTTACGGTCGCAAATGCAGACTTCCCATAAACGGCTGACATGTCTTCAAATATTTCCGTCAGCGTTTTGTTCTTCTTTGTAAGGAATTTTATGACAGCTCTGTATTCCAATTTACCCGTAATTCGCTGCACGAGTCATTAGTAAAACTTAAAGGTACTTAGGCTCCAAACTTTTCAGCCATCCCTCGTATATCTGCTAATTTCTTCACATTTTATTCATAGGTTATAAGTAAATCGTAACATTTTTTCTTACATACAACGGAAAAATTGCAATAATTTCAAATTCAAATTTTTTTGGATAAATTACTCTTTTGTTACCGATTCTGGCTATCATTAACAAAAGTACTCACTGTGTTACTATTTATATAAGTATTTATTGTATTAAAAATACATTGTACATATTTTGCAAAATTATTTGGCACCATGGAAGATTAATAAAATTTACATACTTAACTTTACATTGAATAAACTTTACATACCAATACCAAATATTTATTTTCATAATTCCAAGGTATAAGTTTACAAACCAGTGGCTTGATATTTCATATCTAAATTGACTGTTTACATTATAGCTCTCCGTGCCTTGTACAAATTATAAATTAATATCAGTCACAAGCTTCAATTATCACTGACCTATTTACATATAAGAATGTGCCGATGACTAATATTTTATGTAAATATTGAATGTCTAGTTTTGACGAGTTTGTTTCTTCACAGTATTTTAATTCTTCTTGTGTAGAATTCTGAACATCTGAATAAGCTTTGAACTTGTGTGTCTGAAATTAACTTACTTGTTGACTTCATATCAATTGACGTTATGAAAATATTTAAATACTAGAAAAAACATTTAATACTTTGTGGTAGATATTACTCAAACTTTTCTTGGTGGTAACAACTTCCATTAATGGTGTACTTTATTTTTATATTTGCTACAGAGCCTTTGCTAGTAACTATATCTAAACTGTCTCTATTCTTTACACATATATATGTCAGTTGTCAAATTATCTGACTGTTTAACCACTGTACATATATAATCGTTTACACTGATCATTACTAAATCTCACCAGATATACCAAGAATTTCTCGTTTTAATATCACATTGAAATGAAAAATTTAAATTTGTCAACTACTTGGCTCCAATTCCTACTGCCATTGGGAGTTCGTTTACAATTCTAAATTCCTTCAGTCTATTTTAAGATCAGTTGGTGCCTTGAATAACTGCTATTTGAGTTGGCACTATCTATAGGTGACGTATGAAAAAAACTGTTTTTGTTGCAGACATAGTTTTTATAGAATTCAAGATGAAACAATTTTAAAAAATTATTTCATCTTGAATACTTTTCTATATCAAAATGTTTAGATAATATTAATAGAAAGTTCATAGAAAGATCACAAGTGGCTACTATTGTAAACTTAGAAAATAAAATATTTTTGTAAAATTGAATTATAAAACTTATCATTTGTCATGTTTCTTGGTGTTAATTTCAAGGAACATAGAAATTCACAGAAAAAATTTTAAATTCTTCGAAAATTCTGCCATTGTAACTTTATTCAATTGTTGCCATAGTAAATAATTCTCTTGTGCCTCTTTAAAAATTTTTATTATGATCCTATGGTAAAGGTATTTATCTGTTAAAGCTGTTTAAAAATCTATTCCACTGGATTTTTTAAAAATTTTAAGGGCTATATAAATTCAATTCGTTTTTGGAAGCAGTTGGAGAAAAATTTACTTATTTTTAGCATCACAATATTAATTTACATCGCTGCATCTATGCCCAAGTTCATTGCCAGCTGACGGATTACAAGTATAGATATCGTTTGAAGATGTCTACTGTCACTAATCACACTAATTTTGTCGATTATGTAGCTAGGATTTTAATAAGGAGTCGACAACAATGTTCTTCTAATAAAATTTTTGGAGACTGATATGTGTTTCACTCTAGCAAATTTTTTTGTAAAAATTTTTTTGTAGAAAAACAATCTATTTTAAAGTGATATTGACTCAGTATTTCAATGGAGTGTGAGCAACAAACTCCATTTTAATGTGAGCAAATATGCAGTGATGACGTATTCTCACCTACGTGTACCCTTGATGCAGAATTATGAGTTAAATGAAAGGCGCGGGGAAGGGTATCATCCAACCCTGGTTTCTCATCGTGATTATGGACAGCCACCTAATGTTTCACAAGCATTTTATTGAAAACTGTCAGAAGTATTAGAGGATTCTAGACTTCCTTACCCTAGACTTCACTATGCTTTCTTTCAGATTTTATAATGGGCATGGTTGGATGTAATTCTCTTTGACTCCAACGGGAGTTGCTTTTGATATTTATTTTTTAAATTATTAAATAATTATGTCGAAAACCCCTCGTTCTTGGATTTGGTAACGCTTTATGCTCCTAACCGTTTGTGAGAGGAACGAATAAAAGTATATTTCATCTGTCTAAAGCGTGCACGAACATTCCGCAATGCTCGCCCGTTTTTCATGCACTTACGCTGCTCATCGCAATATTGCAAGAGGCGCTTAAGCTTGATACAATTTTTTACATTATTGACTGCTTCATGAATGCAATTATGGAGTTGCTTCGTAAATCACTTTTGATAATTAGTTAGTTCTATGTTTAATTTGTATTAATGGGTGTTTTTTTCTTTTATTTATTATTACTTATGTTATTACGTGTACTGTAAACTATTTTACTTTTAGTGCTTTCACATGTCTGGCACTTTGGGGTAACCTATAAGTTGAACTTGCGGTTTATGATAAATAAATAAAACTATTATGCATTTCTTCTAAAATAACAATTAACTACTAACAGGAGAAAATCATGAAAATAATGACTTACCTGACAAATGCAAAGAAGCCACTCTTTAAATATTCTTTATGGGAATCCATTTAGCATAGGGTCAATATTAATTAAATCATGAAAGTTGTTATATGATAATAATCATTAGCTTAGTTATATTAAATCACAGTATACAATTTGAGGAACTATTTCATCAAGAGGGGTATATTGAAAGTGGCCTAAAAATCATATCACTGATATGAAATTGTAACTGAATTTTTAATGGTTCAACATCTGTATTATATATGCCATATATATATATATATATATATATATATATATATATATATATATATGTGTGTGTGTGGGGGGGGGCATATACATACACATAATCAATATATATGTCCATTTTGGTACAGTATTATTATGTCATGCTTATAGTGATGTCCAGTCCTTTGTTAGTGAAAATGTTAATTATAGAAAGCAAACCATTTGGAACATTAAAGATTGCTATGATAATTTTGTAACTTGATAAAATTTTAAAAAATTGTTCTTATTATTTTATTATATATTTGTAATTCAGGGTTGTCGAGCAACATGAGAAAGAAAAGGCTTCTTCTATGATGGCAGCCGTTTTGGCTATTGGAATAACAGTTGGAGCTGGTTTGAGTATGGCTTTAGTGAAAGCATTGTAGATTACATAAAATTGTAATGTTTTACATATTTTACTTAAACAACATTCCAACGTTTATTTAATTTACTTAATATAGAAGTTATATAGATTTTAAATTACTGTTTTCAGTATATGTTTAAATTGCACTTATTTCAATTTAAATGAACTTATTCCAGAATTTTGATGCAAAAATGATAATACAAACTTTTAGTTGTTTTTGTTTAGCACGATACTGATGAAAAAGGTTTTAAAAGAATCTATATTCTTTCTTTACAAACTAATATAGTTTTTTTAATAATCACTAAATAAAGAGAGTTAATATAACTTTGACTTATTAAATGATGTTAGCCTAGCGCCCACACCAACATTTTATAACCAATATATAGTAATAAGCATTAAAAAAAATTTGAGGGATGTGTATTCTATCTTTTTTATTTGGTTTATTTCAAAAGTTTTATTTCATTTAATAAGTTACTGAAAATAGCAAAATTATTTTAGTACTTTCTAAGTGTAAATGTAGGTCTGATATGTTCCCTCAAACTATTGTTTATGTTCCATTAGTGATACTAGATTAGTTCTTTTTGTAATAATGTGTTGTAGTAATTGTGCAGTTTAAGTGTTAAAATGATAACTTGTGTGTATTTAAAAAAAATGTAGCTATTGATGTTATAGATTTTGCACTTACAAATATGAATATAGGTATACAGAGATTGAAGAATATTATAGCACTATCTTTGGGTTGTACTTATTTTTCCAATTACTTTGCAATAAGTGAATAATGAATACCTACCTATTTAAAAAGTCAATAGTCACGGCACACTATCAATGTTAATTCATAGTGATGGCAGGAGTTCTAAGTGCCGATAAACTTAGGCATAAACTTGTTTAGTGTCTATTTTATTATATTCTTTTCAGTTTTTTTGTAATTCCACTTAATACATTATCATAAATTATTTGATATGTACATTTGGTTATATAATCATATATAATGGTTTATGTATTATAATATTGACTTGCAATATCAGTTGCAACAGCAGTTAGTTGAAGAAAACCAGTTCTAATTTTCTAGAACAGGTTACAATGTATGTATGAAAAACAGAAATTACCAGTGAATTTCAATTGAATCTAAAAGAAATCATGGAAGTTTATATTATTATCAGAAAATAGAGCCATGTGACGCAGCATCAAAAACCATTCACATATTGTTGATGATTTAGTCAATAGTCCGGATGCTGACATTATTGGTTTCATTTAAATTAGATAATTGTTTTAGTTAAAATTAAAAAATGGATGCCTTGGATGACCCGGTTTGGAACTGAACTAAGAAAATGACCAATCAATATGGGAAGACCCAGTTCATAAACCCATGGAAGTCAACACTCAGCACCCGGGCTATTGACAGGTCTGTTCACAAAGTTAAGGCATGGAAATAGTTTATGTATACAAATATATACTCCTAGACGCACTGATGAAGAAACTGAAAATATAGAACTCAGATAGTGACTTTTGTTGAAATAAATAATTTTATTCTTTGACATAAACATTTTAAGCATTCCATGGATAAATTGGACAACAAACTAGTACTTTGCTTTTATTATCCCATCAGTTGACATAATTGTGTAATAGGGTAAATTTATACATTATTTTAGATAATATGTTAATATTATTGATTGTCAGATTTGGATTAGTGTAAGTAGTACAATGTATTGTTAAGATTTATAATTAGTATATGCCCTTTCTCGCCAGGGTTGTTGTTCTAAGGAAAACAGTACAGATTGCAATGCTTCTGCTCTGACACAGTAGTAGAAATATAAACATATAAACAATCATAATTTAGTGTCTTACTATTCGAGGAGCAGATAACTCAGAATGATTTAAAATTTGACATTGGATAAATACAAATTTCAGCAAAATATATCACCTGTCATTTTTGTGTTCCATTTGTGAATAGTTAACATGGCAGATCAATTTTTGTAACTTTTGATGGATGAAAAAAGTTGTTTAATGCTTATTAAATTTTTTTTATATTTTTAGTTAATGTAATTAATTGAGCACATTATAAAAAGCCAAATGAATTTTATTGCAGTCCATGTTTCTTAAAATACATCCTAATGTTTAATGTAGATAATGATGATTTTATTCTTGATAAAATATGAGCTGAATTTTTAAAGAAAATAATTATTTTAAATTATTTTTATAATTACCTCATTTTTTTAATTCAGGGTATTTTTAAAAAGTATGTTATGGAAATTGTGTATTAAAAATATTTTTTTGAGCAAAATTGTAATCTCTTATTAATATTAATTTGGATGCAAAATTTGTGATATGTTTTATTTTATAATGGATAATTTGAGATGTAATTAGTTTTATTGTTATTCAAAGCATGATATTATATATAGCAGATTATGTTTATTAATAAAAATATTTATTTACTTGAAAATATTGTCTGTATATATCTTTATTTTGTAAGTGGGAAAAGAAATGTTTTTCTTTATTCACTTACATAAATTTAAAAAACATTCATCGAATATGAAAATAATGAAAATCAGTTTTTATAGAGATTAGAAAAATACTCAAAGTAATGAAGAAATATTCAAACGCTTTCTAGACGTGTTCGAAGAAGAATTTTGTAGTTACTTTGAAGTGAAATAATTAACAATAGTTATCATTAATTTCATACTTATATATAATGTCTCACTTCAGATGAAAATATTGAAAACCATTTATGAAGTAAAACTTCTTTAGGAGCGCTTGAGTGTATCTCAGATATTTTTTCGGACGGAAGTAACGGTCAGTACAGTTTATAGTTTGCTTACACAGTTTCCAGTATTTGAAAGCATCGACTCATTATGGAATTTCGTGAATATATACGTTATATACACATATATGCTTGAAATTATTTCTATTCTATTTTTATAAAGTTTAATAATAATAATTAATTTATTCGTAAGAGTATACTAGCGAGGTGGTTCCATGTAAATATTATGATGAGGTCTGGAAATTAACAGCGGAACTCCTGATGGAAGTAAATCAACCCCGATTAAGATATATGCTAGTGGCAGTCGTTACTTTGCAAAGTAATTACACTTTCAACTAGGTCAGGATCTGATGATGAGTTCTGGAGATGAACAATGGAATTGTTTAACGGATGGTTTTAAATCAGTCGTAATTCAAAATATTTTCTACTGGTAGTAGTTATTTCGCAAAATGACTGCATCATCGACCAGGTCCAAGACTGATGAGAAATTCTGGTGATGGTATGTAACTCCTTAAGTAGCAAATCAAACGTGATTCAAGATATTTATTACTGATAGTTGTTTCTTTGCAAAATTTCTACACCATTGACCAGGTCAGGGTCTGATAAGAGTTATGGAGATAAACGTTGTGGCTCTTTAGTGGATGGCAGTAAATCAAGCGTGATTCAAGATATTTGCTATGGGTAGTTATTATTTTGCAAAATATCTCCACAGTCGACCAAGTCAGGGTCTGATGATAGTTCTGGAGATGAATCGACTATAATTCAAGATATTTGTTACTGATAGTTGTTCTTTTGCAAAATAACTGCACCATTGACCAAATGAGGGTCTAATGAGAGTATTCTAAGAGAGATGAACAATGTAACTCTTTAAGGGGTGGTAGAAAACTATGATTCCACATATTGGCTATTGGTTATTTCTAGAAATTTAGCAAAGCAGGTTAGAGTTTATGTTTCTTATTTTAGATATCGTAAACCACCTCTAGTTTCATATTTAAATTATGACAATAATTGAATTGGTTTACTTGTGATGCGCGATGTAAATATAGCTTTTTATTATTTAAATTATATTATCAATAAAGATAACTAAATCTTAATATGACGTATTTATTTTAAATTAATTTTTTTTGGTAATACCTCCCACAACCGTCAAAGAAGTTTTACTTCACGGGCAGAATGGTTACTCGCACAAATAATTTTTTTTTAATTTTATTTCCGCTAAAATTGTTCAACATCAGAAAATCACCTACAGCTCTGAAACTATTTGGTTAATGATAGAAAATTTTGAAAGCTAAAAGGAAAGTAATGAAATCACTAGCAGATTTATTCACACTTCTTGAACAGTAAAATACTTAATCCCAGGCACCTTCTAATGGTTTTTAGCTAAAAAGTTCAGAAGAATTAATAAATGAAAATGGACAAATCAATTAAATTGTCAAAATGCTACCTCCGCAATATAAACTGCACCTCCGAGATTTATTTGTTGAGTAGCTCTTTCAATTGTGAAAAAATCACATTATCAAAGAATTACTAATTCCCACAAATTTCTCCTTCATTCATAACACGGTGTGTTTTAAAAAGCACACCATGTCAGTAAAGATGTTATGTTCGGAAATGCAGTTATGTAGGCACGATAAGCAATTCGATCATTACCACAATGTAAATCGTATTAAACCATAAGAATCAATCACAACGATTAAGATCACAATCACAATGAGTTTGTAGTGGAAACACAGTATATAGCAAATAAATACATCAAAATAATCACAAAAATACATTCTTGAATCTGTAGATAAACTACGAGCATCCCTCCTTGCAAGTTTTAGCCACTTTTCCATAATTGTTCATTGTTTGGAATGTATATAAATCATTTGTTTGTTGTTTTAATAGTTGTTCTTTTACACTGGGGCACTAAATAATATTTGTAATAAGACAAATTTATTTGTAATTAAAGAAAATAAGCACTTGCCATACACAGACACAATTGTTGTGATTTGTTTTACATGGTGTGACTTTGGAGGTAAATTTAAACTGGTTTTTGAAAATGCAAAATGTTTAATACAAATATTAGATTTTTGGAAAAATAGTATTCTGTTATGGAAAAATAAACATTATTAAAATGTTATAAAACTATGATTGCTTTAATAACATTTTTATCTTTGATAGTAATTTTATTTCTTTAATTTAGAAAGGAATTAATCACCTTTCTTGGCATTAACATTTTTTAATTACCCAAGTAGTTTAAAAGCTGTAGGTGATTTTAAAAAATACTTAAGCTTAATGGACCACTGAAATGGAGGTTAATACAAGAGAACATCTTAAATGTTTGATTTTAACCCTCTCAAAACTCATCAAAATGAGGAGGTAAAAACAGTTTTTACTTTTATTTTCATTTTACTATTATTCGAATTCATAAAATGCATCTGCCATGAAATTCATTATAATAGTTTGGAAATTTTGGATAGAAAATTTAAAGGGACAAATAAGAGACTTTAGTTACTTAGAGGTACTTTTTGTACATTTCATATGAGTCGATGATAAATTTCACAATGTTTGAAATTAAATTCTGTTCATGTATAGAAATTATTTTAAAATAATAAATATAGAAAATACGCAATTATTCTCGATAAAAAATTTATTTATTAACAAATATTTTGTTATTGTAACAAAAAATGTGTATACAAAATTTTAAAATGAATCAAACGTGAAGTTATGAGGCTTGTATAAAATTATATTACTAAAATATAATTTGATTTTTACAAGTATGTAGATAAATTTCTAAATCATCAATTTTTGCATTATTAATAGAGACTGTTGCAAGAAACTTTGGAAGTTGCTTGAAAGATAGAAATAAAAACTTTTAGTTACATCTTTTACACAGTTTTTTATCAACATAAAATAATAAATGTCATTGAATGTAAAGAAGTTATGTTAAGAGTAAATACAGATTCGATTTTTGAAAAATTAAACACTGTCATTTTAATGAATAATTAAAATATTTTCATACAACATGTCACACCATATTTAAGTATAATATATAAATTTGTTTGTTTGAAATCTGTGCGCTATGGCAGGAAAAATTATAGCAGTGTAATCAAAAGTTCATTAATTTATCACCATACGGCAACTGACAGCATTTTGCACGTTCTCTGTAGGAGAGAATAATTTAACACCTCTAAACCAACTTTTTTATTCTTAAATTATAATAACAAATCTGTTGTTATTATTATGAGCTATATAAAGAAAATATTATTTGGAATTACTATTTAATTAATATTCAAATTATCTATTAATTTATTGACGATTGTCATGGCTAGATCGCAGGTAACGTTCTTAAAAGATCATTTAAATATTAAGAAACAAAGTAAAGTTTAATTTGTAACATAGAACAACATTTTTCACTTGTTTCCTATGATTATTGCTTTTTATAAATAATTGCAAACAGGGCCATTCAATAAAATTACCCACAAGTGATCCACATCTGTAATGTAAAGGACAATGCCAGCCACTGCACGTTGACACTTTTTAATTACTTTATACTCTTTGCTTTATACAGATCACAGAACTTTATCTCATTTTCCATAGAAAGTTCCAGTTGTGTGAGAAAAGTTTGATTATTTCACTGTTACTACCGTATCAAGAAAATAATATTGGGAAGCAGCATAAAAGGAAGAAATATTTTGTAATTAAAACTTCGCAAAAATCTATTTTTGAAGTGGGAAGATTATAAAGCACTATCTACTGCTAATTTAGCAGTTTATTATTTTGTACATTATCTAGTATAGATTGCATACATATAATATTACACTAATGATTTAAATGAGAAATACCCAGTATTAAATTGTTCAATAAGTTTCTTTGTATATCAGAAATATCTTAAATACAAAATAGGCATTGTAAAGTGTGAGATATGGGAAAAAAATATACATTTGTTTCTTCAATTGTTAAAGTTTTGATATTTAACATTCAGCGGAAAATTAAAAAACACTTATTTTAATTTTCATAAACTGCAAGTTCTAGGTGTCCCATTTTGTGAGATTCATAGACGAGGTGAGTTAGTTTCATTCAGCTGCTTTAAATAAAAAGTATTTCACTGAAATACAACATCAATCAATCGAAATTCACTAGCTTTTAAAGAAGCATGTTATATAATGCATGCAGTCGATTTACACTGAATTTACCCAAGCAATTCATTTATTGGAGAATGGTGTAAATAAATATAACAAAATAGTATAAATAGAACTTAACAAAACAAAATAAATTCTCCAAACAAAACAATGAACAAAAACAAAATATATTAATAAATATTAGTAAATACGTTCAACATCAACCAGCATGATTAATTGGTCTGCTGATTTTATTAGGTACTGTCATTGCACGGATGTCCCATCTGAAAATAAAAGTATTTTAAAGATTTATAAATATTTATCCAAACCTGTTTAATTAAATTTTTCTTTAATTTTTATTTTTACATAGTAAATAAAAGTAGAATTAAATTATAGGCCAGGAACATTTGTTAATGACAATTTACTTTTTTTAAGTCAAAAACTGATTTTGAAATGATAAATTTCTAAACTGGATGACATTAAAACTTGTTCACATGATTATAATATTGTGTGCAAAACTTTTAGCGCAAGTCCTACCTGTAATTAATAGGTATTTAAAAAAATGTACACTTTATCTTTAAATACCTATTGAGTATGAGAAGAATATGTGCTACTAGAGTTTTCCTCTAAATATAAAAATTTAAACATTTAAGGGTACATAGCATTTCTATTAAACAATTTTTTTGAAATATTAGTTATTATTTTTACAGGTGTAAATATAAAATATACTGTTTCCCCTAATTAAAATAATCATACTGAAACTTGTAGTTAACTTAAGATGAACTGATTTTGTGAACTTTTTCGTACTTTTATTCCTTATACTTTAAGGACATAGGGGGGAGAGTGATATTCAATTTTTAGTTTTGTGTGCCACAATGTCAAATTCCTCTTATGAAGAAATTATTTTCCATATCGGTTTAAAATGCTTTTTCTAACAGCATATTGCATGGAGTTCACGGTAACATTTCATGTCATCACAACTTTTGTACGTACTGGAGCCTCGCCAAAATTTTTTTGCTAAATTTAAATTTGGCTTTGACTTTGGTTGTCATTTTACATAGTCTGTAAATTTTATGTGTAGAATTTATATTTTAGAAGCTGGAGGGTAGGGATAGACGTACAGACAATCAAGCACAATTAATAGGGTTCCATTCCAACCATTTGACTGAAGATATGGATTCTTAATAAGAATTCAATAATATGTCTTCAATTAAAACACCGGTATTTTCCATCTTCCAATTGGATACAGTTGTGTTTAGAAATAGATAATTTTTGCTCATATAAACTTTTCGAAGCTGATGTTTGGTGCAATAAAATATTAATTGATTTCAGTTTTATATTCAATATGTATAAAATTAGCATTATGACTTCATGTCTTAATAGCACTTTTCTTACAGCAATAGCAATTATTGTATTTTAATTAAATAAAAAAACGTTAAAAAATTAAGGGAGAAATCACAAAAATGTTTGCTGAAACAAAAACAATTTTTTTTAAATAAACATTTAGTCAACCATACTTACAAAATATTTTGAGGTAATGCACTTGTGTCCAAGTGGTGTTCTAGAACTACCATTATAGCTAAAGTTTTCAATGTAGGCGCATAGTCTAAAATATGCAGGTCGCTATTATCTAATAAATTTTCAGTATCATTCTCATCAACGTTTGTGGTATTACTCAGCGTTTTCTGGGGACTAAAAAATTTATAATTTTTCATATCTGCTTTTTAAGAATATTTTTCACTACACACTAAAATTTTGCTCAGAACTTACTTAAGTAAAATTTAATTGGGATGAAATGTCAAAGCTAATCAATGAAATTGATTAGCTTTGACTTTTGTCAACAGACTATAAATAGAAGACATATTTACATAGCCTGATAATAGATGGTAGTATTGATTAAAATTAGTCAGTCACGTAACTTAAGTAGAGGCGCTTAGGGAGGTAAAATGAAGTGATAAACAGGGGTCTATGATACAGTAGAGTTGGTGCTTTAGTGTTGTTTGATATGTCGAATTTATAAAACGAGTATGTTGCTTACTATATTCTAGAGCACCTCACAAAAGTTTTTGTGCGGGGTTTATCTTCTGTTTCAAAGGTTTTTGGAGTTTATCCTCACCAAACTTATTACAGAAAGAATGATGAAAACCTACCAAAATGAACTGTTCAAATTTGTAAAGAAGCAGTTTGTATTTAAGACTTGTAGCGCAATGACAATCATACATCACAGCTATTGGAACTCTGACTATATTAGCAAACTACCTTATCACCATAATAAATGGAGATGCGATTTATTATTTTTATTAATTATGCAGCGGTTCAATCTACAATATTCAGCCATAACAAGAAAAGATGACATTAGGTATGCCTTATAAAAATATCATACCTTGTCCCACCAAATAAGTACATTTTAGTACCATGTACAACACAGGCTTGTCGTCTGCGTTTGCAAGGAGCAGTGCCACCAATTGTTAATAGTTGCCAACAGTTTAGTGATGTTGAATACCGATATAGGTCATTGTAATGGTCTTCTACATTCCCATTGTAACCACCAAAGATATATATATCATCACCGTACAGCCCTACAAACATTTTAAAGAGGTTATTTTTTATTACCTAAGTACATGCAGCCCACCTCTACTTTGTTTATTTTCTACTTCATACAGATATAATAAAATTATTTCATTAAATTTTTTTTCATATAAAGTGTTCTCTCAGGAACGTAGCACTCTGTTTAACTAATAAAAATATAATAATGTAAAAAGATCATCATTCGTTATATACCCTTTGTCAAAATTAAAACGCCTACAAATTGGAATTTTTTGTTTATATTCTTTGGGAATTTTAAGTATTTCATTTTTTATTTTCTATATACAACATTTATTTTTTTATTTCTGGACAGTAATATAAATGATTTGTCTGGGCTACTGCATTTTTTATTTTCTATATACAACATTTATTTTTTTATTTCTGGACAGTAATATAAATTTAATTATTTCATTTTTTATTTTCTATATACAACATTTATTTTTTTATTTCTGGACAGTGATATAAATTAAATGGCCTACAAATTGGGATTTTTTTGTTTATATTTTTTGGGAATTTTAAGTATTTCATTTTTTATTTTCTATATACAACATTTATTTTTTTATTTCTGGACAGTAATAAAAATGATTTGTAATTTTTATCTACAGAAAACATATAAAATGATTGACATTTATTTTGCAAAAGGGTTAATAAGTCAACCTAAAACTTCACATTAATTATTTTTTTAGTATATTTAAAACATTTGCTGGGACTTATCCCTAAAAGACAAATTTTTAAAAAACATGTTTTTCTAATAATTTAAAATTCCTCATAGATAGTATTAGTGTATCTGTAATAAAGTTGTCAGTGTTTGTCACGAAAGGGCCCAGTCCAGTGACTTTTACTCCGACTATGTTAGCATTATTAACTATATGTTAATAATTATACAATATATACATGCTATATGTAATCAGGAATTTTTATATTCTCAGAGTTCTTATATTTCTGATTGTCACAGGTAATCGGGAATATAAGAATTTAGGACTTAGTTACCATATTTCTAAAGTTGCTTGTTTATTAAATTTGTAGTTTTTGCGTGAATCCCTAAAAACAAAACTTTCCTCTTTAAATTAGTGAGTTTATTAAACGTTATCGTATATGAAGCGTGTACGCTACACACTACTAACAAATACTCTTAAGTTTGTGTTATTTTATCCATTTAAGTTAGAAGAGAAAGTCAACTGTTTATATGGTATAAATGGAACATAGCTTCGTTCTAGTAATACTGTGTAGTGATCAGGTATGTTTTGTTCAGATAGTACTGTGTGGCGAGTTTAATCGTATTATTTGCATATACCCACTGCATGAAAGATTATGAATAGCTGGTTTCAATATTATTTTACAGAAAAAGTAGACACTACTAGTCGTTAGTAATCTTGATTCAGCCAAGTGAACCAACACTCCCTGAATCTGAATTTAGTAAAAAGAAACAGTCTACCTTCATGAGTCAGTCACTCTAATGAATCAATAGAATTGTGTTGATTGAGATACACTGCATTTTGTTTGATTCTAAAATAAATAGCTCTTCCATTACATTTGAAATTGTTTTTTACTTTTAGCATTAACATTCTATTGATTGCCAAGTGAAACAATAATGAACTGTAAAAGTTGGTTACTAGTGAGTTATCCCACTAAATACTCGCCAAAGGTAAATGCTTGTTCACGTTGACTCGCGGGTGTGTTCACCAAATATCAAATACATAGCATAATATGCAAGTGTTCACGTACAAAATGTAGGTGTGGTGGAAGTAGCGGGCAAGCCAATGGCTGGTGCGTGTGGAGCGCTCGCAGTGATTTCAAACGTGGAAGTTGGTTGTATATAGCACGTTTTTATCATGTTATTCAATACAGAAGAGTTTATCAATGCTGTTCAGGCTAGAACTCCAATTTGGCAAAGCAAACACCGTAATCATATGAACAGAAACATTCTTAATAAGCTATGGAAGAAAATTGCTGAATTGTTTCGTAATAAAGTAAATTTATTCATATTTATAGGTATTTTAAACTTTTTTATTTTTATATGGGTATATTATGACAAAGAGACAAAAATAAAGGTAAAAAGGTAATAATGACGGCTATGTATTATATTAAACGATTGATCTCCAAAAAATATCTCGTGAATAGCTTCGATATTTCTTTACCTCGACTTGACGGATTGTTATTTCTTCAATTTCGCCGACTTTGGTACATGAGGTGCCGAGTTTGAAAGTCGTTTTGATTATCGTAACCATCTATATTAATTACAATATTATGCAATAAGTAAGCGGTTTTGATGATAAGCCGTGCATGTTTAACACTTGTTTCAATGGGTTTTAACAAAACTCTCCATTTATTGCATTAAATTCCAAATGCACATTCCACAGTTTTTCTCGCTCTTGACAATCTATTATCAAAGTTTTCTCTTTCTCAATTCAATAATCTTCGTAGATATGGACACATTAGATAGTTTTTAAGAGGATAAGCTTCATCGATTACTATAACATATGGAGTTGTAATGTGAGAATTGGGTAATGTTCTTGGTTCTGGATTTGAGTAATCGTTTAAGCGTCGATGCGTTGAATGTTCCACCATCGTTTTGTTTTCCTCTACCTCCCACTTCAATAGCTTCATCCATTTCACTCTTTCTTTAATGCACTTGTTTCGAGTAATTGGTTAAGCGTCGATGCGTTGAATGTACCACCATTGTTTTGCTTTCCTCTACCTCCCACTTCAATAGCTTCACCCACCTCTTTCTTTATTAATTTCGTGCACACCAATTCTACTTTTTGTCATCTCCCACTTTAGGTAAGAATTTTCGATTAAAAATAAAAGATCGTTGTTCATGTTTATAACCACTGATATAACCCGTCACACTTGTGTAAACGCTTAGCGGCGAATGTGAACACAAGCTCGCCGAGATCACCGGGCCGGCGCCTTGCCCCGCCCGGTGCTTGCCCGCATCTGCATGTTCTACGTGAACAAGCACTAAGTTAATGAGTGCCAATATAATTAACATGTTATTTTATAAGCTAATTTGTGATAAATATATAATGCAAAAGTACTAAAGTGGCTCGCATTGTATAACTTTTTATGATTGCCACCCTAGCATTAACCTACCCATGTCAAGTTAAAAACCCATTAGTTATATAGATTTTGTCATACAACAAAACCATATATACCATCTAGTATAAAAGATGCAAAATAAATTGGAAATACTGTTACATCGCTTACTATAATTTTAAAAAAAAATCAAATTTTCTACAAACTGTACACCAAATATATTCAATTCAATATATAACGATAATGTAAAGAAATAACAATAATGCGATGAAGCAGGAAGAATTCAAATCACATATTTCTGTAAATGACAAATCAATTGAAAAATTATAATTATAAAACATTGTGATATAATAATATTAATGTACAAATATAACTCCCTCA
Organism: Druceiella hillmani; assembly: GCA_039881145.1. NCBI lineage: Eukaryota > Metazoa > Arthropoda > Insecta > Lepidoptera > Hepialidae > Druceiella > Druceiella hillmani. The sequence goes on from JAYKKI010000014.1 coordinate 37,504,442, forward strand.
AATATTCATATTAACTTACTTTTAACACTAGCTTCTAATAGAATAAGATTCCAATGGGTTTTAAAGTAGGATTTATATATGTATGTGTGTTTATATGTACATATATATATTCGGGTATTATATATATATATATATATATATATATATATATATATATATATATATATACACATACATATACACATATATATGTGAATGGGTTTGCAAATATGAGATATATTAATAACTCACTAATAATTTATTATGAGAAATAAAGGGATGCGCATCCAATATGAAAAATTAATGCATGTCAAAGAGTAACGAATCATTTCACCAATGTGAATGCCAAGTGACTCAATGAATCATTATGTCAAGGTAATGCACAAGTCGCAAGGCATCCATACATTTTTTGTTACACTGAAATGTTCCCGAGTCAAAGGAATCAACAAGATTACATTTCACTTAGTAAATCAGCATACTGTATTGATTCTTTTGACTCACCCACTTACTTAATACCCTTGCCTAAATACTAAATATATCTAAAATTGTGTACTTTTACTGGAAAGACATATACTCACATGGGATATAAAAATGTTTAAAACATTGTGTTGTATAATGAATGATTAAAACCTGAATTAATTTATATAATATAGTAATGTATTTGAAAATATAATAATGTATTTAATGGTATGGGTTGTATTAGAGCTGAATTTATACTGGATAATGTGACTTCTGCCAGTGAGAGTAATTTTTACAATAAAAATGGAAGTCGTTGTGTATAAATAAAGTGTTGCTACACACTTTATTTATTCCCTAGAAATGCATAAATCAGTAAAGCACTATGTTCCAATTGAATTGTCAGTATTCCAATTGAATTGAAATGTTTCTAGTCTTATGAGAATCTAAGACTAGAAACATTTGACAGTAGTCACTATAAATGGGTTATCTTGTATTATATGCCATTTATGAACTATACAATTTACACAAAAAATTTTGTCATAGATTCTCCACTAAGGTCAATAATAATTAACAGAAAATACAATATTATCACCAAATAAATATACTTTGTGATTATCACAAAATAATATCTCTGTCAATTTAAGTGTTTAGTACATTCTTCAACATATTCTAATGTTATCACATTTTTGATAAATGTATACAGTATTTGTTTTGTTTATGTAATGAAATATCAGAAATGTTCTGTGATCCAGGATACAGTAACATATTATTGATTTACTATTTTAGGCAGATAATTTAATGATGCAAATTTTTAAAGAAAACTTAGGCTACTTGATATTACAGCAATCCTTTGCCCACTGTAGAATTTAGGTTTTACAGAAAAGTGTTATCACTAAGCTGAAAAACTTAAACTATGTAAGCTTTAATGATCTTACATAAATACATCAACAAAATATTGCCTTTTTTATTTTGTACTGGTCATACACACAGCACGTGTGTATTATAAAGTTACAAATGACGTAAATATGAAGGGTAGTTGGCAGTTTCACAATTTTTTAAATATTATTTTCTATTTCTTTGTACAGTTGTAGTAGGCCCTCAAATCTATTTTTAAAAGCTTTTATGTAACTTGATTCAATGTTAGAAAATTTTGTAACCAATATTTCACAGACTTCCCAATCAGCCAGACTTATCATACATCAAAACCTAGACATACACACTTGTTTTTGTAACAACATATGATGATTATGATGGCAGAGTTAGGATCTGATGATGGAGTCGGAAGATGGGTAAAGGATTTCTTTAATGGTGAATAATAGATCTTTTTTAGAAAAACATTTTTTTTAATTTGTCAAACTTTTTAAACTTTCTAAAGACGTATCTATTTTAAAAATAAGGTCACCCAGCAAGCACTGCTTTTGTAAAACATTAACGTTGTAGGAAAAATAAAATCATCAATATGGAATTTTTGGCTATATTTTAAATTCCTTTCTTCTAAACTAAAATTGTGGATAAACAAATCTGTGGCAAATCTACAGACGTTGAGTATATTTTTAGGATTAGTTCATATAATTGTTTGCATTTGTTATAAAAGTTGTTCAGTGAATATTTCAGCACAGCCTTTTGCGAATTTTTAAAAATATAAAATAAAAATGTTTTTTATTTTTTCAGTTTCATAGATGAAGTGATATCATGGAAAAAAAATGTTTAACATAACAAATAAAAAATGCTGACTTGGTTTAAATTTTCAGCTCACCATTTCATTTATGATTATATAACATAGATGTTGCAGTCTTTATTCTACTGAATCTGTAATTTTTAGTTATTTAAATTTGCAAGATGTTTGAAGTGTGACTTTAAATTATATTAAATGTCTATATAATTACTATTAATTAATAGTTTAGTGATCTAGGGCAGCCATCTTTTAAAAAATGAGCGGAATAAAACAATATTTAGTGTCATATTTGTACAGGAAAGGATGATAAAATTTTTATTTTATGTAACCTATATATTAAACAGTCATACCATAGTTTGTATCTAAAATTTGAGGTTAATTGGTCCATATTTACGGGACAAACATTTTTTCTCATTTTATATTTCAGTAAGGATGAACATTGATTGAACATTTCTTCTTAGAATAATCAGAATTATTGTATTGTAATCATTTAAATAGTTATAAAAAACAAATTATTACATAAATTAAATTGAGGTATATTAACTAGAATAATCAACAATAAACACACAGTTAAATAAAACAATTCCAGGGTCTAGTGCAAATTAGAAGGGGCCCAAACAATGAATATTGAAATAAATAAAATTTTACAGAAATGTATAAGAAAATGCTAGTTTATAATACTAACAGGCTGAATGACTTCTCCTTCCTTCAGGCCAGTCTCCTTTTGTACACAATGACACCCATTCATTGGTGGAAACATCCAAATAAAATAATTTAGGGCAGTATATTTCTTCCTCTGAATTAAAAGGGCTATTGAGATCTCCTCTCCCTCCAAATATATACATTCGGTTGTTAACTGCAGTAGCGGAATGAAAGTCACGATGGGACGGTGGTGTTCCTTTCGTAAGTACAAAATCCCATTGAAACGTGATTAAGTCTAGAGAATGTACCTCTTGAGAATACTGATCGGTGAGATATTCAAAACCACCGAATATGTACATTTTATTATTAATTACACAAGCCGAATGACCATCTTTTGCAAAAGGTACAGATCCTGTTACAACTGGCGTCGACCATTTTAATGTTTTTGTATCAAAACAACATAATATATCACAGGCTATTGCGTTATTTCTTCCACCCCACATGTATACCTAAAAAATAAGCATATTACAATATGCGAAGTAATTGTTTGGTGTTTGAAAAACTATAAGAATTATTAGGCATAACTACCTTATCACCGAACGCCACCGCAGTATGGCCATATCTCTGAAATGGAACTAATCTTGTGTTATCGTATTCGACTACTGACCATCGTAAATTTTGTGTGTTAAATACATGCACTGGAATCGGTTCCCAATCCCTATAATCCTCACTCGAACAGTAACCACCAAAGGAGAATATTTTATCGCCTATACATACGGCAGCATGGTTTACTCTACGAGGACCACCTTCTAAATGAACGGTCCAGTGCATTGTAATTAAACTATTGGATTATAAATCTGTTATTACTAAAATATAAACAAACACTATAAAAATGAGAAACCCATTTGCGACAGATATTAGTGAGTTTTTTGATGTTGATTTGACAGCATTTTTATTTTTAAATTCTCATTTGAATGCGCTGTTGATACAACTTGCCGATTAAGTTACAGTAAAAAAAAAAGTTTGATATTCGATTTTAATTTTCAAATATGATTAATACTTTGTTTCTAAACATAATCAACATGTGCGCACATTACGAGTCGATAAAACATTTGGATGATAAGGGTGACACTATCATGCTTTCTTATTTTGGAGTGTAAAATAAAACGATACATTAGTGCTTTAATTTTTTATTAAACCTGTACTTAGTCATCTTTCCAAACTGAGATTGTCTGTAACTATAAAAATAATTATTTATGAAATACAAATTAAATAGTAAAACCTTGCCACTGACCATCTTATCAGCTATTTATATAAGACAGACTCTCAATTAAATGTAAATTATCAGTGGTGTAGCCATTTGATTGATCTTTTTTCTAACTATGCTGTTCTGGCATTAGGCATATATGTGTCAAGGCATCGAGAACTGATATTACTTTGGAATCTTTATGTTGCTTATAGTTTTTTTCTAATTTTTTAACTCCGTGTTAGACAGTAAACTCACTTGGCCGATGTTGAAGGGAGCCTAGCCGATTCAATGTCATTGACTCGAGCGTGATGGCTCAGTTTCGTTTACTGCTCAGAAAAAAGTGTAAAAAAATAAGTATAGAATATTTTAATGTATATCGCCGTCTTATCCAGTCATATTGATAATATGGTAACGTATTAAAATCTGACGTCATTTACTAATTTGCAATTAATTTTGAAGTTATGTTTCGATAAGCGTTTACATTTAACAAAAAAAATAGGAATAATATCATAATTCTCCATACTAAAACACTACATGCGTCGTGTGAAATCTGGTTAAAAATGAGAAAGGAACTGTTATGATTGAATTTTATATCGACGTTTAGAACACTTTTCGAAACAACGAGAAAAGTGTGGGATTGCTAAAGAAGCTATTAAACGAAGTAGGTTAATTTTTTAATCTCTGGATATGTTTTTGATATTTTCGGGACAGTCTTTCGCTTAAGTTGCAAAGAAATATATATATAAATTACTCTGGTTAAGTACATTAGTCTCAACAATTTACTTAACCATTAATTATTTACAGTTTGGGTATTTATCATTTGTAGTAAGTCATTCAGTAAAGTAATTTTAATAAATTATTCACCAGGCGGTAAGTTTCTTCTGTTTTCATTTCTTTTTATCTTGCTTTTAATATTATTAACGGCAAGAAGCTCCAGACCCATTCGATTAATCCCTACCACTAATGAATTTATTTGCTCTGGATATCTGGCCTGTTTTGTAACCTTACATTATTACGTATCTAATTTAAAATGTAAATTGAGAAAACCGGTATGTAAAAAAAAAATCATAAAGCGTTTATAAGCGTTTTATATTAGACCAGACGACATGAGAGGGAGAAAAGGAGAGAGGGAGTGACAGAATTTCTTTCAGCCTTCCCTCTTTTTTTTTAAGGAGAATTCGTTTAGTCTGAGCTTGGGTCTTTCGAAACAAGAGGAAGTTTGCTTCCGACATATTGGATTTATACATCGCTTCGGTCTCTTTGCGGGTTTTAACCGCTGTGGAATAGTCTCCATCCCACCAGGAGGGAGAGGATCTGCAGTGGTGGTTAAATATTTTAAGTGCGATAAAATTCTGAGCTGATAGGTCTATAGCCCTTACAAATTGGTCGTAGCAAGAATCAATGCTATCCAAGTCCACGAGAGGGAGGGAATCCACTTCGACACTGGGAAAAGTACGGAATCCCACCCAATCTGCTCTATGTAGGTTGCATTCTTGAAGGGAATTTTTTCAATATGTAAATTTAAACGAGGGAAAGAAATCAAAATTGGGAAATGGTCGCTTCTAAAAGACTCAGATAGAATATTCCAGGATACTAAGGATGCCAGGGATGAGGAGGAAAGAGAGATATCTACTGAGCTCGGGTTTTAAAATGGGACAGGAATGGCATAATCCATCAACATAACAGTTTTTAAACCAATAGGTAGAAACAGAATTTCTGTGGAGTTTTGTAAACCACTTCGCTTTTAAGTGACAGAATAAATTGTGCACGCTTCGTTTAAACTAAGTGGTATGGGCATTATTCGCGATGTTTCATTCGACTGGTCTAACAAGGAGGTGTAACAGAATACAAAAGCCCCAGAAGGTTGTAATAAAGAAAGTTCGCCGTACAAATTTTAAAAAAATGGTCGTTTTACAACTTAAATACTTTCCATCGGAGACGATGGTCATCACTTTTGATGGCTAAATCCCCCTGAAACGGGTATTCATGTCATATGGCACCGGAAGAGAGGACTACCAGTATTCAAATGGGAATTCCTTGCGATGCAATATTTCAAATGTTGTACGTTTGGATACATGGCTGAAAAAATTCGTTCTTCAGAGCTTTGTTCCTAAGGCCACCTCGGAGAGAATTGCCCGCTTCTAACCGGCAAGTCAAAATATGTTTCTGTCATCCCTATTTTATTGATAGCATTCGCTTCGGATTCAAAAAATAAAAAAAGACTTAATTTAAAATGTCTGAAAGAAACATATCCTATATGGGCATCCAAAATGATCTCTTTTATATTAGGCAATTATTTATCTTAGTCACATGTTAACCTTCCGAAACTCATTTTTATCCAGAAAGCAAAAAGAAATGTCGAACATCACATCGTCGCTATACTTCAGGTCAACAATCATTTATGTCCAACTTTAGTACATGTGTAAGCGAAAGCACGAAAGATTTGTCACTATTTGAGTGTTTTTATAGAAAATATATTTATCCTTATAAATGCAAGAAACAATTTGAATTTGAAGGACTTTATGTATATAAATACATAAATTGTTTATTACAAAAATATACCAATAAACACAATACAGACATCAAAAAAATAGCTAATATAAAATATTAAATACTTATTTTTACTGTGTGCATAATGGCAATGTTAGAACGATGCGATGTTCCTTACAATGGACTTGCACATTCGGGAAGTTAAATGTAATATGTAATAGTTCCACAAGAAATTCACTAAGAATATATCTGTTTATTCGCTGCGATATTAATACATATTGACCTTTTGAGAAATTCAATCGCTCACAAATTTGTGTATATCTGCAGACATCTCACATATAAATTCACACATTACTTATTTCCATACATCGTAGGTCCCATTTTAGTGAAATAACAACCGTCATTGATTCAATTACAAGTGGAAAACACCAGACAAGCTTTACATAATCTAATAGAAGTTTTCGAGTCCCCAAGAACGCTATGACCACATATAACAATGTGAGAGCTATCATGGACAATGGAGGAAAAAACCCAACCAAAGAATTTTCTTTCTTTTATTCTTTTATTCTGGGGCGATTATTCTCTCCAGAAAGAACTTTTGCCAGTGTCAAGTTTAGATTTGTTTGTTAGGCAACACTGACTAAATTACACTCCGAATATCTGTCACTATGCTTGGTAAGAAAAATAAAATAAAGAGCAAAATAAAATTTAAATAGAAGTTTATTATGCTGGAACAAATTAAGAGAAAATATAAACAAAAAAAAAAGAGAATTACAGATAATACAAAGGTAACAGCAATACATAGACAAATATTAAGTATATACATATGTACATACAAAAAAACATAAACAAAGTAATATAGATGTTTCACATCAAAAGTGAGCCGTCACGGGACGCCTGGCAGGTGTGAAACATCGTGTTCGTACAAGTAATATGCATAAAAGACAAGATTATTACAGGAACTAAATATAGCATAATGAAAAAATAAAGTATTACGAATTTCTTACAGAAAATGGTGACTTGTAAACAACAGCGTCGAACTGAGTGAGGAGGGGGTGGCGTAGTCGGTTGCGCATGGCGACACGTCACCAAACTGTACACTCTACTGCATATAGACTATATATATACCTTAGTATAGCGTGGCGACCCGTCGCCACGCCAACGATCCGGTTTATACCTGCGCCTATAGATGTTTCACATCAACAGATATAAAAATATACATGAAAATAAAAGGTCCTAGATTTTGATGTCGTTCTTTCTTATCTATTGAATGATTAAGTCAAGAATGGTTTTATTAGAAACGGATAGAAGGGATTTAATTTTAATAGGTAATTTAATTATTTGATTTAATAATTTATAAATGACTGAAAGAAATTTATTATTTAATGGGTATGCAAAAATGAGTTGATTTAGATCGCCCTCACCAAACTCACAATCACAGGCTGGAGACTCTCTGACACGCAGCCAACCAAATGAGCCAGTGACACATACGCATACGAGATAACTAATGAGATTTCATTCAAATAAAAAGTAAGTTTTGAAAACCACGGTTTTAAAGGAATAGAGGATTGGATCTGGACGAATCCCGCACCCGTGATCTGGGACTATCTTTCCCATGCCCTTTACCAATTAGAGACCATCCTGGAGTGAAACATCTCCGTTAATGGCTGCGAACCGAACTTTTACGTCAACAATTTCATTACCGACTATGCTGCAGTGACTAGGAATCCATGCAAGAACGACATCCGACCCCGAACTCTCCAAATCAAGCGTAAGATGCTTGATCAGGAGAGTCAGGAAGCTACAATTTACTGAAAAAGGACTGGTGAGAAGGGACCCTAAAGAACTTAAGGAGTCGGAGAAGATAAGAAATTTGCGAACTTTTTTAAGCCAAGCGTATCTCAAGGCCTCAACAATAGCTCTACATTCCCCAAAAAATACCGAACAATCTTTTGGGAGGCGAAAATATGACGAATGTGAGGTAGCCGGGCAATAAAAAGATGCTCCTATATAGCCGTCTTTTAGGGGTTTTGATGCGTCTGTGTATATTCGCGTCCAATCCACTCATAAATGGTTTTGTTATCATATGGGTAATATGGCTAAGTTACCACAAATGGTTTTGTTATTATATGGGTAATCAAAAATATTGTATTAGTACAAAGAACAAAGATTTTGTATTCTTGTAGATGAATTGAAATTCAGTAGTAACTATTCAAACCCATGTTGTATCATGTACTTTATTTAACATATACGTTAGCTAACAAACTATAATAAAGGTGGTTTTAATATTTGCTTTAAAAATGCACTGGCGTTAGCAATGCCTTTATTTTCCGTTAAAGTTCGGTGGCTTGAGAAAAAAGAAGAGCATCATATAATCTTATGAACAGAAAGAACAGGACGGAACTATTTCGTCGGTGATGAAGAGTTCTGCACTTTATCTATGTATGACAGGTAGGGTTGCCATATATAACATCGCTTTTCCGGGACATTTCTACTACAGGGTACAGACGTATAATTAAAGGCAAACCTCATTCAAGTAACATTATATATTCCTTTTTATTTAGACTATACTGTGAAAATCAATATACTATAACTATTCGTGGTTTAAGAAAAAAAAATAATTTGAAACAACAAAAGGTTTTTTTATTAAAGCATTTTTAATTAGTATTTAACATATTTCAAAAGTAGGTAATGTGTATAGTTAATTAATGTTCTTTCTCTCTCTCTCTCTCTCTCTGACGTTAACGAAACGATAGAAAGAATTAATATACTAGATGGTTTCATTGATCATCAACTAACTGTCAATTTTGAAGATGAAATTATTGCTGACCACGATTATATTCTAGACCAAAATAGTCTCACTATAATACAATGTAATTTAATAATTAGCATATAATAAAAATACTAATAATAAAATGTAATTTAATAATTAGCCGGCTATACGCATAGCAAGAAAAATGAAGAAAAAAACATTTTATGTGAATACTGCAGCCAAGTTTGTAAGGATGATGCAAATAAAAGTTATTTCATTCGAATCAAAGATAAAGGTGGTCTGACTAAAATTTCAAATGTGTATAATACATTTGTAAACACACAAAAAAAATGTTTCATCAATACCTAAGAATCAATGAAGTAAGTAACGTTGAATAACCTAATAATAACATGCACAAGATAACGATGAATGTTTTTGATATATGCAGTAATACAGATGTGTTTTCACAGTTATTGGCTCAGTTACGATAATTGTGTTACCTTACCATCACCCACACTACTGTATTTTGCCTTAGCGCAGTTTATTATACTATACTGATTTAATTTATTGGTATTTATGTGAATTATACGTTTATTTATTTTCAAATATTTTTTTTCATAGTCACTGCGTTAAACCTACATTAATGGAATAACTATTACCTCCGCTTAGCGACCATCAATCCAGCTGTTTTTTATGGTGACTATAGGTAAAAGCTCCCACTGCGAGAGATAGGCTTCATTCAGCAGTGGGCTGTTATTCTTATAGATCTCAAACCTGCAACATTTACAGAGATTCCTATATTGATAAAACTAATATTTTTTTTTTCTACGACTCGGAAATTTTTAAAAAATATTACCTTTCTCCAAAATCGTCAGCTGATCTCAATAATTAGTATGAACTCTTCAAACAAAACACAAACATCGTTCAATAACAGGAACATAGGAACCTCTCTAAATATTGCAAAGATTCAGATTAACTTCTACAAATTTGGGTATTGAGGATGAGGGAACATTACATTGATGATGAAGAACAGAAATTAATAATGGTAACGGTATGCGAGTTTGTCATTAATTGTATTTTTCCTCGGGTTATACATGGCGTTTTTAATTATTAAAAACAATGTAAATTATGGTTAGTAATAGTTTCATAGAAGGTTGTTTCGATAATTTTCGATATTTTTTTTTCGACAGAGTTGTACAGCACTATTAAACAATTAAATATATCTAGTCAGTATTGTCTTGTCAAAATTTTTTCCAATTTATTTCGACCCAGTTTAGGGATTGTTACTTTCTGTCTTACGATATTTTTTTAGAATTACAAAGGATAGATAATTGTTACTGGGATCTTGCAAAATTTAAATCCATCTATAGAATATAATATCTTCGCAGTTAACTGAAATAATTTTTTTACAGATTTTGTTCATATGTTAAGTTTATTTTTAAGTGAGCCTAAAACTAAACTCCGTTCTTCCTTAATTCCCTTGTGGAAAGATCTAATGATCTTAGAGCTACAGAGGTACCTACTGAAACAAGAACCGTATGGAAATATCTACCTCGATGACTCTGTTCTAATTCCTTTACGTCCAATATTTATTCTTAAATGATTCTTTCATCCGTAAATGCTTCTGTCGTGTCCGTAATCATTTCTGTATGTGTAATACGCTGATAATCTGCTTTTATATTCTTCTGATAAGTCAATAACGGTTGTTGAAAATGCTTTAAACTTTACCCTTGTTAACTCGAGCAAATGGATTTGTCCCCATACAAGAGCGATGTGTCATCACTTCATTAGAAGCAGAATAGCTCGTCTTGTATCTATTTAGTATTGCTTCTAACACGAAATTCTTATGTATATTTCTAGGCTCAAGGTTATCCTGAAATAGTCACGTTGAACGTGTCATTTCTTTATGTAAGTTAAATGTAAATATATAGGAGTGGGATGGCACTTACACTCTATGCTAAATTAATCTATAACTCTCTGGTTTGTAGCCATCTACACTATGGGTCATTCCTCATTGATTCCATACACAAAACTAATGCCGATAAAATTATTCGTGTTCACTTTCAAGCTGTGAGGAACAATAAAAAACAGACCCACAAATACCTTACAAGTAGAATAGAATACTCTTCATTTCCGCCCCTGAGCTTTGAACGGAGATCCACCACACTTTTATTGGAGATCTCCTTCCTTTAGCCTGCTCTTTGAGGTGCTCTCATTGCTAAATCGCTTGGGACATATCGTCTCAGATTGTGGGAGTAGGTCCTGCCTATTTAGTTGGGCTGCATATAAAAGAGTTCCTTTTATGCGATTATGGGGTAGGCAGGGCGATTTGTATCACATGATTTTTGGAAGACCTTTAAATTATATATTTCGTTCTTTTATTTATAAAATTTTTTAATATTAAAATTATTAGAATAAAATATCTACCTGTCTCTTAATATTAGATCCCTTTTATCATTTGCTAATAAACCTATTCTAGAATGAATCATACAATATATAAGGAAGAACGACAACAAAATCCAGGGTCCCGTAAGTTCATGTAGGTTTGTATCTCCATTCTTATGTTTGTTTGTATATAGGTATATGCATATTTTATGCTCCTCTATATACGCGTTTGTATCATTTGTAAATATATATTCTTTATTTAAATTTTCACTTTATTAATTTAATTGTATTTTACTTCTGATTTAATTTTAGTTTTGCTTCATAGTTCATTTTAGTTTTTCTCCATAGTTTATTTATTAACATACAACAGTGTTTTCTAGTTACCCCTTCTAAACTTAATATTGGCCAAGGATTCCTATGGAGAGTATAAACGCCATAAAATAAAAGTTAAAAGTAAAGAAACAATTGTGATTTTATCTTTCGAGGGACTTATCATTTTATTTAATACATCTTGTGTTTTGTGGTTTAATACAATGTTAAGTAAGTGACGTGTGTAACAGAACACGCCATTTAAAATTATAAATCACGGTTTGAAATACGAGTTGCTTATTTTACGATCAACAGCTGATCACGATCAGCTGTTTTATGTTCAATCAACGATTCGAAAAAAGTAACCTTTTTGAAAGTGAATTATTTATTATTAGGAATGTTTGAAAGGTTTAGAAATTATTCAATGTTCGAACTGTTTTTATTCAATGATGAATGTTTTAAACCTGAAAAGGACAACGGTTAGAAATACATTTTCTCTTTTGCTTGATATATTGTATGAAGCAGTAAAGCAAAGTGACATCAAGTTGACAGAAGATAGTTTGGCAACTTTTCACCTGCCTATGCAGATGACTTACAAATGAACAATGAAATATCGACTTTCTTAATTTATGCCGAAATGAAAGAAAATGATATTGAAAAAGAAACTATTTCAGTCAATTAACTTTCTTTGTATGAAATCAACTCCCAATCCTCACACAATGTTGTCAAATCGATACCTTTGGAATTGCAGATGTTTAATGGAAAAATAAAAGAGTGGCTGTCGTTTTGGGAACCGTTTAGAAAAATTCTAATTCTAATTCTCTTAATTTCAACATTTAGAACAATTCCCAGAGCTCGGGAGTTAGTTGAAAGTTCTCCACCATCTCCTGCGAATTATTGCAAAGCAATTTTTGTTTGAATCATCATTTGGGTAGAAATATCAACTGGTGGAATGCTAAGTTTGGGAACTTTTAAAATTTACTTTGTCATTTACCCTTAAAGAGAAAGAAGTAAAGCTATTGAGCTAAGGTTTATGATAGCACTGAAAACCAACTAGACACTCTTGGCGTTATTGAACAGAAATATGCGGTTATGCTGTTCTTACTCATTGAATCCTATTTGTACCAAGAAATTTCAAGAGCCTGGTAGAAGAATAATCGATAGAAGATCGACAAAGAAAATGTACAGAAAGAATCTCAATTAGAGGGTTTAAGAAGATCCCTGAAAAAATGAAGTCGAAAATGGAGACAGGATAGCTTTCGCACTGCAAGACTTTTTTTAAAGAATAATTTGAAAAATGCCAAGTTAAAAAGGGACCTAGTAGCTGCTACCACATGGAACGTATTGGCATAAGACTGATATTAGAATGACGTCTTGCCAGGTCACAATTGACATAAATTAGATTATAGAATAATCTTATTTCACACATTTTTACGTGACTTTTACGTAGTGAATATAACGATAAATATGACGTATATATGACATCATCTTAACCTCACTGATATCAATGTGATATAATAATGATTTAACAATGATATTAAGAGTTATTTATGTAAATGTTACCTGAATATGATTGCGTAGTTACGCCTCAGTGATCATTTTGACGTAAGACTTACATCCGAATGACGTCATGTCAGGTCATAAATTACATAAGATATAATAAGGTTATGCTTGAGTCGTAGGAGAATCGTTATTTCAACCTTTTTAGGTCAGCGTTTGTGTAATCTAATGAATGTGACAACGTCCATGTGACATTATCTTAGCCTCCTTGATATTAAAATTATATCAAGTTAACTAAGTTTCAAAAACAGTTTGTCGTTTTAATTTCGGTGATGTAGAAAACACAGAAATAGTATCTAAATTCTCGATATCCTCTTGGGATAAAATATATAAAATATTTTTTAAAATTGATAGTTCATATTTGTACATTAATTGTAAAATTTATTTAATTTATAATTTATAAATAATATTGTAAAGAAAATATTACCAGATCCCAACCAACTAAACCCTCATTCATGTTAGAGAAGCTATTGTTGTCAGTAAGTCTAGTATTTGGATTAGAGATGGAAATACCTGTTATTTCCCTATACCTATTATAATGAATAACATCATTATTCAATAACATAGTATCGTACCTGTTAAAAAATATCATGTTATTGGACATTATTGACAATAACATTTGTTCAATACGTTCTTAAACTATATGTTCCATGAAATTAATTTTCCTTCTGCGTGTGTATACAAAATATGTATAGTACATGCGTACTATAATCGCTATCTATATTAAATACTACTGAAGAAACACTAGTTCAATTTTAATTTGGTTTTTGATAGAATATAGGTATTTTTTGTGGACGGTTTCGATCTACATTTCATTAAATTATGTTAAAAGAAAGCCAGGCAATGGCCAATACGGTGAAAAATTATATTTCGAACCACATAGTATTTTCCTAGTTCGATAATTTAAACAAAATGAAACAATAACGCATAGCAATTGCAGTTAGTTAGCGATCAACAGTGAATTCTGAATGAATATAACATAAACAAAATTCAAATAACAAGTATAGATTTGAAGTTTGTAGTAATTAATTGTTTATTATCATTCGGTAAAAAATCCATGTCATTCGGTAATGTTCCGTCAATACGAAACAAAAGAATAAAGCATAACATAAATAATATATAAAACAATGAATTGCATTAAGAAAAGGAACGCGCTATTTCTTGCTCTTTTTATTCAGACGACGAATGAAATCCGCTCCTTGACAATGACGCAATATAATATTTTAACATGTTACCAAGCGTAATGTTCTTAATAACATAATGCATTCTTTCCAATCGGTAATAAGTATGGATCACATAACAGGTATAAATTTAAGAACGTTCTAATAACAGATTATTAATCTTTCGGTAAAGTTCGGTGTCATTCGGTGATGCTCGGTAAATATGAAACGAAGGGCAAGACGAAAAGAAACGTCCTATCTCGCTCTCACTTTACTCAGCGAGTGACGGCCATTGTATGGGCGCTGCTTGACAATACGTAACATAATATTTTCACATGTTAGCCAAGCGTATCGTTATTTAATAACATAGTACCTATTTGTAAATCGCAATAACATAATATATTCATTTCCATCAATAGTATGTTATTCATACCTGTTACTTTATAATTCTGTCATCGCTAATTTAGAGTATTTGATGTTGATGACTTTGATATTGACATATTATGACATTTCTCTTTTGCGTTCTTAATGGATTTAGTGGTGGCTTTCATACATTTTTTAGTCTTTTCCTTAATGGATAGTTGGGCCTATGCATGGTAGTGTTTGTTTCTTAAAAGGGTTGATAAATTTGTTGTATTACCGCTACTTTTATAATTGTTCCCGCACAAGATGCAAGTAACACTTTTTGTATCCATTTTCTTAAAATACTTCCACACAATGGAAGAATTTTTCGAAGAACTTCTTTGTCGAAAAACGTAGAATTTGTCAAATAACATATTTCTATATAACTAAGCTTAGCATTTCATTCTTTTCCGCTACAATATAATACAATAATAACCACAGAACAATTAATCACTACCTGCGTACAATATAAGTAATTTTTCATTACCTCTCGTTTCAAGAACAAACAACAACCCTAGAATATAAATAATCATGTTTTACTTCAAAACAAAAAAGAACAGAAAAAGATCACGGATGAAGTACACAAACTATGTCTACACTACTATAATTAAATATTGTTTAACCGTTTTAGTGCCATGGTTTTTTACTCATATATACTTAAAAATGCCAAAGAAATCATTTGTTTTTGATGTCATTTACCCTTGTCTCGAAAAAAAACTGTATCTCTTCCAAAAATTATCCAATTTTAATAATTTTTTCGGTGTTTTCTTAATAAAAACTTGTACAAGGATAATAAAATACAAAGAAAATTATGGAAATATATATTGTGAACAAAAATATATATATAACAAAAACTGAAATCAAGGTCACATCGTATTTTGGCAGTCCGGTACAGCAAAATAATTGTTATCGTCACTATTATCACTATCAGTCAAAATTTGCATTACGCCAAATTGTGAGCGCTCCACAATGTCACTCCCACTATCACTTTGTTCACAACTTGAAAAACGATCATTTTCACTCGAATTCCGACATTGTAGGTAAACATTTTCTTTTCCTGGATCCTTTTATATTGTAATTACTAATAATATCATAATTTGAACTTCATGTAACACGTAGAAAGATAAAAAAATTAGCGATGCGTGCGGGTGACCTCCCCTACCGCGCACTAAACAGCAACTGATTTCGCGAGTGCTGTCGCGCTTGCGGCAAATTTAGTTAGTACGCGCACGAGCGCGATGGCGCTCGTCGGCATTGTAACGGTTAAGCCACGAATCTATACCCATACAGCCTAGTAACTAAAATTGTCATGACATTCATATGACCTGGTTGTGACGTTAGTTTTAGGTCATGTGTTCATTCAGACAAGACTATTTTTAGGAATTTAAGGATCTGGTGCTATTCAAAGGTGTGTGTTCTGTGATAAGAAAATCATAAAGCAAACAACTGTAGTTTTTTCGGAATTTTGATTTAAATGAATTAATGACACGATGAAGAAACGAGATTGTTGTGATAGATGCCTTGAGATGGTGACGTAAAAAAGCAATACACGATTAACGTACTCTTTTTGAATTGTTATATTACAAAAGACATGGTGTGATGTGCACTGATATAACAATTCTTCCATCATTTGATTCTAAAAAGGCATTTACTATTTCTTTTGACAAACCTGTTAGAATAGTTCAACGCATTCATCTCTACATGTTGGGCAAATATTTTCCTCCACACCATGGTTTCGTTTATTCGAGGTGAGGTTGAAGACTTTGTCGTGATTTTCATAGAAACCAAAAGTCAAAAATTGTTATTACGCAAGAAGCTGCTAGAAAGTTGAAAAATCATCCTGTGAATGATAAAACTATTATTCATATTTCATGTTGAGGTGTGCAAAATTACCAATAATAATTAGAAGATTTTTTGAGTGATTTTGGAAATAAATACTTAATTAATCGAATATTTGCTTACGAATTTGGCAGACAACAGGATTTCCGTCAAAATAATTGGAAGATAATGGAATTCACCTAACAGAATAAGAATATTTTTCCATCTTTTTTTTCATCCGCGATTCATTTGTTTGTTGGTTCTGATTTAGTAGGAAAACTGATGACTGAAAGGATCCTCACTTTTGTATTAACGGCCATGGAAACATTGTTTGTTTGGACACATTTGAGCAAAGAATAAAAATTTGAAAGCAGTTTTCTCCTGGTGACTAATTTACATTTTCAAGGCTATACAATTAGTGATTTGTAGTGATTTGAAACCATTGAATTACTGATCTTGCTTTGATCAAAAATAAAGACGAAATTTATAAAGGTATATCGGAGTATTTTTTTACAACTGACGAGAAAGG
The DNA here is from genome assembly GCA_039881145.1 of Druceiella hillmani. NCBI lineage: Eukaryota > Metazoa > Arthropoda > Insecta > Lepidoptera > Hepialidae > Druceiella > Druceiella hillmani. Next base: position 37,521,851 of record JAYKKI010000014.1, read on the forward strand.
TAGATGCAAGGTCGGTTTATTTTTGGGTGTCGGAGGGTTTTCGTTTTCCTAGCAATAGTTTACTTTTACTTAAAAAAAAAATTAAATCTTAGAAAACTAAAGCATATCAAGATGTCTTTGCAACGCAGATCTCTGAGGAAATCATTGAAGAAGTAAAAGATAAGAAGGAAGTAAATTTACACTAGCTTCCATATAGGTCCGTATTCAACGATATCAACAAAAGTACTAAACAATTAAATGAAACTACGTGATGTAGTATTATTTCTACTATCTTTAATTTCTTTACCACGACCTAGGTTTCGTTGTATTACAACATCTTCAGGCGGGATATTAGCAAAGCAAGCAGATATTAGCAAATTAGATTATATTAGATGGCATCTTTGCTAATATCCCACCTGAAGATGTTGTAATACAACGAAACCTAGGTCGTGGTAAAGAAATTAAAGATAGTAGAAATAATACTACATCACGTAGTTTCATTTAATTGTGAATAATGAATTTCTACAAAATTAACGCCAAATATATTCAAAAGTACTAAAGTTTACCTATCTCTGTCTTATTAACGAAATTAGAGTATACACTACCACTGAACACATACGAAATTCGATTATATTGGTCCTTTCTTTAATGAAGTATTGCAGAAAATATCTTGTGGCATTAATGTCAAACACTGAGATGACATGATGATGAAGAAAAAGAGACAGAAATTTTTTGAGGTTATTTTAGACAAATGAAAAAAATAAATAAATATTTACAGACATTTCTTCTGGCAGCGATTTTAAATTATCACTTAAAATCCCATAAATCCCTAAGATACTGTATAAATCTTGAAAGTTTCAAGATTGATGCAGTATCTAAGGATGTTCGGTGGATTTTTTTAAACCGCGAGTTTTCAGGTATCGTGTGACGTCAGTGCGGAAGCATATACCATTTAGAAGCACACCGTCAGTTCACAGTCAGTTTATTTACTCTCATGGCAGAGTATTGCCTTTAAATAATTTAATAATTCCACGCTTTAAATTATTGGCGTTTTGCGTCGGTTCTGGACTGAGTGTAAATATTTTTTGGAATGAAATTTATTGGAGTTATTCATTGAGTGCATTAAGTTGGATAAAAGGAGAGGAGTCATGGGAAACATTCGCCTAAAATCGGTTCAAGAATACTGATGACTTTAGGTACCTGGTGATACTACTAGCTGTAAGGGATTTTGTTATGAATAAAAACAAAAACTTAAGGGACTGTGGAAGTCATATTTTCATTGTCAAAGAAAATTACTTAATATTGAAAGAAAAGACATCTTTCCGAAAATTTCAAACAATTATTTCAGTCGCAAAAGTTTTAATTCAAAGCTTGCCGAAACATTACATACCGCCTTTACCATAAGACCGTGTGTAGAATTTGGCTGTAATAGAAGTGACGGTTTCATAAGATGAATAGTGCTTTTCACGGTTTCTATGGTGGGGCGGGTGGTGAATATTCCTCATCGGGTTGGTGAAAGACGTTTTGAAGAGGGCCTTAGACAGTGCATCTCCGAGATGCAAAAAGCTGAATAAAGCACCTATGTCACTGCAAAAACATTGTGAATAAAAGACCTTTCATTTACATTTACGAAGACAACAAACTAGAGCCACTAACTTCATCTAGGTTTTAAAAAGAATTCAAAGAGGCTTTCCTGGCCTTGAATGCTTAGACTCTATGTATCCTTGAAAGACCATCAGAACTCATGAGACTTCATGAATGAGAATTCTATGAGACTTCAGAAGTCGTTTCATATTGGTATATTTGGGACAGTTGAGATAACAAACAAAGAAATTTCAAAAGATCCACGTATGAATGATGAGAGGAATCGGTTTTATCGAAGTTGCAAAAAATGGGGCTAAATTAGCCATTGGCAAAAATAACCGAGGTTTTCCCAGGTAAAAATAATTTGGTTCTTCTTGGAAAAGTCAAAGCAGTGAATTTCTGAGACCCGTACAAGGTGTTTACGCTTTTGAAGTACTGTCGAAGTCAAGGAGTAATTTAAAACATAAGGTAGCTTCTTCAATTGAAGATTTTAAGATACTGATAAGATCAAAATCCACCTTCTATCCAGAATCGAATGTGAGAAGAATCCATTTGGTCCATAAGATTGGAAAGATCGAGTATATCTATAGTTTGTAAACTCAATCTTTTGTTGATAAATGTTGTGTTTTATGGTATAAAAAAATTTTTTGATAAAAATTATTCACAGTTAAGAAAACCTATTCTTTGTCACACGTATAGGGTGGTGCAATAAACATAGAGGTCAAAACAAAGAAATTAGAACTTTTGGTTACATATTTGTCAATATCAGTACTTTGTCAACTGAAATTAGTAAATGCCGTTAAATGTAAACAGGTTATGTTTTGAATGAATATGGGAAATCATTTTTGGAAAACTAAATACTGCAGAATTTTTATGAATTATTGAAATGCTTTTACACCAAACTACACCATATTTTGACATTGTGGGGACTTCAGACGATAAAATGACGGCTATATAACCAAAAATTCATTAATTTATCTCCGAAGGGCAACTGGTAGTATTTTAAATGGTCCCTGTAGAATATTCAATAAAACACTAAGTATTTTATATTACCACTCTTGGCAATGATGTATATGCGAGGACCAGACGTCCGTACGCTCATAGTGTCGCCTGTCGAATGCGGCACTCTGCCCTCCGTTTACATTACATCCGTTCTTCATTTTTTTTTTCATATATGTAATCACACCGTAAACATGGTTAACAAAATTAAATTTAACGGAATTATAGTTAATATTATGCTTTGTAACCAATACAATATCAAAAGTGAAATTAATCATCCAGTTTTTCATTAAACAAATTAGTAATCTTATTAACCACAGCCCAGCTACAATCATTGCCTTTTTCTAGGTGAATTACATATCTTCTATATTCAATCCACGTCTAATCATTCCTTATGCGTATGTAACCTTCACAACGCTTGTTACCGTGTGAGTAGTTAGAGTGTAGAGCAAGCTTAAAATTTTGATGTCAACTTGTCTTGTTTTCTATATTCTTTACGCATACTTTCACACACACACATACACACACACACACACACACACACACACACACACACACATATATATATATATATATATATATATATATATCGCAGCTTAATGTTCACTTTTCTTGTCTCCGTTTTCTTTCCTGTTATCTTTTTTTCTTTATCTCTTATCTGGAATTTCAGAAATTTCCGCCCTGTATTCGATATCACATACAGCTGGTATCTTTTTTATGTACTGTCTCCTCTAAAATAATTCAGAGAGAGTTTTGAAAGCCACTATGTGAGGCGCATTTTTCTAAGTTATTACATAATCATGAAAGTTTTATTTTTAATCCCTTTTCTCCGATTAGCTAATTATCATTCGCTTTAGGACATCTCTTTTCCGGCGTTCTACCTCGCCATTCATCATATGTATAATGTACAGTAATGCCACTTCTCATATTTCGGTGATAAAGTGATTTCTATTATCGCAAATTATTGTTGTTGGGAAGTCTAATCTAAAAAATATGTCCTTCAAAACAGCAACTTTGTCGGCAGTTGTAATGTATCACATTATTTTAATTTTCTTATTGCGATTGAAATAATCAACTAATCATTAGAAGAAAGGGACCAAGGGAATTTATTGCAACAATGCTTGCACTGATCTGCAGAAACTAGGTGCATCCTCTATATGGTTTGATAATATTATCATTGTTTTTACTAATCCTCGGCCACCACACTTGGTTCAAAGTCGAGCCTTCATGGTGATTTACAGAGTGCTCTTGATGTGCAGATTTCAGAACTTTTGACGCAAAGTTCTTGTGATAACAATTTAACTTCTTTGTGAGGCTACGCCTCTGATCATGATCTATTATTTGTGTTATTTATATTTTAAATCTATTTTCCGTTTAGTTTTTGTTCCTAGCTATATTCATTCTACTGTTATAAACATTGTTCTGTTCGATAAGTTTCTTCTTTTGTTTTTTTTATTATTTTTACTTTTTCAGCTTCGCGAACATGGATTTACCTTTTTCCCGTAAATCACCAGGCTCTTATAAATCTCCACTTTCCAGTAATGAATTTACTGGTCCTACTTCCCCAGTTAGTTATGTAAGGACATCCCATAGTTACCGGTATGGACTTTCAACAGGAATTACAACGCAAATCCAATAATTGTAAAAGAGCTAATTATAAAAAAAATTAATCTGAAACCTTCTTTCCATCCTGCTGACTCCACCTGCATTGAAACAGAGGATTCAATTCCTCGCAAGACCCCTCGCACTACTCTTTCACAAGTAAATTCTAATTTACTACCATCATCCCCGACTTCATCTCCTTCCTCCCACTCTTCGAATTCTTTTGAGGGTCGCTTATATGTTCTAGGCGACGTTGGACCATTCATTGTCCATGTTCAAAGAAAAGAACTTCAGCCCGAATTCGGATTCTCGGTTCATGCAATTAAATTTGGTTCCGTCTTAAAAAAATTATACACACGTTAGTATAATTCGAGATGGAGTTAAACAAATTGGCAGAAACAGGCTTTCGGTGGAATTTTCATCTACACAAGCCGCCAACCGTTTCGTAAACAACTCTTCTTTTATGGGACAGACGAGGAGGTAGTCTGATGAAGAGGTCTTACAAAATATAGAAAACCCAGAAGGATACGGTAAGGTTATTAAAGTTCGCCGGTTAAACTTTATATTAATGACCAGCCTAAATATTTTCCATCGGAGACGATGGTCACCATCTTTGGTGACCAAGTCCATGCCCAACGCACATTTATGGCATATTCCTCGCATCCAGTTTTGGAAATATGAATTCCCTACGATTCAATGCTTCAAATGTTGTAGGTTTGGATATGTTGCTGAAAAATGGAAATAACACTGCGACTATTCCATTGTAGGCGAGGGTCCTACAATGGAATAGTCGCAGTGTTATTTCCAACAAAGCAGATCTTCGTCACCTCCTTGTCAAGTATTCTCCATCCGTGACAGTTATCTCGGAGACTTGGCTAAAGACCGGATTTCATTTTAAGATCCGAGGCTATGCCTGTCTACGTGATAATGGAGTGGATGGCAAGGGCGGATCCGCCTTATTACTCAACAAATCCTTTCCCTTTTCTCAGATTTCTCTGGGCTCCCGCAGTTGCCAATTTAATGCAACTGTAAGTTGGGGAGAGGGTTGTTGCTGTGAGAGTTAAAGATATCACCATCGTCTCGTTATATGTCTCCTTCCAAGACGTCCCATAGCATTAGAACTACGGGATATTTTAACTTAAATTCCTGGCCCATATATTCTTCTGGGATGCTCTTGACGATTGCGGCTGATTTCAATGCTCATCATCCGTCTTGGGGTTTCACCCGAAGCAACCCCCTAGGGGTCTCCACGACGACTTCGACCTGTGTTTACTGAATGATGGTTCTCCAACATGAGTTCCTGTCCTATTTCGGAACCCGAGCTCAGAAGATACCTCCCTTTGCTTCTCATCCTTGGCATCCTTAGCTTCCTGGAATATTCTATCTGAGTCTTTTAGAAACGACCATTTTCCCATTCTGATTTCTTTCCCTCGTTTAAATTTAAACATTGATAAAATTCCCTCTCTTCAAAAATACAATCTACATAGGGCAGATTGGGTGAAATTCCGCATTTTCCTCAATGTCGAAGTGGATTCCCTCCCTCTAGTACCTGGATATCAGTGACTCTTGCTATGATCAATTTGTAAGAGCTATAGATCTGTCTGCTCGGAACTTTATCATACTTACTCTCGACAAGAGATCCTCGTTGCTGCTTTTTTAGATCTTTCTTCAGCCTAAGAAAACGTCAAGCTTTCAATCCTCAAAAAAATTCTTCATAATTTTGGGATCCCGATCAAGATTACAAATGTCCTAGTCAATTTTCTTTTAGAAAGGTGTATCATTTTTAAATCTCCCGGATCCCCTCCCTTAACAAGAACTAAATGGACGGGTCTTCCCTCAAGGCTCTGTTTTAAGTTCCTTACTTTTCAACCTACTTTACCTTAACTCTCATGGTATTGGTGTATCCCCTTTAAAAAGCGCTGTAGTGGTCTTCTCGAGAAGGAGGATTACTCCACCTTTATCTATTTCTTATAATTCTTCCTCGATCCCTATTCTTTTCAATACCAAAGTTTTAGGTACTACACCAATACCAAATTCTTAGGTACACTTCCAAAACTCACCCTCCTCTCTAGACTTATTGAGCATGCTCCTTTTTGGCGTTCTAAGATCCGACCTCTTCTTATCGTTAGCTTCGACAGATTCAAATGTTTTAGAGTTGATAAGGTGTCCATGTTAATTCACTGTTAAATTCAATCTTGAATTCTTTTTGTATAGTTTGGATGCGAATATATATAGATGCATCAAACACTCTGAGAGGTGACTATATCGGAGCGTCATTTTACTGTCCAACCACCACTCATTCGGCATACTTCCGTCTTCCTAAGGAATGTTCGGTATTCTCCGGGGAATGCCGTGCTATCGTGGAGGCCTTAACTTATGCTCTACTCAAAAAGATGCGCAGGCTTCTTATCTTCCCTGATTCCTTAAGTTGTTTACAGTCCCTTCTCGCTAATCCATTTTCTTTGAACTGTAGCTTCCTGATTCTCCAGAACTAACAACTTACCCTTGATTTGGAGGGATCGAGATCCGATGTCGTTCTTGCATGGATCCCTAGTCACTGTGGCATAGTAGGTAATGAGATATTTCAATTATTTCATTACCCACTATGTCGACCCAAACGCAGGTGAGATACCACGGAGGTTTCCTTTTGAGAAAAAGTGAATTTTGAGAACCAAGGTTTTGAAGATATAGATTGGATCTGGAAATATCCCGCACCATCGCGCGAAATATCAGGGATGATTATTCTCACACCCTCTGCTAGTCAGATGTCATCCACGAACGAAGGAGACCTTTAATGAAATTAATAGTGAAATATGGATTCACGTTCACTGCGGCGAACCGAGCTTTTGGTCGATTATTTCATTGTCAACTATGCCGCAGGGACTAAGGATCAATGTAAGAACGATATTTGATTCCGACCTTTCCAAATCATATGTATCAGCGAAGCCCCAGTGACTAGGAATCCGTGCAAGAACGACATCCGATCTTCTGATTTCTCCAAATCAAGCGTAAGCCGCTTGATCTGGAGAGTTACAATTCATAAAAAAAACCTTAGTCAGTAGGGGTTGTACAGAACTTAAAGTAGTCGATAAAGATAAGGAACTTGCGAATATTTTAAATCCGAGAATACCTCAAGGCCTCCAAAATAGCTCGGCATTTTCCAGACCGGTAATATAATTAAATACCGAACATTCCTTTGGAAGGCAGAAATATGCCGAATGGGAGGTAGGTGGGCAGTAAAAAGATAAACTTACATAGCCGATTTTCAGGGTTTTTGAATATTTGTATATATTTGCGTCCAATCCTTCCAAAAATTATTCAAGATGGAATTGAATAGCGAATCGGCATTTGTGAACTCCTTACTAATTCCAAAATCCCCCGCTATAATTTTTCATTTGACTTGGTAATTCATAGGCCAAATGTTTGGTCTATAAAATATAAATGGGTAGTAAGGAATTTTGATAAACTGTTATTCAGAGAGACTTAGCTTTTTGAAACTGACCGTGAGGATACCGCTCTGCTCTCCGCGTACATTAAAATCCCTCATGTCGTGAAATTTTTATTACCATAATTGTTAAAAAAATCTAGAGACAGTTTAAAATATTTGAGTAAGAAATATTATGCTGTTTTTATAGCTTAATGACAAGGTTTACTAAAGTTGGTTAACAGTGGCCGTTGTTTTTTTAATATTAACTGGAGGGATGTAACGAGAAAAATGAAATATTTCACCGTTTTATTGAACTGGCCGTATCATCTTGAATTGCTTTCTTTAGGTAATTACAATAAAAGAAGTTGTTATGGTTTTTAGTAACAAATACTCGATCTTTTTTGTTTTTTTTTTCCTGTAATGAAGTTAACTGTTATTAAGCAATTATACTGCAGAAAATAACTTGAATTTAAAATAACATGTAAAAGAGCCTTTTAATTTAATTTGTTGTAATGTCTTCAAATTGTCAAACTTTAAATAGAAATTATTTATTTAAATATTGATCTTTCAATATTTAAGCTTTGTCGGTCGGTCGATATTTTAAACATGTATCGCAAATTTAATTTAAAGACTAAATGTTTCAACTGTATGAAAACATGTTCCATGTAAACGTCCGTAAAATGGCCGCAGGCTTATCTAGTGATTGTCAGATCATACTCATAATTTCCGATTTGTATGACTTAAAATTAATTTATTTATTAGGAATTAGAAAATAATTGTTAAATTTTTAAATTACCCAGTACGTTTTACAATATTTCCAATGGATTGTGTTAGTTTAGATATTCATTTGAATATTTATTTATTATTATTATTTTGGATAATTGTTTATCACCGGGAAAAGTAATGGAATCTTATAGTTAAATGAAATAAAATCAATTTATCTTAAAATGTTGCTTATAGCTTTAGTGTTATTATTATGCTGCTCTTTAAATTATACTCAAACTGAATATCAAAACAATAATGAACCGATCCAGGCAATGAGTAAACAGAATGTCACAAGTGATCAGAAAATTTGGAAATACAGCATATATTTTTCTAAACCTTTACCAAATGCAGTGAGTAAGAAAATAGACACTGATTTGAAATTAAAATGTAAAGCATCGCTAAATTTTAGTTTAGCTGATAAGTCGAATAATAAGGATAAACGTGTAAATAAATCGGAAAGTGAAATTCCAATGAGAATTAGTGACGTGCCAAGCCATATACTCGATAATATAGTAAACAAAGTTAAAATATATTGGCTCAAGAATAATAGACAACTAGTAAATAATAGCAGCTTATTTATTGAAAAAAATATAGATAAAGGTGTTTTCATTTCCAATCTGACCATTCGGAAAGTTGATGTAGCAGACAGTGGTAATTATACTTGTGTTGTTGAAAGCGAAATTTATTCTGTGAAAACACATACAAAAGTGTCCATAAGGACTCATGGAAACAAAGAAAAAGATGGGGAGCTACCGTCATATAAACCTTTATTTCCGACTGTAACTAATGACAAAATACCATTTCTGTCAAACCCAGAGAGCACTGGTAGTATGAGTTTTGAAACCGATTCCTCGCTGTTTACTCAATTTAACTTAAAGAATGAAGGAGTAACTCGAGCTGCTCCTTTAGTACCAAATGTCATATGTCAGCTGTACGAAGGACAAGCTTGCGCTAAATATCTGTCAGGCCAATATGTTTATATTCCTCACACAACTAGTCAGATGATTCTAGAAAAGAAATTGAGCGTAGCGTATAAAGTTGTTAATTTCTCCAATGATATTAGTTCGAATTGTGAAGGTTATGCTTTACCAAGTTTATGTTTTTCTACTTTTCCCATTTGTCGTAGTCCTGAGGAAACAAATCAACTGTTTCTAGAACGAGTCAGGAATGGTTTAATATCATCAGACATAAGCGAGAGCAAGTCTTTAAAAGTTATAGATGGAGGTGAAACACGTGATATTGAATTTATAAATTTACCCAAAAATGGTTTGCCTTCTCATTTAGATCCCAATTCTAATGACAAACCTGTCAGATTTATTAGAGGGATTGAGCTTCCTAATGTTGCACATGACAGCGGTGTTGTTGCCTTGGATCAAAAAAGGTTCGACACTGGTTTAAATTCAACTTTTCTAAGACGTGTGTGTAAAAGGGATTGTCAAATTTTGGAGGATGAATTATGTCAGAAAGAATATGCAATCGCAAAGCGTCATCCCCATATTGGGCAACAACTAGCTTTGGAAGAATGTACTGATTTACCGGACGATGATCCTGACTGTCTGAAAGTTGGAATTGAATTGATGGTTATGGCGTCAGATGATAATTGCTACTGGGAAAATGGTGTTGGATACTTGGGAAAAGTGGATGTCACAAAATCTGGTGCGTCGTGTATGATTTGGTCAAAACAAATGTTTCAAACTCTTACAAATTTCCCAGAATTAGCTGGCCACCATAGCTATTGCCGAAATCCTGGTGGCGGTGAGCCTCAGCCGTGGTGCTATGTAAAAGTAGACGTAAAGCCAGAGAAGCAATATTGTGATATTCCGAAGTGCTCTAGAAAAATTTGGATATACATAATATCAATATTCATTGGCATCGGTATCTTGTTCATTGCTCTATTTATTTGTATTTGTTATAAGAATAAGAATAAAAACAGTGCTTCAGCTATTCGTAACATCAATTTACCAAATGCAGATAAGAATATTTACGGCAACTCTAGATTAAATTCTCCAATCGAAATGACCGATATGATGACCACACAGAATTCGGTTCCACCTCACCATAGTCATAATCCTCGTACAAATGGTATATTGAGGGTGCCGCAGTACACTTTGTCCCAAATCAAATTTTTGGAGGAATTAGGGGAGGGTGCTTTTGGGAAAGTATATAAAGGTGCTTTGGTAAGAGGCAATGAGACCATATATGTAGCAGTGAAGGCTTTGAAAGAGAACGCGTCTGCGAAAACGCAAGCTGATTTTAGACGAGAAATTGATTTAATATCTGAACTCCGACATGAAAACATAGTGTGTATTGTAGGAGTTGCATTGCGGGAAGAACCGCTTTGTATGTTGTTTGAATTTATGGCTAGAGGAGACTTGCATGAATTTTTGATGGGCCGAGCACCTCCCAATGGCAGAGGTCTTCCACCTTTACGTCTGTTGAATATAGCTTATCATATTGCTGCCGGTATGCAGTACTTAGCAGCACATCATTATGTGCACAGAGATCTTGCTGCCAGGAATTGTCTAGTAGCTGACGATTTTGTGGTTAAAATATCAGACTTTGGATTATCAAGAGACATTTACAGCTCTGATTATTATAGGGTAAGTGTGTCATTAAATCTAAATTGTATAGAATTTGCACTGAAGGTAAAGAATATAAAAATTTCCTATACCTGAAGCGTGTATCCTTTGAGTGTACTAGGGCAAATAACGAAGTTTTCATAAAAATATTTTTTTTGGCACGTGAGAGCAGGTTGATTTTTCATAAAAATACTGTTACAGGTACAATCAAAGAGTTTACTTCCTGTTCGCTGGATGCCACCTGAGTCGATATTATATGGTAAATTTACAACAGAGAGTGATATTTGGTCATATGGTGTTGTATTGTGGGAGATATACAGTTATGGCTTGCAGCCTTATTATGGGTAAGCTCTAATTTCTATCTTAATTAAGATCTTTGCTATATGGCTATTTTGCACACAACAGACAAAATTTATGTCCCAGTAGACTACTGGGAGTGTGGAAGGTGGAAGTACAGTAGTAACACAAGATTGCCTCTATGAACAATGTTAAGCTGTCAATAAGTTATCTCATAACGAGTTCTTAAAATGCTTTCCGTAAGCCACTGGCACATCGATAGCGTGTTAGAAAATTTTTTTGTTTCATAAATGATAATTTGAAGGTGTAACCTGATGGCGAATGAACAAATCTTTGACAAACTTTGAATATTGATTGAGTTATAAAGGTTTAGAGTTAATGTTTAGCCAAAGACGACGATACTGAATTTTCATCTCACTTTTAGTAATGCTAATTATATTCTTTGAGAGCAAATGAGATAGGGAGATATCTTCACTTTATCCCTACTGTTAAATTTAGAAGCTCATAACTTACTTATTTTTTTAATTTTTTCAATTTTTCTTATTGATTTTTAATTAACCGATATTATAATGTTTTACTAAAAACAGCAAATTTAGGAGTAGTCAACTACCCTGTTTTGTTTATTATAAGAAAAAAAACGTATCTGGCCGCACCTTAAGAAACACAGTAACTAGTTGGGGTATCATTATATCGTCATTTTCATTTCAATCAATTGAGGTTACTTTTTTAGTTTTGTAACATTTTAAATTAAGAGAGGTCTGTGATAAATATAAATGCTTACTGTCAAGTTTTTTAACCTAATTTGAATTTAAAGGTAAATGATAATATAAAATTTAAGGAGAAATGATCTATATTCTTTCTTATAAATGTCTTTTTTCGTCATGACTGAATAAAAATAACAAGTTAAAGAGAAAACATTTCTTGTAAAAAATAACCTTGGGTTTTTGGCCTAACATAGTGGCATAACTAGCAAACAACCTAAGGTTGATTCAGAACCTATTTGATTCTGTTTCTTGTAAATCCCATCAAACGCAGAAAAAATGTAGCCACAAGTGACTGCTTCAACATATTTAAATAAACTATTAACATGACTATTCATATTAATAGTTTTTGTAAAGTTAACTTAGCCACTGTAATCATGAATTCTGGCTGAAAAATTATCAAAAAAGCTTCATAATTGATCCCCTCATCTGTTTAATAAATAATGTATATTAATGATATATTCCTTCTGTGCTAAATGAATGTGATCATTCTATCCTAGTAAAAGTTTAACTAAATTTCCAATACACCAATAATTAACAACTGTTCATAATATGAGAAATGACTTATGCAAGTAAATATTTTAAACTGTTAATAATACCTATTATCAGACTAACTTCCAGGTAATGATTCAAATTGTTATATGAGTAAGCCCAAGTGATAATGCTATTACCAGGAACCAGATGATGGCAACATTTTATTTTACTTAATGCTTATGTATGATCTGCAACATTCTATTCATCATTCATCTTATCATTGTTGTGTGCAAGGGATTGCTTTTTTAATGGCTTTAGTTTAATTAGTTTTAAATTTACAAGTAAACAAATTAGTGTCCCATCAGTTTAGTTGTTTTTTCAATTACTCAGTTTTTGAAATGAAGATCAAGTGGTATTGAAGAATAAAACAATAACCATAATAAAATTAAAATAATAAAGCCATTTGTATTTATCCTTACTTAATTAATAATTTACATTCCATTTTTCAAAAAGTTAATCACTATTGTTTTATTTTATAATTCTATATTAGTCAAATTAATTTTATTATGTTATATATATTTATTAAGGACACTTTTTCAGGGTGTAGGCCTTCTTCAAGCCCATTTGTTCCTTGCTACTATATCGTCTGCACATTTTTATGCGGTCTGTCTCATCGCTGTTTA